>CM038147.1:239827269-240427269 GCA_021437245.1 Aegilops speltoides
TCGCAACGAAACGGGAACTATCGAGAAGAAGCACACAACATGGTAAACATACCACACATGGACAAGACATGATGCACAACAAGCATGATGCATGACAAAGGCTACATGAAGCTACTCATGGCAAGAGATGATGCAAACAAGAACAACACATCAAAGCAAGTTTAAATGAGGCCAGAAACAACATATAACAATTCCGGTAAGTCCTCATATGCATATTTCGAAATTGGTCCAGATCTGAACAAACCTTATGTTCAAGTTGTTAAACAGCAAGTTAAAGAGCACCAAGAGGATCTACACGAAATTCTAATCAATTTACATATAAAGTTCATTTAATTTGGAGCTACGGCCTAGAAGATATGAGCAAAACAAGTTAAACATGGCATTGATGCAAAATGCATACTGTCGGTGTACTAAAGTAGGGGTACCTTAGTACCCCGAACTTGTCTGCAGGGGTTGCAGACACCCACAACAAGGCTCGCGAGGCGTCCGCCAAGACCCTCCGTCATTTCCACTTACGCCATTCAAGAACAAAGTGTCAACCAAGTAGACGAAGCCCGGCAAGATGAGCTTGCCGGGAAGTACAAACCCGGCAAGAGGAGCTTGCGGAAGGCCAACAAAGCGCTTCGGAAGGCTTGCGCGGCGCTCCAGCGTCCGGCAAGGCAGCGACCGCAAGCTTGCCGGGCTGCGACGAGAGAAGGGGCATGACAAGGCGCTTGCAGCGGCAAGGCAACCACCCTGCACCCAAGCCCCAAGCGCATCCAACGGCGTGTCACCCAGAGGCCATCCCAGAGCATGTGGCGGTATTTGTGCAGCCATGCGGTCGCGGTGGCAAGCGGAGTGACAAGGAGGCCATCGTGGCGTCGGTGGCGCCCTAACGATCGTTTCCTTGCCTTTATTGCGGCGTTGGATGGGCATTAAATGCGCTTGTCCCCTGCCGTCAGAGTTAGGTAGAGGACATTGTAGGTCACTGTTGTACCAACCCACGTTTTTACCTTTCTACCCCTCTTCCTACGCTGCCACCTGTCGGTGACCCCCTTTTGACTATAAAAGAGAGGCCCATGCGCATGTAGAAGGGGTTCCGCAGTTCGGAGATTCAACACCACACTATACTCACGCTCTCAGATAAGAGCAAATACAAACACAAAGCAGCAGTAGGAGTTTTATCTCTCCGGAGAGCTCCGAAGCTGGGCAAAAATCCCATTTCCCCCGCGTGTTTGACCTCGATCTGCTCTTCTTGCGCCCCTCTCCCCCCTGCCGGACCAGAAGGGGCCCCCTGCCCCATAGGTGCTCGTTCCCGACACGACATCTTTGGCGCGCCAGGTAGGGGGCGTCGAGGTCGTGCGAACCTGATCCGGTCTCCGCGCGCGCTACATCAGCATCTTCATCGACATGCCACCGAAGAAGAAGCCTTTGGAGGTGGCCGCTCCGTCTACGTCGATTATACCACCGCCGCAGGAGCAAACGGGCGGTGGAGTAGACGCCGGCGGAGGAGCGGGCGCCGACGATGGGACTCGCATCGTCACCAGGTCCAAAGACAAGGCCCCGCAAGCGTCAGCGACCGTACGTACGGCACGCCCTTCCCAGGAGGTGCAGGGTCGACAACACCATGGTGCTCCTAGCACCGTGCTTGCGTTGGAGCAAGGCCAAGCTGGTGGGTCGCGGGACGTTCAAGACCAGCATGCTGCGCTTGACATCTTTGGCGCGAGTAATCTGATCGCCGGACGGGTGTTGCTCCTTCAATCCGTTGGGAGTCGAGCACATCCGTTCTCGCGCCGCTTCGTCGCCACCGCCACCCAAGACTTGAGAAGCGCGGCGAGCCAGCTGCTTCTAGATTACCCTCGGCGCCACACAAGATTGGCGGCGGAGGATGACCATTATAGCCTCATCGGCCGCCAGCGGCGACAAGCCCGGCAACCAGCGCGTCGAAGCCCGGCAAGCGCCCGGCGCAAGCCGCGCCGACAAGACATTTGGGGTGCCACTACCATGCACTCCCGCCCGAAGGCGAGATCGCCCGGCTTGCGGGCCAACCCGACGCCGACTCCGCTGCGTCGTCGGACCGCGAACCCGCCGATCAACGCCCGTTCTCCAAACGGCGACACGAACACGCTTCGTACTCGCGCCGGCGCAAAAAGAAGCGGCGTCAATCGACCAGCGTCTTTGAGCCTTGTCGATATGCATGCGCCATGGGAACCAGCGACTTGCCGTCTGTGCAGGTTGCCTGCGTTCACCCGTGGCTGGGGCAAGTCTAGTGGCCTAGTACCAAGAACTTCAAGCGAGCGTGCGAAATGCGATGGCAGGATACATCGCCGGAGTTTCCTCGGCGTCTACACCATAGCGATGCAGAGCTCTTTGGGGCGAGGCGAGAAGATCTGGCCAACTACTTCGGCTGGTGCTCAAGCCCAATGTCGAGATCTTGGCTCATGCACTTGCGGACGGCTCCATCTCTTCATGGGCGGACTGTGCCATCGGTTTGTCGGCGCCTTCACGGCGACCACAAACCACATGGCCAGGAGAGCGATTTGCATCTGCTCGTCCAGAAGGTGGGAGAACCCCTGCGCAAGTACATACAGAGATTCAGCCAGGTGCAGCGCAACATCCCAGACGTCCACCCTACCACGGTCATCGGCGCGTTCCATCGAGCGTGCGTAACGCGAGATGAGGAGGAGATGGCGATGTGCAAGATCGAGGTGTCGGTGAGCTTTATGCTCGGCCGACAAGTGTGCACGGGCTGAGGAGGGAGGAAAATCCCGGAGACTGCGAGGGCGAAGGATCGGCAGTGAAGAGGGCGCCGCTCCGGCAAGGAAGAACCGGGCGGAACAACAAAAAGAAAGGCTAAGGATGTGCTAGTCGTTGAGCAGTCCGGCGAAAGCGGCTCGGCAAGGCCAAAGCCAGCGACTTGGCGAGGCTGTGGTGGCGCTAACAAGCGGGCGGCTCCGGCAAGCAATATTGCAAGATCCACCGCACCAAGGGCCATGACCTCGGACACTGCAAGAAAGTTGAGCGGATGGCGGAGCTCTGAAAGCTGAATCTGGCGCGCGACAAGGAGAAGGCCCGAAGGTGGCGGAGGATCCGGCAGAACCTTCCCGCTCCGGGAGGCGCCACAACAAACCCAAGCAGCGGCAAGGTGTGAGACCTCCCGGGGCGCGACAAGGGCGAAGAAGAAAATGAGGATGATGAGATGGATGAGGATGAGGCTGATGACCAAGAGTTTGAGAAGCGGCGGAGGTTTTGTGCGTGGGCGGCGGTGCTTCTCTGCACACCTCGCACCGTCAACTCAAACAATGGGTGCGGGAGGTGAGCGCAGCGAGCCATCGGTCGAATCGCGCAAGCCCTGAAGTGGTCCAGCCGCCCATCGTCTTTGATGTTGAGGACCACCCCGACCGCATCACTGCGGTCGGGTGCTGCCGATGTTGGTCTCACCAACTATCCGCAACCTCAAAGTCACAAAGATGTTGGTTGGCGGCGGGGCGGCTGAATCCGATCTCCTCCGCGGTGCTCAACAAGCTCCGGATCCCGGCGAGCTCGAAGAGATGGTACCTTTCAAGGAATAAATCCAGGAAGGAGCAAGCGAAGGGAAGATAACACCGCCCGGTGACATTTGGCGATGAGCTGAATTCGGGGCGAGAGAGAGTCACGTTCGATGTTGCTGATTTCCCATTGCCATACAATGGGATACTCGGCCGTCCAGCGCTTGCCAAGTTCATGGCGGCCTCTTATTTCGCCTACAATGTGCTCAAGATGCCTGGTCCGATAAGTGTTATTTCTGTCCACGGCGACAAGAAAGATGCACTTATCTGTCATGCGACAAGATCTCTGGGAAGCGGCAGCAGCAGCCTTGCTACAAACCACTTGGCGTGAAGCTCCCGGGGAAGAAGAAAGGCCAAGTCCGGCAAGAGTAGCTCGATGCCTACTCGCAAGCGCACCTCTTGGTGCTGCGCTACCGTCGAGGACGCACCATCGAGCTCCACGGCAAGTGCAAAAAGGCGAAACAGTTTCACCAAAGACTAAGCCCGGCGAGAACAGCTCGATGCCCCTCCAAAGAAGCGATTCTTGGTCTTGTCTTTGCCGTCGAGGACGCACCATCGAGCTCCACCGGCGAGTAGAGCAAAGGGCGATCGGTTTCAAACTTTTGAGTCGTATTCCTTGAAAGATCGTACCTTGTATGGAAAACTTGAGCGAAGGGATCGAATCGTGGCTAAGTTCGCCCTTGATCTCATTTGAGTCCGCTCAGCGATACAAGCGCTGCAACTAGCCCGACGAGATTTCTTGCGGGGACAGACCGCCAATGGTGCTCTTGATGTTCGCTTTCAGCAAGTGTGCTTGCCGGCAAGTTCCTAAAAGCGTAAGGGTGAAGACATACTGGGGAGGAATCAAGGGAGAATCGGCCTTCCGGAACAGATAATGAAAAGCTAAGTTGCGAGATTTGGCCTGAGAACACATTCGTTTTAAATTTCTATGTTATATTCCTTGGCGCCCGTGCCTTGTATGAAAAAACATGTGGCGGAGGAACCAGCTCATGACTACGTTGCGCCCTTAACTTTGTTTGAGTCGCTCAACAATGAAAGCGTCTGCAACTAGCCCGACAAGGTTTCTTGCCGGGAAGCAACACCGCCCGGTGAACTCTTGATGTTCCGCACTTAGCAAGTGTGTTCGCACCAGCAAGTTCCCTAAAAGCGTAAGGATAAAAACATACAAGGGATGGAGTCAAGTAAAGGATATAACATAGCATTGCCCAAAGTTATATTACAAAATAACTTGTCACGGCACTGACTAAGTTGCTATCATAACTAAAATAACAACGACAAGGAAGAAGCGGAAGGGCCTTGGCACTGGGCCCGGCAAACCAGCATTCTTTGGGGCTGCAGTACCAAGATCCCAGCGGCAAGCGAGGTCGCGGGGCTGCAATGCGAGATAAGTCTTTTTCGTCCCTCATCATGCATCCTCTTGTGGGTGAGGATTGCAAAACCGCATTATCTCCTTGAGCGGCCGTGCCTTGTATGGAAAACACGTGCGGCGGAGGAATCGACTCATGGCTAAGTTGCGCCCTTGATTTGTTTTCGAGTCCGCTCAGCGATACAAGTCGCTGCAACTAGCCAGCGAGATTTCTTGCGGAAACAACACCGCCGGTGACTCTTGATGTTCGCCGCGCGCAAGTGTGCTAACTGCTGGCAAGTTCCCTCTAAGCGTAGGGTAAAAACATACAAGGCATGGAATCAAGTGGAGGAGATAACACAACAAGCAGTGCCCAGGATAGAGATATATATTACAGTGAATAACTTGCCACGGGAGATTGTTCGTATGACGCATCTAGCAGCGGCAAGAACGAAGAAAGGAGCGCCAGCACCTGGGTCCCGGCAAGCCAGTGTTGCCGGGGGCTGCGAATACCAAGATTCATCCTCGGCAAGCTATAATTGCCGAGGGCTGCGATATCAGATAAGTTTTTCATCCCTCGTCATGCATCCTCTTATGGGCTGGGGAATCTGGCGCGTCCTTGAGCGGCGTGCCTTGTATGGGAAACACATGCAGCGGAGGAATCGACTCGCGGCTAAGTTGCGCCCTTGATTTGTTTTCGAGTCCGCTCAACAATACAAGTGCGCTGCAACTAGCCCTGACGAGATTTCTTGCCGGAGGCAGCACCGCCAGCGGGCTGCTAATGTTTCGCACTCAGCGAGCGTGCTTGCGCCGGCAAGTTCCCTCAAAGCGCAGGGAAAGAACGTACAAGGCATAGAATCAAGTAAAGGATATAACCCGGCACGCATTCCCCTTTTTCATTAAAAAACATCCCATTCCAGTACAAGTCCATAGAGGATGAAAAACATGAAAGAGAGGATTACAAGTTTTAGATGCAGCTAAGGCCGAAGGCTTACAAATTGAAAAGATAAGATGCAGTAATCCCTTTCCTGTTCCTCTCTTGAGAGGTAGGTCAAGGAGGCCCGGCAAGAGAAGTTTGCGGGAAGGGCAAAAAGGCGCCTAGGTGAGCTACGGGTGCGAAGACACCAAGAGAACATCCGGGGCCAGCCAGGGGCTTGGCGGAGGCAGGCGCCGGAGCGAGCTCGAGGCAGGCGGCGGGGCGTCGGCATGCTATCGAGGCGCCACGCCTCGTACTCCGACACAGCGGCCTTGCCGCCACCCCTCTTCCTCTTCCGCAGCCTCCCTCGCCCGCCGCCCAGAGAGACGACCCGGGGAGTTCAAGGGCAGCGACCGGATGATGGGGTCGCCGGTGGCGCCGAGGCGACGCCCGACGCCTGGTCGGACCCGCCGCCCTCGTCGTTGTTGTCGCTCTCCTCCTCGTCACTCTCGCTCGAGAGTCTTCGCTCTCGGAGGAGCTGTCCACGCAGCATCTCGCCCGGTGCGGAGTCCCGAAGACCTTGGCGGAGAGGAGGTCGCCCTCCATTAACTTAAAATGGAGGGTAAACCCCGCTGTCAAGCTGTGGATCGCGGTGACGTCTTCCACCCTCGATCAAGATACATCACGCCGGCTGGGGATACGCAGCTGACTCGCGTGCCGCGATCCGCAGCCCCTCATCGCAATCTCAGCGTCTCGGGCGGGTCCGGCTCCATCGCGCTCATAAGCGGGCGGAAGCGGGAGGCGACGACGAGTGCCGGCGCAGCAGCGAAGAACTCCCAAGGTGCGTCCCCGTGTGGACCGCGGGGGAGAGGAACCGCCCGGCGGAGGCGGCGCCACCGCCGCCCGGCCGCCTCTTCCCGCGCACCTTGACCTCGCCCTCGGCCTGCGCCCGCGACCGCGCCCCTCCCTCTCCCCCTTGGGGCTGGTTACGCCACCAGGCGGCGGGATAGGGAGGATCGCTACTGGCGGCGACTCGCCGCCACCGATGAAGGACGGGTTCCCTTCCTCCATAGCGGATGAGAGGAAGGGTAGCGGAAGTTGAAGAAAGGAGAAGATGAGGAAGTCACGGGATTTTGCGCTCCCCTTCCGCCCCTTTTAAGGAGGCGAGGTGGGGGCTCGGCCGCCCCTCTTCGATAATCGAGCCGCGGGAGAAGCGAGGAGTCGGGGCCGACCAGCTGCCCTCGCCCGTGGCGGCTCGATTCCCACTTCCGCCCACGACCCAGCGCATGGGGCAGCGTGGCAGGATCACGGTGAGGCGACGGATGAGGTGACCTCGCCCCACCCGTGATCACGGGAGGTCGCCTTAAATCGCGCCGCCACCGCGCCTCCACGCGCCGCAATTGGCGCGTCGTTCGCGGGGGGCGCGGTAGATCTGAGAATGGGTTTTGCGTGGACCTAGGCTGCGCATGCCCGTGCTTTATTTTGGGCTGGCCCAATAGCGCTCGGCACCATGTATGGCCCAGGCCGGGGCTCTGTCGGTGTACTAAAGTAGGGATACCTTAGTACCCGAACTTGTGCCGCAGGCGGTTGCAGCACCTACGGCAAGGCTCGCGGGCATCCGCCAAGACCGCCGTCATTTCCACTTCGCCATTCAAGAACAAAGTGTCAACCAAGTAGAGCGAAGCCCGGCAAGATGAGCTTGCCGGGAAGTACAAACCCGGCAAGAGGAGCTTGCTTGGAAGAATAACAAAGGCGCTTCGGAAGACTTGCCGCGCGCCCCAGCGTCCGGCAAGGCGATGGCAAACAAGCTTGCGGTAGCGGCGACGAAGAAGGGCAGCGGCGCTGCCGTGGCAAGGCAGCCACCTGCACCCAAGCCCAGCGCATCAATGGCGTGTCACCCGGGGCCATCCGAGAGCGCGTGGCGGTATTTGTGCAGCCATCTTGGTCGCGGTGGCAGCCAGGTGACAAGGAGGCCATCGTGGCGTCGGTGGCGCCCCTAACGGTCGTTTCCTTGCCTTTGTTGGGCGACCGGACGGGCATTAAATGCCCTTGTCCCTGCCGTCGAGTTAGGTAGAGGACAGCATAGGTCCTGTTGTACCAACCCCGTTTTACCTTTCTACCCCTCTTCTCTCGCTGCCACTGTCGGTGACCCCTTTTCACTATAAAAGGGAGGCCCATGCATGCGTAGAAGGGGTTCCTTGATTCGAGATTCAACACCACACTATACTCACGCTCTCAGATAAGAGCAAATACAAACACAAAGCGGCAGTAGGAGTTTTATCTCTCCGGAGAGCTCCGAAGCTGGGTAAAAATCCCGTTTCCCCCGCGTGTTTGACCTCGATCTGCTCTTCGTGCGCCCCTCGCCACCCTACCGGACCAGAAGGGGCCCCCTGCCCCATAGGTGCTCGTTCCCGACACGACACATACAGACATCAAGCAAACACCTCAAAACAAGGATGCAACATGATAATATGAAGCTACATGCAAAATCAAGCAAGTTTCATATTGAGCACACTCAAAACGGAGCAACGGTTCAACACATGCACTCTATACAAGACATAACAATCTGTCCAAAACAACAACTAGGCATATTACAAGCATCAAAACAATAAGCTACAGCACCCCAACATAAGAACAAAAGGCATGAGCATGATGTACAGGTAAAGCACAACCAAACATGAACACTGAGCTATCTCTAGAAACAACTAGAACATGCTCAAAAAGACATGGAAGGATTGCAAATAATAACAGTTTCAGACTTGGCAGAAATAACATCAGGTTGCAATGTTTAGAGCTATCAACAACATGTTACAGGAACTTAACATGGAAAACAAAGGCATGGCATGAATCTACTAATGGCATAGAACAAGAGTCCCTTACTGACCATGAGCCTAAAAGGAAAATAAAATATGATGGCACCCACGTAAACATGGCAAGTTATATTACAGATTCATACATGGCAGGAACAACAATAAGTAGGCATGTTGGTGAGCTTGAACCACTCACCACAGAGCAATACATGACATGGTAAGGCAACCAACAGTAATAAGACATGTTTATGAAGCTAAGCATGGCAAGAACAAGTTCATAGGGTGCATGGATCACTAGCAAACAATCATGGAAACTTTGAACTTAATGTTAACAGGCTGACAACAACATTATTTAGCAACTTTGGAGCAAGATAACAACAAGCTACAGCAGGCTATAATTGCAACCAAGGGCATGAATGGATAGAGCAAGACATGTATAACAAAACATCCTTAGTGAACATCTCCAGAATAATGCACGAAATGACTTGTAGCAGCAGGTTTATATAGCAACAAAATATAACAGAATCTGTCAGGAAAACAGCAATAGCAAGTACCCTACTTAACAAGCTTGATGCACTCACTACACAAGTCACAAAAATACATGGATTGCACCTCTGGAAAGATGGCATAGCATAGATCAAAACACATGTAAACATCAACCTCATAGGATGCACACATCAAACTGGCAAAAATTACAAATGAGCATGTTATAACAGTTTCAGCAGATTAACAGCAACATGCACTCTTCCAACAGCATTTCGGGCATCACGATGAGCACAAATGAATATGATGCAATGGAATGAAATGAAGTACTCGTCGAGACGAACAATTTGACATATTACGCCGCGAAAGCGAGCGGTATGCACGAGTTATGATCACGATGAACATGGCATGATTATGCAAAATAACCCGGGACTTAGGCGTTTCGGAGGAGGAAGTCAACCTATGGTTCCAGATCCAGATCCGGCGGCACGGAACCCGAGGTTATTTGGACTACGGTTCTCACGGAGCTTAGGAGGAGATGACGGACTTCGAGGAAAAGCGCGGAGGTGGGGCCGGGCGCTAGGGGCTCGGCCTTGGTCGGCCTTCGGGGTCGGCGGAGTAAGCGCGGCTTCGAGGCGAGGCGCCGAGCGGCGGCGAGGAAGCGAGCAGGCGGCAAGGTGTGCAGCGGGCGCTTGCGCCAGCGATGCTGAGCGGCGGCCATGGCAGCAGCGGGCGGAAAACTGCTGCTGGTGCAGGCATCCAGCAGCGGCGGCAACGGCCGGGCAGGATGGGCCCATGAATCTGATCCGGCCGTCGGCGGGCGGCAGCGCGCCGGTGGCGAGGGCCACATGGCGGCGTGGGCTTGGGCGTTGGCGGCGGCGCGTTTTCATCCGGTCGGGGACGGACACGTCCGGCGGCTGGAGGAGGAAGAAGCTAGGGTTAGGGTGGAAATCATCCACGAATTTCGGTGGAGAATGTGCTTATATAGGCATAGGGAGCTAGGAGAGTCCAAATGAGGAGCGGTTTTCGGCCACGCGATCGTGATCATACGACCGAGAGCATGGAGGGGAGTTTGCTGGGTTTTGGGCCACTTTGGAGAGGGTGTTGGGCTACACACAAAAGAGGCATTTACGGTTACCCGGTTAACCGTTGGAGTATCAAACGACCTCCAAATGGCACGAAACTTGACAAGCGGTCTACCGGTGCTATACCAAAGCCACTTGGCAAACCTCGTTCCATTTCGAGAATGTTTAACACCCGCACAAGAGAAGAGTCAAGAAGGGGACGCCGGATGACATAGGAGTGCCGGATTGCAAAACGGACAACGGGGAAAATGCTCGGATGCATGAAACGAACACGAATGCGAAATGAGATGCACATGATGACATGATAAAATGCAACACGCAAGCAAATGACATGGCAACAACGACGAATAACTGGAAGACCCCTGGCGCATCGAATCCGGGGCGTTACAAAACCCCCCACTCGCTTCGCTTCTCCCTCATCTCGTTCCTCCTTTCACTCTTCTCTATCAGCTTCCTCTCTTGGATGGACGCCGGAGCACCGGCCGACGTGATGTCTATGGCTCTGGCCAAAACCGTCAAGGCTCATGGTACGAAGAAGCGCAAGCACCCCGCCGAGACTACCGCAAACAAGCTCAAAGCCATCGCCCTGTCCAAGCCCCCCTCTCCAGGATCCCTCATTAAGCAAGTCTAGGTAATGTCTCTTGTTGGCGATCTTTTACGGATCTTGATCGTGTTTTTCATCTAACCATGATACTAGTCTTGGTAGTACAACTTTCTGGGTGATCTTGCATGTGATTTTAGTGTGCCAAATAGCGGTTCTAAATTCCTCTTTTGACCAAAACATGCGAGAGGTTGACACGATTTCTTATAGATTACTTTCAACTTCTCCCTCTGTCCCAAATTTCTTGTCTTAGATTTGTCTAGATACGGATGTATCTAATACTAAATGTGACTTGATACATCCGTATCTAGAAAAATCTAAGACAAGAATTTTGGGATGGAGAAATACTATAATTTATCAATGCTACCTTTTAAGAGGGTATATTTGCCTCAGTAACTTGTGTTATGGATATCGCATGTAATCCCTCTGCTCTCATGCCTTTGAAGATATGTTCTAGTGTCTTTGTTCACTCATTTTTGTGCGTATATGTAGTCATATATGGAGTATAATATCGAAAATCATCTTATATTTCTGAACGGAGGTAGTAATAAAATATGGTTTTTGTTTGAATTAGAACCAGGTCTACGGTGGAGATGAAGTTCTCAAAGTCATGTCGTGTGAACTGGAAGACCTGATGATGAGTTTTACTACTGAACTATCCAGCTGTTGTGTCCTTGTCGCCACGTGTCCTGAACTAGTGTTTTCCTGTAGCATTGTTGTTAGGTGTGTTCTCGAGGTTGTACTTGACCACAGCAATTTCCTGGCTGTGCCTTCGATTACGAAGGGTGTGGTTCTTGTAAAGCTTCCCAACAAATATGATGCGGCCTATCTTCATCATCATGTTTATGAGTGGAAAGACCATTATGTTAGGTTCTCCAAGGTTGACAAGATGGTGATGGTGCATGTAGACATCTCACCACGAAGTCCATGGCCTAATCGATTATCGGGGGTTCATCCGTGGGTCGGTGGCAAGAAATTGTCTGCGAGTTTAGTTAGTGCAACTTTGCTTGTCTATAGTAAGTATTATTGTTCGATACTTGATTTGTGTTTGTGAACCCTATATTGTTTATTAATCTTGCCGCTTTTGGTGTGTGGTCGATCTGAAGCGGCCAATGTTAATGTCTGTCCACTCAATTGATCTGTATATTTTGAAGTATCCGGATCATATTTTTGTGAGGACGGTTTATCAATTATGGTTACACTCCAATATATGTATGCATTGCGGGGTTTATCGCACCCACGAGATTTCGATCCATGGATGTTTGGTCCATCTGATTTGTCACGACCTTTGGACTATCACCTTGTGGGAGTAAGCGGGGCCCTGCATGCCATCGTAGTTAGACGATCAATCTTCTATTTAGTACTTCAACATAGTGATTTCCAGGTAAGGATTTACTCGTGTCACATCAAGTAAATCTTGTTGATTTACTGTCTAAATCTTATTGATTTAATGTCATGTTTTATTTCTTTTCCTGCAATTTTGCGATGCAGGTTTTGCCATGTGACATTCATCACAGAATAAACCGTTGGGTTTGCTCTACGATGGCTATTTTTGCAGGTTTCACTTCTTATGTCGTGTCAGTAATGAAGGCATTGTCCATCCCTTACATTCTTTGGAAAAATTGGATCGATCATTTGTGCGAGTACAAGCTGAATCCCTATGATGAACTGTAGTTTGGTTTAACAAAAATGCCACAATTAGTCCTTCTCGCGTTCAAAAGAAATGAAGAAAAAATCAGGATCACGGTCACGGATCCTAGTCAAGTTAGAAAGCTGATCATAGCAGACTAGACACGATCGCTTGTTGTCTCGCCTGGATCGAGCACCGGCGATTGCTCTAGCACTTGCTCGCTGACTTCGGTCCGATCCGGTGAGGATTGGGCACCGACCGCATCGGCGGATCGATCGATCTCTTGGAGGATCGGGCGTCGACACGGCTTTTGTTCCGACACGGCACTGTCGTGGTTCTAAGTCGACGATGAGAGTGGGGGTAGGTATGGAGAGGCAAGGTCCTAGCTATGGAGAGGTTGTAAACACAAGCGATGTGCGAGTTCGAGGCCCTTCTCGGAGTAAAAGCCCTCGTCTCGGGCCCTAAAGGCGGTCGAGTGGATTACGTGTATGGGTGTTACAGAGTGCCAACCCCTGCACTGCTGTGGAGGGTGGCTTATATAAAGTCTTGAGGACCCCGCCACCCACGTAATGTCTGGGGTTAAAGTACATTAAGTGCAGGCGTTCTTGTGCGCCCTCATGAAGTGCCTTAACTATCATTAAGTCTATTCAATTATAAGCCGTTGCGATCTGAGTGCCTTGACCTTACGGTGGTCGAGTGTATCTTCATGGTCGAGTGAGTCTCCATGGTGAGTCCTTCTAGTCGGTCAGTGGGTTCCTCGTTGGTCATTGGAAGGTGATCTCTTCTAAGTGTGTCCTTGGGTAGGACATTTAGGTCAGAGCCTATGACCCTACCCTAGGTACATGAATCCATCATTAGCCCCGAATGGATTGAGGCTTGAATGAGGAAGGAGTTGATCTGTGTTTCGATTGACTTTTGCATCTTGGCTATCGTTGTTACAGATCAAGATCTTCTTTGTTAACAACGAGCAACTTTTCTTGATCGACTCGATCCATTCTTGTCTTCGTCGAGGATCTTTTAGACTTTGCGGTTCGGCGGCGGATCGCGAGGAGATCTCGCGCTGACAGACCGATCTGTTGTTCGCGGATTCCACGAGGTGCGAAATTTGGGGAAGCGCCAAGCGAAACGAACGCGGTGCTTTCGGACGGGACAGGACATAGGCGCCTCGATCTCCACGCGCTTTTTCCGCCGCGTGTCGTGTCAATGCAAGCTGTTTGAGGATATGATTAGATTGACCGGGTCCACTGTCATCCACTCGGAAGGATGTTATAAATCGACTTGTGAGGGTTTACGAGCGGTGCTCCATTCTTTCTCCTCTGCTCTCCTCGCCTCGCCCGCGCACTTGCTTTCGCCTCCATAAAGCTCTTCTTCACGCATCTCGCCCGGCAGCCATGGTCAAGGAGAAAGATGGCTGGGCGTGCAAAAAGAAGCGTCGGCAGCGGAAGAAAGCGTCGCAGCGAAGGCAGCGAAGGGAGATCCACCAGCCATGATGGGTCTTCGTCGAGATCCCGCTGCCGAAGGGCTGGGTCGAGGAGGCTGGATCGATCGACCATCAGGAGAAGGATCTCCTCGACATGGCCGGCGACGGGTTGATCCCCCCGGCGTCGCAAAGGCTTCGAGGAAAGAATGGCAACCTCGGTAGGAAGAGGGTGAGTGTGTGCTCCTGGCCACTCATGTCGATCGCGGATTTTCTCTGCCACCGAGCATTTTCTTTCGGGGTTTTTTGAACTTCTTCGGAGCTCAGCTCCACCACTTTACCCCAAACTCCATCGCGTATCTTGCTGCGTTTGTATCTATGTGCGAGAACTTCTTGGGCTGCCGACCGCACTAGGGCTTGTTCAAGCACATCTTCACGTGTCGTTCTCAGACCGTGAAGAAAGAAAGAGAAGCAAGCGAGAAAACCCAAGTTGTCCATATGTGCGGGGCACAGGGGATCCAAGTGAGAACAAGAGCACCTTCCGGCTATGATGTTTCCCCGAGTCGGTCGGTGGCGATCGACTGGTTCTCTGCGGAGCGAGATGATGTCGGGGCAGTCGAGTGGACTCCCTCCATTCACCATGGACCGAGTGAACAAGCCCTCCTCTCTGAAGGTGGTTCCGGAGGAGAGAGCCGATGTGAAGATGTTGATGGATCGTGTGGTGCAGTTGGTTCGGGACGGCGTGACTGGCATGGACCTTTTGGAGGTTTTCCTTTGGCGGCGTATCCAACCTCTCCAGTTCCGGAGCCATTGCATGTGGCTGTACTGCGGAACCGAAGACGAGACTCGAGTCCACCCGGAAGCAGTCGACGATGCCACAGTGGAAAGGTGGATGGCCGCGGTCACTGGGAACAAGGATAATTCCCGTGGATCCAGGAGGATTCCTCCACTCGACCATCATAGCGATCCAGACAAGGTACATTTGCCCTGCCTTCCATTGTATCTCTGTCGAATTTGTTTACGTATGTTACGCAGCTTGGTCGATTGATCTCTACCTTGGCGTCTTCGGGCCCTTACCGAGCTGTATTCGATGCCCAATGGAGCTCGAGCTCCGGCGAGGAGGAGAAGCCAGCGGGGCGAGAGCCGGGAAGAGTGGGATTGAGCGCTGCTGAAGATGGCGGCGATGGCGGCAGCGATGATGAGGGCGAAGTAGAGGAGGAGGAGGAGGAGGTTGCACCACCGCGCTCGGAAAAGCGGTGAAACTTGTCCATGACCTGCGGTTGAACACGGTAAGGGGTTGCGGCGCCTCGCATGATCGACCAAGCGCCTCGGACCGCTTCTCGGTGCCAACTAAGAAGGCGCGAAGCGATCGAAGGTAGCTCCGTCAAGCCAATCAAGCTCTGCCGAAGATGAAGGTGTCCATCCCCACCATATCGGGGTAAACATATTACTCAACTCTTCTTGTTTTGTACAAGCTTTATCTCTGGTTGATACTTGAATTAATCGTGATTCTTTGGAACTTTAGTCTGCAACCACGAGACCTCGGGCAAAATTTGAAGACCATGAGATGGAGGGCGAGCAACTTCAAATCCTGGTACTATACTCTTCATTTCGTCTTTAGTCGGTGACTCATGATTTCTAACTCTGATTCTGTCCTTAGTCGGTGACTCATGATTTCTAACTTTGATTCTTTTACGAAGCTCCACCCAATGGCGTTATCACCCTTCACGATGATGATGATGAGGATGAGGAACGGCTGAGGCATAGGAGGAGCAGGAAGGTGTCCTTGGTAAAGCAGCCCAAGATGTAGCGCTGCGAGGCTGTGGCCCACGGAGGGGAGAACATCACTCGACACACCGTGTCCCAGCGGTGCCGTTGGCGAGTGCTCGTCCCACCGTCGAGTGCTGGGCAACCGCGCTTCACCACGCACCCGTCCGGGAGGACCAAGCGGCGCCGCTAAGGAAGCGTCATGGCGAGGATCATGATGGGCGGTGAAGACCATCCGGGATGCAAGCCAGGCAGCTTATGACGCCAGTTCTGCCCTTCAAAGCAATGTTCAGGTCAGTCGACCACCGCCTGTTCTGTTAGGATATGCTATCAAAACTTTTCTTTCCGGAATCTATAGCAATCACCCAATGGGTGTGTCGATAAAAAACTACGTGTTAGCGGGGCACTTTTGAGTGCACCCCGTGGGTGTAATCCCCAAGGCTAAGGTCATTGCTGGCGATGGCCTTAAACTTTATAAGTAAAGACTTTTCCTCATTATTTGGGCGAATGGATTCTGGCTGGTGAGGGCACGCTGAGTGCACCCCCAGGTGTAGTCCCGAGGCGTGGTCATTGCTGGCGATTGATTACGATCTGAAGAATCGTCTCTTTTTTTGGGTGACCGTCGACTCATGTGAACTGAACCGGTGGGGGGCGCTGAGTGCACCCATCGGGTGTAATCCCGAGACTACGGTCGAATGCTTGCATTTGGTGTAGTCTTAAAATGTTGATTTTCTCTTATCCACTCGAGGCGAATTATCTTTGATATCTTGTCGATTGGTTCTTCGTAGAGATCCTGTGACCTTGCAGCTCGCTACACTGAACTGGAGCAAAAGCACACTCAACTCGAACTGGATTTGAAGCTGGTTCAGGAGAATCTGACGAAGGCGAAGGAGGAGACCAAAGGTATGTTCGGTGAGACCTCGACGACTCCTTTTTCCCTCTATTTTTTCAAAATCTGATCTTGCTGTAACTTGCAGGCAAGGTGAAGGAGGCCCAGAAGAAGAAAGACCTTGAGCTAGCTGAGAAGACCAAGCTTGTTGACGAGAAGTTAGCTTCAGTCACCAAGCTTGAACAGGAAAATACCAATCTGAAAGTTGCTCTGGCGATTGCCACCAAGGACGTCGACCAACTGAAAACTGACAAGACTACTCGTACCGAGAAGATCAACGGTTGGTAGGAAGAAGAATGACTGGAAGGCTTCACAGGTGGTCTTGCCAAGAAATTGTTCCTTATGCTCGAAGGTAATCTTTTACACTCGACCAACACCTTCAACTGTGATGCTTCCATTCGACCACTGTCTTGACTTGGCGTTTTGTCCTTGCAGAATTCTGTCGAAACTTTGAAGAAGAGACTAGCCATTTGGAGCCGAACGTTGACCCTGTCAATTCTCCGGTGAATGATGAAGTTGCCATGAATGTCTTCCGACTGGAGTCCCGCGTTACAGCTGTCGTGGACTATCTTTCAAGGCTGAAGTCCGCCACTTCTCGCATCGACTCGATGCTTTGGCCCAGGGCGACACTTCAGAATGACCTCGAGTCGTTGATGGCTCGACTAAACGCGGTCCCCGGCCGTGTGCAAGAGTGGAAGAAGTCCTCGGCTCGGTGTGGCGAGATGTTGCCTGTGCTGGCCCGAGTCCTTTGCAAGGATGCGAGAAGAAAGTGGCGGCTCTCCGAGTGGCCAACACCAGAAACACGACTTGGTCCTTCATGGAAACTTTCGCCGCTGCTGCTACGGATTGCGAGGCGGGATCGACCTCGATGAGTTCGTTGCTCCTTCCGACCCTCCACGGGGAGGGTAAAAAACTTCCTTTAAGCCCGACACTTTAAATTTGCCTCGGTATGCCGAGTGGAATTGTAACCGATAAACCTTAACAGGCTTAGTGCCTGAGCACTCTCGGTTCCTTTAGGTATCGACCTAAACTTGGATTTGATGTTTGGGTATGATTGCTTTTGGCTCGAATTGTCCTTTGTAGGTTCACAGCAAGGTGCTTTCTACAGTCGACTTATTCATTAGGCGAGCACTGGGCTGCAGCTAAGCCTCTGAGTGAGAGGTTTGCTCTTCACTCGGTAGGATTTTTATAACTTAGGCGAGCACTGGACTGCAGCTAAGCCTCCGAGTGAGAGGTTTGCTCTTCACTCGGTAGGATTTTAATAACTTAGGCGAGCGTTGTGCTGCAGCTAAGCCCCTGAGTGAGAGGTTTGCTCTTCACTCGGTAGGATTTTTTATACCTTAGGCGAGCACTAGGCTGCAGCTAAGCCCCCGAGTGAGAGGTTTGCTCTTCACTCGGTAGGATTTTTTATACCTTAGGCGAGCACTGGGCTGCAGCTAAGCCCCCGAGTGAGAGGTTTGCTCTTCACTCGGTAGGATTTTTTGTTGTATTTGTGTCGAAGCTCGGAGGAGAGGGTCACAGTCGACCTGGACCTCGTCCTTCTTACAAGCGCACATTGTACTTATGGTGTAGCTCAGAGGAGAGGGTTGCAGTTGACCTGCACCTCGTCCTCTTCTTTAAGCGTCGTTGTACTTATGGCGTAGCTCGAGGAGGAGAGGGTCATGATCAACCTGCACCTCGTCCTCCTCCTTGAGCGTCACGTTACTTAGGCGAGTATTTGTCTGCAGCTAAGCCCCGAGTGGAAGTCGGCTTACCACTCGGTAGGATTTTTAGTAACTTAGGCGAGCACTGGCTGCAGCTAAGCCCCGAGTGGAAGTCGGCTTACCACTCGGTAGGATTTTTAATAACTTAGGCGAGCACTGGGCTGCAGCTAAGCCCCGAGTGGAAGTCGGCTTACCACTCGGTAGGATTTTAATAACTTAGGGAGCACTGGGCTGCAGCTAAGCCCCCGAGTGGAAGTCTGGCTTACCACTTGGTAGGATTTTTAATAACTTAGGCGAGCACTGGGCTGCAGCTAAGCCCCCGAGTGGAAGTCTGGCTTACCACTCGGTAGGATTTTTACAAACTTAGGCGAAACGGATTCGCGGCTAAGCCACCCACTGGGGGGAAATTTTACTGGACAAAAATAAAAAGTGGCAAAAAATTGTGAAGGAATTATGACACTATTATTTCGAAATCCATGAACTACAGAAGTACTTTATTACAACTCATCAGAGTGAAAAACTTTAAGTGTAAAATGGGCGGAGCAGATCCGCGTTCCAAGCTCGGGGCTCTTCGATATTGTGTTCGACGTTGTAAAGACGGTATGCCCCGTTGTGGAGAACCTTGGTGACAATGAAGGGTCCTTCCCAAGAGGGAGCAAGCTTATGTTGTTTCTGCTGATCCACTCGGAGAACTAGATCTCCTTCCTGGAAGGCTCGACCTCTCACATTTCTGGCGTAAAGGCGACGCAAGTCTTGTTGGTAGATGGTCGGCGGATCGAGCCATCTCCTTTCTTCCTCTAGAAGGTCATTGCGTCTGATCGCTTGCTCAGCTTACGCCGTTGTAGAGTTCAATTCGGGAGGCGTTGTGAAGAAGATCTTTCGGCAAGGCTGCGTCGACTCCATAGACCAAGAAGAATGGAGTTCTTCGGTCGACCGATTGGGTGTGGTCCGCAACCCCCAAAGCGAAGGGAGTTAAATCGACCCATGCTCCAACCGCATGCTTGAGATCGCGCATCAGTCGGGGCTTCAAACCTTTGAGGATTAAGCCATTGGCTCGTTCCGCCTGTCCATTCGATTGCGGATGGGCGATCGAGGTGTAGTCGACTTCGTGTGCCTTAGCGTTGCGAAATCCTTGAATTCTTCGAGTCAAAATTTGACCCATTATCCGTGATAATGCTGTGCGGGACTCCATATCTGAGCGTCGGCTCGATGAAGGAAACAGCAGATACGGCGTCAAGATTCTTGATTGGTTTAGCCTCAATCCACTTGGTGAACTTGTCATTGCTACCGGCACATGCGTGAAACCGCTCCGACCTGTTCGCAAGGGACCGACCATGTCCAAGCCCCATCTTGCAAAAGGCGGACGAGTGGGATGGTCTTGAGTCGACGAGCTTGTGTGACATATTGGAGTAGAACCGACATCCTTCGCACTTGTCCACTATTTCGCCGCCATCTCATTACGCCCTTGGCGATAAAATCCGGCTCGGTATGCTTTGGCTACAATGGTCCGAGAGGACGCATGGTGACCACAGGTCCCCGAGTGGATATCATTGAGTATGACTCGACCTTCTTCTGGCGTTATGCATTTTTGACCAACTCCAGTCGGGCTTTCCCTATACAACTGACCCTTGATAACGGTAAAGGCTTTGGATTGACGGACGATCTGCCGAGCCTCTTCCTCGTCCTCTGGGAGCTCTTTTCTCAGGATATAAGCGATGTAGGGAATTGTCCAGTCGGGAGTGACCACCAAAACCTCCATAACCAAGTCGACCACTGCTGGGACATCAACCTCAGTCGGATCCGAGGCACTCTTGGGCTGTGGATCTTCTTCTGTGAAAGGATCTTCTTTGACTGACGGTGTGTGTATATGCTCCAAAAACACACCACTCGGAATGGCTTCTCGTTTGGAACCTATCTTTGCCAGATCATCTGCTGCCTGATTTTTCAGTCGGGGGATGTGATGGAGCTCTAACCCCTCGAACTTCTTTTCCAGCTTCCTCACTGCATTGCAGTATCCGGTCATTCTTTGGGCTTCTCACGTCCACTCCTTCATCACTGATTGACCACTAAATCTGAATCGCCATAGACCATCAGGCGACGGACGCCGAGTGTAATGGCCATGCGTAATCCATATAAAAGGGCCTCATACTCTGCCTCATTGTTGGAGGAATCAAAGTGAATCTGGAGCACATACCTAAGCTTATCTCCTCTGGGGGAAACCAGAACAACCCCAACCTTTGGAACCATTCGACATTTTAGAGCCGTCAAAGAACATGGTCCAATGCTCGAGTGAACTTGATCGGCTCTGTTGTTCAATCCACTCGTCAAGGAAATCCGCTATTGCCTGGGACTTAATGGCTTTCTTTGCCTCAAATTTGATATCAAGGGGAAGAAGTTCAATCGCCCATTTCGCCACTCGACCGGTTTCGTCTCTGTTGTGCAAAATCTCTGATAGAGGCGTCGGCGGCAGCCGTGATAGAATGATCGGAGAAATAATGAGCAACCTTCTTCGTGGTCATGTATATTCCATACACAAGCTTCGATAATGAGGATATCTCTGCTTGGATGGAGTCAAGACTTGAGACAAATAATACACCGGCGCTGAACTTTGAAGGCTTTTCCTTCCTCTTCCCGCTCGACCGTAGTAAACCTTTATCGACGACTTGTCCTGTGGCTGCGATATAGAAAGCAGAGGCTCTTTGCTGATTGGAGCAGCAAGCACCGGCTGGGTGGAGAGCGAGCTTTTAGCTCGGCAAGCGCTGCATCGACAGAGTCCACTCGAACTTGTCGGCCTTCTTCATCGATCGGTAAAGAGGTAATGCCTTTTCACCGAGTCGTGAGATGAATCGACTTAATGCGGCCAAGCATCGATAAGCTTCGGACGCCGTGCACTTTCGCCTGCAGGCGTTTCATTGGAGAATAGTGCCGATCTTCTCTGGATTAGCATCGATCCTCGCTCGGAAACAAGAAAACCGGTAACTTTCCACGGGAACTCGAATGTGCACCGATGGATTGAGCTTGATATCATACCTTTTGAGGTTGGCAAATGTTTCGGCGAGGTCGGCAAGCAGGTCGGAACCCTTTAGCGACTTGACGGCGATATCATCCATATCGCTTCCACATTCCGGTGATTTGGTGAGAAGACGCTTCGAATCATTCGCATAAATGTGGCTCCGGCATTCTTGAGGCGAATGGCATGGTGATATAGCAGAAGCACCCGAATGGAGTGATGAAAGCTGTTTTTATTTCGTCGGGTCCATACAGACGGATCTGATGATACCCGGAATATGCGTCTAGAAAAGACAATCTCTCACATCCCGCGGTCGAGTCATCAATTTGATCTATGCGAGGGAGAGGAAAATGATATTTCGGGCAGGCCCGATTGATGTGCTTGAAGTCAATGCACATGCGGAGTGACTTGTCCTTCTTAGGAACCATGACGACATTAGCGAGCCACTCGGAGTGGTATATCTCTCGGATAAACCCTGCCGCCAACAGTCGAGCTACTTCTTCACCAATAGCCTTTCTCTTCCGCACGGTGGACCGCCGAAGATGCTCTTTGACTGGTTTTGCTGACTTGTCGACTCTGAGGCGGTGCTCGGCCATCCCCAGGAACACGGCATGTCGGTGGCTTCCATGCAAAATGTCCCGATTCTCACGGAGGAACTGGATGGCGCTTCTTCCTATTTGGTCGAGTGTTGTGGAGATGTGGGTCGGTGCTGCATTGGGGTCGGTCGGGTGAATGTGAGCTTCGCCGTCTCACAGACGGTGAAATCTGATTCGTGGCGGGTTTCTTGGATCTCAACAAATCACTCGGATCTGCATTTTGCTTGTACTCTTGAATTCGACCGCTGTCACTTGGGAGTCGGCAATCTTGAGCCCTTCTCGAAAGCACTCTTACGCCTTTTTCCGATCGCCGTTGACAGTGATCACTCCTTTGGGACCTGGCATTTTCAGTTTGAGGTACACGTAACATGGTCGAGCCATGAATCGTGCATAGGCCGGCCTCCCCAAAATGGCGTGGTACGCACTCTGAAAATCCACAACCTCAAAGGTCAACTTTTCCTTGCGAAAATGCTTGGAATCACCAAAAACCACGTCCAGAGCTATTTGGCCGAGTGACTCGGCTTTCTTCCCTTGTATGACTCCATGGAAACTCATGTTGCTGGTGCTCAGTCGGGACATCGGGATGCCCATTCCTTTCAGTGTGTCTGCATATAACAAGTTCATCCCACTACCACCATCCATCAGCACTTTCGTCAGTCGAGTGCCTTCGACAACTGGATCGACCACCAAAGCTTGCCTCCTAGGGGTGGCAATGTGAGTCGGGTGATCAGATTGGTCGAATGTGATGGGTGTTTGGGACCATTTCACATAACTTGGTTTTGCTGGGGCAACCATGTTTACCTCACGGTTAATGACTTTCAGTCGACTCTTGCTTTCCACATCTGCGAAGATCATCAGTGGAGTTGACATGCGGATATTCTTCCTCACTGTCCTCTTTGTCTCCGGCCTTGTCTGGCTCCTTCTCCTTATCCTTAGACTGTTTTCCTGGCCTTTGGATCAGAGTCGACAACTGGCAGTGGTGTGCTTTGGGTAAATGATGTTGCCCTCTTCATCTTTCTTCGTGTGAATACGGCATGGCATATCCATCACGTCGTTTCCTTCTTTATCCTTTACTTTCTTAGGATTCCAGGATCCTTTTGGCTTCCCCTTGAATTTTCCCTGAGTCATGGCCAGGGCCTCTCCAGGAGCTGCTGGCTCGGCTTTCCGCTTCTGTTTCCGACTGGAATTTCCCTTCTTCGACTGACTTGGCTTGTACTTGCCGCTTCGGGGTCGGTCCTCTTCCTCGCCGTTAGGCGTGTTGGTAACAATCTCCATCATTCGACTCAGGGTCATGTCCCCGGTTCGACCAAACTTCAAACTCAATTCTCTGTTCTTGACGCCATCTTTGAAGGCGCAAACTGCCTGATGATCAGACACTTTTTCCACAGTATGGTGCAGGGTGATCCACCTCTAGATGTACTCTCGGAGAGTCTCATTGGTCTTCTGCACACAGACTTGCAGCTTTGTCAAACCAGCATGACGCTTGCAAGTACCTTCAAAAGTTCTGACGAACACTCGGAACAAATCTTCCCAAGTGTAAATACTGCTAGGAGGTAACTGATTCAGCCATGCCCTGGCAGATCCTTCCAACATGAGGGGCAAATGCTTCATGGCCACCTCGTCGTTTCCACCACCAATCTGTACAGCCACTCGGTAATCTTCAAGCCAAGTTTGGGCTTGGACTCCCCGATGAATTCTTGACTCTGTTGCCAACCTGAAATTGGGGGAATCACTGCGGCTCTGATAGCCTGCTAAAACACTCTGGACCGAAACATGCACTCGACCGCTCGTGGGTGCATCTCTCGGAGTCCACCTCGATGGGCTCTGTTAGGTTGACCAAGCCACGCATGATAATGGATCGCGTCGAAGCTTTGGTTCTCTGGGGTCATTGGAACTCTTCGCCCGTCTTGAATCAGCGTCTATCATCCTGCCGCCGAGGTGTAAGACCCTTCCCTCGGAGAAGCGGGCACTCGGCGCTGTCATCCCGGTCGTGTCGGTCTCCAAACTGATCTCACGGTTGTCGCGCCCTTCCGCGTGAGGCGTCTGGGGCTGTGAGCGGTTGGACCGTATTCGCAGCGACGGATCATTGTGAATTCGGTTCGCGCTGCGACACGGCTGATTTCGATCTCATGCTGCTCGGAGTAAAACCTAATCTGCATCAAGCCTCTCCCGGCTTCCATTGTAAAGGCTGGATGGACTCTGCTATCTGGGTTGCGGTGCTAAATTCTGAATTAGGCGGCGGTATACGAGTCGGCGGGAAGAGTCGGTCGGCCGGGAACTTCGCTGCAGCGCGTTCGTCGAGTGCTCGCTAAAGGTTCTCCAGACGAGCGCGTTCAGCCACATTCGCCAAACGTGCTTCCTCCAAGGCGCGGGCCTCGGGGGTTTCTCCCACGATGGGAGTATGAAGGGCATCCATGTTCCTGCGGCGAAGCTCTTCTCTCTGCAGAGAGTCGAGTGTCTCGGGCTGGTACTCTTCGTGGTCTTGCGCGGGGTCACCTCCACCGCCCGCTCCGCCCCCATGGGCGAAGCCGGGAGGACTGCGGGGCCCGTCGACCATGAGAATTTCCACCGCCGGATCACTGCTATCACATTCGGATGCAGTCTCTACGGAGCTGGTCGACAGATCGAACAGGCCGTAGAGAGACTCGTCGGGCTCAATCGCCGCGACCAGGGCGGTGGCTGTCTGGCGAGCCACCGCATGCTTCACCAACCGCTGGAGCCTCGACCGACCAGAGCGCTTGCGCTGGTGGGAGACCGGGCCGGTGGCCGATAAAGGAGTCGACCGATACGGGGTCGACGGTTGCCGCAGCAGAACGCCGCGGACACATGCGCGAAAATGCGTCGCACCACGGACAGGGAGCGCATCGATGTCGAGTGGAGCCTCTTGGAGCCACGCGGAGTCGTCGGCGACAAAGGTGAGAGCGCCGAGACGGATCTCGCGCCCCTCGACCAAAACTCCAGCAGTCATCATGATGAAAGTACTCGGAAGTACCGCAACTTCTCCACAAATTGCTAAAACACCATTACGGTGGCGCCAACCGTCGTGGTTCTAAGTCGGCAAGAGAGTGGGGGTAGGTATGGAGAGGCAAGGTCCTAGCTATGGAGAGGTTGTAAACACAAGCGATGTACGAGTTCAGGCCCTTCTCGGAGGAAGTAAAAGCCCTACGTCTCGGAGCCCTGAGGCGGTCGAGTGGATTACGTGTATGGGTGTTACAAGAGTGCCAACCCCTCTGCCTGTGGAGGGGGGTGGCTTATATAGAGTGCGCCAGGACCCCGCCAGCCCACGTAATGCAGGGGTTAAAGTACATTAAGTGCAGGCGTTCGTGTGCGCCCTCATGAAGTGCCTTAACTATCATTAAGTCTATTCAATTATAAGCCGTTCAAAGATCTGAGTGCCTTGACCTTCGGTGGTCGAGTGTATCTTCATGGTCGAGTGAGTCTCCATGGTCGAGTCCTTCTAGTCAGTCGAGTGGGTTCCTCGTTGGTCGACTGGAAGGTGATCTCTTCTAAGGGTGTCCTTGGGTAGGACATTTAGGTCAGGCCTATGACCCTACCCTAGGTACATGAATCCATCAGCACCAGCTCTACAAGGAGCACCATCTCCATCAGCAGCTGCGGCTTCGGCACCTGCACCAACACTTGCACTTGCATCTACTCCGGCCCGTGTAGTTGCACCGGCAACAGACTGGGCTGCAGTTCGCACTTCATATACCAAAGTCCTTACAAAAATCGACATGTCCACCTTCTTGGTTAGCATTGGCCGCCCAAGTGCTTCGTTCTTTTTTCTTTCCATGTTGTTTCAGATGATTCACTGTGTTGATCTAACTGTTTGGGTATGTCTTCTTGTTTTCAAACAGAGAATCCTAGAGCAACGAGGGAGTCGTTCAACAATCCGGGCGACCGCGGCCAAGTTTCTCTTACCATGTGCAGCCTTGGTGTGAATGAACCTGCTCAATATACCGTAAGTACAAAGGATGGTCGCATGATGATTGATGCTAAAGGATGGTCAAGGTTCAAATCTAAATCATATCTTGCGGTAGGGGATGATGTCAAAATCAAACTTTCTCGGCAAGGAGAGCTGGTCCAAATCAACATTGAAATTCTTTAGTAGCAGCACGCAACTGCCGAACTGATCTATCCTCCGAGAGATTTTGATGTAATAATCTGGCATGGTGAAACAAGTGTCCTGTGTGTATAAGTAGTACGATAGTATTATTTATCACATGGTATATCGTTGATAGAACTGCAACTCTGCTTGCTGGTTAGGAACTGTCGTTTGATTTCATTCCAACATTTGACGTGCTTTATTCAATTTTGTGTATTCGCCTTGCGACAACATCTAGAACCAGCGTCGTACCGATCGCTTGCAATATGAAAAGCACTGAGGTAGAACACATGGGCCCCCAAACATGCAGGGTCGGCCTGCGGCCCAAAGTCCAGAACCGTGAGCCTATCTGAGTATTATATTCTCAGCTGAACCCCCATAAAAAAAGCTGAACCCCCATAATGCCCGTGCGTTGCAGAGAGAGTATATTTCTTGGCAAGGTGAGCCTGTGATATAAAAGATTTGTATATTTCTTTCGGAGGAGTATCTCTCTGTCAAAAATATATTTATGTGTAACTAGTTACTCTGTCTTTCTACTTCCTTTAAGCTAATATGTGGGGCTGACCGCAGCGGGGTCCACGTGCCATATGCACAAATTAGAGTGCACAACTTCACGGTAGACACACCCCGGTCGTAGCGCCGCAGTAATGCCCAATGAGCCGTCAAATCACAACCCCCCTTTCCAGCTTTAGCGGTAAGTTGGACGGACGAAGCGGCAATATTTCACTGGGCCTGAATCCCCTTCTCCCTCGTCTGCTTGTTCAGAGAAAACCCCCGCTCGGCGATTGCATAAGGTTTTCTCATGGAGAACCAGTCTGCAATTCTTCGTCCATCGATAAATCCAAGTCCCTTGGTGTGAGTAATCCTAAGATGGCAGCCGCATGGTTGGTGCATTTTTCTTCCTACTGAATCTAGTGTGTTTCATTTGCAGTGCCCAAAGTGCGAGTACCCTACACATTTCTGCGCCCTCGGCGAGACGCCACACTTGTTCCTTCTCATCCTAACACAACATTTTGAAACGCGCACAGTATGTTCCTAGAATCCTCTTTTCTATTCGGGAGGGTGGGGTTTTTTTGAACATGATGTGTTCTCATATTATTTTTCCTGTAGTGTATTATTTGCTCTGCCAGAACACATGTACTCAAGATGCTCGGCCTTGCCATAACTGAATACACTAGTTTAATGGTCATGGTGAAGACAAGCCATGGATATTACTTCCAAGTTGGGTTCATGAACCAAGAAGATCGCTGCTTTTTTATGGCCGAACATGGATAAACTTTCTCAAGTGTTACAGGCTGAAAGTTGGCGCACGAATGTTGATGGAAATAGCAGAACCTGGTCTCATCTTCACTGCGATCTTCCACCCCGACGTCGTTCCAATTATTCATCCATGTTAGTTTTGTATCTGGTTCTTGCTTGTTGCCTCGATTACTTCTTAATCCACCTATTCTGTCTAACTAATCACAATTTAACTTTAGAAGTAGCAATGAATCTCTCACGAAGATGCTACTTCTAACTAATATTTTCTTATAATTGGTGGCACGTGTAGGTTTTTTCAGAGTTAAGCTGTCTACTCGTTCGTTAACCTGTAATAACTCGGCTATTACTAATGGCACTGAAGTTGACTGGATCGGCATCCACAAGTTCCTACACTTTATTGATTGTCTTGAGGTCCTTGTGGGGCGTTTCAATGGTGGAAGGCCACGTGGGATATGTGTGCCACTGCTGCACTCGTTGAACAGGTCCAACTGTGTCGAGAAACTTATGGTACGAGCTATTTTCTGTTATATATGCTATTCATAAACTATTGCTTATACACAGTTTTACAGCTATGATCTTCTTGAAACAGGAACTGTCGAGTTCTATTGTTCCTATCTGGATGCGACCATGGTCGGTCGGACTGGCGCTTGGTCACAACATGATGTTTATGTCGACCTACTCACTTCCCCTTGGAGGTGAAAAGATACTTATTCATGGGTGGTCTCAAATAATGAAGGCCCGTCCATCTTGGAGAATAGGACAGAAGATTATGTTCATGCTTTTCCATGCCTCTAAAGCGAATATCCTGTTTATTGACCATGTTGCGAGATGAAGCCGCTTTTAGGAGGTTGTGGATGCGCGGGGTGGCACCTGGGTCTTGTCCTGGGGCTTGGCGGCCTCACACTTGGTTAACTCTAGGCAAAGTAGCACTGTTCGAGGCGTGCTTTGTACGGTTGAACCTGTATAAGTACTCATACTACTTTCAGCTTTGGTTGTTAAGTGCCCCGCTGGTTTTGATTAAGGTTGTTAAGTACTCTGCTGCTTTTACTGATCTGCCGTGTTTCTTGATCTGTCTTCCTCCGACCACCAAAACCAAACCCGGTGTGACAAGGGCGCTTTGCTTCCGCCTCCCATGGCTGGCTGCGCCTCAGCGCATGCAACGCTGCCCCACCGTCTCCTAAATCGTTAACGCCGATGTCAGCGCTTTGGTGCTCTTGCCGCGGCGCCGCCCTCTCGTGTTGTCAACATGGTCAACAAACAACAGGAATCAACAGAAGTACGTGGAGAGGATGACAGTGGGGGCCCACCATGTCAGCGTATGGAAAAATAAAATGCTTCCTCCTAGTGTTTTCCTGACATCTGGGACCCACGACATTGTGAGGTATATAGTCAATAGACAAGAGAACAGCACAAGATCGGCTGACACCTAGGACGTAGCTACTCGAGCAGTATTTTTTTTGTTTGGTATTGTTGAGGCGGGCGCGGGGTTTGAGCGGGCTATGGCCCATCTAGCCCGAGCTTATATTTTATGTTCACCATGTGACCAGCCCAGCTATTTTTTCTTTGTGAAAATGAGCCAAGTTTATT
Source organism: Aegilops speltoides (assembly GCA_021437245.1). NCBI lineage: Eukaryota > Viridiplantae > Streptophyta > Magnoliopsida > Poales > Poaceae > Aegilops > Aegilops speltoides. Next base: position 239,856,001 of record CM038147.1, read on the forward strand.
TTTTCTAAAGAATACCCAATCCAGGCCTACTTATTTTTCTACGCCCTGATGGGCTACAACTCTTTCAAGACGCCTGCAAATCTTGAAAGTAATATGAAATGGGTTGTAAATATGAAAACAGATGACAAATTGGCAATTACTTCATAATTTCTGATTTTTTTCACATTTTCATATTGCTATTTCACTGGGCATTAACCTAATTTAAATATATCTTCAAAGTACTTTAAATCTGGCTCGACATTTCGGTATTAAAAATAGTTTGGAACCCACGAAATATCTGAAATTGTACAGCCAACCAAAAAACAGCGCAATAAATTGCATAAGAAGTTGCCATGAGCTATATATAAATTATTAAAAAATGAGGGAGTGGTCTAACTTGTGGGCCTGTTTAGTTGACGCGTATGCAAGATTTTTTAGTTATTATATCGTCAACAAGCGATGCTAGCGAGCGTAACCGTTGGATGTCAATCCAACGGTACGTCATTTCTTCAATCTCGATCTTCTTGCTCCGGCCGTAAGCGGCCGGCGGGACTGCCCGCTCCGCCTCCGTGGCGGGTGTCTTTGCCGAAGCGAGCCTCGGCGCCCCTATGAATCCCATCGCTGGCCAGGGCATCCCTCTACTCACCCACACCCCATGTTATTCTGCGGTGACGACAGCCTCACACCGCAGCCGAACCGGTGAACCCTCGTACTCCTCTCCGCGCAGGCTTCCACTGCCACGTCTTCCCTGGCTCTGCGTCGTCCCCTTCCTAGGCCTCGCCGTCGTCCACCATCGTGGTGCTCTCGGCGCGGCATGGTCAATGTGGTCAACGACCGACTTCCATCGGAAGAGTATTGTACGTGGAAAGGCTGACAGCTGGGTCCACGGCAGCCGCAAGGAAGTGCCTCCTTATTACGCGGAAAATAATTATTCCTTCACCTGACAGCAGGGACCCACCGAACGGGCCACCAGTATTTCATGAAAAAAATGTTTCCCCCTGATAGCTGGGACCCATAGGACGGGCCACTGTATTTTGCGAAAAAAACGTTCCCCCTGCTGTCAGCTCGGACCCACCGGAAGTGCCTCCTTATTACGCACAAAAAAATGAATACCCCCTGCTAGCTGGGACCCACCTTGGTGGGAGGCTGACTTGTGGGCCTACTAAGTTGACTGGGACGGAGGCCTTTGTCAACTTTAGTCAATATATGAACGATTCTAGCCCTAGTGACCGTAGGATGTCCATCCAACGGCCGTAGTGCTTCTTCAACCTCTGGTCTTCTTGCTCCAGCCGCCCAAAGCAGCACCGATCGTGGCGCCTGCTCCTGCCGCCCGTGGCCAGCTGTGATGTCGCGGAGGCCTCACCGCCCCCTACTACTCCCACTGTTGGCCAGGCCATCCCTCTACGCACCCACACCCCCTATTATTCTGCGGCGACGGCAGCCTCACACCGCAGCCGAACGAGTGAACCCTCATACTCCTCTAGGCGTGGGCATCCACTGCCGCGTCTTCCCCGGCTTCGTGTCGTCCCCTTCGTAGGCCTCGCCATCATCCACCGCCCTGGTGCTCTCAGCGCGGCATGGTCAATGTGGTAAAGGAATGGCTTCCATCGGACGTGGACTGTACGTGGAGAGGCTGACAGCTGGGTCCACGGCCGCAGCAACGAAGTGCCTTCTTATTACGTGCAAAATAATTATTCCTCCACCTGACAGTGGAGACCCACCGGACGGGACACCGTATTCCGTGAAAAAAAATGTTTCCCCTTGTCTGCTGGGACCCACCAGCTACATCTTCGCACGCAAGGAAGTGCGTCCGAAAAAAACGATTCGCCCCCTGACTGTTGGGACCCACCAGCTACATCTTCGCACGCAAGGAAGTGCGTCCAGGAAAAAAAATGATTCTCCCCCCTGACTGCTGGGACCCACCAGCTACATCTTCGCACGCAAGGAAGTGCCTGACAGTCAGGACCCACCTGGTCGAAGCGTAAGTAGCGTTATCATTCTGGTCGCGAACGTGTACGTACATATATACTGGTCGATGTAGAGGCGTGCACGTGTCATAGTAGAGGCGCGCACGTAGCATGTACATGTACGTACAGCGGCCAGGGTGCAAGAAAGAAAATACGGCCACATATGTGTACATACGGGCGGGGTCTCGAACGCCTACTCGCGCATACGTAAGCCAGGGCTCGTGTACATTGCTGGGTCGTAACGGAGAAATAGCGTCGTCGTCGTGTTCATGGCGAGGCACCGGGATGCGTCGTGTTCATGGGGATGCAACAGAATGCGTCGTGTTCATCGGGAGGCAACGGAACACGTGGGAGTCAACCGGCTGGGTCGGAATGGAATGCGTCGTCGTGTTCATCGGGAGGGCTTGAACGGAACTGTTGGGGAACGCAGTAATTTCAAAAAATTTCCTACGCACACGCAAGATCATGGTGATGGCATAGCAACGAGAGGGGAGAGTGTATGTCCACGTACCCTCGTAGACCATAAGCGGAAACATTATCTGCGCGGTTGATGTAGTAAATGCGTCTTCACGATCCGACCGATCCAAGCACCGAGCGTCGGAGCCTCCGAGTTCAAGACACGCTCAGCTCGATGGCGATCTCCGGTCTTCGATCGGTAGAGCCGGAGATGAGTACCGTCGGCCGACGGCGTGGTAGCGATGATGATGTTCTACGGCAGCGGGCTTCGCCTAAACTCATGACGATATGACCGAGGTGGAATATGGTGGAAGGGCCACCGCTGCGGCTAAGGAACGATCCGTAGATCAACTTGTGTGTCTATGGGGTGCCCCCGCCCGTATATAAAGGAGCCGGGGAGGAGGCCGCCCGGCCTAGGGGCGCGCCAGGGGGAGTCCTACTCCCGAGGAGTGGACTCCCCTTTCCAAGTTGGAGTAGGAGAGAAGGGGAAAGAGGGAAGGAGGAAGGAAAGAAGGCGCCGCCCCTTCCATTGTCCTATTCGGACTAGGAGGGGGAGGGGCGCGCGGCCCCCTCCTGGCTCCGTCCTCTTCTCCCTCTTGGCCCATGTATGGCCATTAACCCCCGGGGGGGTTCCGGTAACCTCCCGGTACTCCGGTAAAATGTCGATTTCACCCGGAACCATTCCGATGTCCAAACACAGGCTTCCAATATATCAATCTTTATGTCTCAACCATTCCGAGACTCCTCTTCATGTACGTGATCACATCCGGGACTCCGAACAAACTTCGGTACATCAAAACTTATAAACTCATAATAAAACTGTCATCAAAACGTTAAGCGTGCGGACCCTACGGGTTCGAGAACTATGTAGACATGACCTAAAACCATTCTCGGTCAATAACCAATAGCGGGACCTGGATTCCCATATTGGTTCCTACATATTCTACGAAGATCTTTATCGGTCAAACCGCATAACAACATACGTTGTTCCCTTTGTCATCGGTATGTTACTTGCCCGAGATTCGATCGTCGGTATCCAATACCTAGTTCAATCTCGTTACCGGCAAGTCTCTTTACTCGTTCCGTAATACATCATCTCACAACTAACTCATTAGTTACATGCTTGCAAGGCTTAGGTGATGAGTATTACCGAGAGGGCCTAGAGATACCTCTCCGACAATCGGAGTGACAAATCCTAATCTCGAATTATGCCAACCCAACATGTACCTTCGGAAACACCTGTAGAGCACCTTTATAATAACCCGATTCGTTGTGGCGTTTGGTAGCACACAAAGTGTTCTTCCGTAAGCAGGAGTTGCACAATCTCATAGTTATAGGAACTTTGTATAAGTCATGAAGAAAGCAATAGCAGTATACTAAACGATCAAGTGCTAGGCTAACGAAATGGGTCATGTCAATCACATCATTCTTCTAATGATGTGATCCCACTAATCAAATGACAACACATGTCTATGGTTAGGAAACATAACCATCTTTGATTAATGAGCTAGTCAAGTAGAGGCATACTAGTGACTATAGTTTTGTCTATGTATTCACACATGTATCATGTTTCCGGTTAATACAATTCTAGCATGAATAATAAACATTTATCATGATATGAGGAAATAAATAATAACTTTATTATTGCCTCTAGGGCATATTTCCTTCAGGAACAGGCGATGGAAACGAGGCCTGGCGTACCGCAGAACGGAGGAAACGGACCTCCTACGTTTGGAACGGGGTCCTGTTGATCGGGAGGGGTGTGGCGTACCGCAAAATGGAGGAAACGGACCTCCTACGGTCGAAACGAGGGTCCTGTTGATCGGGAGGCATGTGGCGTCCGCAAAACGCGTCTGAAAGCGGACTTGTGTTGGGCGCTTCTGATCAAGGGAGTCTGTTGATCGGGAGGGTGTGGCGTTCCGCAAAACGAAGGCAAGCGGACTTGTGTTGGGCTTCACGGTCGATGCGGGGTCTGTTCGCCGGGAGGGTGTGGTGTACCGCAAAACGAGACTCCACGAGATACTGTTCATCTCCACCGTCGACCTCCTCCAGCCTCCACGGGCTCCTGTTCATCCAGCCTCCACCGCGCGCTACTCCACCGGCTACTGTTCAACCACCCCTCCACCATCTACTATTCATCCAGCCCTCCACACCACGGGGTCCTGTTCAACCACCCCTCCACGGGCACCCCTCCACCGTCTACTGTTCATCCAGCCCTCCACACCACGGGGTCCTGTTCATCCAGAGGCAACGCCACCGCTCACTGTTCATCCCCCCCCCCCGCAACGCTCATTGTTCATCCCAGAGGCAACATCAATCGGCTTCAGTTAGCAGCAGTAGCGAAGGAATTGCTCGATCGGGTTCAGTTAACACCCATCCATCGATCGCTCGAGTTCAGTAACGCGTAGCCTACAGTGCAATCGCTCGGGTTCAGTTAGAGCGCATCGCCTCGCTCGGGTTCAGTTAGAGCCAATGCCTCGCACACACGCACATACATGTACGAGAGAAACACGCATTGCTCGGCCCCCGACCTCCCACCGTAACCGGGAACTCCCCGAAATTTTCCTCCCCCTCGCTTCTATCACGGTTTTTTCCGTCATGGATGGCCCAAATAATGTCATGCAGCTGCGTATCCGGCCCGCCCAGGACGAAAAGCCCATTTTCTGTCATGATTTTTCGTCATAGAAGTAGGAGCCCACCACATCTATGATGATACCGGGTTTTGTCACAATTATCGTCATAGAAGTGTCATATGTATGACAGAAAAAAATTTGTTCGGCCCAAAATGTCACGGATGTGTCTTTTTCTGTAGTGACTATAGGTTTTTATGTCTCCAAATGCATTGCTATCTTCAAGAATGGGTTTACAAAATCCTCAGGTTGCAGCTTGGCATTGTAAATTGCACTGCAACCATGGTTGCATGGCAACCCTGACATGTCCGACTTCCTGCATCCACAAGTGTGCTCCTCAAGGTTCACGACATAGGTCTTTGGGCCACTGCTTACTTGCCACAGGCTAGGCCCTGCCCTAATTGCTTTGCAATCTCTAGTAAATTTCTTGCTCATCTCCAACTTCTACATATGTTGGAGCTATTTCCCACCTGGAAGTTGCTCCACTTTCTCTTTTTCCATCCAACCTAACTAGCAACTTGTGTTTTATTCCATTAATGATTGTCACAATTGGTTTGTTTCTAACATCCAAGATATTTCTGTTGAAGACCTCAGTTATGTTATTAACCACCAGGTTTGTTTTGCAGTTTGTGTCCATTTCATGCCTAGCCCATATGTGTACTAGAACACCAGATAACCACCTCCAGGCATCCTCACACTCATTCTTCAAATTGGACATGGCTACATCAAAACCATGCTTTGTGTAGGAATAACTAGCACTGTCCATGCATTTTTTTCCAGATCTTCACCTCTAAATCCAGCTCTTTGAAAATTTGCATAAATTTGCCTTAAACAGAATCTTTGTGGGCAGTTTGGAAATACATCATTAACAGCATTAAGCAGGCCCTGCTTTCACAAACACCTAAATGTTACTAATTTGCAAATCAACACAAATGAAGGTAACTAGGTTTGAAACTAAGAACACAACAACTAATAAACAATCAGAAAGAAACAGGACAAATGAAGAAACTAAGTACTCGAATATTAAGAAACATGACAAATGAAGAAACATGACAAAGAGAATAGAGATCACTGACCTTTTGCCTATCTGACATGATGGTGTATTTGCCAAGCTTGCCCTCTTCTGTGCCTCCTAGAGCATACTTAAGTTGGGTGAGAAACCAGCTCCAACTTGGTGTGTCCTCCACTCCTACAATTCCAAAAGAAAAAGGATACATGTTGTTGTTGGCATCCCTACCAGTAGCTGCTAGGATTTGTGCTCTAGTTGTAAGCTCAATGAAGCATCCATCCAAACCAATGAAAGGCCTACATCCATTTAGAAAACCCTCACTAGGTGCATTGAGACAAAAGAAAAGACCATGGAATCTTGGACATGGATGTGGGTTTTCATTTGTGCTTTCTGTAGTGACATTGTCACAATGCATCTAGATCCTGGATTGCATAATTTAACAGTTTCAATGTAATCAGACAACCTATGATACTGCTTCTTATCATCTCCTAGGACAATTTCCTTTGCTTCCCTTTTAGCTCTCCATACCATCATCTTTGGAACTTCAATTCCAAATTTCCTCTTTGCCTTGTCTACCAATGCTAGCACAGTTGTGTTTGGGTCTGATCTAATTGTCTCTAGGATAGTATTTCCCAGCCACTTTGAGCTCACTTTACTATGTTTGTCACTAGTTGGACAAGTATGTTCTGCTCTAAACTTCTTTATACAAAATGTTTTCTCATTCTTGATCTGAGAAGCAACAATATAAAAAGGACATCCTTTATCCTTGTGGTCACACCAGGTAATAACCCTATCTTTGCAGTTCCTGTGATATATGAAAGACCTCGGCTGCTTGATGTGAAAGTTAAGTAGAGCACTCCTAAATTGGTACACAACTTTGAAACATAGCTTCAAACAAAATTGCTGATCTAGATTGAGTCTGCTTTCATCATACTAATTTCTTTGCTTTTTCTTCTTTGCTCTTGTTTTCCTTCCTGAGGGAATAATAAAAGACATAGGCTCATTGCCATCATCATCCTATGAGTCCAAAAAACCAAGATTTTCATCCTCATCATCTGAGGGAAACCAGTTAAGCTGAATTGGATCACTGGCTGATGAGTGTGATCTTGTTGTTGGCCCTACTCTCTTTGCAATCGTAAGCACAGGCTGTTGTAGTACTCCATCTTCACTTAAATGTTCTTCTTCAGCTTCCTTTGCAGCTTGTTCAGTGTGGTCTTCCTCTTCCTTCTCCTCAGGAACATCATAAATGTCCTCTGGTTCTGTGTCACCCTCAAAGTGCAGTGCCGCCTTCTTCATATCTGCTATAGTTGACTGCAGATCTGCACTATCTTCACAAGAGCTATTGATGCGGAGCATCCTACGGACATCACCATGTCAAGAGTCCATTTGGCAAGTGACACGTGCGACATCTACTTCACATACACAAAGGTGAATCATCTCCTTTACACGTGCTCACTTGACACTCTCGAGGATGGTATACTACTTGACACTTCTCCCGTGTGCATGCATAGGTATTGTCGGAACATCACGGATGTCGAGGAGGAGTGCGAGCGCAAGTGTACATCTACACCATCCGCGAGGGAAGCATGAAAGAGAAGACGAAAGAAAAGAGAAGAAGACGGATCAGCGGCTGAAGCTAGCCTGGACATCCGGACCGCCGTCCGGATCATACGGACCGAGCCGGATCATCCGGGTCCCCCTCCGAATCATCCGGATAACATGGCGAGGATACCGAAGGTTCCTCTGGCCGGATCATCAAGCCACCTCCGGATCATCCGGACGATGGCGGATCATCGAGACCCCATCCGGATCATCGGGCCTTGCTGCGTGCAACGTTTGCCGAGGCCCATGTACCCATTCGCCCCTCACTTACCCTTCGCCCACTAGACTATAAATAGACCTCCTCCTCCCCATTTTAGGGTTAACAAATATGATAGCTCATTCTTAGGTGAGCTTTGCTCCTACCTCTACTCTTGAGAGAGAGACTACCACTCCCATGGAGTTCAAGACCTCCATGTGAGAAGATCTGCGGGATATCATCAAGACCCCCTTGTGGGAAGATCCATCTAGGATATCATCAAGACCTCCTCTTGGAGATGAACCTTACCTTGTATCTTTCCTTTGTTGTTCATGTACCTTGTGATCTTGTGTGTTTGATTGTCTAGTGGATGTGTGATTTGGACTTGGTCTTGAGTGTTTCCCCTTGTGATTTCTCCCGTTCTTCCCCATGTTCATCGTGTTCTTGAGGATCCCCTCCAAGCGTGAAAGATCGTCGCTCTGAGGTTCCACCCTACATCATATGGTATCATGAGCCACGTTGATCACGTTTTTGGAGTCCCTCCCACCGTTTTCTAGCCTTCTTTTGCTTGATTTCGTCCTAAATCCAAAAATCCCCACCAAAAATAGCCCCAATTGTTTTTGTGATTTGTTGGTTTGATGATGTTTTGTTGACTTTGATCCGTGGATTTGCTTGGTTTCAAGTGGATCTAGCATTTCCCCAAGTTTCTCCACCTTCCATCCACGAAATCTCGTCAAATTTTGACCCCAAAATCCCCAAATTCGCCCAAAATTCGTCCCGAGAGGAAATCCGAGCGGTTTGACCTGCTGGATCATTCGGACCTTCTCCGGATCATCCGGACACCTCCGGATCAGCTAGACCCTCTCCGGACGTCTGGATAACCCACGCACCAGAAAAAGTAACCGGGCCAGCGAACCCGGATCATCCGGATGTTCACCCGGATCATCCGGACCTCCTCCCGGATGTGCGGTTAACCCTGACACTGACTCGGCTGAAATTTTGTTTTGGTCATAACTAATTCATCCGAACTCCGTTTTTTGACGTTCTTTAGCTCGTTTTGAAGCTATTGACATCCCCTATCCCACAAAAATACCACCAACATCATTTGACACCATCAAATTTTCGGAATTTTGGCATATTTGCCTAGGGCTTCCACCACATCATCCGCATTACCACCACCACTTCCGCAACCTAACCCATTTTGTTTCCCATTGCATATGTGGTTGTTTGAGTTGTGATTAGAGTCTCCTAAGGTGTTTCGGCTACTTAGGGACGATTACTTCTTCATCAACCACCACCTCCACTTCCGCATAACCTTGCCCACCATTCATTTCCACCCCAACTTAACCCAATTTTGTTTGAGTTGTGGCTTGTGTCTCCTAAGGTGTTTCGGCTACTTAGGGACGGCAAATTCAACTCCGACTCGTGTATAGCCCATCATTCCACTTCCGCATTGCCTAGTGCAACACCACCACCGCTTTCCGCTACCACCATTTGTCATTTGTCATTTGAGATTTTGAGTTTGCGGTTTTTCCGTTTCCTAAGGTGTTTCGGCTACTTAGGGACGAGTCTCCATCAATCTTGGTATCTACACAAAGAACACCGCCACTCATCATCGCAAAGGACGGTAACCTCGACGACACCTTTGTATATTCCCTTGCAATTGCATTGTTAACCCCTAGCCCATTTTGCGTTACTTGCCTATCGAGACTAGCCATTTGAGTATTGCCGGCAACGTGACTTGTGCACATTAGTGGTCTACACCATCCATTGCATACATACCATATCATCTTGGTATCATATCATCCATTGTGCCTCAAGTTTGTTCCCGCATATACACAATTGCTATCTTGGTTGTGCATTGTGCAAAAGTGGCCATAGAAAAAAAAAGAGAATAAAGCTTTTAAGCAAAAGAAAGAGAGCAAAGAGCTTGTAAGCAATAGCCATAGCATCACAATATATCATACGGTATCATATTTGATCATCTTGGATCATTGTGTGAGAAACACCGGGAACCATACATATATAGCATACTTGGGATAGAAAGTTTATCCATTTTGCATCTTATAGGTTGTGCACAAGTGTCGTATCCGCCTATTGAGCAATCGTGCTAGCGTCTCTCTTGAGTTGTGCAACACGAGCGTTTCCTGTGGATTCCACATTTTGTGCTCATTCCTTGGTTGCACGACCCCATTTATCTATCCGTGTGTGTGTTTCTGTGAGCCACATATTGCTATTGGTCTACTTGTTTCGCTTGCGAATTTGTGAATCTCTTTCAACATTATTGTCTCTTGCTAACATTTTACATCAAATTTTTGTGCCACTATCCTCACCGAGCTCTACCATAAGCTTTACTTGATAGGTGTGAGTGAACAAGTCCGGTACCAATTCCACTATTCTTTCATCTCACATTGAGTGACACGGGATACATCCTCAACTTTGGGAAAAGGTAACTTGGTATTGTTTATCTCATTTCCTACTCACCTCTACTCGAGTCTTGTGATGGATAGGCAAGACATTTCATCTTCGGTCTACAACAACAACGACGAGTTCGATGCCATGAACAACAACTCCGGCGCCAAGATGCAAGCTAAAATGGAGAGATCAAAGCCCTCATCAAGTCCTACAAGCGATCTTCCTCATCTTGAGAAGGCGCTCAAGAGCACATGCTTCCGAGCTACCATCTCCGCAAGATCACATCAGCATCGACACCATCACCAACAAGAACGTGAAGGTCAAGAGTTCTACATCAACAACCGCTCAATGACTTCACCATCTCCCTTGGCATCTTCGCCAAGCGACTTCAGGGCATCTTCGCCTACGGACATACGGCATCTTTGCCAACAAGAACCCCAAGACTACGCTCAAGAGGAGCTCCCCAAGCTCAAGTCCGCGACTTCCACGAGCCACTATGACCTCGACATCGACCACGCGATTCCTTTCTATGGGACTCAAGAACCCGAGGAGTACCTCGAGTGGGAGCGTTTGATGGATGACTACCTCAAGCTACATCAAGTTCGTCCCGAAGATCAAGTGAAGTGCGCCACAAGAAACTTCCACGACTACGCCTCGATATGGTGGCTTCACACACCTTCGGAGAGCTACGAGATGAGTTGGCCCAAGACGAAGAGAGCTTTACGGCGAGAGTTTGTGCCTCCAACCTACACGGAACAACTTCGACGCCAATTGGAGAACTGTAACGCCCCGGATCCGATGCGCCAGGTGTCCGCCAGTTATTTGTCGTTGTTGCCATGTCATTGCTTGCGTGTTGCATTTCACCATGTCATCATCCGCATTGCATCATCATGTTTTCAAAACTTGCATCCGTCCCGGTCTCTTAGTTCTCTCCGTTGTCCGTTCTGAGACCAACCACACTTGCACGCGCCCGTGGCACGTCCGAATTATTATTTTATAAGTGGCCGGAAAATGTTCTCGGAATGGGTTGAGAGTTGACGTGTGGTCTTATTATAGTGTAGATAGACCGCCTGTCAAGTTTTATCGCATTCGGAGTTCGTCTGATAGCCCAACCGTTAAACCTACAACCGCAATATAGTCGGTCTATACGTCGGACGTTTTCGGTCTCCGAAAACCCTGCCGGGCTGCTTTCCTATTCTCTTCTCTCAGCCCGAGGACTCATCTACACAGCCCACCAACCCCTCACCTAAGCCCCCTCCGATCCGGACCATTGGATCGTGATCCGAGGGTCCGAAACGGACCAAAAAAACCCAACCCTAACCCCCTCTTGCTATAAATAGCAGCCCTCCTTGCCATTTTGTCACCCCTAGACTCCTTCCTCGAATCCCACGCCCCCAATCATCAGCCGCCGCCTCCTCCCACCCTCTCCTCGTAATCCGGCGCCGGCCACCTCCTCCCCGCCACTTGGCACCGTCCCATAGGCCGCACCGCCGCCAGCTGTCGCGCGCAGCCAACCGCAGGGCGCCACGCGTCCTCCCGCGCCGCAGCCCCAGCGCCGCCGTGGCCCGCCGAGCCAGCATGGAGGCCCGCCATGACCGATCTGGGCCCGGCTCCCGCTTCCCTACGCCCGAAGCGCCTCCTTTAGCGCCCGCTGCGTGGCCGTCCGCCCGCTTCGCCCGTCTGCGCCGCCTCGCAGTCGCCCGCCTGCCACCGGACGGCCCCGCCGCCGCCGGACCCCAGGTCCCGCCGCCCTCTCTCTTCTTCCCTTTTCCCTCTCTCTCCCTCACGGTCTCTCTCTCTCTCTCGCAGGTCCTCACCGCCCCATGAAGCTTCGCCGTCCGGCCTCGCCGTCGCCGGGAACGAGCTCCCCGGAGCCAGATCCACTCGTTCCCGACCGGATCCGCGCCCCCGGCTCCCTCCCGCGCCTCGCCGGACCTCCTCCCCTCGCTGGAGTGGCCCTCGTCGCCGTTGCCCGGTCGAGCCGCGTCGTCCGCTCATGCCTCGAGTGCCGCGTCGCCCGCGCGAGCCCCCACCTGCTTCCCCTTCGGCCTCCAAGGCCCAGCATCGCCAGCAGCCTAGATCTGCCGGCCTCCTCCACCGACCGGCCCACGAGGCCTGGTGAGCAGCCCCCACCCCTGTGCACTGTTGGGCCAGCTAGCAGTTTCGGCCCAATTCTGTTTTTTTAGACTCTGCGAATTTAACCTTTTCCAGTGAATTAACAGTTTTGCAGAAAAACCCTCCATCTTCATGCATTTAATACTAATCAACCGTGCATCTCATGTAAAAACTTAATATATGAAAGATGCTTAGAAAATTGTGTAGATTAATAATATGTCACTTTCATCCATGTTTAAAATATTTAAAATGTTGTTTACATTAATTTGCTCCTATGCCATGCTAAAATGATTTAATTCATAACTATATAACCGTAGCTCGGTTTTAAATAAACTTTATATGTAAATGGGGTGGAAAAATGCCTAGTTTAACATGGTCCACTTTATTTTCTTGTTTAACAACATTAAAATGGTGTTTAGTGCAGAACAGTACCGAATCTAAAATATGCACATGAGGATTTTCCGGAATTGTTGTTTGTTCTTCCGGCCTCATTTAAACTTGCCTAGTTAGGTAGTTTTGTTATGCTTCACCCCTTGCCATGTTAATCAACATTTAATATTGTTGGGTAGCTTAACGAGAGCAAACTAAATAATTGCATGTGGTGTTTTGTCATTATGCAACTCGTTGCATATTGAGCTCCACTTAATTTGTATTGTTGTTTGTTGCACTTTGCCATGCCATGCCATGCCTCATTAAACCGATCATGCATCATACTTGTTTGTGCATCATGACATGTTCATGCTTGTGTGTTTACCATATTGTTTGCTTCTTTCCAGATTGCTTCTCTCGTTAGCTTCGGTTTCGTTCCGGAGTTGTGAGGATTCGTTCGACTACGTCCGTTTGTCTTCTTCATGGAATCGTTCTTCTTCCTAGCGGGATTTCAGGCAAGATGACAGCTACCCTGGATCTCACTACTATCATTGCTATGCTAGTTGCCTCGTTCTATCACTATGCTACGCTACCTATTACCTGTTTATCCAGCCATCCTATATTGCCATGAACCTCTAACCTTTGACACCTTTCCTATGCAAACCATTGTTTGGCTATGTTACCGCTTTGCTCAGCCCCTCTTATAGCGTTGCTAGCTGCAGGTGAAGTTGAAGATTTATCCATGGTGGACAGGGTTTATGTTCACAATATCTCTTATTTAATTAATGCATCTATATATTTGGTAAAGGGTGGAAGGCTCGGCCTTATGCCTGGTGTTTTGTTCCACTCTTGCCGCCCTAGTTTCCGTCATACCGGTGTTATGTTCCCGGATTTTGCGTCCCTAACGCGGTCGGGTGATTTATGGGACCCCCCTGACAGTTCGCTTTGAATAAAACTTATCCGGCAAGGCCCAACATTGCCTTTTACCATTTGCCTCACCACCACCTACTTTTCCCTTGGGAGTAATTAACCCAAGGGTCATCTTTATTATAGCCCCCCCCGGGCCAGTGCTTGTCTAAGCGTTGGTCCAAACTAGAGCACCGTCTTGGGACCATCCCTTAGCAACTTGGGTTACGTCGGTACTGACGCTTAGCTCATCCGGTCGTGGCTCGAGGCGAGATCTGTGCGGCTACTATCGGGATGTCGGCACGCACGGGAGGCTTTGCTGGTCTTTTTACCATTGTCGAAATGTCTTGATGTACGGGATACCGAGTCGATCGGAGTGTCTCGGGTGAAGGTCTATTCCTTCGATGATCGCGAGAGCTTGTCATGGGCTAAGTTGGGACACCCTGCAGGTATAAACTTTCGAGAGCCGTGCCCGCGGTTATGTGGCAGATGGGAATTTGTTAATGTCCTGTTGTAGATAACTTGACACTTGATCCGAATTAAAACGCATCAACCGAGTGTGTAGCGTGATGGTCTCTTCTCGTGAGTCCGGAAGTGAACACGGTTTACGTGTTATGTCGGCGTAAGTAGGTGTTCGGGATCACCTCTTGATCATTGCTAGTTGACGACCGTTCCGCTTGTTCTCTTCTCGCTCTCATTTGCGTATGTTAGCCACCATATTATGCTTAGCGCTGCTGCAACCTCACCACTTTACCCCTTCCTTTCCCATTAAGCTTTGCTAGTCTTGATACCCATGGTAATGGGATTCTTTGAGTCCTAGTGGCTCACGGATACTTCAACACCGGTTTGCGGTGCCTATGTTATGAAAGCGGTGATGCATCCGAGCTCAAGGAGGAGCTCGTTGAAGATCTTGCCCTTTGTGTTGTTTCGTTCTAGTAGATCGATAGTGGAGCCCGGTTGGGGTCGATCGGGGACTTTGTCATAATTGGGGTTCTTCTTTTATTTTGGTTCCGTAGTCGGACCTTGATTGTATCTGGATGATGTAATGCTTTATTCTTGTAATTGTGTGAAGTGGCGATTGTAAGCCAACTATGTATCTCTTTCCTTATGTATTACATGGGTTGTGTGAAGATTACCTCACTTGCGACATTGCTTTCAATGCGGTTATGCCTCTAAGTCGGCTTCGACACGTGGGAGATATAGCCGCATCGAGGGCGTTACAAGTTGGTATCAGAGCCTTCCTCGACCTTAGGAGCCCCACTGCTTGATCGTTTTTAGCGGCCGAGTTGTGTCTAGAAAAATGTTTTGAGTCATTTAGGATTATATATATATCGAAGAGTTAGAATTCTTTTTACTCCTCGGTCCCTTAAATCGCTCTGGTGAGGTCTCCTGACGTAGAGTTTTGACTCTTCTCTTCTCAAATTTCACTAAAAAAAATTTTAGGATCACGCGGGTATCTTAGAATCGTTCCGATGGTTTTATGATGACAACATTGTCTTGGTGCCTCCCGTCAGCAGGGGTTTTTTTTTTACTGGAGGTGTCCCGGGGAGTTGAGCTCTGAGGTGTTGTCGTCATAGCCGCATCGAGGGCGTTACAAGAACACCACCCAAGGATCCAAGTCCATCGACAAGTACTTCAAGGAGATGATGATTGCCTTGCGACGAGCCTGCGTGGACGACCCCATTTCGATGAAGTTCCACTTCATGATGGGATTGCACAACGACATCTCCAAGACCATCTTGCTCGAGAACTACAAGTCCATCGACGACTACTACATTGGTGCTATCAAGGCGGAACAAGAACTCATGAAGGCCAAGGCTTCTCCACCCCAAGCAAACTTCACGGCGACCAAGCTCTACGACAAGCATGAGGCTAGTACCACCAAGATGTCCAAGCCCGACGAGCTACAAGACGATGCTCCCAAGTTTGACTTCACCGCCATCCCTCTTTGTGGCATTGATGGTGGCGAGTCTACTTCAACTCTTTTTCAAGACGGTGCGGCGACGAGTACGACTACGGAGACCCTCAAGGACCAAGCTTTGGAGGCGAGCGACAAGGTGGCGAGCAAGGATGATGCTTCCATCTTTGGAGGCGAGAGTGATGATGTGCCATCTTCGGCCTTCATCTACGGCGATGGTGACGAGATGATCGAGCATGGGATTTTCCCTTCGGTCATGGAGGAGAGTTATGATGTGCCATCTTCGGCCTTCATCCACGGCGACAACGACGAGATGGTTGAGAATGGGATTTTCCCTTCGACCACGGAGACGTATGATGACTTGAGTGACTTGTGCCACCATATTGAGAGTGAGAGTGACTTCACCACTAGCCCCATATATGATGAGTTGCCACAATTCCCATGTGAGGAGAGCCACAACCCCCACCACTTGAGTGAGATGAGTGACTCCACCATACGTGCGTTTGAGTGCACCTATTTTGAGGGAGTGAGTGAACCACCACATAGAGAGAGTGAGATAGTTGATAGGTCTCGTGAGGCCATTTGCATTTCTAACAACTTGACATCTACCTCTATTGTGTCTTCTCGTTTGGTGCTAGGTCACATTTATGATGACGCGCCGATCCTCGGCGACTTCGTCCTCCTTTGGACAAGGCGATGGCCATGGTGGATTATGATGCACCGCCCACATGGTTCCATCAAGATGATGATGATGACCACCATTTGGTCTTTCCCACCTCACCTACACCACTTGAGTGGAATGACAAAGGTAACATAGGTGAAGGTGATGCTCTAGTCCCACTAGTGGACATTCTTGACATTGATTGCTTGCATGATGTTGATCCACCTATTGTCATGCTTCATGCTAGTATGATTTCCCCATGCGATGATTTGCCCATTTATGATGAGTATGATGATTCTATTGTGGAGTCTACTAGTTGTGATGCCATGTTACATAGGATTTCTTGTGACAATTCTTTAGGTCACATCATGTTTGATAATCCGCTTGACTTGTCATATGCTAAGCATGAGATCAACCATATGTCTTATTTGCAATCTCTTCATAGTGACTATGCATATGCCATTAAAATAAACCCAATTTGCACACATGGCATAGATGACAAGCCCATGGTTATTGGCATTTGTTTCTCTTGTGATGATATTGATATGCTCCCTGCATCATTTATCTCATATGCCATGCCATGACCACCTAGCTTCGGATATGCATTGTTTTGGATGTTGTCCATTTTCTTCATGTGATGTTTCCAATATTTCTCATGAGGAGACCCCCATAGTTTCCTCATACATGTTAGGGGAATTTGATCCATCCCATTCATTGCATGATCCCCATACTTGTGTGCACCATATGCTACCCACGAATAAACATACTATTGATGTGCCATATACTTGCATTCTCAATTTGTGTCCCCATCGTGTCATACACAATAACTATTCTTTCATGATGGATGACATGTTCTTATACCATGCATCAAATTTCTTTGAGCGATGCTTATCTTGTGCTAACTCACACGTGCACATACACATCATGATGGATGATGTGTACATTTACCACGCGCACAATTTCTTTGGATTGTGTCTCTTTTGTGTAGGTACCCAGGAATACTTGTCAACCTCGCAATCCCACGAGTTGACAAAATGAGCTCTTGAGAGCAATGACGATTTGGGATCCCGTGGACTATCCTTACCACCGTTCCTTGGCGCAAGGACTACGCCAACTCCTCTACTTGGCTCTCCACGGCTATGGGCCATTTACCACTTCTCACATTATGCTCATTTTACCGTGTTCACTTTGCATGCTATGCTTGCTTCTATGCCTTTGCCATGCAATTGTGACCCTTGTTTGCATCTACCCATGATTCTCCATTATGATATTCCTATATGTATTTGCATGCTTGGTGGAGATCCTTGTTGCTTTTGCCATGTTTATCATGTGCCCCATTCTATTGATGCTTGTTGTGTTGGGAGAGTCATGATGACCCATTGCTATTCACATATGGCCTCTCGCCAATACATTCATGATATTGTACTCATATCTTGCTTTCATGCTTGTGCTATGACTTGTGAATTATTCATGCCCACTATTTGCACCAATGACATGTTTGCCATGATTCCTCCTAGTATGTTGCATCTTCGCACTACTAGCTTGCTTGATTTGATAGCTATGAATGCTCGCTATGTTGCATCACCCATGTTCCACTACTTGCTTTCTTGGGTTGATGACATATATGCTCATGCCTCTCACATGATATATCTTAATCATTGTCTCTTGTGTTATAAGTGCTCATCTCATGCGGTTGATGACAACCATCTATATGCTTTGCACATGATTCATATTACTTCGTGTCATATATCTCCATGTGTTGCCTCTCTCATGCTAGATTTGCCATGTATTGAGTGCAACAATGATTCTCTTCTTGCTCATGAGATTGCCCCATAGCATTCTCGCATATATTTGGAGAGTTTGACACAATTCTTGTGAAGCATGCTTGTCTTACTTCTTTGCACCATATACCTAGTGCCATGAATATTGCCATTGTTGCATCATATTATTCATGCACTTGTGCTTCTAATGGTTATGTGCAAAAGATGAGAACCATCATGATGGATGATGTGTTTATCTACCATGTGCATACGTTCTTTCTTTTGTTTTGTGCATGTGTAGGATACTTGGACTTCGTGTCGACTTCCACTTCACGTGAGTTGACCATTCGAGCTCTTGAGAGCGAGCCTCATACACTCGATCACGACACGCTTCTACACCATACTTCCTACCACTTCAAGGACATTGTGAAGAATGCACAAGGACATGCCTTCAAGGTGACATCTTTCTTGAGCATGGATATTGCGGATAATACTACTTGTGTTGCTTGCACTGTGAGACTTATTGGTCATCTTGGACCACTTGATTGCGCACTTGCTAGAGATCTTGCTTTGACTTGCCATTATCACATTCCCATGCATCATGATATATATGCCTTGTGTGTTGCATCCAATTCTTGGACTACTTGCTACTATCATATGGTTGGTTGCACCAATATCATTTCTTCACATATGTCATGTCCCTTTGCTTGTCACATGCTTGACTTGATTGCCTCACACATGATGAACAATTGCTATTTCTATTGTGTTGAGTGCCACACTATAATCACTACACCCTATGCACATTATGTTTCGATTGTCTTGCACTTGACCCATGTGTTTAGACGTCTTATCTTATTTGGTGTTGTGAATGATTCCTATACCTACCATAGACCTTTTATTGAGTGCTTTGCCCATGTTTGCTATGAACTTGAGGTGGATGCTTATGCTCTTGTCACACATATTTGCATCTCTACCTCACATTTACATGCTTGTCCCCATGATATCTTTCCTTGTGCTCAATTTATGTGCTTACATGCCATGTCACAATCCTTTGTCAAACAATATGCTATGCTTGATGACAACACTTGTTTGGTGAGTCACCTCTTGAATGCTTGGTTTTGCACTAACGCTAACCACATTTGTTTTTCCAAGTGTTTGTTGTCCTTGATCATTTTGAAGGAATCCCAAGATGGTGCGACATTGGAGAGTGCCCATTGCGAGCTTGAAGATGACGAGTACTTCGTGAACATCCACTTCCTCACGGCGAAGCCATCTCTTTCCCATAGTGATTTGGTTTTTGATCCGAGGTCGGATCTTTCCCAAGGGGGAGGGGATGATGCGGAGCATCCTACGGACATCACCATGTCAAGAGTCCATTTGGCAAGTGACACGTGCGACATCTACTTCACATACACAAAGGTGAATCATCTCCTTTACACGTGCTCACTTAACACTCTCGAGGATGGTATACTACTTGACACTTCTCTCGTGTGCATGCATAGGTATTGTCGGAACATCACGGATGTCGAGGAGGAGTGCGAGCGCAAGTGTACATCTACACCATCCGCGAGGGAAGCATGGAAGAGAATACGAAAGAAAGGAGAAGAAGACGGAGCAGCGGCTGAAGCTAGCCCGGACATCCGGACCGCCGTCCGGATCACCGGACCGAGACGGATCATCCGGGTCCCCCTCCGGATCATCCGGATAACCGCGCTGAGGATACCCGAAGGTTCCTCCTGAAGCCGGATCATCCGGGCCACCTCCCGGATCATCCGGACGACGGCCGGATCATCCGGACCCCATCCGGATCATCGGGCCTTGCTGCGTGTAACGTTCGGGCCGAGGCCCATGTACCCATTCGCCCCCTCACTTACCCCTTCGCCCACAAGACTATAAATAGACCTCCTCCTCCCCATTTTTAGGGTTAGCAAATATGATAGCTCATTCTTACTTGAGCTTTGCTCCTACCTCTACTCTTGAGAGAGAGAGACTACCACTCCCATGGAGTTCAAGACCTCCATGTGAGAAGATCCTGCGGGATATCATCAAGACCCCCTTGTGGGAAGATCCATCTAGGATATCATCAAGACCTCCTCTTGGAGATGAACCTTACCTTGTATCTTTCCCTTTGTTATTCATGTACCTTGTGATCTTGTGTGTTTGATTGTCTAGTGGATGTGTGATTTGGACTTGGTCTTGAGTGTTTCCCCTTGTGATTTCTCCCCGTTCTTCCCCGTGTTCATCGTGTTCTTCGAGGGATCCCACTCCAAACGTGAAAGATCATCGCTATAGGGTTCCACCTTACATCAGCTATCCTCCTCACTTTTCTGAATCAAGATCCATGTCTACATAATTGGCACTGTCTTCTATCTGAGAGTTATGGTATTGATCAAAAGCTTTTGTCTGGGGAGGTGGCATTGTTTGGATGGGCTTGTAGTTTATACTCTGCTGTGTGCCCAGGAGCAAACACTCATCTGTGCCTATGCCTGACAAACTTGAAGAAACATAATCACCTAATTCCTTATGGGCCACACCATCTTCATTGACTGCAAACCTATATGAAGATCACTGCTGTATTCTTCATCAGATATCTCTACTGGTGCAGCTGCCTTTCTCATTCCCTTCTTTGTTGGAGACACAACAATTGCATGCTGCCTCTTGCCCTTAGTAACTGCAATGTGATCCTCCTGCTTTCTTGGTATTGCCTCAGCATTTCATCCACCTTAATCTGACTGTCAAGCAGTTTAAAACCATCCAATCCTATTCCATCACTGCTCATGTAATACAGGCAGTCTGAAAAACTATAGCCATTGCCAAGCAGCACATACATAAGATTGTAATATCTTATGTCTTTCTTAAAGAACTTTGTCCTGAGGTATTTAATCCCTTCAAAATTAATATGTATGTCCCACTGCTCATAGCTCAACGTACAATACCAATTAAAAAGTACAAGATACTATAACGTAAATTTGAAGAACACATAATACAACTAGACTGTAATCCTAACAATGTAAATACCTAAATTTGTAGAACACAAGTACACTATAATTCTAACAGTGTAAATATACACAAAATTTGTAGAACAAAGAATGAAAAAACCTGCATTATAGGTTGTCATCTACAATTTGTAGGTTCAATCTATACACAAACACTAATCACCACTAAACTCTAAGGCGATAGAAAACCATAAATCGACCTACACCTCAAGTACATTCAGAACGAAAATCAAACAATAATATGAATGCAGAAGGAGATAGAGGCCATACGTCTCGTCACCGGTGTTAGTAGGGCGACTGCTGCAGCCGATGGCGTCTGGGCTGTTGCGTAAGCCTTGCCTACACGACAAGGAGATGGCGGCTCATCCTCGTCGGGTTGGCCTCCAGCGCCTTCAACTTCAATGGATCTGGATCCAAATGGAGCAGCGGGCATCGTCGCCGCCCCCGCCGCCGCCACACCTACCCTCTGCCCGCGCCACAGCGAGAGTGGGCTGTCCTCTGAGGCGGATGACCCGTAGTCTACCCCTATGACGCCCCCGGTTCAATCGCACACTAATCATACACGCAAATGTTGTACGATCAAGATCATGGACTCATGGGAAGATATCACAACACAACTCTAGACACAAATAAAATAATACAAGCTTTATATTACAAGCCAGGGGCCTCAAGGGATCGAATACAAAAGCTCGATACACAAGAGTCAGCGGAAGCAACAATATCTGAGTACAGACATAAGTTAAACAAGACTGCCTTAAGAAGGCTAGCACAAAAGCAACACGATCGAAGAGGGAAGGCCTCCTGCCTGGGACCTTCTAACTACTCCTAGTCGTTGGCGGTCTCCACGTAGTAGTATCCGTCGGCGGTAGCATCTGGCTCCAGGGATCCACCATCTGGTTGCATCAACCGGAAAGAAGAAAGAAAGGGGAAAAGGGGTAGCAAAGCAACCGTGAGTACTCATCCAAAGTACTCGCAAGCATCAGATCTATACTAAGAATGCATTGATATCAAATGGAAGGCTGGTATCTGTGGACTGAACTGCAGAATGCCAGAATAGAGGGGGAAGGCCTAGCCAATCGAGGACTAGCATCTTCAAGCAGCTCCAAGCATCTTGCAGCAAGTAGAAGAGTAAATAATAGCAGTTTAATTAACAAACATGTTGTAACATTAATGCCTGGAGATCCTTCCTCGACTACCTGCGAGAAAGCAATCCCAGAGCCACATATCTCAGATATCCATTTGTAGGTGTATAAGATCAGGATATAAGTCTGAACGTCCGTTACCGTGGACACGGCTATTAATAGATAATCTTCCCTGTAGGGGTGCACCACATTTTCCAACACAGTTGATTACTTTGGTCGGACACACTTTCCTGGGTCATGCCCGGCCTCGGAAGATCAACACGTCGCAGCCCTACCTAGACTCAGCAGAGAGGTCCCCGCCAGTCTACCTCCTAAGCACTCCGGGGTCTGGGCCCATCGCCCGTTGCACTCCGGGTCATTGCGTACAGGGCGGGTCTAGGCTCCACCACTACAGGATGGTGCCAGCCCAGCCGTGCCGCACTGCTGAACTGGACGTCTTACAAAGCTTCGG
Organism: Aegilops speltoides; assembly: GCA_021437245.1. NCBI lineage: Eukaryota > Viridiplantae > Streptophyta > Magnoliopsida > Poales > Poaceae > Aegilops > Aegilops speltoides. The sequence goes on from CM038147.1 coordinate 239,878,573, forward strand.
CTGATACAACGACGTGGAGGCCCATAACTATTCTCGCGTGGTGGTTAGTACGTAAAGGCCAAAGGCCAACTCAGAACAAATATCCAAACCATAGTGCATTATTAGCTTGCGGAGACGAGCAGAGGCTCACGATTGATGCGACCTCGTCGCCCCGTCTCGTGGACTTATGACAAGGGCCCATAATGCCCGGTCGTGCCATGTAATTATCTTGCGAGTGCTCTCCGGGCCCGTCCGACTTTTACCAAGGTCTCATGTAAACTCAAGGTAACCGTGTGTCCAAACATCAAGGGGAAAACCCGAGGAATCACCCTTGATGAATTCCACTCGATGTAATCATCAAGGTGAACGTAAGAGGAACCACCCTCGAGGTTCACATTTGAGGGGTTGCACGACAAAGTCGTATCGGGAGTGGTCATGGAGGAATCACCCTCGATGATCACGACCGAATAGCTACACTACAGAGTCATCATCAGGAGTGCGTCGCGAGGTATCACCCCCGCCACTCGATAGTAGCTCTGCAGAGTCGGGCAACCAAGGAGGTGTGATGTGATGTGAGGTGTCGGGCTCTGGTCGTCGATCACATTGATCGAGTCATCGATGATGAAGCAGCGGCAACAAGGACAAGGTGGGGGTCACTGATGGATCACTAACCAACCTATACTAAGCAGTTTAGGATAAGCAAGTAAGGTACAACAACAGGTACAAAAGCAGGCTATGCATCAGAATAGGAGCAATCAATTACAGTAGCAAAATCTAATGCAAGCATGAGAGAATGGAATGGGCAATATCGAGATGATCAAAGGGGGGCTTGCCTGGTTGCTCAGACGAGAAGGAGGGTTGCCGTCGACGTAGTCGATCACAGGGGCATCAACAGTGGTCTCGGAGTCTACCGGAGAGAAGAGGGGGAAGAAACAGTAAATACACGCAAACATATGCATAACATGATTATAAGCAGGCTAGAGCTGTTCTAACGTAGTGCTAAGCGTCTTGGCGAGGGGGAAACATCAGGAAAGTTTTCCGGTTCGAACGTCTGTCGACAAATGAGCAGGAGGAAAGGTTCAACGTTTTCTAGATAGGGACATGTGGCGGACGAACGGTCCGCGTATCTGGATTCATCTCGTCGTTCTCAGCAACTTTCATGTACAAAAATTTTCAATCCGAGCTACTGTTAATTTTATATGAATTTCCAAAGTTTTAAAAGATTTTCTAATATTATTATTTATTTCGAAATTAAATGTGAAATGGTAGGGGTACCCAGAAGTGTACCCAGCCAGTGTATGGCAGATGGGACAGTTGACTTGGTCAACTGCCTAGTCAGCATTGACTGGTCAAGTGAACAGTATGGGGTCCCACATGTCAATGCCTAGTGTTTTATTAAAAGAGGGTAATTAGCATGGGCGCATGTGATAGGCCCAATAATTAACCTACCATATTTACCCCTTAACTAAAACAATTAGCCTAACTAATTAGGCTAGCCCCGCCTGGTAGTGGTGCTAGCCGGCTACACACACAACACACATCTCTTGGCCATGGCCATGGCCGAGACATAGAGCATGAGTAGCAACAGGAAGCAGCAATGAGCAGCGCAGCAGTAGTAGCAGCAAGGAGCTAGGAGCATCAGCATGCAAGGAGCAGCAACACAGCACAGCGACAACGTAGCATCAGCGCAGCGGCAAAGGCAGCAAGCAGCAGTAGGCAGTAGCGTCAGCAACTGTGGGCGGCTGCGGGCATGAGAGCGCAGGCAGGCGCAGGGGCGCACGCGGAGCGGCAAGCAGGGTCGGGCGCGGCGTTGGGCGAGCAGCAGGCGACGGAGGCGGGTGCGCTCGAGCGGGCACAGGGGCACGGTGGCGCAAGCAGTGGCAAGTAGTGGTAGGTAGAAAGCAGCAGCAACGCACATCAGCAATAGAGGAGCAGCAACGTGCATGTACGAGGACACGGAGCTTCTGCCATGGCGGACGAAGCTCACGGGACGGCCGCAAATGGAACGGATCGAGTCGGGGAAGGGGGGATCAAACGAGAAGCTCACTGTGATGCTCGTTCACATGGTTAGAGAGCGCGGGGGTGGTCGGATACGTTGCGCTCGTCGACGAGATGCGGCGGCCGTGACGAAGAAAACCGGCGATGGCGAGGTTTGGGGCGGTCCTAGGTCGAATCCATAGGCGAGGGCGAAGGAGACAACGATGGTGGAGCTCCTGGACGTCTTGGTGCGACGAGGGGAGGCCGGTGGCCACGGTGGCAACGATGGCGCGACAACAGTGGCTTGGGAGCGAGCAAAACCGAGAGGGAGAGGACGAGCGAGGGGAATTTTGTGGGCTAGGGTTTGTCTACAGCGATGGGGGGCTCTTATCCTCCTCGGGGTGCCGACAATTGATCGACACAGCGACAACAGCGGCCAGGGCGGCGTGGATGGCCGCCACACCCCCTCTCTGCCTCCTGTAGCAGTAGGAAGGGGGAGATCCAGGTGGGATGGGCCTCCTCTGCCACAAAGGCCCAGCCAGCAATACGTTTAGGCCTTTTTCCAACTCCCTTTTTATTTTTCTGCTAGGTATTTTTCCACGGTTTTATATTTATTCGAGCGAGCAAACTATTTTTATTACACATGATACTTGGCACATAAATACAAGGCATTGTTTTGAAACAACTCAAAAAAGATTGGGCCTATTTGGAAATGCTTGAACATTTTGAGACATTGAAAAGGTCAAGTAATATGTTGTCGGACCGCTAAATACATTTCGAGGGGCACTTTGGTAATCCAAAAGAGGTTGGTACCAACATGACAAATATCCAGGGATTATTTACCACACTTTGAACATTTTAGTTTGCATGTTTGACAAAATTTGAAATTTGACTTTAAACTCGGTTTTGAATTTGTATTGCGATTTGGATCAAGCGGAGATTAGCAACAGTAACATGATGCCATGGCACCATTAACAGGGGTTTACTGTAGCATAATTATCCAGGCGTCACAATTCTCCTCCACTTCAAGAAATCTCGTCCCGAGATTTAAGGGGTGGAATAAGGGGGAAAGACTCGGGAAGGACAGAGCTCAATCACAAGATAGGTACCTAGGGGCTATCTCAATGAATGTGGCATAGAGGCATCTCTCGAGTTGAAATTCAAGAAAGTCAACGAGAGCAAGGTAAGAAGGTGCAATAAGAAGTTTCAAGCGGGTAGGCAACCGTTCGTTGCCTAAAACAGAGGGTGAAAGGGGTTCAGTGCAGTGGGAATAGGTAAAGCGTCTGATACCAGAATAGATCAATAGGTACGTCGCTCATGAGTTATATACGAAGCCAAGTGCGAGGAACAACTTTGGAAGACAAGGATGTACAGGAGTCAGGTTTCGATCCTGCGGAACTGTGGGTTATGGGCCCACCATGTGGGTTAAAAGTAGGAAGGGCGCTAACATTTTGCACGGTCATGATAGCAAGGCAGGTCAGAGGATAGCCTGTTAGTTATGTTGGCAACCACGTTGGTACCAAGGGCGAGGGACGAAGAGAACCATTTTCCTGCTCGCAAGGCGAGGCGGACCAATAGGCAAAGTTCTCGCCCATCGGTGGCTACCAGGATGTCATCAACAATAGTAACAAGGTCTTACTGACAGAGTTGTACATCGAGGCGTTTACATAAGCAGGGAATTATTACTGCTTAGATATGTTAGGTCACAATAAAGGTTAAACAAAACAATGGAAAGGAAAGTGTAGACTCAAATCAGTTATTGGTGTCCTCGAGTGTCTAACAACTCAGGACCCTGAAAAATTTGAGTCAACGAGAAATAATAGTTGGTGAAGAAATCATAAGAAGTTATGTAGTTATGTGATATTCTCAAGATACCAGAGGGTAATACTCGAAGTTAGAACAGGATAGAGGTTGGACATGTGAAAAGATCTGCAGAAGACAAGTACTTTAACTTGTCCAAGAAATGGGACCAAAGAAGAACAGTACGGTCGGAACCACGGTTGCAAAGGACCAAATATAGATACAAGATGAATTTATCACAAGGGGAATATTATTATAACAAGAAGCTTCCATGATAAGTTCCACATTGGGTCCATGGGCATGAACACAAACGTTCAAGGTCGACTCCCACTTCTCTAATGCACAACTTTCCATTCACTTCTCGCTTTCGAAGAAGTTGTAGCATTGAAATTTTACCTGACGAAAATCTAGTAGAGTTTAACCCGCATAACTTTCGAGTTCACACGAATTTAGGGAAGACACGGGTTCAACCCATCTGGGCATATTAGGAACATACACCAAAACTTTAGGAATAACTCAAGCTCGGAAGCAGAGCATGGTTGACAAGAGCGGGGGATACAATTTACCAAAGGCATTATGTACCCGAGGAAAGGCTCACAAGGTTACCGAATATGAAGGACACTGTCGGATAAAACCCAACAAAGGATTTGGTGGTCCATGAGGGATCTGATGTGAGCAATGGTACTCAACCAGAAGAAGAAAGAATGCAAGGAGATCAGGTTATAGAAACAACTGACTAATTCAAAGCTCAAATGTAACGAAATTATGATTTCCAATATCAAGGGATCAGAAGTAAACGCTCTGACCAAGGATCGATAAGTTGAATAGACTTAGGGCACAATCGATGGCAATCTGATTGGCCGAGAACCAACTCATGTTCGGTAAGACGTCTGAGCCGGAAAGATAATCTATAAGGATCAACTGATGATTGCGACACAAACATATCAATCGAAAGACTCAAGATGATAATGACAAAGGGCGTCAATGGATATTGCTAGGCATGTGGAATTAACTAGAATGTAGGCAGGTAAGACCTTTGTCGGTGTCAAAACCAGCGGATCTCGGGTAGGGGGTCCCGAACTGTGCGTCTAGGCGGATGGTAACAGGAGACAAGGGACACGATGTTTTTACCTGAGTTGGGCCCTCTCGATGGAGGTAAAACCCTACTCCTGCTTGATTGATATTGATGATATGGGTAGTACAAGAGTAGATCTACCACGAGATCAAGGAGGCTAAACCCTAGAAGCTAGCCTATGGTATGATTGTCGTTCGTCCTATGGACTAAAACCCTCTAGTTTATATAGACACCAGAGAGGGCTAGGGTTACACAGAGTCGGTTACAATGGTAGGAGATCTACATATCCGTATTGCCAAGCTTGCCTTCCACGCCAAGGAAAGTCCCATCCGGACATGGGACGAAGTCTTCAATCTTGTATCTTCATAGTCTTGGAGTCTGACCAATGATGATAGTTCGGCTATCCGGACACCCCCTAGTCCAGGACTCCCTCAGTAGCCCCCGAACTAGGCTTCAATGACCATGAGTCCGGCGCATATATTGTCTTCGGCTTTGCAAGGCGGGTTCTCCTCCAGATTCCATGTGCTTGCCGAATAGTGTCCGACTTCCTTATAAATGTTGCGCTCCTTGGCTTCCACGTCCAATAATGGCCCTTTTCCACGTGTCGTATGAATGCGAAAAGCCAGGGTATTTTTACGTTTTACCCCCTAGTTGCGTGAATAAGCTGCCTATAAGAGAGGCAAGGATCTAGATCTGAATCACACCATCCTCCTTCCGCGAGTACTCACCGAAGCGCCTCTGACAAAAATCCACTCCATTATGGACAGTCGACGCGGCTCCTCCTCTCGCACTCCCAGCCCTCAGCCAGGAGATTGGAGGATATGTTCAGTCTCGCATAGCGAGCTAGTGAAGCTCCAAGCAGGGGCATACCTTCCCCCAGCCTTCATGGTTCCGATTCGAGCCAGACTGGCCACCTACAAAGGTGGAAAGCAGGCGGAGAGCGTCCCCAATCCCTCCAAAGGAGAGCGGGTATGCTTCGTCCCTTATCTAATAAGGGGACTCAGATTTCCCATACATCCGTTTCTCCGGGGGCTCCTGGAGTTCTATGGGCTCCAGCTTCATCACCTTACACCTGCCTCCGTCTTGCACATCGCGGGCTTTGTAGCCCTTTGCGAGCTGTTCTTGGGCATCGAGGCCCATTTTGCTGTGGAAGAGATTGTTTTGCCTCGTACCCCGATCTCACGAGGGGTCGATATATCAAGTGGGCGGAGCCGAAATATGGCGCGTCGCCGCGACCGGATATCTATCCGGAACCCCGAAGAAGGCGTCCAAGACCGGCCCGGAATGGTTCTATATGGAAGCGCGCCTTCTTTGGACCCGATTCGGATCGGCCTCCGGAGTTTAGCAACGCTCCCTCAAGAAACGCTGAGTTGGCGCCCATGAGCCCTCAGCGGGAGAATGATAGGGGCGCCCAATACGATGGGCGGATAAGATTCTTGGCTCATTCGGATTGACTATGATTGGAGTCATGGCCACGTGCATCATGCGAGGGTGCAGCGGCTCAATATAGGGGCCACCCCATGTGGGATTTCAGCGGGAGGATGGCGCCACCCGTCATGGCCGCAAGGGGGCGAGGATCGCCCCGATCTGGTGAAGATCATGTCCGGCTTGTACAAGGGGGAGAAGGAGGACTTCCTCTGTGCGAGTCCATTGAATGGATTCTCCATGAATAACCCTCGGAGCTGGGTAAGCGGACGTTTATCTATCCGATCCATATTCCAAAGTTAAGTGTCTCACTTTGTGATTTCGACGCAGGAACTGCGCCGGGACGTAGAGGGCATACACAGCCTGACTCCACAACCCGAGGATCCGGGACGATCCCTTGATCCGGCCTCCGGAGAGGATCCGTACATAAAGGTGGAGTTGATCGATGGGGTGTTCCACCAACTTAGCATGGACAATGCTTTGGTCGCCATTACGGCCGACTACCCCGGTTTATCTCCGGCTTCCTGTATGCGTGACCGAGTCGACATCATTACTCATCCATGCTTATTTCGACCACCGTATACCGCGGTGCCCGCGAGAGGTGCTTTTAAGCGCGAAGCCGAACTCGCGCGGCTGGCCAACAACGGTCGATTCGCCCAAAGAAAGTGAAGAGGAGGCGACGCGAATCGAAATGTCGCCACAGCGGTATGGCGCACCACCGTATTTAAGGAAAGATTCTGGGAGGTATATTAACGCTCATGATTTTCGGGAGAAAGAGCGCTCGCGGATCGTGCGGAGAGGTTGCCAATCAAGCCTCCGCTAGCTGAGGCTCCACCGCTTTGGTCCGGAGGGGAGGCGAACACAAGGCGTGAGCCGGATGCTCCTCAACGGAGGATGCCGACAGGCTGTCCGCCACCAGTGCGAGGTGGAGAGTGCCATGAATCATAGGCGCCACGGACGGTTCTTCGTGGCGTGTTTGTCCCGGGCGTTGAATGCCTTTAATGCGGAGCGCGCACCTCCGTGCCGCTCGAGATGGTCTAACGAGCTACTGGGCAGTATGTGAAAGACATACTGGTGAGAATTTTAATAGTTATATATGCAAGAGTCTCCCGAGACTTGGAATAGTTAGAATAACTGATTTAAGGATCATTTGTTATGAGGATCTTACGGAGAAGAATACCCACTGTCCGGGAGCTTCAAGAGTGCAAGGCCCAACTTGAGGCGCACTAGCCGCAGTGAGGGAGCCACAGAGACCCCTCCGTAATACATACTTCGAAAAGATAAGTAGTTTTATGAAGTGCGGCGTGTGTATAAGTCTGACAATAATATTGCAGATGGTGCCGTACTAGATCCGGACAAGCAACATCTACTGCGCTAGCTGAAGGCTAGCGAGAAGATGCTTATGAGGGTGCAGCAGGAGAGGAACAAACTCCAAGATGCCAACACCCAGCTGGGTGAAGAACTAAAAGATATTCGGGTCCAGCTGTCTGACTCCGTAAAGGAGAATCGACGGCTTTGTCGCGGTATTTACAATAAGTGCTTGAGCAAACTCTTTTGAAAAGAAGAGTTCGGCGAGGAAGTCGATGGACAGAAATGTGTCTGTAGGTGTGCTCACTGGTTGTCCTGCGGAGGAAATGCCCGGTTCCACGGGTGACCTACTTCCCGAGCTGCTGCAACTACACGAACGTGTTTGGCAGGCGATGAGCGGCGTTGCCCAGGCCTTATGGCCGTCCGTCTCCCTACCCGAGGGTCTTGGAGGGCTTACGGAGAAGCTTCAGGGAGCACGGCAGTGCTTCCATCTATGGAAGATATCGGCCTGCCGTCATGGCGCCAGGGAGGCCTGGGCCATGGTGAAGACGCGGTACACGAAAGCTGATCCAAACCACATGGCCGAGGTCGGACCTGTGGGGCCCGATGGGAAGGAGATCCCTGTGAGCTTAATGTTCGGCCAAGTAGAGTTGGCGCGAAGTATTCTAACGAGGCTGTAAACTAGACAGCTGTTAGATGGGATTGAAGAGGAGTACAATCGGTCAATTTGACGATGTAATTTAAAATGACATGTAAAATGCCTTCTAGCCGGATTGTAGATCGTTTGTCTTTGCGGACCTTTTCGCTTCAACCTCGGGACCCAACAGTCTGGAGTGTGTCCGAATACCCTCACGGTTATGTAAAACCCGGGGCATGCATGGAGACCAGGCGTAGGGGTCATTAGTACTTTATCACACAAGTGCCCAACTAGTTATGTTATATTACATGGTTAGTAAGAAACATCTTCCAGGGAGAATAGTTCCGTTAGGGGTTCCTTTCCTTGGGAGGCATGCCCTAAAGTTCATGTCCGGACTGTGAAAAGAGCAGAAAAGCATCTGGGGGTAGATAAATAAATAAGTAAGAAATCATCTTTCAAGTCACCGACCAAATATTCCCTTAAGAACGCTAGCTTTCGGCTTCACCCAGTCTGAGGTACACATCCGGTGACCGGCGATAATAATCGCAGAGGTGCTCCTTTACCTCCTAGCCGAACAATCGAGGAGCGTGGGGGTAAGCACACGAGCCAGGCAACCCATCTTGGCCAAAACTTAAGTCATATCGATGCATATAATGGTGAATAAAAGGTACATGCGGAAGTGTGACACATGTGTTGGGCATGAAGCCCGTATAAATAAGCTTCTGTTAAAGAAGCCCCCAGGTATAATGAGTGCGAGCAGCACGTCAAGTGCGTGCGAACAATGCGCAGATAAGCCCTCAAAGGCTTTACGAAAAAAGGAGGAAGAAAGAGAGAAACAAAAGACAGCTAAAATTTAAAATGTGGACGAAGGAAGGAGACGAACTCTGAGTCCGGCGCTAGGCATAGAATCTTCGGAGACGGGCTGCATTCCATGGGTTAGGCTCGAGTCGGTTGTCCGATGCGTTTCGTAGATGGTATGCTCCGCCGGTCAGGACTTGATCGATGATGAAGGGACCTTCCCATTTGGGCTTGAGTTTGTCCTTTTTCTTGTCCGACAGGCGTAGAACTAGTTCGCCAACATTGTAAGTTTTGGCCCGCTTCTCTGCTTTGATATCTTGAGCTGCTTCGCGATAGAATGCGGAACAAGATTTTGCCACGTCGCTCCTCTTCTAAGGCGCCCAAACTATCCTGTCGATCCAACTCGGCTTCTCTTTCTTTCGCGCGACGCGAGGTGAGTCATGAATTATATCGCAGGCAAAACGCCTCTGCGAAGATACCATAAAAATGGTGTGAATCGGTAGTGCGGTTTGGCGTGGTCCGCAGCCCCAGTGAGCACTGAGTCGAGCTCCTCCACCCAAAGGCGTGTTAGATTCCGTGAGGGACCGCACTAACTCGGGTTTGATGCCGCTCATGATTAGACCATTTGCTCGTTCGACTTGACCGTTAGTTTGAGGGTGATAGGCAAGCGTAGTCGAGCTTGATGCCCATATTTTTGCACCAGAGTTTAACCTCGTCGGCCGTGAAGTTCGTGCCGTTATCAGTGATGATGCTGTGGGGGACGCCATAACGGTGTACTACCCCTGATATGAAGTATATCACAGGTACGGATTCAGCTGTTTTAACTGGCTTGGCCTCTATCCATTTGGTGAATTTGTCCATCATGACCAATAGGTATTTTTGCTTGTGGGTCCCCCCTTTAAGGGGTCCAAAGATGTCAAGCCCCCAGACCGCGAACGGCCAGGTGATGGGTATAGTTTTGAGGGCGGTGGGTGGCATGTGGCTTTGATTAGCAAAGAGCTGGCAACCGACGCATCGTTGGACTAAGTCCTGAGCATCTGCCCGGGCCGTCGGCCAATAAAATCCTGTACGGAAGGCCTTGCCTACTAGGGCCCGGGCTGCGACGTGGTGCCCGTCGAGTCCGGTGTGAATTTCAGCCAGAAGATTTCGCCCTTCCTCTTCGGAGATGCACCTTTGAAGAACTCCGGTTGTGCTTTTCTTATAAAGCTCTCCCTCATGGACCTTGTAGGCTTTAGATCGCCGTACTATACAGCGGGCCTCGTTTTGGTCTTCGAGAAGTTCCTGCCTAATTAAGTAGGCTAGGAATGGTTCAAATCCACGGGCAATGACTGCCATTATTTCGTGGGCTGAAGGTGTTATTTCATTGGCTGAGCCACCGATTGTGTCAGAATGTTCGGTGTTGGGTGGTGCGGTTGGTTCCGGGTTGTTGTTTCCGGACTCCTCTTCCCATAATACGGATGGCTTAAAAAGTTGCTCGAGGAAGATGTTTGGAGGGACGGCGTCGCGCTTTGCGCCGATGCGTGCCAACACGTCGGCCGCCTGGTTATTATCCCGGGCTACGTGCTGGAATTCGAGTCCTTCGAACCGAGCTGACATTTTTAAGATGGCATTATGGTAGGCTGCCATTTTCGGATCCTTGGCGTCAAAGTCTCCATTTACTTGGGATATTGCGAGGTTTGAATCCCCCCAGGCCTCTAGGCGTTGAATGCCCATGGAGATTGCCATCCGGAGACCATGTAGAAGGGCCTCGTATTCGGCTGCATTGTTGGAGTCCGTGTACATTATCTGAACTACGTATTGGACTGTGTCTCCGGTTGGGGACGTCAAGACGACGCCAGCCCCCAAGCCGGCCAACATTTTGGAGCCGTCAAAGTGCATGATCCAATTGGAGTATGCACCGTACTCTTTAGGGAGTTCGGCTTCGGTCCATTCAGCGATGAAGTCGGCCAAAACTTGCAACTTTATAGCTCGCCGTGGTTTGTAGGTTATGTCGAATGGTAGGAGCTCAATGGCCCATTTTGCAATCCTGCCCGTCGCATCGCGGTTGTTTATAATGTCGTTGAGAGGTACTTCGGAGGCCACTGTTATCGAACACTCTTGAAAGTAGTGTCGCAGCTTCCGGGATGCCATGAACACCGCGTACGCTATCTTTTGATAATGTGGATACCGGGACTTGCATGGCTTTAAGACAGTGGATACGTAGTACACTGGTTTTTGAAGAGGGAATTTGTGTCCTTCTGTTTCTCGTTCCACGATGAGCACCGCGCTTACAACTTGATGTGTTGCCGCGATATATAATAACATTGGTTCGCCCAAGTTGGGCACGGCCAGGACCGGATTTGTTGCCAATATGGCCTTTATTTCTTGAGTCCGGCCGTGGCGACATCAAATCCACTCGAAGTGTTGGTGCGCGGAGGAGGCGATAAAGGGCAATGCCTTTTCTCCCCAAGCGGGAGATGAAGCGGCTTAGAGCCGCCACGCATCGATCGATTTTGTATTTGTTTGAGGTCTTTTGGGATATCCAACTATGACAGAGCTCGGATCTTGGCTGGGTTTGCTTCAATTCCTCTACCGGATACAATGAAGCCCAAGAGCTTTCCGGCTGGTACGCCGAAAACACATTTTTCCGGGTTGAGCTTAATGTCGTATGCTCGGAGGTTGTCGAATGTGAGCCTCAAATCGTCTACTAGAGTTTCGACGCGTTTGGTATTGACGACCACGTATGCCTCCACTACCGATCTGGGTTGCCAGACATGTCTGAATCATGCGCTGATATGTTGCGCCGGTGTTTTTGAGCCCGAAGGGCATTGTGTTGAAGCAGAATGGTTCGTATGGAGTAATGAATGCCGTTGCGGCAGTGCATCTCCGCCATCTTGATTTGATGGTAGCGGAGTATCGTCGAGGAAGCACAATGAATCGTGCCTGCGGTAGCATCGATGATTTGTTCGATGCGGGAAGGGGAAAGGATCCTTTGGACAAGCCTTGTTAAGGTCTTTAAAATCGCACACACAGCGCCAGATTTGTCCTTTTTGGTACCATTACCAGTTTGCTAGCCATCCGGATGTTTTATGTCTCGATGAATCCGGCTTCTAATAGTTTGGCTAGCTCCTCTCCCATTTACTGTCTTTTGGGTTAGGAAAATCGCCAAGAGCCTGTTTGGTGGCTTGAATCCTTTAGGATGTTTAGGCTGTGTTCTGCCAACCTACGTGGGATTCCTGGCATATCTGAAGGGTGCCAGGCAAAGATGTCCCAATTTTCCCGAAGGAATTCTCGTAGTGCGGCGTCTACATCAGGGTTTAATTGTGCCCCAATGGAGGCCGTCTTTGTGGGGTCCGTTGGATGGACTTGGAATTTGACTATTTCGTCTGCTGGCTTAAAAGAGGTGGACTTGGATCTCTTATCGAGTATCACATCGTCCCTGTTCACCGTGGAGCGCAGCGCAGTGAGTTCCTCTGCCGCTAGGGCTTCGGATAGTGCCTCTAGGGCTAGTGCGGCTGTCTTATTTTCGACGCGGAGTGCTATGTCCGGATCACTGACAAGAGTGATGATTCCATTGGGCCCGGGCATTTTAAACTTCATGTACCCGTAATGGGGTATAGCTTGAAAAATTGTGAATGCCTCTCGCCCTAATAAAGCGTGATATCCGCTGCTGAACGGGGTCACTTGGAACGTGACCTCCTCGGACCTCTAATTGTCCGTGAAATAACACCACATCCGGTGTAATTTTTCTGTGCAGCGTGCTTCCCGACTAGGGATTATTCCTCTAAAGGTTGTCTTTGCTTCGCTCGGTCGGCTCCAGTCTATTTCCATTTTTGAAGGGTTTCCTCGTAGATGAGGTTTAATCCGCTGCCACCATCCATGAGTACCTTAGTAAGGCGAAAGTCGTCCACTCTTGGGCCGAGGACCAATGCGGGTGGTGCTCGGGCTGTTCGAATTTAGGTTAAATCGTGGCGTTGAAGGTGATAGCCGTGTCGCTCCATGGATTTATTGTTGCTACTTGGTAGACTTGGCGAGGCTGGAGTGTTCGCTTTTGCATATTATTTGATGTGAAAGTCTCAAGACTATTATCTTGATCTTTGTCTTGTTGGGCTGGTTCTCGGGGCTAGAAGCTCTTCGCCGCTTTTGGCCACTGTCGTAGTATCCAACATGCTCGAAGGCTATGTGTTGGAGTGGCGCCCTCTGTACTATGGATTTTACAGGTCCATTGAGCCATCCCTCGAAAGATTCCGTGCCCTTTAGGGGTTTTTTCTTTTGGTTTTGTCCCGGTGCTCGAGCATGATGCACCCTTTTATTTCGGACTAGGGTTGTGTTGGAGCGGATTGTCCCAAAACTTGGTTTGGTTTCTGGGCACTCTCCATCGCACAAGATACTTTTGTACTATGGACGCTAGGTCGGTGGCGTGTGATTTCCATGACGATTTATGGCGTTCATGATTCCTTGTCCGTGCAATTGTTGCGAAAATTGAGATTGCGCTTTCCTCACGGCGATCCTTTATCCCGTCCATAACCGGGAGAATCGCCCGATAATGATGTACTATTTCAGCGGGCTCTTGCCGGATTTTAGATAGATCGCTTGTGTTTGGGTGGGCGGGTGGAATTAAATTCGGAACCCCGCCCAATATGAGGCTCAAGGGCCGAAAATTTCCGAATTTGGAAGCTTGGATTGCTGGATGTGGTCCAACGAATCTGGTCATTGCTGACTTTAGGTTGATGCTTGATTGGCATCCGCCCTCCGGGAATCCGGCATGGAGGATCAGAATCCGGACATAACTGGTCTTTAATATAGAAGAAGAGTCGCCGCGCGGTTCCTCTACCACAGCAACGTGGTGGGTAGCCTGGGGAGAGTTGATCTCTCTCAGATCGGTTTTAAGCCCAATCTGATCGTAGTATGTAGCGACTCCCAGGGCGGCGAGGCGATCCAAGAGCTCGTTTACGGAGGAGAGCTCCATCGGATCTAGCTGCTCGGCAAATTCCGAGTTGACGTGAAGATCGCTTTTGATGACCCGAGTGGTCATTGTCGGAGTGGCGGTCGAACAGGCGGTCATAACAAAACTACCTAGCCGGATAGTTTGGCCGGTGGCCAAAGCTCCCTGGCAACGGTACCGTCTTTAAAGACGGGAAGAGGCATCCTTCCTGATTGCGACGGCATAGAGGAACTCTCAATGAAAGCACCAATGTCGGTGTCAAAACCGGCGGATCTCGGGTAGGGGGTCCCGAACTATGCGTCTAGGCGGATGGTAACAGGAGACAAGGGACACGATGTTTTTACCCAGGTTCGGGCCCTCTCAATGGAGGTAAAACCCTACTCCTGCTTGATTGATATTGATGATATGGGTAGTACAAGAGTAGATCTACCACGAGATCAAGGAGGCTAAACCCTAGAAGCTAGCCTATGGTATGATTGTCGTTCGTCCTATGGACTAAAACCCTCTGGTTTATATAGACACCGGAGAGGGCTAGGGTTACACAGAGTCGGTTACAATGGTAGGAGATCTCCATATCCGTATTGCCAAGCTTGCCTTCCACGCCAAGGAAAGTCCCATCCGGACACGGGACGAAGTCTTCAATCTTGTATCTTCATAGTCTTGGAGTCCGGCCAATGATGATAGTTCGGCTATCCGGACACCCCCTAGTCCAGGAGTCCCTCAACCTTCTAGAGCAATAGGCGACAAAGGTCATCGAAAGCTCGGATTGTATTACGAAGTATCTTATGAAGCATAAGGATAACTAGGGATGAACGGATACCCGATAAGAATGAGAAATTATCCATATGGGTATTCATGCGACAAGGAACTGCAAGGCAGTAGGCACATGGTATTCTCGGAACAAATAAGGAGAAATTCGGGGTATCATGTAATAACAAGATCAACGAGGATTGACTGTATGAATGACAATGTAGGTAGTTACACCTAAGGATTTATCGGTGGTAGGGGTCGCAACGGCGAAGGGTACAAGGGACTCGGTAAAACATCGGAGAGTATCTTCAGAATCTTCTCGTGCACCAAGCAATCATCTGGAGTGAGGAGCTCTCCGGGAGAAAGTATTTACGAGATCCTAGAGTTAGATTTAATAAAATCATTTAACCCGAATAGAAGATAGATTAGAGTCCCAGAGTAAATGTCGAGGAGTAAAAGATCCTAATACCACCCAATGGCGACGTGGGCCCGTAAGCCACACAGCCATGTTAGTTAAACAGTTTTTCAAAGGCTAGACTCAACTTCGGCCAAGGAGTTGGAAAGAAGGATCCTACATGCAGTCGCCTCTGATACCAACTTGTGACGCCCCCGATTCAATTGCACACAAATCATACACGCAAATGTGTACGATCAAGATTAGGGACTCACGGGAAGATATCACAACACAATTCTAGATACAAATAAAAGAATACAAGATTTGTATTACAAGCCAGGGGCCTCGAGGGCTCGAATACAAAAGCTCGATACACAAGTGTCAGCGGAAGCAACAATATCTGAGTACAGACATAAGTTAAACAAGGCTGCCTTAAGAAGGCTAGCACAAAAGCAACACGATCGAAGAGGCAAGGCCTCCTGCCTGGGACCTCCTAATTACTCCTAGTCGTCGGCGGTCTCCACGTAGTAGTATCGGTCGGCGGTAGCATCTGGCTCCAGGGATCCACCACCTGGTTGCATCAAGAGGAAAGAAGTAAGAAGGGGAAAAGGGGTAGAAAAACAACCGTGAGTACTCATCCAAAGTACTCGCAAGCATCAAATCTATACTAAGAATGCATTGGTATCAAATGGAAGGGTTGTATCTGTGGACTGAACTGCAGAATGCAAGAATAGAGGGGGGAGGCCTAGCCTATCAAAGACTAGCATTTTCAAGCAGCTCCAAGCATCTTGCAGCAAGTAGAAGAGTAAAGAATAGCAGTTTAATTAACAAACATGTTGTAACATTAATGCCCGGAGATCCTTCCTTGACTCCCTGTGAGAAAGCAATCCCGGAGCCACATATCTCAGGTATTCATTTGTAGTTGTATAAGATCAGGATATAAGTCTGAACGTCTGTTACCGTGGACTCGGCTATTAATAGATAATCTTCCCTGTAGAGGTGCACCACATTTTCCAACACGCTTGATTACTCTGGCCGGACACACTTTCCTGGGTCATGCCCGACCTTGGAAGATCAACACGTTGCAGCCCTACCTAGGCTCAACAGAGAGGTCCCCGCCGGTCTACCTCCTAAGCACTCCGGGGTCTGGGCCCATCGCCTGTTGCACTCCGGGTCATTGCATACAGGGTGGGTCCAGGCTCTACCACTACAGGATGGTGTCGCCCCAGCCGTGCCGCACTGCTGAACTGGACGTCTGACAAAGTTTTGGCTGAACCACGACGTCGAGGCCCATAACTATTCTCGCATGGTGCTTAGTGCGTAAAGGCCAAAGGCCAACTCTGAACAAATACCCAAAACATAGTGTATTATTAGCTTGCGGAGATGAGCAGAGACTCATGATCGATGTGACCCCGTTACCCCGTCTCGTGGACTTACGACAAGGGCCCAGAATGCCCGGCCTTGCCACGTAATTATCTTGCGGGTGCTCTCCAGGCCCGCCCGACTTTCACCAAGGTCTCAAGTAAAGTCAAGGTAACCGTGTGTCCAAACATCAATGGGAAAACCCGAGGAATCACCCTCGATGAATTCCACTCGATGTAATCATCAAGGTGAACGTAAGAGGAACCACCCTCGAGGTTCACATTTGAGGGGTTGCACGACAAAGTCGTATCGGGAGTGGTCATGGAGGAATCACCCTCGATGATCACGACCGAATAGCTACACTATAGAGTCATCATCAGGAGTGTGTTGCGAGGTATCACCCCCGCCACTCGATAGTAGCTCTACAGAGTCGGGCAACCAAGGAGGTGTGATGTGATGTGAGGTGTCGGGCTCTGGTCGTCAATCACGTTGATCGAGTCATCAATGATGAAGCAGGGCAAACAAGGACAAGGTGGGGGTCACTGATGGATCACCAACCAACCTATACTAAGCAGTTTAGGATAAGCAAAGAAGGTACAACAATAGGTACAAAAGCAGGCTATGCATCAGAATAGGAGCAATCAATTACAGTAGCAAAATCTAACGCAAGCATGAGAGAATGGAATGGGCGATATCGAGATGATCAAAGGGGGGGGGGGGCTTGCCTGGTTGTTCAGACGAGAAGGAGGGTCGTCGTCGACGTAGTCGATCATAGGGGCATCAGCAACGGTCTCGGGGTCT
The DNA here is from genome assembly GCA_021437245.1 of Aegilops speltoides. Lineage (NCBI taxonomy): Eukaryota > Viridiplantae > Streptophyta > Magnoliopsida > Poales > Poaceae > Aegilops > Aegilops speltoides. Next base: position 239,895,803 of record CM038147.1, read on the forward strand.
ACCGGAGAGAAGAGGGGGAAGAAACAGTAAATACACGCAAACATATGCATAACATGATTATAAGCGGGGCTAGAGGTGTTCTAACGTAGTGCTAGGCGATATTGGCCAAGGGGGAAACATCTGGGAAAGTTTTCCCGGTTCCAGACGTCTGTCAGACAGATGAACCGGAGGGGAAAGGTTCAACGTTTTCTAGATAGGGACGTGTGGCGGACGAACGGACCGCGTATCTGGATTCGTCTCGTCGTTCTGAGCAACTTTCATGTACGAAGTTTTTTGATCGAGCTACGGTTAATTTTACATGAATTTCCAAAGTTTTAAAAGATTTTCTAATATTATTATTTATTTCGAAATTAAATGTGAAATGGCCAGGGGTACCCAAAAGTGTACCCGGCCGATTGTATGGCGAGATGGGACGATTGACTTGGTGTTGCCTAGTCAACGATTATTGGTCAAGTGAGCGATATGGGGTCCCACATCTCAATGCCTAGTGTTTTATTAAAAGAGGGTAATTAGCATGGTCGCATGTGATAGGCCCAATAATTAACCTACCATATTTACCCCTTAACTAAAACAATTTTTTTTCTTGAATACGCACGAGTGTGCATATCATATATTAATAGAAGAAAGGGGGGAAAGAAGCCCCGTCCACAGCAATTACATGGCGTTTATACAACGCGGTCCACGTTGCTAGCTAGGGCGGATTACTCACCGTACACCCACCCCTCTACCTCTACGTCTACTGGTAGAATGTTAAGATCCTCATGCAGGATGCCTGTCTGCTTCCATGCAACTCCCTCTGCCTGAATTTTGCGCAGCACATGCCACACATCAGGGGATTTACCATCAAACAAGATCGAGTTACGATGCTTCCATAGCTCCCATAGGACCAGAGTTTGAATGGCGTGCGCCGTCTTTGTGTATCTTCCAAACCTTGTCACCCAAGTGCTCCACGCACGTAGATCTTTGCTTTGTGCAGGCGCCAAATCGATCATGCCCATAATGAGGCCTACCTTTGCCCATACTTCACGCGCGAAGACACAACCGACCAAAACATGGTTGGCGGTTTCCTCCTCCTGATCACATAGCGGGCAAGCGTCTTGGTGCGGGAGGCCTCGCCGTGCAAGCTTGTCCGAAGTCCACACTCTACCCATAATCGCAAGCCACACGAAGAAACAACACCGCAGAGGGGCCCTCGATACCCAGGTGAAGGCTGCAGTGGGCGAGACAATATGCGTGGCAAACCTAGCTACGTACGCAGATCAGACCGAGAACTGACCATCCTTCTCCCATGACCACCGAAGCTGATCTGGCCGCTGTTCCTCCAAAGTTACTCCGTCCACCTACACCCAGAGCTGCAAGAACTGGCCAAGCTCATGCACATTCAAGTTCGGCCCAACATCTCTAGTCCATGAGGCATTGCCTCCTCCACTGTCCTTGTGTGCCTCACCCTCCTTGCCACTTTGGCATATATCAACGGGGCCAACTCCTGAAGTCTAAAGCCGTGGCACCACCTATCCTCCCAGAAAAGGGTCGTCTTGCCGTCTCCGAGCTCCACTCTTGCCGCTGCCTGGAACAGGGCTCTGGCTTCCTCTGGGATGTTGAACTTGAATTCTGCCCACGGTCTGGTAGCATCGGCACGCTGCAGCCACGCCCACTTCGCTTGAAGCGCAATGTTCATCCACTTGAGGTTGGTCACTCCCAAACCTCCTGCCCATCTAGGTCGGCATACTGTGTCCCAAGCTACTACACACTGGCCTCCACCTGCATCCCCTATCCCACACCATAGGAAAGCTTCTACATATTTTCACTGGTGCTTTGATCGTCTTTGCCGGCAGACCCATCGCAAGCATGGAATGCACCGTATGGCTGACAATACCGACTAAACTAAGATCATCCTCCTACTCTTGGGTAGAGAGGACGCCTTCCAAAACGGCAGCCGCATTGCAACCTGCTCAACCAGATCCTGGAATTGCGCAACACCTTGCCTACGGAGAGATAGAGGCAGGCCCAGGTACCGGCAGGGGAAATTGGCGATCGTGCATCCCAACACATCCGACAACCGCTGCAAATCCTCCTGGGTGCATCTGATCGGCAACGCAGAGCTTTTCTGCCTGTTGACTCTGAGGCCCAAGGCATGCCCGAACAGGTCTAGGATCACCGAGCAGGCCATCATGTCACTTTCCTTGGCCTTCAGAAATACCATCACATCGTCCGCATACATCGAGATCCGATGCTTCAACCCAGTCCGTGCTAGTGGAGCCAACAAGTCCCTCGCCGTCGCTTGTGCAAACAACCTCTGAAGTAGTTCCATGCACAGTATAAACAGCATAGGAGAAAGTGGGCTCCCTTGTCTTAGCCCCTGACAGTTGAAGATTGTTTCGCCGGGTGTACCGTTGACCGAAATTCTCGTGGACGAGGTCGCAAGCAAACCACATATCCAAGATATCCACTTCGTACTGAAACCCATGTGCATCAGGACCTCGAGCAAGAACGGCCACTGAACGGAGTCGGACGCTTTGGAGATGTCCAGTTTGACAAGCACCATAGGATCCTTCAAGGCGTGTAACCTGCGCGCCGTCCCCTGCACCAACATGAAATTATCATGAAGGGATCGACCGCGCACAAATGCACTCTGATGGTTACCCACCAGCAGCGGGAGGTCGTCAGCTAGTCGGGAGGCGAGTATCTTGTCAAAAAATCTTCACTGCGCCATGGTTTAGGCTGACGGGCCTGTAATCCTTGATGTCCACCGCTCCCGCTTTCTTTGGCAGCAAGGAGACTATAGCTTTGTTGATTGCCTGCATACCCGACATGTTGCCCTCGTAGAATTCTCCAATGGCTCTCATGAAATCATCCTTGATGATCATCCAACAAGTTGCATAAAACCGGCCTGTGAACCCGTCTGGCCCTGGTGCCTTGTCCAAGGGCATTGCCTTGATGACACGTTCCACCTCCTGCTCACAAAAAGGCGCGTCCAAATGCGCCAAGTCTCTCGACGGCAGCTCCAACACCCCCAAATTGATGGTGCTGATCCTATCCACGGCAGATCCTAAAAGCTTCCCATAGTATGCATCTACTGCAGCCGCGATGCTGTCCTGCCCTGTGTAGACATGCCCCTCGGAGGTAAGAGACAAGATGAGGTTTTTCCGTTGGCGATGCCTGGCATGCCGTTGGAAGTAAGCCGTGTTGGCCTCCCCATCTTTCAAATGCAGAATTCTTGAACTCTGACGGGCTATCGGTCTTTGCGATGAGCACAACCCCAACAACTTCCTCTTAAGAGTCTTTCTTAGCTCAAATTCTACATCCGATAGCGGTCTATTGTCCATTGCCGCATCGAGTCGGGCGATGACCTCCAAAGCGATAGATATTTGCAGTCGCACGTTTCCAATCCACCTATCACTCCATCGTTGCAGGGCCTTGGCCGTGGCCCGCAACTTCTTGTCCAGCACAACGTAGGCGTTCCCATCTGCCGCGACCGAGTTCCAAGCCACCTCCACTATCTCAAAGAACCCATCTGCCTTGGGCCAAAACTGCTCAAAACGGAAACGCCTCCCGTACGTGAAATCCTCCTTGAGATCTAGGAGTAGGGGGCAGTGATCTGAGATTGCCGATCCCAAAGCCGTGAGCAGAGCCGCCGGGTGTAGATCATCCCAACAATTTGTGGTGAAGATGTGGTCAATTTTCTCCAATGTTGGTCTTCTTCTCTCATTCGACCACGTGTTGCTACGCCCATTGATATACATTTCCTTAAGTTCGAGCATGTTCGTCTTCCTCCAGAACTTAGCCAGCATGCGCCTATTCACTGCGTCATTGTTTTTGTCCTATGGGTTGACAAGCAAGTTGAAATCACCCGCAATGATCCATGGGCCAGCGTGTAGCTCTCTGATGTCCACAAGTTCCTGCATGAATTCTACCTTCTCCACGTCCGGCTGCGGGCCATACACACCCGTGATCCACCAAGGGCTCCCGTTCAACTGGGAGACGAGAGTTGTTACCGTGTTGGTGGTGTAGTGTGGGTTTGATAGCTTGACAACCGTTTCATCCCATGCAATCAAGATTCCACCCCGAGTCCCCACAGCTGGCAGATAGAAGAAGTTCTCAAATTTTTTCCCGAGACATTGCCTTACAACGTCAATTGTCATCACCTCAATTTTTGTCTCCTGGAAGCATACAATGGCAGGGTCGGCCGCCATAACCACCTGGTAGATCGTACTCCTCCTTGCGGGCGAGTTTAAGCCGCACACGTTCCACACTAAGACTTTGTATGGTTGTGTATCCATGGAACATTCCTACCTCCACATACACCTTCTCCTACTACCGAGCCTCTCCATCCACCCTCTCTTCCTGCAGAGGGGCGATCGGTGCCTCCCAACCGAATAGGGCAAGGATTGCAGCCACATGCGCATCCGTGAGCGGCTTTGAGAACAGGACCACATAAGCTTGTAACGCCTCATCGGTGATCACTTCTGCCTCGTTCGCAAGGCACAACCTGCGAATCAGAACCTGCTGCTGCTTGGACCCCACTGACCGTCTACCCGGCCCCTTGGCGAGTCGCACACTACGTCGTGGGCTGGAAATAGGCGGATGCTTCTGCCTTGGCCTTCTTGTGGATGTTGGCGGCACACGGTCACTAGGCCTTGAGAGGATTGGGTCCAAAGACTTTTGAACCATAGTGCAAAACTGATCCACCAACTAACGTGCATCCGCAGCCGCGGGCTTCGGCGTAGGCATGCTTGTGACCTCTTCCACCTTCTCGCACAACGAATCAGCCTCCCCAGAATCCACCGATAAAGTGACCCGGAAGGTGGTCACGTCCTCCCTGCATGGCAGGTCATGCACAACCAATTGCAAGTCCCCACGCGTCCCACCGGTAGCCACCTCTGAAAGCACCTGACCCGAATCCCCTCGGGATCCGCTCCAACTCCAATTTAAATCCTCCATCGTGATGAGATGCCTGGGCATGCGGGTGGGGTCCCCGTCTGGATCCGGCAGCAGCAGATCCCAGGAACCAATGGGGATGCTGCGCCCGCCAAAGAATCGCCATCGCCGCCACCCATCCCAATACCGGGCCCGATCCACGATTTACGCCAAAGTTGTTTCACACCGTCTGCCCCGCCATTGGGGCGATTACAAGACAAAGCGATACTCGGGGCATGCCGGCCATATCTGGTTGGTGGGAGAGGCTTCTAGATCCACAAGACGACACCTGGGTCGCCATCACTTCCTGCACTTCCACCGTACTCCACAGCATACCGGACTCCCCGCTGGGGCCGCGCCTTTCCACGTGTCCAGCCGCCATTTGGCCGTCCATGCTTTCCACCGGGACCAGGGCGCCCTCCTCTGACCGCTCCACTAGCGGGTTTGACCCGAAGGGACCCACCTCCTGGTGCGGGGCACATGCCACCTGCGAGCTCTGACATGCCGAAGCTCCACCACCGCCGCCGCGTGCCTCGCTCATCTTTGCCTCGCGCCGCCACCGACGCCGATGACCCCATCATCGAGCCCTCCACAGCCATCCAGGCTGCGCCCACATCATCGGCGCCCCCAATCAGGGCGCGGTCCATCCCCATCGCCGCAGACCATCCACATCTCATCCGAACTGGCGGCGGTGGCGATCGGAGGGAGGTGGGGCAGGTCCCACGAAGGCGGGCCGAGGGCCCCTCGATGATCTCCACCGGGTACCAGAACGCATCCATACCATCCACCGCCTGCCGCCGGCGCGGCTCTTCTACCACCAGAATGCGTCGAGGAGGGATCCAGTCAGGGTCGTCCGTCCTCAACCAAACCCTGAAGCGAGACAAGTCACTCCGACGGGCCGTGGAGTCCGCAACCTTGACAACCAAACCAATGCCCCACAAGACCTCCTGCGCTGCCCGCCTAGACCACGCATTCGCCGGGATGCCAACCAGCGCGAGCAGCACCAGGTACGGCATGACAATGCCAACAGCCCGGGACTGGCGGAGCCATGGCCCGAGCACCAGCGGGGTCTCCCCGGCCATGGCCATACCACGATCCACCATGCGGTCTCTGAGTTCCACCATCCTACAGAGCACCAGGAAATCCTCCGGGAAGAACGCGCGGATGGACAAATCCATCGGTCCACATCCGAAGGCCACGTGCAGCGCCGCCGCAGCCTCCGCAAGATCCAGGCTTGGCCGCGCGCCGCCCACAGACACGACGACCGCCCGCGCCAACTCCGCCTCCATGGCACAGATGTCCGCGCCTGCCTCCAGGAAGCAGCAGTCCACCAGCTCGTCCTGGCGAGGTGCCACCTCCTCCCCACCCCCAAAAGGAACGAAGAACTGCGGCCCGGCCACGCTGTGCATGCTTCCGGCCGAACCGACCTTGACCATGTCCGACCAAGCTCGGTCGAGGCCCGCCGCGACGCATGGAGGAAGGCCGGGTGGCGGAGGCGGGATGGCAGGCGGCGGAGCCAGTCGAAGGGTACCAGGCGGCGGCGGACCGGGAGGAGGAGGCGGCAGAGGTGCCGAGGGCGAAGGCCGCGTGGCAGGGCGAAGAGACGGCGCAGGCCGAGCAGGCGGGGAGTCCGAGGGGCTCTGCGGACGGGTGCAGCCACGCGACGTGTGGTTGCGGCCGCCGCAACGGACGCACTTCGTCGGGTTGGGGCAGTGGCGAGAGATGTGCCCATCATCCTCACCACAGTTGTAGCAGCACCCGTGGAGCGAGGCCGGGATGGCAGAACGAGGAGGGCGGGAGGACAGCAAGCCCCGACAACCTAGGATGGGAAACAGGGGACCGGCGCTTCTTCCGGCCCCGAACCTGCTGCCAAGGGGCTTCCACCTAGGGCGCCGGCAGTGCTGACAGCGCGATGACGAGAGAGCGCAGACGGGGAGGAGGGGGCGCCAGATATGGCGGAGTGGGGCGAGCAGAGCCAGGGGCGGAGGAGGGGCTCGAGCCGCCGGACGAGGAGCCGGAGAGCTGGACGCGGCTCCCCATGTCTGCAGAGCGCGGTGGCGGCCGGGGCCGGAGTGGCAGCCGGCCGGGAAGAGTGGCTGCTGGAGCCGGAGTGGCTACCGGCGCAGGGTAGCGGGAGCGCGGCGCAGGGTAGGGTTCTCGCGACTTCGGCCCTGTTCTTTATGGCGGCACTAACTAATTAGGCTAGCCCCGCCTGGTACTGGCACTAGCCGGCTACTCACACAACACACATCTCTTGGCCATGGCCATGGCCGAGGCATAGCGCATGAGTAGCAACAGGAAGCAGCAATGAGCAGCGCAGCAGTAGTAGCAGCAAGGAGCTAGGAGCGTCAGCACACAAGGAGCAGCAACACAGCACAACGACAACATAGCATCAGCGCAGCGGCAGAGGCAGCAAGCAGCAGCGGGCGACGGAGGCGGGCGCGCTCGAGCGGGCACAGGGGCACGGTGGCTCGAGCAGCGGCAAGTAGTAGTAGGTAGAAAGCAGCAGCAACGCACATCAGCAGAGGAGCAGCAGCCTGCACGTACGCGGATACTGAGCTTCTGCCATGGCGGATGAAGCTCACGGGACGGCCGCAAATGGAACGGATCGAGTCGGGGAAGGGGGGGGGGGGATCAAACGAGAAGCTCACTGTGATGCTCATTGACGTGGTTAGAGAGCGCGGGGGTGGTCGGATGCGTCGCGCTCGTCGACGAGATGCGGCGGCCGCGACGAAGAAAACCGGCGATGGCGAGGTTTGGGGCGGTCCTAGCTCGAATCCATAGGCGAGGGCAAAGTAGACAACGATGGCGGAGCTCCTGGACGTCTTGGTGCGATGAGGGGAGGCCGATGGCCACGGTGGCAACGATGGCGCGACAACGGCGGCTTGGGAGCGAGCAAAACCGAGAGGGAGAGGACGAGCGAGGGGAATTTTGTGGGCTATGGTTTGTCTACAGTGATGGGGGGCTCTTATCCTCCTCGGGGTGCCGACGAATGATCGACACAGCGACAGCAGCGGCCAGGGCGGCGCGGATGGCCGCCACACCCCCTCTCTGCCTCCTGTAGCAGTAGGAAGGGGAAGATCCAGGTGGGATGGGACTCCTCTGCCACAAAGGCCCAGCCAGCAATACGTTTAGGCCTTTTTCCAACTCCCTTTTTATTTTTCTGCCAGGTATTTTTCCACGGTTTTATACTTACTAGCAAAAGGGCCCGTGCGTTGCAACGGGAAAAAAAATCATAGTCTTTAATGGCCATGATCACATTTTGCTGTATAACACCGAGATACAACACCACTCTCAATTTTGTGAAATCGTGAATATTTTTTAAACTCGTGAACATATTTGAAACCATGGTCATTTTTCAAATTCATGAAAGCTTCTACAAACATTTGATCATTTTCAGAAATCAAGAATATTTTTTGAATTCATGAATATTTTATACTATTCGCAAACATTTATTAAAAATTGTGAACATTAAAAAACGTTTCTTGAATTGGTGAACATTTCTTGAATGGATGAACACTGTTTTGGAAATTGGTGGGATATTTTTTGAAATTCACGAACTTTTTTTATTTGACGATTTTTTTATTTAACAAACATTTTGTGAAATGCATAATCTCTTTTGAATCAGCGAATATTTTATGCATGAATAAACTATTTTGTACTCACTCCGTCCCAAAATTCTTGTCTTAGATTTGTCTAGATACGGATGTATCTAACCGTCCCAAAATTCTTGTTTTTAGATTTGTCTAGATACGGATGTATCAAGTCACGTATGAGTATTAGATACATCCGTATCTAGATAAATCTAAGAAAAGAATTTTGGGACGGAGGGAGTAAGTCACAAATAATTTTTGAATTTTTAGGATATTTGTTCATTCATGAACATTTTTTTGAATTGGCAAAATTTTGTTCAATTTCATTAAGATTTTTTCACTTTTGTTCAATTTCATTAACATTTTTTCATATATGACCTTTTGAAAAATCATAAACATTTTATGATTTCTCAAACATTTTTGTTCAAAATTTTGAACATTTGAATAAGAAAACAGTTTTTATAAAATCATGAACATTTTTTGAATACACAAACATTTTATGATTTATTAAAAAATATATTTCAGAATTCCCATTTATTTTAATTTGGGAACTTTTTTGAAGTCCGAAATTATTTAAAGTAGAAAGAAAGAAAGCAGAAAAAATAAAATTAAATAACAGGCCGCCCGAACATGGACCGGCCGAAACAATCACGTTGCGTCTTCTCTCAGCGCATAAAGCACAGTATAGGAGGTCCTACTGCATGAGCCGGCCCAGTTGGGGGATTGCCCCGTGTGAAATGAGTTTTACCACTTATAGAAAAATGACCCATGTGTTGTAACAGGTGCATAAATATATTAACTGGTTAACATCAATGTCGTAAACATATATTTTTAGTGTCCATATGCACAACACATCATATTGTCGATTTTTTCTTTTAAGAAAAATCACTCTTCTTCGTGTGACCATGGAGGCATGGCGGATCCCACTGCCAATGACACATCTATTTAGATGGATGTTGCAAAGTGAGATCTTACATATTTTTGTATGCTGATCGTAACATTTTTTGCCGTGGTTTGCAGCTCCGCCGCGTCGACTCTCGCAGCCGACGCTCTCTAGTTCCAGCAAAAAGATGTTGGTGGAAGCATTTTGGCGCACCGGTCGTAGCATCTTTGCCTCGTGATGCAGCTTCGCAAACATGCCGCCGCTGGTTGTAGCAGACTTCCCTGTCGCATCGGTGGTAGCAAAAATTGCCCGTGGATGCATGCAGCCGACCACCCCATGGTCTCACTTTGCGTGCATGCTCACAACATGGCCGGCCGCATCGCAGCTTGCGTTCCTTGCAGTCCCGGTAAGTACAGGAGCCACATGCAACACATGATGGCCGCCCCATCGCAAAGGCGACAGCAGCCGAGCGCGTGGGTGCGTGGTCGTAGCGGGCACCAACAGCAGCGTGCGACGGCGCTCTAGCGGAGCAGGCGTTTAAGGTGAAGGGAAAGAAGGATTCGAGGGGGAGAGAACAGAGGAGCTGCGGGAACGAACGAATGGTCGAGAAGACTTGGAAAGAGGAAGAGGATAAGGGAAAGGAAACAGGGTAGCGCGTGGGACCAATAGGTCGCGTGGGTAGGGCGCGACCGGCACAGTTTCAGCCGGTCGACCGAATACAAACATTACCCAAATATAATACCCCCCCGTTCCTAAATAATTGTCTTTCTAGAGATTTCAACAAGTGACTACATACAGAGCAAAATGAGTGAATCTACACTCTAAAACATGTCTACATACATCCGTATGTTGTAGTCCATTTGAGATGGCTAGAAAGACAATTATTTGGGAACGGAGGGAATATACTCGTATATTCATCTTTTGTGAATCTTAACATCACTGAAACATTTGAGCATTTATTTTTGGTGTGTACATCCAAGTTGTACAAAACCGTTCATTATTTAGGAAGGATTAAGTAGAGAATAAAGAATATGCGTGTTACATACAGAAAAACAATTTACCACTCTTCTTTTTGCGACATATGTTTTGGGAATATACCACTCATATTCACCAGTCTTTCCTATCTTCACGCCACGGTCCTTCTTCCTTCCTTATATCTTTCTCACTTATGGAAGGGATACTCCATTTTTTTTGTTGCTTCCAAATAAGCCGTGTGTAGTAGATGCCGCGCTCCTTCCATGCCTTCATATTTCCTTCCTATATTAATTCGTGCATGCCCACTCCTTCCCATATTATAATATCTTTGCGCCACGGTCCTTCTTCCTTCATTATATCTCTTTCTCACTCATTAACTTCTGATTTCTGATGGTCTCAGGCAACCCGACTCCTGCTTTTCTTTTCTCAACCAGCTTCTTTTGCAGTCAACTCGTGAACTTATAAAGTTTGACAGAGTCGAGTAAGCTAGGTCAGTTGGCTTTCCCTGTTTGCCGCTAGACTGGAGGTCGGCAGATCGATCCCGTGCGTCTACATATTTTTCCGTTGGGATGTCTTTTTAACTCCACGCGGCCCATGTTGGTAATAGCCAAAAAAAAAGGCCCACTTAGGCACAGGGAGGCGTCAAGCGAGGATAAGGGAGATGCACGTACAAAACGGTTTTAGTACCACCTCGTGTATAGTTTTAAATTCAAACTGAAAGCGTAAAATCACGGAAAGAAGCGCATTGTGACGGTGAACCCGGAGACCTAATCGGTGCTTTATTATTAGGGAGAGATTCGAGCGAGCAAACTATTTTTGTTACACATGATACTTGGCACATAAATACAAGGCATTGTTTTGAAACAACTCAAAAAAGTTTGGGCCTATTTGGAAATGCTTTAACATCTTGAGACATTGAAAAGGTCAAGTAATATGTTGTCGGACCGCTAAATACATTTCCAGGGGGACTTTGGTAATCCAAAGGAGGTTGGTACCAACATGACAAATATCCAGGGATTATTTACCACACTTTGGACATTTTAGTTTGCATGTTTGACAAAATTTGAAATTTGACTTTAAACTCGGTTTTGAATTTGTATTGTGATTTGGATCAAGCGGAGATTAGCAACAGTAACATGATGACATGGCACCATTAACAAGGGTTTACTGTAGCATAATTATCCAGGCGTCACAACCCCAAGCAGGTTCCGCCTGTGACGCCGTCCGGATCTAGAGCCACCGTCGTCACCACCCTCGACATCACCGGAGGGAGTCATCGCCATGGTTTCACGCGCAACAGAGAAGAGAGGGAGGGGAATGAGAGCACCAGGGGTGGGATAGTGAGCTTAATGAGCGCTCCTAATGGCCGTTTGGGCTCTACCGTTTGCCCCTTGCCACGTGGCTCTGACAGGTGGGCCATAATTGTCAGGTTTTCAGTTAGTCGCGGCTCATAGCATGCTTAGTGCTTTTTGTTACTCACTTGCGGCAGAAAGTGGTGGTTTTTTGTAACTTTTGGCAAAAGTGGTGGTTTTGGAGTACCCTAGCCACAAATGTGGTGGCTTTAAGCAATTTACTCGAATATCGGCACCTGCGTTTTCAACATGTCATGTATTCTTTTCTAAGTTTTTGTTAAAAAAGAGTTGTTTCTGCTCCATACTGATACGTCTCCAACGTATCTATAATTTTTGATTGTTCCATGTTGTGATATTATCATTCTTGGTTGTTTTATAATCATTTTATATCATTTTTGGTACTAACCTATTTACATAGTGCCAAGTGCCAGTTGCTGTTTTCTACAGGTTTTTTACATCACATGAAATCAAACCCAAATGGAGTCCAAATACAGCGAAACTTGTTGTGGAATTTTTTGGACCTGAAGACATCCAGTGGGCCAAAGAAGCGCCTGGGGGGGTGCACCGAGGGGAGCACTACCCACCTGGGTGCGTCTGGAAGCCCAGGCACGCTCTGGTGGGTTGTGCCCACCTCGGGTGCCCCCCGGACCGCCTCTTTGCTCTATAAATACACCAATATTCCAGAAACCCTAGGGGAGTCGATGAAAATCAATTCCAGGCGCCGCAGAGTCCAGAACCACCAGATCCAATCTAGACACCATCACGGAGGGGTTCACCACTTCCATTGGCGCCTCTCCGATGAGGCGTGAGTAATTCTTTGTAGACCTACGGTCCGTAGTTAGTAGCTAGATGGCTTCCTCTCTCTCGTTTGATTCTCAATACAGTGGTCTCTTGGAGATCCATATGATGTAAATCTTTTTGCGGTGTGTTTGTTGGGATCAGATGAACTTTGAGTTTACGATCAGATCTATCTTTTTATCCATGAAAGTTATTTGGGTATTCTTTGATCTTTTATATGCATGATTACTTATAACCCCGTATTTCTTCTCTGATATTTGGTTTTTTTGGCCAACTTGATCTATTTATCTTGCAATGGGAAGAGATGCTTTGTAGTGGGTTCGTTCTTATGGTGCTTGATCCCAGTGACAGAAGGGGAACCGACACATATGTATCGTTGCTACTAAGGATAAAATGATGGGGTCTATTTCTACATAAATAGATCTTGTCTAAACCATGTCATCATTCTTATTGCATTACTTCGTTTCTCCATGAACTTAATGCACTAGATGCATGTTGGATAGCGGTTGATGTGTGCAGTAATAGTAGTAGATGCAGGCAGGAGTCGGTCTACTAATATTGGACGTGATGCCTATATAACGATAATTGCCTCGATATCGTCATGATTATTTGAAGTTCTATCAATTACACAACAGTAATTTGTTTACCCACCATTTGCTATTTTCTTGAGAAAAGCCACTAGTGGAACCTGCGGCCCCCGGGTCTTTCTTTAATATACTAGATGACCCGGTGCGCCAAATGGCGCAGAGACCCATTTGAAACCATGTTCGTGTTGAAAAATATTTGCCTTTTTAGTAACTTTACGTTTGACAAGGATAGAGACCATGTCAAACCCGAAGTGTTTTGAACGTGTATTTGGACAATGTGCCATTTGGCTCTATGTTACCTGAGTAAGGTGCAAGGACAATGTGCCATTTGGCTCTATGTTACCTGAGTAAGGTGCAAGGTCCAAATTCAAGCATCAAGGGTGATGATTCTAAACCTTTGTAATGTAAACCTTTGCATTTGATAGTAACTTCGAGTTTTAGCAAGCATTGAGGGTAATAATTCTAAACCTTTTATATGAAAAATTAAGGAATACCTATGTTCAAACTATATACTTTAGCATGTGAAACTAATTCAAACCGTGCAAGTTGAAATATTTAGAGACCGATCATAAGATTGCCGGCTCCACTCATCATGACGCGAGGGCCGGGCTTGTCTGCACTTTCCCACATCCGCCCTCCTCACGCATAGCACCACAAAGGACGCCTAACGCTGCCTTGTTGCGCCTTCCCCATGTCTGTCCTCCTCACGCACAGCAACACCGGATCCGGTGGATGCCGTCATGGAGGAGCTTTCCACCGGCAGAATGGCAAGGACGAGCCCGTGTGAGGACGGGGTAGAGGCACAGCTCTGGGCCAGGGACCCCGCCGGCGTGGGCGATGGGTCCGCGCGCTCGCGCTAGAGCTCGCCCTCGCCCACCATCGTGCGGCTGCGACTCAGCTCCTCCTATTGAGCGCGGAGGCAAAGGGAGGGGACGAGGAGATGTGGGAGGAGGAGAGGCAAGGGAGGAGGAGAGGCAGGGGAGGAGGAGGTGGTGGAGGCGGAGGAGACGAGGTGGCCGAGAGGGAGGAGGAGCGGAGGCAGCGGCGGCGGCAGGAGATATTTTCACGAAGAGAGAAGGGCTAGCCAATCCTGCTCGCTGCAGACCACCCCAACCCATGATCGCCCCTGCCCACCAAATGATCACTGCTGCAGTGCTGCACAACGCAAGCACGCACTAACGCTCTCACCGCAGGCTGGGACCGCGCGCAAAGGCTGGCCCAGCTATCATTCTCTGTGGTCGAAACACGCAACGTAAAAAAAAACGTCGAGATGTTTGCCAGTGAGATAGAAAGTACAAATCAGGTACTAAGCAAGGCACAACGGCCGGACCAGATTCGTCGCCTAAGCAAGACACAACGGCCGGACCAGATTCGTCGTCGAGGCTATGCGGGTAGCCTAGAAGGGTTTATATGTTCGATGGAAACACTAAGCCACCTAACCCGTCTTGCGCAATTGACTCCATTGCACCTTCTTTCTTGCCATCACTTGGAACCAACCACCAGGTCCTTCAATTACTCTTTATGGGGGAATAAGAAAAGGAAAGAAAATCAACAGCCCGGTCAATCTAATAGGCTAATTGTCCAGAAGGTATTTTAAAATTTTGAATTGTCTACATTAGTATTTCTTGGACACCATATAGGAGATGAGAGAACAGCAAAAAAAAATGTTAAATAAAAACTATGTACCTTAGCTATGTAAGGCTTATGAAAACTGTAATCTTGAAAGAGGAAAACAACATTACAAATCTTAATGTTCTTGGTCCTGGATAGTGTCTTTGTCTAAATATGTAGTTGATCACCCGGTGCAAAGTAAAACTTCTCATGATATACCGCTGGGAACCTAAAAGCAAGTGATCACACATACAAACATTCCAAGGGAAAATGCGTAAACTCACAACTCAAACAAACTACTAACAGGACCATGTATGATTTTGCAGCTTAGAATCTACACATAAAACAGAACAGTGCAGGTAACCTCTACCTAAATCTCAGTACTAACTTTATTCGAACATTTATCCTTAGATCATCCATACTCCTTTTATGTACAAATCATGCAATATCTCTGTCTAAATCAATGCCAATGCATGCACATGCACAAGTCTGAACTAAACAACATATATGATATAGTATAATTATATGATCTAAAATAGATGCATGATCAGGGGAGGAAGATGGTGAAGCCAAAGATGAGAAACTTTGATTGGGGAACGACGACCGGCGAGCAGCAGCCCATAGTGATGGCCGTCTCCATTCGACCATGACGCGAGCGACGCCGGAGCTCCGGCCTGGCTGCTCCTTCCCCATGCCCGTCCTACTCATCCTCCCCTGCTTCTCCACACCAAGCATGAAGACCACACCAGCGAGGCTCTCTTATGGCGGCGACCTGCGCCCGATCCAGAATCACGATATGCGGTGGCGCTGGATCGAGAATGCAAGGAGACGCTGTCCTGTGGGGAAGAGAAAGGGGTTAACATGGTATAAAATAAAGTAGTCATTTTCCATGTAGTGAAACTTCAGTTTTGGGCAAGATGATCAAAAATAATAATATAACTAATGCAACAGGAGAACCACATATGAAGTTATCATCAACTTAAGATCTTGACCATAAAATTGATTTTCTTTAGGCATTGTACCACACGCAAGATTGCCACAAATCACAATGAAATATGTGTGTACGAATCTCTTGTTCTGTCCTAAAACTGGATTTGTAAGTCATGCAACTGAGCATAGACTTTTTTGTGCGCGGGAGAACTGGACATATTATGTTGATTCTGTCCTAAAATAGGAACTATGCCGATTCTTTTTTATGAATTACTGCAACTAAATTACATGAATGTTTGTTTGACATAACCGGCTCAAACAATCATGATTGCATAAAGCTCTTAACAAAATATTCTGATGAAGCATCAGCATTTTGCGTGGGTGCATAAAAACATTAGCATGGAAAATCATGACCAAAGAGAATGGAGCTGATGATCATGTGAATAAAATATATCTGCAGTTTTAATTTATCTACGCTATTGATTTTGTGCTCTCCAAATAGGGCAAATTATACAGGAATCAAGAATTTGATTTGTAGAGATTTGTAGAGAATGCACTTGGATACATTCAGAATCATACAAATGTGGAAAAAGGTCATTGAAAGCTTCATTTCAAATGTAATACATGGCTCAAGCCCTGGTCAATTTTATTTGCAAGTGCGCCAAGCATCTATCATTTATATTCACGAATGGTTCTGGCTCTCTTCCATGTAAAACATAATACAGTGTGAAGCATGGAAGCGTCAAAATAACCAAGAGGAATGCTATCATCTTATATGCTATAGATCCTGATAATATGATAAAACTATGCACTTAGGAGACTTGATTGCACACTCTACTTGCTAAAGAATATATGCTTGAAAGAACACATTATTAGAAATGGATATAAAATCAAAATATTAAAAGAGTGTGCCATAGATAGTATGTATGACGCTCATAAATAAAGCATCCCGGTGAAATCTCTATACTTGTTCTTGATTTAGTAACATTAAATGTACAGAGATTTCATGGCTGGTTTGACGAAACTAAGGAAAGATGATCCATGAAACTCTAATGATGGTGAAGAATATTAAAAAAAAGCATCCAAAAAAGTCAATGAGTTGATTCAAAGAAAGGGTATTGAAGACATCTTCCGAAGCAGTTGGTTGTAGTACTGCAGTTCACTCTCTCATCCACCCAACTAATGCTTGATGAACCCACTGCAACTATTATAGAAAATCAATTATATTATTTTAACCAAGATTCTCTTGATACTACATGTCATTGCTTAGTACAACAACCAAGTGTGGCGTTATGAGCTTGAAGTATAACTTGTGAAATCATTTCCTCACCAATTGTAGCCTCAAAAGAAAATTCCCGTCCACCTAACATCATATGGTATATAATGTGTAGTAAGCCAACGATGATGCATATATACACTTAAAACTGTGAGTATACAGACGATGTATGGCCGGGAAAACCAAACTTATGAGAGAGATTGGCGACATATAGGATAGTGGTTTGCGGATCCCTGTCATCAACTGATCCTGGTGATCTCCTGCCAGGGTCAAAATCTTGTGGCAGTTCTCAAATTGGGTAGAGGGATGCAGAAAAAAATTCAATCATCAACATACCAAATACCATGGCAAACTACAAAGAATACGACAGTGAAAAAACAGGGGAATTGACCCAAGGATGTACCCAGACTGGAGATGGCTGACTGACTAACCTGTTGATGGAGTGGAAGAGGATGGCGGCTTTCGAGTGGTGGTGCGGCCGGCGGTTGAGAAACTTGAAGTTCACCTACAACACTGCTCGCTGCGTCGATGGGCACAACCTTGGGTGTCTACCACCGCCATCACACCGCCCCTTCGAGGGATAGCCTCCTCGCTTCTCCGGCAGGCGACGCCATCCCCACTGGATAGACCTACACAAAGATGAGAAATAATACATTCATGAAATTTGTAGCCGTGGATTATAGGAATTGCAACATAGCGAGGGCATTGAATCTATGTTCAGCTGTCTATTTTCAACAAGAATCTACTTGTCAATTAGTAAATTTCAATTTTTGTATATTTATGAAATTATCTAAGTATAATCTGCAATCCATGAAATTTTATATGAATCATATGTTGATAACATGCCGGGCTAACACATATGAATGGAACAACTTGGAAAAAATAAATCCGGCTAAGAAGACAAACCTATAGGAAATGCATCATTCAACCACTGGCCCTCTAATCACATTGACAATCAGCAAGCTTTACCCAAGGAACCTGCAATGGACCTTGAAGAAAACAGGACAAAACAACATAGAACTCAGTGTGCTACTGTGATGCGATGAGATCATTAATTAATAGAGGAATGATAAATTACCAACGGATAAGTGCCCAACAGAAATGCTATGAACATGAGCAATATGGAAAACAAATGAATTGAAAATTTGAAATATGACATAAAAAATGTGGAAAGAATAGGGCAATGACCTGATATGGTCCATGTCGGCATGCCCATCTGTGCTTCTCATGCAAAGTCCATACCTACATAGTCAGTGTTGATAATTATTTTTAATTGCAGAAGAGCCATTTTTCCACAATTATTAAGCAAATGGCGTCATGATTTCAGTAGCACACTTTTGGTTAGTGTCCATAATTTCTTAGTACATCCAGGCAGTAACACACTCTTGTTACTCACATTTTTTTCAAAGTACTGTTTCCAAAAAGAAACATAACCTGTAAATTTTAGCATCGAGAAGCATACAAGATAAAAAAAAGAGTTGGCATATGTCCAGCAAGCTTGGAATCAGAAAATGAATTACTGATGCATATGCTTTTTCTAAGCAACTATAGAATCTGATTTCTCAATAAAGGGTGCAGGCAAAGATTTTAATTTGCACAGAATGGAGATGGATATGTCCAACATTCATACAAAATATGAAAAATTAAGATGTTAAAACCCCATCTAAAATGTAATGATGCCTTTAGTATATACATCATGCAATTTTCTGAGATGAGGCCATTGCCTGTCTATATAAAGATATACATGAAAACAGAAAATTAGAAACTTTGAACAGGACATTTAGTAAACTGCAGTCAAAGAAGTACACATCACATAAGGGTATTCGTTTGCCTCAAGAATTAATAAATGGGGCAGTACAGAAGGCCAAACTGAACTTTCAAATATTTGAAGCAAAAGGCAAAACTAAACTTGCAGAGACCAAGAAAACCAAACTGAATTCACACACACACACACACACACACAGAGAGAGAGAAATACGGGTAAGGATAGCCACACCGTGGGGAGGAAATCTGGGGATGACAAAATGTTCAGCAATTTTCTCCCGTGGACATGGAAGCAAAGACAAATGTGGATCACATTCCTCTGGTTTGATCTCGTGCAGCATCGTCACTGTTGCACCACCGCTCCTGGCAGGGCACGTGAGGGGTGAGGAGGACCTAGTGAAGTAGATCGACGCGGGAGGAGGCACATGAGCAAGATGGGATCGACAGGGTAAGCTACGGCTGCAGGCAGTTACTGCTGGAGAGAGGAACCACGCTAGCACACGAATGGCGCAGAAGAGCACAATCCTTCTCCAGTTTAGCCGTATACTTCACAGCAGACGCGGCGATAGCAACTGCAGAAGCTACTGAGTCCGTATAGACCAACACAGTGGAAATTATAGTCTCTGGTCATAAACCCATACAATCCCTGTAAGAATTTTATAGCCTGCAAAGCTGCCTGTTCATAGGCAGCAAGTGCTCCCATGCCACCAACTCCCCAGAAGAGCCTCCTATCTGGCGGCAGAGAGACACCATTCGTAGGAAGCTCAAGCTCCACCCCACCTCTTTTTTTTTTTGTCCTCCGCCATTGCATCCACTCATGACGAAAAATATATCCTCCACCACTGCTACTGGAAAGGAGAATTAAATGAGAATGTAAAGACAACAGAAGAAAATTGTGCCAAAAAGAACCAGGTCCATACGCTTTGAGATGGTTCAACAAAGCAATAGTATGGCATATTTAGGTGCTGACCAAAGATGGTTTTAAAAGAGAAATCAGTAGGAGAAAAGAAAGTAATAAACAACATTATTTTTCTTCGTGCAGATTTACCTTCTTTGTTGATTTCGCTACGGTATCCAGTCCGTAAAATCATTTGTTTCTTTGCGTGCTTGGATCTTTTAGCACTAACAAGGACAATGTCAGATTCCATACTTGTATCCACCTCCTTCTCTTTGATAGTGATTTGCTGCAAGGAAAAAATGTCAAGGTTATTATAATTGGCAGCCGGTGGCTGCTTCTAGATTTTATCTAATCAAGCGTTCTTGGTGGGACTGAAAGCGTTGCAGTTCTATGTAGACACCTATAGGAATTTGTACGCTATGTTTTTTGAATAAACCAGCTGAATAGAGATACACTTAGACGGCATAATTTTTTTCTCTTAGAATAGATCAGAGGATAAGTAATCGTTTAACCTTTTTCACTAAGAAGAAAGAACAGAGCCATAAGGATAGGAAACGGTATAAAGAAAGTAAGCAACATAAGAAAAGAAAGCACAAAAAAACAAGCACGCAACACCCGGTCAGTTAGCATAATGAAGCAATAAGTAATGCACAGTAACATAGTGTGACGAAACAAAAAACTGAGGCACAAAAACAAACCTTGACAGCAAGACGAAGAACTGGAGAGCTAATAGTGTTAGACTGCAAAGCAATTGAAGACAACAACATCAGGATCTGCAAAAGAAAGAAGGGGCGTACATGAGGGACAACAGCCAAGACACGATGTTTAAAAGGAAACTCCAAAGGACTTGCATAAACTTGGGCAGGCAAGGAAGCAAACGACAAGACGATCAAAAGGAGGTAAAGCACCCAGAAACTCCAAGCACACGAAATAACCTACATCGGAACAGAAAGAACAGAGCAATAAGGATTCAGAATACACTAACAAGCAGAAAAAAGACCTAATGGACCCTGAGAGCATAAGGTTCATTTTACTGGATGATTAATTAACTTGCATGCATCGATGAGCAACAGGAACAACCAATCAACCTGCGTGTATTAGCAAGCAACCAAACAAAAAGAACAGAGGCATAAGGAAGCAAAAAAAAACCTACCTGACAATGAAACCATAGGGTAGATTTATTAGATAGTTAATTAACTTGCATGCATCAGTGTACAACAAAACAGCTAATGAACCTAAAAGGAACCTGCCCTACCAGACCCTGAAACCAGAGGTTAATTTTATTGGATAGTTAATTAACTTGCATGCATGAGTGAGCACCAAAACAGTTAACTAACCTGACAATGAACTTGCATGTAGCAGTGAGCAACAGAAGTACGACTAAGCAACAAACAAAAGACCTACTGAACCCTAGAACCGTAGGTTAATTTTATTGGGTGGTTAACTAACTTGCATCCATTGCCGAGCAACAAAACAACCAATTTCATTATGAAGAACACATACTAAATCAACGACAGCAAGTGATGCATCAAACTTGGAAATGCACATATTAAAACAGGAGTTTATCTGCCGGATAAGAAAGCACATACATGAAAGCAGCAGCAATTGAGTTGGGCACACACGAACATTGACAAAGCAAATAAGAAGCTGGCATACAATACTGGTTACCGAAAACAGAGGAAACCGCACAAGCATGGATATGAATACATAAATGAATACACACACACACACACACCTCTGAAAGCAATAACTGGGAACCTAAGAACCAGAACTACCCTATGCACACAAGGGTGTGCTTTTTCCAACGTAACAGGGAGGATCAACCCACAATCAGCAGGATAGGCTTAAGAAATAAATCCAGCAAAAGCACGCCCAACCTTCTCGCCGACGACATAGACGAGCAGAGAATGAGCAAAGAACATGGACACACAACAAAACAAGAAACAGAGCCATGTCAGTTAATAGGCATTTTATCAAACAAAACACGAGCAAGGAAGAATCTACCTCTGCGAGCAGCGAACCAGCCGAAGGACGAACAAGAGACTGATTGACCCTGCACAAAACAAGGCAGTCCAGTATTTGTTTTGCGCAACTAACTTAACTTTCGTTATCAACAAGAATCGACCCCACCCAAACCCTATACGCATAAAAAAAGGAAAAGATCAGGTTACAATTGGAAGATAAGGAAAGGAGGAAGAAAGAGCTCACCTGTGCTGGCATCTCCTCCATGGACTGAATCTGTACTCGACCTCTCCTCCTCTGCAGGAGGTCACCGGGGTGGGTGCTCGACCAGCCATCGTGGCCTGCCTAGCCCGTCTACGCCGTCTCCACCGTGCTGAACATGAGAGATTGGAGGAGGAGGAGCGGCAATGAGGAAGAGGACCAGGGAAGAGAGAAAACGAGAAAGGGAGGGCTCACCGGCAGCAGCCAGAGGACGAGGAGGCGGCCGCGGAGGGTACATGAGAGGTGGCGCAGAGGAGGACGGGCCCGTCGGCTGGTGTGCGTGGCTGCTGCTCTACTCTCCTGTCGAGCCTGGATCAAGGCCGCGCTCCCCGGCTTCGGCTCGAGTCGGGGCGCTGCCATGGAAGGAGAACCGCCTGGTTCCTCTTGCCTACATCCCGAGCTGTGGCCTCCTCGTCCACAACGCTTGGTCGGCCCGTGCTAGCCGGGTGCGGAGGAAAGGGAGGAGGAGGGGGTGGAGGCGGAGGTGGAGGAGATGAGGCGGCTAGTAGGGATGGAGAAAGCGGCGGCGGCGGCATGGGGAAGAGGAGGGGGACGGGAAGAGAGGAGGGAGAGCTGATGAGGGAGATATTTTCATCCCCACCAGCCTTCGTCGCTAATCCAATCGCACCGATACGAGGCGAAACCCACCTCGTTCTTTCGACGCAACATATAAAGTGGTCCACTTGCCATCGACTCTTTAAGCAGCCATGAGCGTAAGAAAAAACCGACGGCTGACCAGACGCCAGCAGCCAAAAAAAGCACTGTTGCAACTCGAGTAACTGAATCGTGCGGTCAAAAACTTTGTGCGCGCGCGATGCCTCTAGAATGCGGGTAGGTTAGAAGGGTTTATATGTTCAATTTGCCTTTGCGATCTACTTTTTCTTTGCTTTTATTATCAGATCTATTAAACCAAAAATACAAAAATACCTTGCTGCACTTTATTTTATTTGGCGTTCGATCTATCAATATTTATTACTCTCTCACGTCTGTTTGCCAATTTTGGGCACCATTGCCCGAAAGGGATTGAGAACCATTTTACACGTCGGGTTGTGAGTATTTGTTATTTGTGTGCAGGTGTTGTTTATGTAGTGTTGCTTCGTTCTCCTACTTGTTCGATAACCTTGGTTTCATCACTGAGGGAAATATCTACCGCCGCTGTGTTGCATCATCCCTTCCTCTTTGGGGAAATACGGATGTATATTCAAGCCGCAATCAAAAGGAATTTCTGGCGCCGTTGCTGGGGAGGATCTTCAACATATACCAGGTTCCTAATCAGAAATCTCATCTCCTCGCAATTTACATTATTTTCCATTTTCCTCTCCCCCACTTCACAAAAAATTGCCGTTTTATTTGCCCTCTTTTTCGTTCGCCGTTTTCTCGTCAGATATGTCCTTTGCTTGCAATCATGAGTGATTTCAGTATGGCACCAACATATGATGACCTAACTCCTAAGATTGGACGTACGGGCAATCTGGATGCTAAAACTTTTATCTTGGGGCAAGGGAATGTTATGGGAAAAGAACATATCCAAGAATTTTTCAATTGTGTTGGAAATCTAAGTCTTGATGATGCTCCTTACGTAGAACTACTAGATCTTATGCGGATGCTATTTCACCACTAGTTCAAAAACTAGAAAGTAAATTTATCCGTACGCATCCTACTCTGCAAAGATTGTTTTTTGAGCTTCCCATTATAAAGAATCCTAGGGCTAAAAAGTTGGCCACCCTTGTCCTTATGAATGAATTTGATTACATAATACGGGAAGCTAGGGAAATCTTTGACTTTTATCGTATGAATCGTGAAAAACCCGTGATAGATGAAAATCTTTACAATAGTGATTATGCGCTAAGGCATTTGATTGGGGATAATAAAATCTTTGATGAGAATCTTAAAAAGGAAGACCCCATTTTAGATATAATCCAACAAGTTTTCAATAATGTTAACCAACATCACTCTTGGATTGTTGCTGGAAATCAAAGGGGATATGATGAAAACCAACTTAGGAATGCTAAGGTTTCTATGGAAATGTTTTATGTTGTCAAAAAACATCATAACAAGAATACCCCTAAGGAAATTAAAGACAAAGATGACAAAACTTAGATCCTAGCTTTATGCCTAGCTAAGGGCGTAAAACTATAGCGCTTGTTGGGAGGAAACCCAATGAATAAATTTTATATTTACTTTCAGTTCTTGAGTGTTTGCACAATTATGCTATTGTTATGATTGTGTTTTTTGTGCTTTAACTAGTGTTTGTGTCAAGCAAAGCCTTTAGGATCTTGTTGGGAGATAGTTGATTTGATCTTGTTGAAAAATAGAAACTTTTGCGCTCAGAAAAACAATTTTCAAAAATCACAGAAACGTGTTTTTGCTCTGAATGTTTTACACAAGACTGATATACAAATTGCGCAGGATGTCCTAATTTCTCAGGATTTGTGGAGTTACAGAAGTATTCGAGTTATTCAGATTGCTACAGACTGTTCTGTTTTTGACAGATTCTGTTTTCTTTGCGTTGTGTGCTTGTTTTGATAATTCTATGGTTTTCTTTGATGAGTTTTTGCCATAGAAAAGTTGGAATACAATGGATATAATGCAAGAATAAAATATAAATTGGTTTGATACAATACTTATAGTAGTGATTTGTTCTCTTATAATAACGGATCTCACGAAGGTTTTGTTGAGTTTTGTGTGATTGAAGTTTTCAAGTTTTGGGTTGTCTTACGATGGATGAAGGAATAAGGAGTAAGAAGAGTCTAAGCTTGGGGATGCCCATGGCATCCCAAGATATCATCCAAAGAGAAGCAAAAAACTAAGCTTGGGGATGCCCCGAGTGGCATCCCCTCTTTCTTCTAACGACCATCGGTATTTACTCGAAGCTATATTTTTATTCGTCACATACTATGATTTTTGTTAGGGAACGTAGTAATTTTAAAAAAATTCCTACGCACATGCAAGATCATGGTGATGCATGGCAACGAGAGGGGAGAGTGTGTCCACGTACCCTCGTAGACCGAAAGCAGAGGTGTTAGCACAACGCGGTTGATGTAGTCGTACGTCTTCACGATCCGACCGATCAAGTACCGAACGCACGGCACCTCCGAGTTCATCACACATTCAACTCGATGACGTCCCTCGAACTCTGATCACTACAAAAAAAGACACATCCGTGACATTTTGGGACGAACAAATTTTTTTTCTGTCATACATATGAAACTTCTATGACGATAATTGTGACAATACTCGGTATCATCATAGATGTGGTGGGATCCTACTTCTATGACAAAAAAATCATGACAGAAAATGGGCTTTTCGTCCTGGGCGGGCCGGAGACGCAGATGCATGACATTCTTTGGGCCGTCCATGACGGAAAAAACCGTGGTAGAAGCGAGGGCGAGGAAAATTTCGGGGAGTTCCCGGTTATGGTTGGTGGTCGGGGACCGAGCGATGCGAGTTTCACTCGTACACGTACGCGCGCGTGTGTGTGGCGTTGGCTCTAACTGAACCCGAGCGAGGCGTTGGGCTCTAACTGAACCCGAGCGACTGCACTATAGGCTACGCGTTACTGAACCCGAGCGATCGGTCGATGGCTGTTAACGGAACCCGATCGAGCGATTCCTTTGCTACTGCTGCTAACTGAAGCCGATCGATGCTTCCTCTGGGATGAATAGTGAGCGTTGCGGGAGGGGGGGTTGGATGAACAGTGAGCGGTGGCGTTGCCTCTGGATGAACAGAACCCCGTGGTGTGGAGGGCTGGATGAACAGTAGACGGTGGAGGGTGCCCGTGGAGGGTGGTTGAGCGATGGCGGTGGAGTAGCGCGCGGTGGAGGCTGGATGAATAGGAGCCCGTGGAGGCTGGAGGAGGTCGACGGTAGCCCATGGAGGTTGGAGGAGGTTGACGGTGGAGATGAACAGTATCCCGTGGAGTCTCATTTTGCGGTACGCCACACCCCTCCCGATGAACAGGACCCCGTTTCGACCGTAGCGCTCCAACACAAGTCCGTTTCGTCAGTTTTGCGGTACGCCACACCCCTCCCGATCAACAGGACCCCCTTTTCGACCGTAGGAGGCCCGTTTCATCCGTTTTGCGGTACGCCACACCCCTCCCGATCAACAGGACCACCGTTTCAACCGTATGAGGTCCGTTTCCTCCATTTTGCGGTACGCCACACCCCTCCCGATGAATAGGATCCCGTTTCGAACATGGCCGGTCGAACACAATGCCGTTTCCTCCATTCTGCGGTACGCCAGACCTCGTTTCCATCCCTTGTTCCGTCCAAGCCCTCCCGATGAACACAACGACGCATTCTATTCCGACCCAGCCGGTTGGCTCCCCATGAACACGACGACGATGTTGTTTCTCCGTTCCGACCCAGCCATGTACACGAGCCCTGGCCGTACGTACGCGTGAGTAGGCGTTTGAGACCCCGCCCATATGTACGTACATGGCCGTATTTTCTTTCTTGCACCCTGGCCGTTGTACGTATGTGTACATGCTACATGCGTGCCTCTACTACGACACGTGCGCGCCTCTACTACGACACGTGCGCACCTCTACATCCACCAGTATGTACGTACACGTTCGACGATGCTACATACGCTTCGACAAGGTGGGTCCCGACTGTCAAGCACTTCCTTACGTGCGAAGATGTAGCTGGTGGGTCCCAGCAGTTAGGGGGCGAATCGTTTTATTTTTTTGTCCGGACGAACTTCCTTGCGTGCGAAGGTGTAGCTGGTGGGTCCGAGCAGTCAGGGGGGCGAATCGTTTTTTTTGCCCGGATGCACTTCCTTGCATGCGAAGATGTAGCTAGTGGGTCCCAGCAGTCAGCGGGCGAATCATTTTTTCGCGAAATACGGTGGCCCGTCCGGTGGGACCCCGCTGTCAGGTGGAGGAATAATTATTTTGCGCGTAATAAGGAGGCACTTCCTTGCGGCTGCTGTGGAGCCAGCTGTCAGCCTCTCCACGTACAGTCCACGTCGGATGGAAGTCGTTTTGACCATGCCGCGCTGAGAGCACCAGGGCGGTGGACGACGGTGAGGCATGAAGGGGACAACGCGGAGCCGGGGAAGATGCGGCAGTGGATGCCCCTGCGTAGAGGAGTATGATGGTTCACTCGTTCGGCTGCGGTGTGAGGTTGCCGTCGCCGCAGAATAACAGGGGATGTGGGTGAGTCGAGGGATGGCCTGGCCAGCGATGGGAGTAGTAGGGGGCGGTGAGGCCTCCGCGGCAGCACAACCGGCCACGAGAGGCAGGGGCAGGCGGCACGACCGGCGCTGCTTTGGACCTGGAGCAAAAGACTAGAGGTTGAAGAAGCACGACGGTCGTTGGATGGACATCGTATGGTCACCGCACCTAGAATCGTTTATATTGACTAAGTTGACAAAGCCCTTGGTACGTCAACTTAGTAGGCCCTGTGTCGACTTCGAAACGGTGCGCCCCAGATGTCAGGGGGAGGAATCATTTTTTGGGCGAGTGAAGCTAGAATATCTGAGATTGAAGAAGCACGGCATCTGTTGGATGGACATCCAACGACCACTGCTGCTAGAACCGTGGGTTGACTATAAGTTGACAAAGCCTTGCATACGCGTCAACTCTGTTTTATTAGGGGACGCGTCAACTTAGTAAGGCCAGAAGTGTATGGCAGAGAACTTATAGACCATTTGAGATTTGTAAGAATGTGCAGCCCATTTTTGAATTCTAATGGAATTTACTACAGCCCATTTACAATTTGTTAAAAGGATAGCCCATTTCAACCAACCGTTCAAAACAGAATTCAATAAAATTTCCCACATTTTGATGGGATCCGAAATATTTTTATCCCGAAATTTCTAGTCAGATTAAATACAATTTCGATATAAATTTATATTATGTAAAAATCCAACAAAACATTGCGCTCGCAAAAATTAATGAAATTAATATTTTCAATATCCAAAAATAATATTTAATAAAGTAATTACGTGTTTGGTGCATTTGTTTATAGTTACTGCCCAATATTTATAATTACATCCCATTTATTATTTCTTAAAGCCCATTTTCTTGTTAAGCCTAACGCATCCCTCCTAGGAAAGATTTGTAGCCCAGCGGGGCGGAGAATAACAACTTGACCTTGCCGGGTATTCCTAAAAAAATATAGCTGGAAAAAAATTAATATCTGGGCTGGATATCTGGCCTGGGCTAGACGGGCCATAGCCCGCCCAGTTAATACCTGCAGCGCTGTTTTCGTTGTTGTTCAGAGGAGAAAAATTAATATCTGGGCTAAACATCAAAAAACTCTGCAGTGCTCACACCTCAAAAACACAAATACTGCTCGAGGTGCTTGGTCCCAGCTGTCGGTCGCTTCTTGTGCAATTCTCTCGTTTATTGACTACTCCCTTCTTTCTGGAATATAGTGCTGAATTCAAAAATCTCACCAATCAAGGTAGATGGCGAGTGGTGGAATACTTTTTTGTAGTTTTGCAAAAGCACCTAATTAATGCTCTTGTTATCCACAAAAAAATATGTTTATCAATGCATTAATTGCAATGCATGCATGCATAAAGTACATGCATTGTTCAATTTTCTATTAATACTTGCATGCAATGATTTAATGCACCTTGGAATATGAACATGTGATGGAAAACAACCAAATTGAGCCTTATAAAATGGAAAAACTAAAATTTTGAGATAAGCCCTATAAACCGGAAAGGAGGGAGTACATAGGTCGGCAATGGTGTAGGACCGTGATGTCAGAAAACTAGGAGGAAGCAAAATAAATTATAGTTATATATATATATATATATATATATATATATATATATATATATATATATAATAAGGAGGCACTTGCATACGTGAGGCTATGGCCCTGGTGGGTCCCCATTGTCATCCTCTCCAAGTAAAGTCATCTCCTCGCCCGCGTGCGCTTTCCACCAGCTTGATCAGCGCCGCCAGCATGCTTGCTTCCGGTCTGAGCGATTGTTCGCCTTCAAACGACACAACTGCCGTCCGTCCGTCCATCTGCTGCCCACATTAATGATACACGGTTACCGAGGCGGCTACTCCGGCGCCACACGTCCGTCCCTCCACCACCCACCATTGCTATATAAACTGCTGCGCCGGCCATAGCCGTAGTCATCCACATCCGTTCCCTTTCTCCTGTCCACACCACTCGCCCACCATGGCTTTCCGCGCCCGGCGCTCTTGAGACAGGCGGACGACGGACCACAAGGAGATGGCAGCCATTGTTGCCGACCGGTTGGCCGGAAGGCAGCCGGAGGACGATGACGTCCCAATGGAGAACATGGTAGTCGACGATCCGGCGCCAACCCCCTCCTCCGCGCCATCCTCGCTGGTGCATTGCACCATGACCATCGATGAGGCCCGTGCCCAATATATGGACACGGTGAGGCAGATGCATGAGGAGCAGTTCCGGGAGGCACTGGCCGACGCCGCATACAACCACCAGCTCCTCCAGGAGCACCTGCAGGTGGAGGAGCAGATCGCCGCGGAGCGGGCAGAGCAGGAGGCGCTACTCGACTCGTACCGCTCCGCCCGCAAGGGTCGCCTCGAGCGCTAGCAGTACCGCATGCGCGTGGCGGAGGCTGCGGCCGCCTACAAAGAGGGCGATGAAGCGGGCGAGGCGCTGTTTGGTGAGACCGAGGACGAGGCAGAGGACAATGCCGCCTCCGACGTGTCCCTGCTCCGCTGGCGTCGACGAGGCCCTGCTCCGGCGAGGCCCCACGGCGCCAACAACGAGGCAGAGGACACTGCCGGCTCCGCCGAGGCCCCGCCCCGCCAATAACGAGGCAGAGGACATTGCCGGCTCAGCCGAGGCCTCACCCTACCGGCAACATGGGGGAGGTTTTCCACCGCTCCGCCGAGGCGCCGCCCGCCGACAACGAGACAGAGGACATCGCCGGCTCCACTGAGGCCCCGCCCTGCTGCCAACGAGGCCGCGCCACACAGAAAACGAGGACGAGTAGAACATGGTAAGTCACCGCCGGTCGGGTCGAAGTAAGGCCACCGCTGCTACCCTCCGGTTGAAGCCAAGCTAGGCGGGTTCACCACTGACGGCCGGTTAGCTTCTTGGCAGCGACGTGGAGTCGGAGAGCTGCGCTGGAGAAGAACGCTGCTTCTACTTAACTGCTGGTGCAATTGGCTGACTAACACGTGGGCCCAACAGGCCACATGTCAGTTATGCAACTGCACCTGCAGTTAAGTCACTGAAGCTTCTGTTCGGCTCAGCGGGACACAGGTGGGTAGCTTCGATTAATTAATTATACCTCCAGCGCACCCCTTTTTAGTTGAAGAATGTATGAAATGTAATGAAATCTGGCATGTTTATATGAAATCCGACCGTGTATGAATGAATTTATTTTGATTAGTTCGAATTCTTGTATCACTGGCATTGGATGAACATGCAAAACAATACGTACTAGCATTATTCCCAGGGTGATCACCTCGTTTGCAGCAATTTCACATGTACTCCCTCCGGTCCTTTCTAGTCTGCATACAAGTTTTGTCTGCAGTCAAAGTATCTCTACTTTGACCAATCTTATACAAAAAAGTATGCACTTTCACAATGTGCGAAGTAAAAAGGAACATAAGGAGTACAAAGAGTTTGAGCATCTTTTTAGCGTTTCTGTACATTGCAATCAAACACACAGGGCCGTCAATTCATAGAGAACATTCAAAACAATCGATGATTATGCATCTCAGCGACTCACATGTCAGAGGAAATATTTACTTCAAAACTAAACAATAAAGAAAAAATTGATCGACGCTGCTGACAGCAAAGGGCGTCCCATTCGAAAATATCAAATGCATGTCTTGCTAAAATCAATGATCAAAATTTGACAAGGTTGTCCCATTCCAAAATATCAAATGCCTACGATTGTGGAATGGGCAGGGTTTGCCATTAGTATGGACATTGACATGGCACCTCGTGCTAAATATGAAGGAAATATGCCCTAGAGGCAATAATAAAGTTATTATTTATTTCCTCATATCATGATAAATGTTTATTATTCATGCTAGAATTGTATTAACCGGAAACATGATACATGTGTGAATACATAGACAAACATAATGTCACCAGTATGCCTCTACTTGACTAGCTCATTAATCAAAGATGGTTATGTTTCCTAGCCATAGACATGTGTTGTCATTTGATTAATGGGATCACATAATTAGGAGAATGATGTGATTGACTTGACCCATTCCGTTAGCTTAGCACTTGATCGTTTAGTATGTTGCTATTGCTTTCTTCATGACTTAGACAAAGTTCCTATAACTATGAGATTATGCAACTCCCGTTTACCGGAGGAACACTTTGTGTGCTACCAAACGTCATAACGTAACTGGGTGATTATAAAGGAGCTCTATAGGTGTCTCCGAAGGTACATGTTGAGTTGGCATATTTCGAGATTAGGTTTTGTCACTCCGATTGTCGGAGAGGTATCTCTGGGCCCTCTCGGTAATGCACATCACTATAAGCCTTGCAAGCAATGTAGCTAACGAGTAAAGAGACTTGCCGGTAACGAGATTGAACTAGGTATTGGATACCGACGATCAAATCTCGGGCAAGTAACATACCGATGACAAAGGGAGCAACGTATGTTGTTATGTGGTTTGACCGATAAAGATCTACGTAGAATATGTAGGAGCCAATATGAGCATCCAGGTTCCGCTATTGGTTATTGACCGAGAATAGTTCTAGGTCATGTCTACATAGTTCTCAAACCCGTAGGGTCCGCACGCTTAATGTTACGATGACAGTTTTATTATGAGTTTATAAGTTTTGATGTACCGCAGGTTGTTCGGAGTCCCGGATGTGATCACGGACATGACGAGGAGTCTCAAAATGGTCGACACATAAAGATCGATATATTGGAAGCCTATATTTGGATATCGGAATCGTTCCGGGTGAAATTGGGATTTTACCGGAGTACCGGGGGGTTACCGGAACCCCCGGGGGTTATTGGTCCTTCATGGGCCCTAAGGGAGAAGAGGAGAGGAGGCAAGAGGTGGGCTGCACCCCCTCCCCTCCCTAGTCCGAATAGGACAAGGATAGGGGGGCGGCGCCCCCCCTTTCCTTCCCCTCTTCCTCCTCCTTCCCCTTCTCCTTCTCCAACTAGGAAGAAGGAGTCCTACTCCGGTGGGAGTAGGACTCCCCTAAGCGCGCCCTCCTTGGCCGCCACCCCCTCCCCTTGGCTCCTTTATATACGAGGCAGGGGCACCTCTAGACACACAAGTTGATCTTCGTGATCGTTCCTTAGCCGCAGGGTGCCCCTCCACCATATTCCACCTTGGTCATATCGTTGCGGTGCTTAGGCGAAGCCCTGCGTCAGTAGAACATCATCATCGTCACCACGCCATCCTGCTGACGAAACACATCCCTGATGCTCTGCTGGATCAGAGTCTGGAGATCGTCATCGAGTTGAACGTGTGCTGAACTCGGATGTGCCGTACATTCGGTGCTTGGATCGGTCGGATCGTGAAGACGTACGACTGCATCAACCGCATTGTCATAACGCTTCCGCTTATGGTCTACGAGGGTACGTGGACAACACTCTCCCCTCTCGTTGCTATGCATCACCATGATCTTGCATGTACGTAGGATTTTTTTTGAAATTACTACGTTCCCCAACAGTGGCATCCGAGCCTAGGTTTTATGCGTTGATATTATATGCACGAGTAGAACACAAATGAGTTGTGGGTGATACAAGTCATACTGCTTACCAGCATGTCATACTTTGGTTCAGCGGTATTGTGAGATGCGGCCCGGACCGACATTACGCGTACGCTTACGCGAGACTGGTTTCACCGTTACGAGCACTCGTGCTTAAAGGTGACTGGCGGGTGTCTGTCTCTCTCACTTTAGTTGAACCGAGTATGGCTACGCCCGGTCCTTGCGAAGGTTAAAACAACACTAACTTGACGAACTATCGTTGTGGTCTTGATGCGTAGGTAAGAACGGTTCTTGCTCAGCCCGTAGAAGGCACGTAAAATTTGCAACAACAAAGTAGAGGACGTCTAACTTGTTTTTGCAGGGCATGTTGTGATGTTATATGGTCAAGACGTGATGCTATATTTTATTGTATGAGATGATCATGTTTTGTAACCGAAGTTATCGGCAACTGATAGGAGCCATATGGTTGTCGCTTTATTGTATGAAATGTAAACGCCCTGTAATTGCTTTACTTTATCACTAAGTGGTAGCGATAGTCGTAGAAGCAATAGATGGCGTAAATGAAAACGATGCTACGATGGAGATCAAGGTGTCACGCCGGTGACGATGGTGATCACGACGGTGCTTCGGAGATGGAGATCACAAGCACAAGATGATGATGGCCATATCATATCACTTATATTGATTGCATGTGATGTTTATCCTTTATGCATCTTATCTTGCTTTGATTGACGGTAGCATTTTAAGATGATCTCTCACTAAAATTATCAAGAAGTGTTCTCCCTGAGTATGCACCGTTGCGAAAGTTCTTCGTGCTGAGACATCACGTGATGATCGGGTGTGATAGGCTCTACGTTCAAATACAACGGGTGCAAAACAGTTGCACACGCGGAATACTCGAGTTAAACTTGATGAGCCTAGCATATCAGATATGGCCTCGAACACGGAGACCGAAGGTCGAGCGTGAATCATATAGTAGATATGATCAACATAATGATGTTCACCATTGAAACTACTCCATCTCACGTGATGATCGGACATGGTTTAGTTGATTTGGATCACGTGATCACTTAGATGACTAGAGAGATGTCATCTAAGTGGGAGTTCTTAAGTAATATTATTAATTGAACTTAAATTTATCATGAACTTAGTACCGATAGTATTTTGCTTGTCTATGTTTGTTGTAGATAGATGGCTCGTTGTTGTTCCATTGAATTTTAATGCGTTCCTTGAGAAAGCAAAGTTGAAAGATGATGGTAGCAATTACGGATTGGGTCCGTAACTCGAGGATTATCCTCATTGCTGCACGTAAGAATTACGCCCCGAAGCATCGCTGGGTGCCAAACTGCTGCTGATGCTGGACGACGTTAAGAACGTCTGGCGAGCAAAGGTGATGACTACTCGATAGTTCGAGTGTACCATGCTTTACGGCTTGAAGCGGGTCTTCAACGACGTTTTGAACGTCATGGAGCATATGAGATGTTCCAGGAGTTGAAGTTAATATTTCAAGCAAATGCCCGGATTGAGAGATATGAAGTCTCCAATAAGTTCTATAGCTGTAAGATGGAGGAGAATAGTTCTGTCAGTGAACACATACTCAAAATGTCTGGGTATAATAATCACTTGATTCAACTAGGAGTTAATCTTCCTGATGGTAGTGTCATAGACAGAATTCTTCAATCACTGCCACCAAGCTACAAGAGCTTCGTGATGAACTATAATATGCAAGGGATGGACAAGACTATTCCCGAGCTCTTCGCTATGCTAAAAGCTGCGGAGGTAGAAATCAAGAAGGAGCATCAAGTGTTGATGGTTAATAAGACCACCAGTTTCAAGAAAAGGGGCAAAGGGAAGAAGAAGGGGAACTTCAAGAAGAACAGCAAACAAGTTGCTGCTCAAGAGAATAAACCCAAGTCTGGACCTAAGCTTGAGACTGAGTGCTTCTACCGCAAGCGATCGGTCCTTTGAAGCGAAACTGCCCCAAGTATTTGGCGGATAAGAAGGATGGCAAAGTGAACAAAGGTATATGTGATATACATGTTATTGATGTGTACCTTACTAATGCTCGCAGTAGTACCTAGGTATTTGATACTGGTTCTGTTGCTAATATCTGCAACTCGAAATAGGGACTACGGATTAAGCGAAGATTGGCTAAGGACGAGGTGACGATGCGCGTGGGAAATGGTTCCAAAGTTGGTGTGATCGCGGTCGGCACGCTACCTCTACATCTACCATCGGGATTAGTTTTAGACCTAAATAATTGTTATTTGGTGCCAGCGTTAAGCATGAACATTATATCTGGATCTTGTTTGATGCGAGACGGTTATTCATTTAAATCAGAGAATAATGGTTGTTCTATTTATATGAGTAATATCTTTTATGGTCATGCACCCTTGAAGAGTGGTCTATTTTTATTGAATCTTGATAGTAGTGATACACATATTCATAATGTTGAAGCCAAAAGATGCAGAGTTGATAATGATAGTGCAACTTATTTGTGGCACTGCCGTTTAGGTCATATCGGTGTAAAGCGCATGAAGAAACTCCATACTGATGGACTTTTGGAATCACTTGATTATGAATCACTTGGTACTTGCGAACCGTGCCTCATGGGCAAGATGACTAAAACGCCGGTCTCCGGAACTATGGAGCGAGCAACTGATTTGTTGGAAATCATACATACTGATGTTTGTGGTCCAATGAATGTTGAGGCTCGCGGTGGATATCGTTATTTTCTCACCTTCACAGATGATTTGAGCAGATATGGGTATATCTACTTAATAAAACACAAATCTGAAAAAGTTGAAAAGTTCAAAGAATTTCAGAGTGAAGTAGAAAATCATCGTAACAAGAAAATAAAATTTCTACGATCTGATCGTGGAGGAGAATATTTGAGTTACGAGTTTGGATTACATTTAAAACAATGTGGAATAGTTTCGCAATCACGCCACCCGGAACACCACAACGAAATGGTGTGTCCGAACGTCGTAATTGTACTTTACTAGATATGGTGCGATCTATGATGTCTCTTACTGATTTACCGCTATCGGTTTGGGGTTATGCTTTAGAGGCGGCCGCATTCACGTTGAATAGGGCACCATCAAAATCCATTGAGACGACGCCTTATGAACTGTGGTTTGGCAAGAAACCAAAGCTGTCGTTTCTTAAAGTTTGGGGCTGCGATGCTTATGTGAAGAAACTTCAACCAGATAAGCTCGAACCCAAGTCAGAGAAATGTGTCTTCATAAGATACCCAAAAGAGACTATTGGGTACACCTTCTATCACAGATCTAAGGGCAAGATTTTCGTTGCTAAATTCGGATCCTTTCTAGAGAAGGAGTTTCTCTCGAAAGAAGTGAGTGGGAGGAAAGTAGAACTTGATGAGGTAACTATACCTGCTCCCTTATTGGAAAGTAGTCCATCACAAGAACCGGTTCCTGTGACAACTACACCAATTAGTGAGGAAGCTAATGATATTGATCATGAAACTTCAGATCAAGTTTCTACTGAACCTCGTAGGTCTACAAGAGTAAGATCCGCACCAGAGTGGTACGGTAATCCTATTCTGGAAGTCATGTTACTTGACCATGGCGAACCTACGAACTATGAGGAAGCGATGATGAGCCCAGATTCCAAAAAATGGTTAGAAGCCATGAAATCTGAGATGGGATCCATGCATGAGAACAAAGTATGGACTTTGGTTGACTTGCCCAATGATCGGCAAGCCATTGAGAATAAATGGATTTTTAAGAAGAAGACTGACGCTGATGGTAATGTAACTGTCTACAAAGCTCGACTTGTTGCGAAAGGTTTTTGACAAGTTCAAGGGGTTGACTACGATGAGACTTTCTCACCCGTAGCGATGCTTAAGTCTGTCTAAATCATGTTAGCAATTGCTGCATTTTATGATTATGAAATTTGGCAAATGGATGTCAAAACTGCATTCTTCAATGGATTTCTGGAAGAAGAGTTGTATATGATGCAACCAGAAGGTTTTGTTGATCCAAAAGACGCTAACAAAGTGTGCAAGCTCCAGCAATCCATTTATGGACTGGTGCAAGCATCTCGGAGCTGGAATAAACGCTTTGATAGTGTGATCAAAGCATATGGTTTTATACAGACTTTTGGAGAAGCCTGTATTTACAAGAAAGTGAGTGGGAGCTCTGTAGCATTTCTGATATTATATGTAGATGACATATTATTAATTGGAAATGATATAGAATTTCTGGATAGCATAAAGGGATACTAGAATAAAAGTTTTTCTATGAAAGACCTCGGTGAAGCTGCTTACATATTGGGCATCAAGATCTATAGAGATAGATCAAGACGCTTAATTGGACTTTCACAGAGCACGTACGTTGATCAAGTTTTGAAAAAGTTCAAAATGGATCAGGCAAAGAAAGGGTTCTTGCCTGTATTACAAGGTGTCAAGTTGAGTCAGACTCAATGCCCGACCACAACACAAGATAGAGAGAAAATGAAAGATGTTCCCTATGCTTCAGCCATAGGCTCTATCATGTATGCAATGCTGTGTACCAGACTTGACGTATGCTTAGCAATAAGCTTAGCAGGGAGGTACCAAAGTAATCCAGGAGTGGATCACTGGACAACAGTCAAGAACATCCTGAAATACCTGAAAAGGACTAAGGATATGTTTCTTGTTTATGGAGGTGACAAAGAGCTAGTCGTAAATGGTTACGTCGATGCAAGCTTTGACACTGATCCGGATGATTCTAAATCGCAAACCGGATACGTGTTTTTATTAAGCGGTGGAGCTGTAAGTTGGTGCAGTTCTAAACAAAGCGTCGTGGCGGGATCTACTTTGAAGCGGAGTACATAGCTGCTTCGGAAGCAGCAAATGAAGGACTCTGGATGAAGGAGTTCATTTCCGATCTAGGAGTCATACCTAGTGCATCGGGACCAATGAAGATCTTCTGTGACAATACTGGTGCAATTGCCTTGGCAAAGGAATCCAGATTTCACAAGAGGACCAAGCACATCAAGAGACGCTTCAATTCCATCCGGGACCAAGTCCAGGTGGGAGACATAGAGATTTGCAATATACATACGGATCTGAATGTTGCAAACCCGTTGACTAAGCCTCTTCCACGAGCAAAACATGATCAGCACCAAGACTCCATGGGTGTTAGAATCATTACTGTGTAATCTAGATTATTGACTCTAGTGCAAGTGGGAGACTGAAGGAAATATGCCCTAGAGGCAACAATAAAGTTATTGTTTATTTCCTCATATCATGATAAATGTTTATTATTCATGCTAGAATTGTATTAACCGGAAACATGATACATGTGTGAATACATAGACAAACATAATGTCACTAGTATGCCTCTACTTGACTAGCTCATTAATCAAAGATGGTTATGTTTCCTAGACATAGACATGTGTTGTCATTTGATTAACAGGATCACATCATTAGGAGAATGAAGTGATTGACTTGACCCATTCTGTTAGCTTAACACTTGATCGTTTAGTATGTTGCTATTGCTTTCTTCATGACTTATACAAAGTTCCTATAACTATGAGATTATGCAACTCCCATTTACCGGAGGAACACTTTGTGTGCTACCAAACATCACAACGTAACTGGGTGATTATAAAGGAGCTCTACATGTGTCTCCGAAGGTACATGTTGAGATGGCGTATTTCGAGATTAGGTTTTGTCACTCTGATTGTCGGAGAGGTATCTCTGGGCCCTCTCGGTAATGCACATCACTATATGCCTTGCAAGCAATGTAGCTAATGAGTTAGTTATGGAATGATGCATTACGTAACGAGTAAAGAGACTTGCCTGTAACGAGATTGAACTAGGTATTGGATACCGACGATAAAATCTTGGGCAAGTAACATACCGATGACAAAGGGAACAACGTATGTTGCTATGCGGTTTGACCGATAAAGATCTTCGTAGAATATGTAGGAGCCAATATGAGCATCCAGGTTCCGCTATTGGTTATTGACCGAGAATAGTTCTAGGTCATGTCTACATAGTTCTCGAACCCGTAGGGTCCGCACGCTTAACGTTACGATGACAATTTTATTATGAGTTTATAAGTTTTGATGTACCGAAGGTTGTTCGGAGTCCCGGATGTGAGCACGGACATGACGAGGAGTCTCGAAATGGTCGACACATAAAGATCGATATATTGGAAGCCTATATTTGGATATCGGAATCGTTCCGGGTGAAATCGGGATTTTACCGGAGTACCGGGGGGTTACCGGAACCCCCCAGGGGTTATTGGGCCTTCATGGGCCCTAAGGGAGAAGAAGAGAGGAGGCAAGAGGTGGGCTGCGCCCCCTCCCCTCCCTAGTCCGAATAGTACAAGGATAGGGGGGCGGTGCCCGCCCTTTCCTTCCCCTCTTCCTCCTCCTTCCCCCTTCTCCTTCTCCAACTAGGAAAGAAGGGAGTCCTACTCCCGGTGGGAGTAGGACTCCCCCTTGGCGCGCCCTCCTTGGCCGGCCGCCCCCCCTTGGCTCCTTTATATACGGGGGCAGGGGGCACCTCTAGACACACAAGTTGATCTTCGTGATCGTTCCTTAGTCGTGTGCGGTGCCCCCTCCACCATATTCCACCTCGGTCATATCATTGCGGTGCTTAGGCGAAGCCCTGCATCGGTAGAACATCATCATCGTCACCACACCATCGTGCTGACAAAACTCATCCCCGACGCTCTGCTAGATCGGAGTCCGGAAATCGTCATCGAGCTGAACGTGTGCTGAACTCGGAGGTGCCGTACGTTCGGTGCTTGGATCGGTCAGATCATGAAGACGTACGACTACATCAACCGCGTTGTCATAACGCTTCCGCTTACGGTCTACGAGGGTACGTGGACAATACTGTCCCCTCTCGTTGCTATGCATCACCATGTTCTTGCGTGTACATAGGAATTTTTTGGAAATTACTACGTTCCCCAACAAAATAGACCAGCTGTTCTTTTTGTGCAGCTCCACCAAAATCAACCAAATTCGCGCGTAGCTTGTATGATTTCGCCCTTATATGTTGCAACGCCTTGAACTTATCGGCACCTCCTTTCTTGTGGTGGAAATGAATGATTCGATGTATTCATGAACATTTTGTGCAGTTCCCATTGAAATCAAGCTGAGCACCCATGTTTGCACAAATACAAAAAAGTGATTAGTATAAAGCAAACTGTACTATGAATTGACAGTTTAAACAGGCACCTACATGGTCCATGTAGAGCACACTTTTAGAAAAATGGAACTCACTAGAAAGAATCCTAGAACAACATTGTACTCGCGCATCACAGCAAAAAATGGAGATTTTTCAGTCCTTCTGAGCTGAAGTTAGTTTGGTCTTGTGTGGAGTAATACCATCCTTCAACTGCTCCTTCTAATGAGAAGATAGACGGGGCTTCTTCATCCTGGCATAATCGGAACTAGTCACTTCACGTACTCCATATTCTTCTTCAGAGGAAGATGATCCTATTGTGCAAAGACAAGAGGACTACTAAATGCTAGCATCCCTGTTTGCTCGAAAAAAGGAAAGGAAATATTTAAAACAGCATAGATGAAGCACTTCTCAAGGACAATACCACTTTTTCATGACAGTATCTAAACAGTAGCACAACACCAATAGAGATGACCAAGCTCAATCATATGGATGAAATCAGTGGGCGAGTACCAACCTTTGTCAGGAGGCTTATTGTGTAGAGCATACAGATGAAGCACTTCTCCGGAACCATCTGTTGCTATCTACGGTGGTGGCCATGCTTACTATATACTCCTCGACTAGTGTAATGTTTCCAACATCTTCTTGTGCAGTTCCACTAAAATATATGGTATCTTCAAAGAAGATCCCTATTTGCACAAGTAGAGATAATTAAGTATTACATTAAGAGTGGCATCAAATCAGTGGAAAAACAATATGCTCGTTCCAGCCATAGCAATAAATTAAGATGCAAAACTATATCATTACTTGTGTCATCACAGTTCCAGTGCTTCATTCCAGCACCGGGAGATGATTTTTGTTTTTCTTCCGCTTGTTCTTCCCCTTCATCACTTGGTTCAATAACAGACAAGCTTCGCCTTCAATGTAAGGTTTGGCATGTCAATTAGGGAGCACAAGTATAGTACTAAACTTAATTTTCTGATGACAGTGGCAAAATACAGGCCATCAGCTGTGAAATATCCTTATCTTACCTCAATGGGATATTACGGTGCACATACAGATTGGAAGTCTTGTCTCCATTTGTGCAGTTCACTAAAATCAAGCAACATTATCGTACAAGTAGCACAACATATTAAAGCACACTGCAGAATCATGTGAAAGAAGGCTAGTACTGACCTCTCATGATGCGGAATTCAAACAACTCACAAGAAGAAGATCTAAATCAAATTTGCCAACATGGATAGGAAGTAAGATCTCCTCTTGTGCAGTTCCAATAAGATCAAGCAATCTAGCAACGTTATCGATGTGACATTTTGGTTGAACTGCACAAAACACTCTTAAAACAAAAGTGTTTTGTGCAGTGCAACAAAAGGTCACAATGGCAACGAGGTGAGGTAGATAACCCTGTTTACACAGAGGTGCAAAGGAAACAATTAGTGGTCAATAACGGTGGATGACACAGAAGCCAACAAAAAAAAAGCATCTACCTTATCTAAATGGGAAAGAAAGCAAGACAATAGCATTTCTCAAATGGTGGCATTGATTAATATTAACATAGATATTTTATTAACAATAAAATTTGTTAAACATGTAATTTGCTTTTAACTGTGGCATTGCATCAATTTTCCAGCGGCATTATTAGAGGGTGTTTGTTTACATGGACATTTTGGTGTAGTCACTAAAAAACTCCATGTCAGTCCCATCTAAACCAAATAGGAGGGACTTTTAGGGACTAAAAGTGGGCATTTGGGACTAAAGAAAGAAGACCCCGAGGGAATCTTTTTAGGACTTTTTCCAACAGTTGCCCCTGCCACGCGCACCTTGTCTCTATTAGTTCATTACTAGGGGTAACATGGTCTTTTAGCATGTCATTTAATAACCTCTAGTCCATGTTTAGTACCTGGAACGAAGCAGGTAGGGACTAGGGAGTTTTAACCAAACAAGGCCTTAGATTAACAACAGCTAATGAGTTGCACGGGACAGTGGACGCACCAGCACCATGTCCATCTACTGATGGACTGTGGTCATGCACAGTCTGTTGCGACAAAGAACAAACAACCAAGGAGCATATTTGTGTTGGTCCCACTTTTGTTATCTTTAGACACCTTTCCCTATGTGAGCGCAACAAATCTAGTCCTACTCAAACTCTACAGCCAGTCTGTACTAGTACTTTCGCCCCTTCCTTTCCTCTTTGAACCACGTCCTAGATTTATGCGATACAACTTTCCCCACTACTTTCCCCCATTCCTTTCCTCTTTGAACCACGTCCTAGATTCATGCTACACAACTTCCCCCCTTCATTTCCTCTTTGAACCACGCCCTAGATTCATGCTATATACAACTTTTCACACAACTTTTCCCCACTCCTTTCCTCTTTGAACCATGTCCTAGATTCATGGTATACATGCAGCTAGAGCAATGCATGTGGAGTAAGTAAATTATACCTTAAGGTTCTTGGGGCATGGTTCGGTGGGCGACGAGACGGTGGCAAAGAAGAAGGGGTCGGAGGCCCTCCCGCGCCGCTGCTGGGTGAAAGTGAACAGCTGCGCCGGTAGTGGATTCCCTCCCTCGCTGATGGCGACAGCGTTAAGCCTCCTTCCCTTTCCGGCGGATGGATCCTGCCGGCCCTTTGAGCAGCAGTGAGGGGAGAGAGAGGCCAACGAAGTATTGTTTAGATCTGGAGAGGGCGAGAGAGTGTGAAGAGAGCAACTACAAGCGTTGAGGCTCCAGCGGGAGAGGGCGAGAGAGTGTGAAGAGAGCAACTACAAGCGCTGAGGCTCCAGCGTGTATATATATATTGGAGAGAGAGTGTGAAGCATGCAAACCCTAGAAAACAAGTGTCGAGGCTGCAGCTTATATGTGATGAGGTGATTATACGGTCACTACGAGATCGTATAGCTCCGTATCCATCCATTTTGACCAGTCAGAGAATCCTCCTGGCACAAATTATGCTCAAGTGTAGTTATCGAACCCGAGACCTCAAGTTTGATGAGCTAACAGGCTAACCAGCTACACAACCCTCCCGTTATGTTCAACGAGAGGAAAATAACCTTTTATATATTCCTACATTCATGTGACAAGCATGTCGTGTTTTTTTGTGTGTGGGAGTCATTGGGATTTCAATCATAATCGTGTCATGTGGCTTTGGTGGTAAGACTATCCACAGTGGTGCAGAAATAATGCAGCCTTAGTCACCTTACCTCTCTCCATGTAGTACGTTGGGTCCCACCAGTCAGAGGGTGAAACAAACAAATTAATAAGAAAAATGAAAAGCGCCAGCGGTGTATCTTACCTCACACATCTCGCTACTGCTCGGGAAAACAGTCCAATTGATCCCTCTGTTCGCTCACGTACTATTTTAAGTGAATCCTTATTATAACATGCACACAATTTTGGGCACTTGTATTCGACTTAAGTCATTGTTCCACCGTATCTCGTATACTTACTACTCCTTCCGTCTAGGTGTAATAAGTCATGTTAGAAGGTGCAACAGGACCAAGGTGCGTGCGTGTGCGTGTGCGTGTGCGTGTGTTTAACAGCATGTGTGTGTTAGAGAGAGCGACAGATCGACCTACTCCTACAGAGAGATGGTGTGTAGTGTATGATTTTAGCCGCGAGAGTCGGTGCATCCTCTCGTTTCCGGGCATGTCCGGTAGGGACATGCGGACAGCTGCCACGCCCGCTCCTAACCAGCCTGGCCCACCCAAAGCCCCTCCATTGCCCGCGCGCGCTTCCTGCCCGGAACGGTCAGCACCGCTCCAAAGAATCGGTGCCGCGTTCATGCCCGGGCAGAGCAGATGCGACCTCTCACTAGCGCAAGAGTGATGGTTGCTTCGTCCGTCCAACATACTGCTGGGTCTATGTGATTTCACGGCTCATTGGTCTTTATTACTGAGGTGGTAGGACTGCTGGATGTCCCACGCTTTCCGCGAAAGGAGGTACTACTAGATTACAATTTTCTCCATTCTTACAGCAGAGGCGTGCAAG
This sequence comes from Aegilops speltoides, assembly GCA_021437245.1. NCBI lineage: Eukaryota > Viridiplantae > Streptophyta > Magnoliopsida > Poales > Poaceae > Aegilops > Aegilops speltoides. Next base: position 239,939,408 of record CM038147.1, read on the forward strand.
AGCAGTGAAAGCACGCAGGCTCAGTGATTACATGGCCCACCTCACACTATCACAGTGCGACACCTAACTCTTTACATAGTACTCCCTCCGTTCCTAAATATTACTAGATGAGTCCCCGCGCGTTGCCGCGGAAGACCCATATATCTCTCTGTGCAAAATTATCGATTTCATAGAACTAAAAAAACTCTATAACCGCATGACAAATGTGGTAGCCAAACTAAATAAACTCCCATCATCATTTAGATCATCCCACGTAAGGAAAATTAAGATCAGCCAACTCCTACTGCATAATGGGATTATAATTTTCTTTTTGACATGTTAATGGGACTTAAAAGCTCACTTACATGCATGCTACCGGTGCATGCTTGCATGCAGACAAGTTGATGTGATTTAAAACCCACTCACATGCATGCCACGGTATTTTTACATGCTTGCATGTGGCTTAGTGCGGAGCCTCTCAACGTCTAGATCAAACGGCTATTATGGACTGATTTAGTTCATCTAACGGCTACATTAATTTTGATGATGTGGCTCAAGGAGAGGATAGAGAATTCCTAGTAGTGGGGGCTAGCTATTACTAGTAGATAAGTCTTTGTAGAGATTCCACTACATACAGAACAAAATGAATGAATCTACACTTAAAATGCATCTATATACATCCGCATGTGGTTCATGGCGAAATTTCTACAAAGACTTATATTTAGGAACGGAGGAAGTACTAGTATAGTACATACTGTAATTTATCAGCGAGATAAATTTGTACAATGTTATGAAACTTCCAGCTTCTGTTACATGTATCTTGCGTTCAAGGTTGCCCATTTCAACATTTCATCAAATACAAAGGAGACTAACATGCATGCTATTGCATCTCAATGATTGACAGATCATAGCAAATATGTACTCCCTCCGTTCCAGTAAGTGTCTCAACTTTGTGCAAACTTTAGTACAAAGTTGTACTACTACTAAAGTTGACACTTATTTTGGAACAGAGGTAGCTAAAGAAAAAAACGATCCATGCAGTCGCTAGACCTTGAACCGTGAACCCTAACCAGGCTTCAATTTGCTGGCAACGTTCGAGCTTCCTAATAAATGAAGTTTGCAACCTTTTGACCATCAGATCATTTTGTGCAATTTAACCAAAATCGAGATGAGCATCCCTGTGGCAAAGAAATTGAAGAAGCGTGATTAGAATAAGATTACTGGGACTAGTTGATGAGACATAAACTCATCACAAATACAGTACGTAGAAGCCAGTAGAGGTATGTGCGGGGCAAAGAAGTAGAGAAATATCCAAAGGGAGTGATGTGGGCAGCTGGAGCAGTGGTGCAAGTCGGCTGTAATGGGAGTTGTACCTGAGGGACGTAGCTCAACCTTGAGGAGGGCGACGGGAGGCGGCAACTGCCCATGTCGCAGCAGTGAGCAAGGGACGAAGGCAACCTCACCGGCTTTGTGAGAGAGAACGGAGAGGACCCCTGATCGGGACGTGCCGACGATGGGTTTTCGCCATCGACGACGGCGACCGCATCTACACTAAGCAACCATAGTCATTTTGTGCGAGAGAGTGTGAAGAGAGCAACCCCAGCAAACAACCGTGTAGGCTAGCCCGTCCTGACTATGTATATTGTGGACCCGTTTCCTTTTCTCTCCATATGAACCTATCATATTGTGTACGTGCCACTGAAGAAAAAAAAACTTTATTTATAAATGACGCGGCACCTAGTACTCGTTCTCCTATAACCTTGCGCTTGGCATCTACAAAATATTAACCTTGCGATTGGCTCTTCGTCTCTTCGGGAAGTCGAGCAATAATGGTACTGCAGTATATATCGTTCTGGCTATATGAGACCGAATGAATTGTTGCATGTCCACCACGTGGGCGAGGGTCGAGGGGCGAGGGAAAGTGCTACATACGGAGCAAAATGAGTGAATGTACACTCTAAAATACGTCTATATACATCAGTGTTTGGAGTATGTACTAGTAGTTCATATTGAAATCTACTAAAGGACATATATATTCCAAACAATATGATATAATCTCTATAACCAAGGTAGTAGGGACGAGGAGTAAACGGAGGGAGTAGTAAATTTTTCTCCTCGTCCTGCGAGCCACCACCGCATGGGCGAGGGAGCGGGCGTAAGGCGGAGCAAGCTTCACCTCATCCTGCGAGCCACCGTGCTCGTGAGCGGGGGAGATGATGTACTAAGCAAGCTTCTCCTTGTACTGCGAGTTGATGGGACACATCAAAAGTACTCCAGTAAGCCTTGCCTCTAAGGTAGGCCCCACATGGTTTGCCTATTTTTTTAATTTAACATAACGCATCAAGTCGCAATTTGTTTGTACACCCGTGGTAGACAATCCTCCCTCCACCAAGTGGACAACCAGTACACGTGCCAAATTACCACATGGATTGCCTTTTTCATACAGAAATGAGCTCCACCGTGTACCCGCGCGGGTGTGGTTGGGAAGGAGACAGGAGTACGTGCGCCGTGCATGCACCTCTTCTCTTCGTGCACGTCCCCCACCTACGTGGGTGTGTGTGAGAGATACAAACCGCGTTCGTGAGTGTTTTTTGTTTTGGGTTGGGGGTTGATTTCGTGAATTATTTGTGGGAATATGTGTCAATGACATCTCAAACAAAATTTTGCATGCAATGTGTGTGAAATGGAGGCCTATCCATATCATATATAGAGGGTCAGGCAATCCACGGGAAGAGAGGGAGGGGTCATAGCTATCAATAGAGTCAAAGAGAGGATCAAGTTGGTGGGTGCGAGATCAATGAAGAGAGCCATCGAAATTGTGTGTGTGTGCAAGTCAAAGATATAGGGCGACTGGCCTACCGGAACGTTAGAGGGCACATGTCAAGTTTGTGTGTGGTAGGGAGACATGACTAGAGCGCTCGATGTATCGGTGTGTGGGGGGGGGTGGGGGAGGGGTAGGCAGAGGCCTAACTATAGAGGTAGAACGACTCGTATATGTGTTGAGAAGGAGAGACCCAGCTATGTCTTGAGGGAGATCGGTCGACATCCATACATAACTGAAGGACGGGAAATATGATGGGACAGAGAGAGAGAGAGAGAGAGAGAGAGAGAGAGAGAGAGAGAGAGGAGAGGGAGGGAGAGGGGTAGAGTGCTGGATGGGTGATGGAGTTGCTTCTCGAAGATGGTGGGAGAGGCCTACTAGACAAACTGAGGGTGGAACTGCAATGTTATCAATAAGAGTGGGGATGTGTTTCTGTGTGTGCCTGTGCATGATAGATCTGTCGGGACGCATCCATGGATGATGAAGGGGAACCATGTGTTTGGTAAGCAAACCTAACTAGATCGGTAGATCAATTGTTGTTTGTCGGAGGAAGGGAGATACACAACTAACAAGGTAGATCGATCGACGCGTGGGTAAAGGCGAGTTATAAGGACCTAGCTAGCTATATGTATAGCGAGAGGTCGGTCGGTGTACGTCCATTTGTTAGTGGCAAATAAGGCCCAGCGAGACGGATAGACAGAGAGAATGGAGCTTGGAGGTGGTGCGACAGGCCCAGCTACTAGCTATATAGGGGGAGGAGTGTGCGGTTGTGAGATCGATGAAAAGAGGGGCGAGAGTTTACACGTGTGTGTGACCGTATGAGAGACACAAGGCAAGGACACATAAAGGAGGAGATTGAAGGTGTGTGTGTATGTTGTAGGAAGGCATCGCTGGAGAGGTTTATCGATCGGTGTGTGTCGGAAAGGAGTTGTGGAGACTCCGGGAGAATGACCTAAAGAAAAAAAATGAATGTGCCCGGTGGATAGAATGCTGAGGGAGGGGGAGGGCGAGGAGGGTGTGTGCATGCACGAGAGAAAGTTAGTGGTAGCTACAAAGGTTAGAGGATTGTGTGGGTGTAAGAGACTAACAAAGATCATAAGTTGATATGAAAGCGGATTCATATATTTGAATAGGAGATCATAGTGTTTTAAACATTGCATGCATGAATATAGCGGTGATACACGTGCTGTGCACATGTTATACCATAATGTGATAATGCATGGCATCTGTAACTCACAGCTAAATGCCGAACAATCTAAACCATACTATACATCAAACAATCTCACATTTTATTTGAATTTGTGATAATGTGTGGCGTTTGCAGCTTACAACTAAATATCGAACAATCTAAACAATACTATATATCAAACATTCTCACATTTTATTTGAATTTGTGGTAATGTGTGGTGTTTTCAACTCACATCTAAATACTTGTAGGCGTAGGGGCGGGGCACCATACATAATGTGATAAACACATTATACATATGAGACATGGTTTAGATTATGAAGATCTAGCTAGAGCTAGAAATGTAATGTGATTTGAAATAAAAATAAAGTGGATTCAAAAAATTGAGTTCGAGTTCATATAGTACACATAGTTCATATGTAACTCGAGACTAATCATGTGGTGTGCTGTGAAGATAATACACAAACGATGGTTTAACTTGACAATAATGATGATTGTAGATCTTATTAAAACAGAGAAACAAATTCAAATGCTTTGACTTCACAACAATCATTACTGTAGATCTTATTCAAATAGAGAAATGAATTCAAATTTAGTTCATATTGAAGCGGTAGTACATACGTTTGGAATGCACTAAAACGTTCATTTGAGTAGTAGGTTGCATGCATTATACACGTAGCGAAATATTTTAATTGAACATAACATGAATTCAAAGTTTTGAATGACATTTGTAGTGCGCATTGATTTGGTACAGTACACGCTAGGCTTGTCCGGAAATTTCGACCCGCGCCTTGTTCGCCCAAAATATTTAAGATATATCTTTGTCTCGTTGTGCTCCAACAACTCCCTCCATCTCAACCCGCGCCTTGCTATTCCGAAATTATAACGCGTGTGAAAACTCCCACCTCCTTTAAATCCCGACACGCGAAATGCCCGTGGTACCCCTGAACCGAAAGAACCGCCTCAAATCGGTGGGGGTACTTTCGTAACTTACCCCACATTTCGGACAAGTGCGTCCCTAAGCCATGGTTCCCCACTGCCATCCCATCCGCCCACCCATTCGTACACCGAGGCCGCGAAAACCCGTGACGAAACCCCACACCCTGCTCCGTCCGCCACCCAGCCGGAGCCTCTTCCCCGACGACGTCGTCCACAGCAACACCTCGACGTCCCTCATCCACCGTACCGGATGAGGATCCGTCATCGATCTCGTCGTCCCACCGGTTCAGCCACCCCATCCTCCACCTCCAAGGAGCTACCCCGATGTTCCCCTCATCTTTCGCGCCACCTCCATTCCGACACCGCCGTCTTCACCTGCACCACCGGAAGAGCATCATCATCACCGTTTCATCGGATGAAGCTGTGGCCTAATCGGCGCCACCAGAGAGGTTGTACACTAATCGCCGCATTTTCTTCTTGATTCGATCTCACGGTGCTGCCGGCGCTCGGTCCCGAGCCGACACGGTGTGGCTCCATCCACGGCGGCGTCGCTGGCCACTTCCTCCACGGCGTCTCTCCCTCGGCGTCGCTCCCTCGGCGGCGACGTCCACATCAGTAGGAGCTGCTGCTGCTTTAGCTCTCGCTTGCGCTGCTGCTCTGCTCTTGCTCTCGGTCCCCTGCCTGGTCTGCTCTTGCTATTGCTCTTGCTCACGCTGCTGCTCTTGCTCTTGCTCTTGCTTGCGATGCTGCTCCGATTTAGCTACACTTCAGTCGACTGAATCGACTTTTGGGTCAGTCAATTTTCAGGGGGTGGGGGGGGGGGGCTAACCGGGGTGAAGGAAGAACCAGCCGCAGCGGGGAGGGTGGCTCGCCGGAAAGGTACCCCACTATCTATCTTAGGGTTCCGGGTGGGGGCGGTGGTCGCCAGTGGTGGCGGGGTGGTGGCGTGGGGATCGCCGGAGTAAAAGCTCGGCACGGGGGGGCCTAGAGGAATGGCCGGGGAAGCGGTGGACCGGCGGTGGGGAGTGTTTTCAGGGCGGGCAGGGCGGCGCACCACCGGCCGCGGGCGGTGGGGGGCTGCTGTTTGGCCGGTGGTGGCTGGCGGCTCAGGGGGGTGGAGGTCGAAGATGAACCGCATGCCCTTGATTTCGTATCCAACGGCTGCAAAATCGACTGACCAGAGATGAAAAAGTCAGTCGACCGACGTGTAGCCTCACCTTGCTAGTGCGTTCGGTTTCGACAGCAAAATTCAGTTTCGACAGCAAAATTTAGTTTCGACAGTTAAGTTCAGTTTGGAGAGTTAAGTTCAGTTTCAAAAGTTAAATTCAGTTTCGAAAGTTAAGTTCAGAGATGAGCGGCTGATGCATTTTACATCTAGCACTTTGTGGTTATGTATTTTACGTCATGTATTGGAGATGCTATTAGAATTCCACTCAGGTTAACGTTGTTCGTTGTCTCTCTTGTCCTGCTTCAGCCTCGGCGTCGTACAACTCACCGGAGCTGCTCCAATGACGAAACCCTCCATCACAGCGGAGCAGTACCTCGGGCTCCATCTCCAGACGCCTAATATCTTCTTGCCCTCCTCTGACAGCAAAGTCAGCCGGAGCATCCTCACCGGCCAACCCAATCACGCTGAGATCGGCATGGCTTCGCCAACGAGGTTGTACACTTGTTGCATCTCTTTTTTACTCTACATGTTATATATATTGTCCACTGAGCACACGGATTTGTTCCTTTAGTGTCTCCTTGAAAGAAAAAACGTAGGAATTTTAATTTTCACTTGTCCTCCTTTTCAAATTCCTATTCATGAAGCACAAGACTAAGAGATAGTAGCATATAGCATTATAACCGTACATTTTCTTGTGGTTTGACTTAATCTCACCATGGTTCTTTGCATCCTGTGATCTTCCAATTGTTGTGAATCAAACTCCCAGATTGGCAGAAATCCTGTGTTTTAAATTCTCTGTTTTGCACATGCATTCCTATTCTATTCCTGTATATTTCCTATCCCTGCATTGTTGGAATCCTCCAATTCAATCGAGCCCTTACAGAATTACTTCTCTTACAGATAGTTGTCAAAAAAACCTTGCGTGGTTTGTCCGCTCTGTTGCATCGTCGTCCACCCAGCTCAGCTGCTCCAACGACGAAGGGTCCAGCCACAGAGGATCCAGCCTCCACACTGTCTTTCGCCGCCTCAGATCTTCTTCCCCGCCGCCGGCAGCCATGAAAACTACATTACCATCATCAACCGAGCAGATGACCTCAAGGACTACACGGGTCCGCAAGAGAGGTCGCACTCTTTCGTGTATGCTTACGTTATGCATCGCTTAATATTACATGCTACTTTATCGTCCTGTTCACCGATTAGACTCTGAGTTAGCTCCAAACTAATGGTCAAACTTGAGTTTTTAAATGGTTGTGGGGTACATATCGGGGCCGCAATCAATAGTATCTATCTACTATCTGGTTAATCTCCGGTGTCTACTATGAGTTTCATGTTGGGTGGGAAACAAACAGTAAAGAATCCATTATCTGTATTTTTTAACTGAAGCCATTATCTGCCTACTATTATTGGTTTTGGGTCTATCCACAGGTTGCAACCATCACTCTGGATTTCTGCATGCACTCCTTACATAATCTCACTATGTTTTATTCCTATGCATGATAGTTATTGTAAACAATGGAACTGAACATGTAGAGCAAAAGAGACGAGCCTTGCGTGGCAATAAAATTTCATGCAGACGTCGCTCCATGGTAGGCGCAAAGGCAGCCCCCCCTCCACGCATTTCGGATTGTAATCGAGAGGAAGATATCTATTTTGAGGGGGATTCAGAACGAGAAGATAACTCCTATTTACCCCCTGAGGTCTTCACTCTAACTTGGCATGCTGATGTTGGTTATATCATGCATATGGTGTCTTGCATTGCTTACTTTATACATCAAATATTTCATCTGCTTAGTTTAGACATCCTTTGTGCGAATGCCATCTGTTTAGTTTATTCATCATTTATTTGAATTATGCAACGCCATCTTGTTTAGCCAGGCATCATATATGTGAATTTTGCAATGCCATCCTGCTTAGCCAGTCATCTTATATGTAAATTATATCAGGCCATCCTTTGTTTTCGTTACATATTACATTTGTCAACAATGTTAGTACAGTCAACTGCTCTTCGTGTGCATCAGGTATTTGACATGGTGATGGCAAATTCTGGAGTGAAAACAAGGTCTTCAGAGCATACTATGCTATCTGACGAAGCGCATATCTCGCTGGTTACGGATAGCTCCTCAGAGGAGGATTCAGAGACAGATGACCAGTCCTATCCCACCCGAGGTGTATGCTCTAACTTGGCAGGGTTATTTTGCTCATATCGTGTGTATGGTGTCTCTCGTTGCTATGTCATTTGATTAGTTTAGACATGCTTTGTGTGAATGCCACCTGTTCAGTGTCTAATTACCATATATGTGAATTATGCATTGCCATCTTGTTGCAAGACATTATATATGTGAATTATACAATGCTATCTTGTTGCAAAGGCATTGTATATGTGAATTATGCAATGCCATGCTGTTTAGCCAATCATCATGTATGTCAATTATATCATGCTATCATTTTTTGTATTACGTATTCCATTTGTCGACAACGTTTGTATATTCAACTACTCTTCCTGTGCATCAGCCATTTGAAGCGGTGATGGAAGTATCTGGAGTGAAAACAAGGTATTCAGAGCAGACAATGCTACCTGCTGAAGAAGACATCTTGCTGGTTACAAAGAGCTCCTTAGAGGAGGATTCAGAGACTGATGACCAGTCCTATTTCCCCCCTGAGGTCTATGCTCAAACTTGGCAGGGTTATATTACCCATGTCATGCATGTTGTCTTGCATTGCTTAGTTTTTACATCATATATGGATTGCCATCTGCTTACTTGCTTACTATATAAATCATATATTTGAGTTATATCAAGCCATCATGTTTACATAGTACATACACATCATCTATCTGAATTATGGCATGGCAACCCATTTAATAAAGACATCATATAGTTATATCATCTCATCACCTTAGTGTTTACAGTCATCATATTTTGAATTATGGCATTCTATCCGTGAATGTATGTGAATTATGGCATGCCAACCTATTTAATAAACACATTATATAGTTATGTCATGTCATCCTGTTTACATAGTCTCATATTTTGAACTATGTCTTTCCATCTTTTTAGTTAGCCATCATAATGTGAAATTGTGTCATGCTATCCTGTTTAGTTAGCCATCATATATGTGAAATTGTGTCATGCTATCCTGTTTGGTTAGACAACATAAATATGAATTATTTCATGCCCTCTTTTATACCCCACTATCCATTGCACCTGTCTATCATACATTGTCTATACTTTCAATTACTTTTCTTGTTTATCAGCCATTTGAATTGGAGAGCGTGATGGCAGTATCTAAGGGAGTAACAACACGGTCTTCAGAAAAGATAGTGCTACCAGTTGATGCAGATAGAACCACGGTTTTACTTGCCCAAGGACCAGATCCACCACACATAACCCAGACTCTCGCATATTGTACCCCTACCAAGTTGGACAGAGAACCAGGTACACCCCTTCTAACCCCAACCCCGGCAGATAGTAACCCAGTTCCAGTTGACACGGCACCGTCTCCGCCACAGAGCACCCAAACACAAGCAGTTAGTAAGGGGACTGCAGTGCCCAAAGCACGAGGACCACCACTCCGAATCCCAACTCAACGCTTAAAGGAGAAGAAGATTTGTTCTCATGTCAGGTTCTGTAGCTATGGTTCATACTCCTTTGCTATTGCATTACTGTATTTACTCATACCAACTATTTTCAAATTTGAAGGATGGAATTGAAATTCCAATGGCGCAACAGGTATGTTTTAAACCTGTTTCTTTAACTGGTTTGCTGTTGTAACCTGCTCTATGTTGATTTCAGTTCAAATTGAATAAACAGTTATGTTCTCATGTCATGCACATTACAAGTGTTGTTATTGCTCTATAGTTTCCCACACTTATATTCTTTCTATTCTGCTTTGTCTTGAACAAATATTATTTGAACTGTGTCTCTATCTTGATTTGGCAACAAAAACTAGAATGATATAGACCATAAAGTGACCATGGTACATAGATATATGTTTATTTCATGCTGTTATCCTATCCACTTTACTACTGAACTCATTTACCAAAATGAGTTTCATATACAACATAGTAAACATGTGATGTGTGCCTTGTTTCTCTTTTAGAATGCGGACAAAATATTGGAGAACAAGATGCCGCGTTATCCAATGGTAAAGGAAGTAATGAGATAAGGTTCAAGATAGTGAGACATCCTGTTGGTCTCCAAGAAAGCTGATAAAAACTATCTTGACGACAAGTGAGAGAACCCAAAAGTCTGTCTTGATGAAGTGTTCGATTCTTGGCCCTCTGCTGGCACAAGCTCCTCGAACTCGTTATGCGAATCAGTTCGTCTTCTTGAGTCTCAACTTCAAGTTGAAAGACATCGATCGATGTCTTTGACAGAAGTCAAGGACCGAGGAAGTCCTGCAGAATTCGGATGCATATTTCTGGTGCAATGACAAGTTACTGGAGGATTTAAGCGCCAAACAAGAGAAAGTTAATATGCTTGCTAAGCATCTTGCCAACATTATGGGTACCTAGGATATTGTTTCTTGAGATCTTCTGAAGTGGTTTTAGTTCTGGATTTATTTTGCTGCGGCGTTTATTTCCGCTGGTCGCCAACTTTGACAACCAGTGTATATGATATGTTGCTTTGTTCCCTACATTTGCACTGGTGGCGAACTTTGATACCCAGTGGATGTAATATGTGTAATAGCCGTGATAGCCTAGCGTTAGTTGCTTGCTTATTTGTTTCCTTGTTGTCTTGTTCATTTGTTTGCTTGTAGTCATTGCAGTTCTTTTTTCGCGGTTTGCTAGTGGCTGCAATAACCTATTTTTTAAAACTAGGCCACAATAACCATGGGCTAATATTTACTGTAGTGACATTGGGCCTCCTACGGGCCGTAGAAATAGTGGCCCTCTACGGGCCGTAGAAACAATGGGCCTTCTGCAGGCCATATCATCAATGGGCCTTATACAGGCCGTAAGATCGATCGGCCAAACATGGGCCAAACAGACTGCATTATGGCCGTAAACGGGCTAGAGTTGGAATCGTCCGTTCATGGGCCGACCATAATGGGCCATCATTAATAGGCCATATTTGATGACGCTATGAAAACGGCCCAACATATTAACGGACCACAAACGGGCCGACTGTAACCACGGGCTGAATTTGGCCCACAAGCAGAAAATGACAGTAACGGCCCGTAAGTAAACGAATGCTAAAAATGAGCCCAAGAATAAATGGGCTCTAAGAAGGCCGAAAGATAACATGGGCTGGAAACAGCCCAACGGAATAACGGGTCGTTAATGGGTATAAAGTGATACACTCTTCATTACGGGCCAGTTTCACCACGGGCCGTTAATGGGTGTAAAGGGATACACTGTTCATTACGGGCCAGTTTCACCACGGGCCGTTAATGGGTGTAAAGGGATACACTGTTCATTACGGGCCAGTTTCACCACGGGCCGTTAATAGGCCAAGAGTTACATAGGGCCTCGTATGGGCCGAAAGATGTCATGGGCCATACATGGGCCAGAAGTGAAAACGGGCTGGAATCATATTGGATGGCCCAGATGATGCTACTGGGCCTAATTCGGATAGGGCATAACGGGCCTTGGGTTAGCGGGCTGTAAATGGGCTATATGTGAATAGGCCGTTAACAGGCTTTACATGGGCCGACCCGCCACCTTTTGACCAAGTCAAACGGGCCAGCCTTTTCACAGGAATGGGCCTCTGTTGGGCCGTGCCACATGTCGACGTAGCATAGGCGCCTTCTGTCCAATGAGTGGATGACATCTGTCCCAATGATGAGCCGACACGTGTTTCCTCCAGCCAATGATGATTTTACACGTGGAAAATCCCCATTGGTCGGGCTGTTAACGGGTTATCGGATCGAAAACCCGACCCGATAGCTTAACAGCGTTCTGTTACGGTGGATGCCACGTGTCGATCACCCTTGATGAAAGCACTTCTTTGAGGCGCAATTTATCATCATGGAAGTGGACACTTCCGTGATGATAATTTTGGTAATGTCATGGAACACTTCTACGATAGCACAGGTATGACTATCTTGATTCTGTCATAAAATCGTCATGGATGTACATGCATGACAGAAAATGCGACCTACTATGACAAACACGTATCATCACGAAAGTGTATTTTTTGTAGTGGATCCAGCCGAGCTTTGAGGGAGAGTTCCGTCAGCATGACGGCGTGGTGACGATGATAATGTTCTACCGACGCAGGGCTTCGCCTAAGCACTGCTACGATATTATCGAGGTGGATTATGGTGGAGGCGGGCACCGCACACGGCTAAGAGATCCAAGGGATCAATTGTTGTGTCTATGGGGAGCCCCCCTCCTCTGTATATAAAGGAGGAGAGGAGAGGGCCGGCCAGGAGGAGGAGGCGCGCCCAGGGGGGGAGTCCTACTCCCACAGGGAGTAGGACTCCTCCTTTTCCTATTTGGAGAGGGAGAGGGAAGGAAGAGGAAGGAGGGAGGAAGGAAAGGGGGGCCGGCGCCCCTCCCAATTCGGATTGGGCTTGGGGGGGCACCCCCTCCCTTGCTCCTTTCCCCTCCTTTCCACTAAAGCCCATTAAGGCCCATATACCTCCCGAGGGGTTCCAATAACCTCCCAGTGCTCCGGTATTATCCCGATCTCACCCAGAACCATTCCGGTGTCCAAATATAGTCGTCCAATATATCGATCTTTATGTCTCGACCATTTCGAGACTCCTCCTCATGTCCGTGATTAAATCCAAGACTCCGAACTACCTTCGGTACATCAAAACACATAAACTCATAATATATCTATCATCGAACATTAAGCGTGCGGACCCTACGGGTTCAAGAACTATGTAGACATGACCGAGACATGTCTCCGGTCAATAACCAATAGCGGAACCTGGATGCTCATATTGGCTCCCACATATTCTATGAAGATCTTTATCGGTCAAACCGCATAACAACATACGTTGTTCCCTTTGTCATCGATATGTTACTTTCCCAAGATTCGATCGTCGGTATCCGAATACCTAGTTCAATCTCGTTACCGGCAAGTCTCTTTACTCGTTACGTAATGCATCATCTCGTAACTAACTCATTAGCTACATTGCTTGCAAGGCTTATAGTGATTTGCATTACCGAGAGGGCCCAGAGGAACCTCTCCGACAATCGGAGTGACAAATCCTAATCTCAAAATACGCCAACTCAACAAGTACCTTCGGAGACACCTGTAGAACACCTTTATAATGACCCAGTTACGTTGTGATGTTTGGTAGCACACAAAGTGTTCCTCCGGTAAGCGGGAGTTACATAATCTCATAGTCATAGGAACATGTATAAGTCATGAAGAAAGCAATAGCAACATACTAAACGATCAAGTGCTAAGCTAACGAAATGGATCAAGTCAATCACATAATTCTCCTAATGATGTGATCCCCTTAATCAAACGGCAACTCATGTCTATGGCTAGGAAACTTAACCATCTTTGATTCAAGAGCTAGTCAAGTAGAGGTATACTAGTTGCACTATGTTTGTCTATGTATTCACACATGCATTATGTTTCCGGTTAATACAATTCTAGCATGAATAATAAACATTTATGATTAAATAAGGAAATAAATAATAACTTTATTATTGCCTCTAGGGCATATTTCCTTCAATTTTTGCTTGGAGCGTCTTGTATGATATGAGTTTTTTCTTGTTTTGTTTTGGTTTTTAAGTCTTGAATCCTTGCTGGACACACCTATTTGAGAGAGACAAAATTATGCCATGACTTGTTAGAATTGCTCTCTATGCTTCACTTAAATTTTTATGAGCTATGGATTTGCTCTAGTGCTTCACTTTTATATATTTTAAGCATGGTGTGCTTAGTTATTTTTGAGGAAATGCTCTCTTGCTTCACTTAGATTTATTTGAGAGTTAGTAGTTTTTTTAAGAAATTCTCTCTTGCTTCACTTAAATTAATTTGAGAGAAAGAAGTATTATGCTCATGATCTTCACTTATATTTGTTTGAGCTTATCAAAAGCAACACATGAAAATTAGTCCCAAAGTGATAGATATCCAAGAAGGATATAATAAAAACTTTCATGAAGATCATTGGACAAAATAAACTTGATTCCTCGTAATAGTTTTGAGATATGATGATGTGATATGTGAGTCATGTTGATGAGTAATTGTGCTTTAGTAAGAATATTCGTGTTAAGGTTTGTGATTCCCTATGCAAGCACGAAAGTCAATAGTCATGAAATGAAATTATATCCCACTTGTTGTGCATTATTCGATTTTAATTATGCTTAATGCTCACTTATGAGATTATTCGTTTCTTGGTTGGTCGCTTCTTAATCTTTTGCTAACCTTCATTTTGCACTAAGTATGATCACTACTTGTGCATCCAAAAACCTTTAAACCAGTTTTGCCACATGAGTCCACTATATCTACCTATATGCAGTATTCTTTTGCCATTCTAAGCAAATTTGTATGTGCCATCTCTAGCTTTCAAAATAAACTTCTCATTTGTATGTTCGTACCGCTCACGAGGCGGTGAGGGGTGGATAATTTTTTCCATGCTAGATGTGTTTTTCTCATGATGAGTGCTTATTCACTTGTCATTGCATGAGAGTAAGGAAAAGGTATTAGGGATGCCCAATCCCGAAAATAAAAATGAATCTATTTTATGTTGTCAAATAATAAATTCCTTGGAAAGTGTTGGTATGGAGGGCACCCGTGGATATGGTTAGCCATGGAAAGTGAAAGTCTGGTGGAAAAAGGAATAAACTTTCTTTTTTGTTTGGGAACCGCCTATGATATATCTAGCATGTAAAGTATTGGGAACTCTAGGTCGTTTTCGTTGGTGGGAAAGGCACACCTCCCAAAATGTTTTTATCTCTAAGTTTTTCGCTTTGAGCTCTGGCACCTCTACAAATCCCTACTTCCCTCTGCGAAGGCCTTTCTTTTACTTTATGCAAGTTTTATTTTCAGTTTGAGTCTCCATCTTCTCTTATAAAAGCACCAACTAGGAGGCACTATGATCGTACTTGAGTATCGGGTGTAGTTAATATGCGAGTGTGTTTCATGAATGGATGAATGGTTAAGCATGATGGGCTAGGGATAACTTATTTTAGCATTGACATTTGGAAAGACATGGTTGCTTGATTGATATGCTTGAGTATTTAAGTCATCATGTCAAAACTAGACTATTGCTTTGAATCATATAAAAGTCCAAATGTCCATGGTATAAAGAAAAGAATATGAGATGACATGTTAGGCAGCATTCCACATCAAAAATTCTGTGTTTACCATTTACCTACTCGAGGACGAGCATGAATTAAGCTTGGAGATGCTGATACATCTCCAACGTATCATAATTTTTGATTGTTCCATGCTGTTATATTATCATTCTTGGATGTTTTATAATCATTTTCGGTACTAACCTATTGACATAGTGCCAAGTGCCAGTTGCTGTTTTCTGCATGTTTTTTACATCACAGGAAATGAATACCAAACAGAGTCCAAATGCAGCAAAACTTTTTGTGTATTTTTTTGGACCAGAAGACATCTAGTGGGCCGGAGAAGCGCCTGGGGGTGCTCCGAGGGGAGCACAACCCACTAGGGAGCAGCTGGAGGCCCAAGCGTGCCCTGGTGAGTTGTGCCCACTCGGGTGCCCCCCAGACCACCTCTTTGCTCTATAAATACCCCAATATTCCTGAAACCCTAGGGGAGTCGAAGAAAATCAATTCCAGCCGCCGCAGACTCCAGAACCACCAGATCCAATACACCATCACGGAGGGGGTTCACCACTTCCATTGGTGCCTCTCCGATGATGCGTGATAGTTCTTTGTAGACCTACGGGTCCGTAGCTAGTAGCTAGATGGCTTCCTCTCTCTTGTTTGATTCTCAATGCAATGGCCTCTTGGAGATCCATATGATGTAACTCTTTTTGCGGTGTGTTTGTTGGGATCGGATGAACTTTGAGTCTATGATCAGATCTATCTTTTTATCCATGAAAGTTATTTGGGTCTTCTTTGATCTCTTATATGCATGATTACTTATAGCCTCGTATTTCTTCTCCGATATTTAGGTTTTGTTTGGCCAACTTGATCTATTTATTTTGCAATGGGAAGAGGTGCTTTATAGTGGGTTAAATCTTACGGTGCTTGATCCTAGTGACAGAAGGGGAACCGACACGTTTGTATCGTTGCTACTAAGGATAAAACGATGGGGTCTATTTCTACATAAATAGATCTTGTCTACATCATGTCATCGTCCTTATTGCATTACTCTGTTTCACCATGAAAATTAATACACTAGATGCATGCTGGATAGCGGTCAATGTGTGGAGTAATACTAGTAGATGCATGCAGGAGTCGGTCTACCAATGTTGGACGTGATGCCTATATAACGATCATTGCCTGGATATCGTCATGATTATTAGAAGTTCTTTCAATTGCCCAACAGTAATTTGTTTACCCACCGTTTGCTATTTTTCTCGAGAGAAGCCACTAGTGAAATCAATGGCCCCCGGGTCTCTTCTTTAATATATTTGCCTTTGCAATCTACTTTTTCTTTGCTTTTATTTTCAGATTTATTAAAACAAAAATAAAAAATACCTTGTTGCACTTTATTTTATTTGGCGTTCGATCTCAATATTTACTACTCTCTCACGCCCGTTTGCCAACTTCTGGCGCCGATGCTCGGAAGGGATTGACAACCCCTTTTAAACGTTGGGTTGGGAGTATTTGTTATTTCTATGCAGGTGTTTTTATGTAGTGTTGCTTGGTTCTCCTACTGGTTCGATAACCTTGGTTTCATCATTGAGGGAAATACCTACATCTACAGTGCTGCATCATCCCTTCCGCTTTGGGGAAATACCGACGTAGCTTCAAGCGGCAATCAAAAGGAATTTTTGGCGCCATTGCTGGGGAGGATCTTCAACATATACCAGGTTCCTAATCACAAATCACATCTCCTCGCAATTTACATTATTCGCCATTTGCCTCTCATTTTCCTCTCCCCCACTTCATAAAATTTTTCTGTTTTATTCGCCCTCTTTTTCATTCGCCGTTTTCTCGTCAGATCTGTCCTTTGCTTGCAATCATGAGTGATTTCGGTATGGCACCAATAGATGATGGCCTAACTCCTAAGATTGGACGTACGGGGAATCTGGATGCTAAAACTTTTATCTTGGGGCAAGGGAATGTTTTGTGAAAAGAACGTATCCAAGAATTTTTCAGTTGCGTTGGAAATCTAAGTCTTGATGATGCTCCTATACTTAGAACTACTAGATCTTATGCGGATGCTATTTCAGCACTAGTTCTAAAACTTGAAAGTAAATTTATCTGTATGCATCCTACTCTGCAAAGATTGTTTTTTGAGCTTCCCATTATAAAGAATCCTAGGGCTAAAAAGTTGGCCACCCTTGTCCTCATGAATGAATTTGATTACATAATACAGGAAGCTAGGGAAATCTATGATTTTTATGGTATGAATCGTGAAAAACCCGTGATAGATGAAATTATTTACAATAGTGATTATTCGCTAAGGCATTTGCTTAGGGAAAATAAAATCTTTGATGAGAATCTTAAAAAGGATGTCCCCGTTTTAGATATAATCTAACAAGTTTTCAATAATGTTAACCAACATCACTCTTGGATTGTTGCTAGATATCAAAAGGGATATGATGAAAACCAACTTAGGAATGCTAAGGTTTCTATGGATAATATGTTTTATGTTGCCTTTACAAAACCTCACGACAAGAATACCCCTAAGGAAATTAAAGACAAAGATGACAAAACTTAGATCCTAGCTTTATGCCTAGCTAAGGGCGTAAAACTATAGCGCTTGTTGGGAGGTAACCCAATGAATAATTTTTTTTTGCTTTTTGCTTTCTGTTCTCGAGTGTTTGAACAATTATGCTACTTTTATGATTGTGTTTTTTGTGTTTTAATTAGTGTTTGTGTCAAGCAAAGCCTTTAGGATCTTCTTGGGAGATAGTTGATTTGATCTTGTTGAAAAAAAGAAACTTTTGCGCTTAGAAAAACAATTTAAAAAAAATCACATAAACGTGCTTTTGCTCTGACTTCTTAACACAACATTGATATAGAAATTTATAAGGATGTCCTAATTTCTCGGGATTTGTGAAGTTACAGAAGTATTCGAGTTATTCAGATTGCTACAGACTATTCTGTTTTTGACAGATTCTGTTTTCTTTGCGTTGTGCGCTTGTTTTGATGATTCTATGGTTTTCTTTAATGAGTTTTTGCCATAGAAAGTTGGAATCCAGTAGATATAATGCAAGAATAAAATATGAATTGGTTTTATACAGTACTTATAGTAGTGATTTGTTCTCTTATACGAATGGATCTCATGAAGGTTTTGTTGAGTTTTGTGTGATTGAAGTTTTCAAGTTTTGGGTTATCTTACGATGGATGAAGGAATAAGGAGTAAGAAGAGCCTAAGCTTGGCGATGCATGATTTGGTGGGCCATGCCACATCTATGTGGTCAGCTTCTTATTTTGTCGATGTATTTCTCCTCGTGATGTCGTGGTTGTCTCCATCCTGACACCCATTCTAGCACCCCAGGATCGACACTATGAAGATCTAGCATCCTCTGCATAATATCAATCCCGAGGTGCCTGCTGTGTTAGACAGCCCCACCATGCGGCCAGGATGGCTTGGGTGGCCAGCCTATCAAGTGCCCTGGTGGCACCCCTCTGATCCATCTTCGCTCCTCAAATCTTCTAATTTTCCAATAATTCACAAAAACTACCTTCCAATTTGGAGCATTTTTTTTGCACAAAAATTAATACAATGCCAAGTCCACTGAAAACAACGTCAGTCCGTGTTAGTTTCATTCAAATCAAGTAAATTAGAGGGCAAAACAATAGTAGAAGTGTCTGGAAAAGTATATACAATTGAGACGTATCAACCAACAACCAGTTTTGACGGGTAAACGTGTGGGTACATTGGTGCAACCCTGCAGGGATAAATCTATTCGAATACCTATGTCCGTGATTATCTTCATTCCTAGAGAAACTTTAACCATAACAGTTAAAACTTCCCACCCTTAATCTTGTTAGTTACTAGAGCTTACACAACTTCAACTAACTAATAAAACTTGCCAAGTAAATGCCTTAGGGATTCTTCTTTGTGGGTGATGCCAAGGGGAATGCAAAGGCTTTGTGATGTGTGATGATAGGATATATGCTGATTGTGTGTGAAACTTGTGGGGTTGCATTGCACCATAATTAGCGTAGACGGTTCTTACACACTCTCTTTACCTATCTCTGATAGACGCAAGTTGTAGCATGTCTCCATAGGTGCTAGTGCTTGCTATTACAAAACCCCTTACCACCTTTAATACTTGATGAATAAATAGTGTAGGTCTCTGGTGGGTCTTGTGGGTACAACTAAGTACTCTCCTTGCTTAATTTAATCTTTTGATGGATTGTCACCAAACCAGCCGGCAATGATTCAGGAAGCAGGTTTAATGATGGGTGATGTTAGCTAGTTATCCCACAAATAGCGGTCTAGGTAGGGATATGGATGCCTTTGCTTCCACTATGTTCTGAGATTGATGTTGCTATGACTTTGCTATGCTTAATGCTCGAGACAAGGGCTCGAGTGCCATAGATCTGGACCCTTTATGTTTTCATGAATATATTTGTGTTCTACTTATACCTGCAAGTTGTATGCACCTATTAATGTTCTGAACTAGAGACCCTATGGTGACAATAACTGGGATATCAAAGGGGATGACTTTACCTTAAGGATACATGGTTTCATTGATTGTCAATGCTTTGATCCAGTTCTTTATTAAAAGGATCACCTTAATTACCCTTAATTTCCATTAGGATCCTACTGAAATGGGAAGGTAGTACAAAAGATGTTATGCAAATTCTTATCGCAAGCACATACAACTACATACGAAATACATGCCTACATATGATTGATGAATTGGAGCTAGTTTTTTCTAGTTGTATGTTATGAATATTGCATACAGGATCTTATCATGTAACAGTCATTATCTACTTCCATGCCTACCCTTTACATCATTGTTACACACATTACAATTACTTTTGCTGCAATCTTGTACTTTACTGCAATACTGTTACTACTATTGTTTCACTGCTACTGCTACCATATTACTTTGCTACTAATAAATTTTGCCAAGCAAGTTATGTGTCTAGGTGTGGTTGAATTTACAACTCAACTTCTAAGACTTACAATTTTCTTTGGCTCCCCTTGTGTCGAATCAATAAATTTGGGTTGCAATACTTCCCTTGAAGACTGTTACGAGCCCCTACACTTGTGGGTCATCAAGACTATTTTCTAGCGCCAATGATGGGCAACATAACTCCATTTATCAAATTCACTTGGTAGTTATTTGTTTGCTACAATTTATCATTACTAAAAATAAAATATCCCGAACCAAAAATCATTCCTTCCAAGACAAGGTAAGGTATAAACTTACCCAATAGCTCTACTATTGATTCACCTACTATTTTGAGTTAACTTGTGATACCAAAACCACCATAATCACCATTACATTCACATACTTCACGCATTGTTATGTCACTTACAGTAGAGCATGATTTTGCTTCTAATAATAATTATGATGATACTTTTTTTTGACTGGTGACTGTAGGGAAAACCCCCCCACAACATTTAACTTGTATTCAAATGAAAAAGAATACAATGTACAAAGATTACAAGGGGTAATCAGAAAAGAAAAGCAAAAGAAGGAATAACTAAGCATCTGAGAATATAAAACCTCATGGAGGTAGAAAGGAAATCCATTTTAGAAGCTCCTCCTTGTATCTAGCCTTGACTCTGTGTTGCATAAGTGTAATATCATGGATAAATGCACTTCTCCATTTATTGAAACTCTGCCTCTCATGCCTGAACACTCTTGCATTCTTGATTATCCAAATGTTCCAGCAAGCAAAAAAACAACTTCACTAAAGAAGGGCTTTGCAAAATCCAGTTTAGCATCCATAACAATAGCAGACATGTCATCCCCAGGTGGCCATGTAACTTGCAGATAGTTCCATATTCTCACACTGAAGTTGCATTCAAAGAACATGTGGTTCCTGGTCTCACGAGTCCTCAAGGGACAAAGAAGGAAGTTAGCTCCATCATCCAGATGCCAATGCCTTCTTTCCACCATATTTTTGGTATTGAGCCTGTCCATGATTAACATCCAGGCAAACACTTTGATTTTCATTGTGCAGGAGGATTTCCATATCCATAGAAGGAGAGGGTTAAAAGACATGTTAGAATGCATGAAAGAGTAAAACAACTTGGGCTTAAATGCATTACATGTCCCCTGCCAGAGCCAAATGTCCTTTGCCTCCACTTCTCTATTACAAGAGACCATATGATCTTGCACAGTCATAAATTCCTGATATGCCTGTGCAGATAGAGGCAAATGAAACATATTAATCATATCATGTGCTTGGAAGGCTACAAAGACTGTGATCCATGGATATTTCACATAAAAAAAATCCTAGGGAACCTGCAAAGGGGCAACTAAATCCCCAATCTTCCATTTGTCAGACCAAAACAAAGCAGAATGTCCAGAATTGATTTGAACCCAAGTTGTGTTCCTATAGTGATCCAACAACTTACAGATATCCTTCCACCAAAAAGAACCACAAATATCAGTCCCCTGAGGTACAGAAGAATGATAGTATGTGTCCCAAATAAGAGAGACCCATGGTAGATCCACCCTGTTTAAGAATTTGTGCAAATGTTTGAGCAAAAGAGCCATGTTCTGTACACCCAAGTTCAAAATTCCCAAACCACCTTTATTTTTTAGCCTACAAATGAGTTCCCAAGCTGCCAGGGATGATGATGGCTCATCCCTATGCTTTCTCCATAAGCACTGCCTCTGAATTCTCTCCAGTTGCTTTAAGATTCCTGTAGGAGCAAGCAAGCTACCAAGATAAGAGATGGGCATGGAAGACAGAGCAGAATTCAGGAACTGAAGTCTTTCCCCTTGTTTCGGAAAGGAAGAACTAGTTGTCATCCTTCTCTCCATACAGTCAACAAGTGGCATAAAATCCCCCATTTTAGGCCTGGTAGTGCCAACAGGTAGACCAAGATAAGTGAAAGGCATTTTACCCACTTGACAACCAAAAGCAGCAGCTAAACCAATGATGGAATCCTCATCAACATTTATGGGCACCATAGAAGACTTGTGATAGTTAACAACTAGCCCAGTTGATGTAGAAAACACTTGCAACATGTCCTCCAGAGCTAGAAGCTGTGTTTTATCTGCTGGTAAGATGATTAGAGTATCATCAGCATATTGCACTATGGGATAGTCCTGGTCATGGCATGGTATTGTCAACTTTAAATTCCCCTCCTGAACATATCATTCACCACAGATTGCAACAGGTCAGCAGCAATAAAAAAAGTAAAGGTGAGAGACAGTCTCCTTGTCTAACCCCCTCCTTACAGAGAAACTGCCTACCAGGTACACCATTTAAGAGGACTGATGATGTCCCAGTGGAAAGTAACTGCTTGACCCAAGAAATCCATTTCTGATTGAAGCCTTTGAATTTGAGGATCTACAGAATAGCCTCATGTTCAATTGAATCAAAGGCCTTTTCAAAATCCAGTTTAGGAATCACTATAGGCCTCTTTGATTGGTGACACTCGTGCAAATATTCCAGGGACCAACCAATATAATAGCCTCTTTGATGATTATACTTTTACTGTGCTTAATGAAACTGTCCCAATTGAAGAAAAAATTGGATATTCAAATTGCTATAGCTAAAGAACGTGAAACTGCTATTTATTCGATGCATCACTTGTTACACCTACTTAACCTATTGAAATAATACCTCTTAATTTACCAACTACACCTATTGAGATATTGCTGGTTTGATTGAATTAGTTAAGAAAAGAGCAATAGGATATGATTACTCCCGATCCTAAGTTTAGTACCTCACCTATTTACATTAATGATAATGATTATGAATTCTCTACAAATCCCTCGCTTATTACTTTGGTAGAAACAAATCCCTTTCATGGTTATAAAACGGAAGAAGTTGTTGAACACATGTCTAAGCTAGGTGTTGTAGCTTCTTTGTTTGCTAAAAGGTGAAGATTGAATAATATTATATACTCAAGTTGTTTCCTTTCTCACTAAAAGATGATGCTAAAGTTCAGTTCAACAATCTTGCACCTAGTAGCACAAACAACCCTCATGATCTGATTAATGTTTTTAATGAAAAATATTTTCCTTCACATATGAGACAAGCTACTTTGTAGTATATTTATAACTACAACCAACTTGAGGAAGAGCACCTCCCTCAAGCTTAGGGAGGTTTTGTGCATTGCTTGGAGCCTACCCACAGCAGAATATGAAGAAAAGTTAACTATTTGATATCTTTTATAATGGACTAACCACTGATGGTAGGGCATACCTAGATATTTGTGCTTGTTTGTTTTTAGGGAAATGACGATTGAGCAGGTTGAAGAACTACCGGCCAATATGATGAAAAGTTAGATGATTGGACTATTCCTATACCTCCACCTAAACCAACTCCAAGAAAGAGGGGTATTCTATTTCTTAGTCCAGAAGATATGCAAGAGACCAAGAAATCTATGAAATAGAAAGGTAGATGTTAAGAACTCTCCTATTGAAGAATTATGTGAGCGAACCACTAATAGTAAGGTAACTGAGGTAAATTATCTCTATAAATTTCATGAAGGTGACGTTCGATATGATAAATCTCCGAGTTTATGTTTAGAGGAGTTTGATAATTTTATATTAAACAACATCACTTTGATATGCACTTGCAAGATAATTTACAACAAAATGCATGTATCATTAAACATTTGCATGATGTGTTGAAAAAAACTTCTAATAATGTTAAAGGTTTATGTGTGTTCGCACACGAACACGTCATCGTGTACCTCCAATGCCGAGGGTGATGCACCGCAGCTCACGTTGAAGAAGACCCAACCGAAAGTGCGGTACACAAGCAATCTGGCGTGCGTTTTTGTAGACCCGAAACCCCACACGCTCGGGCGGGACCCCGTCTGGGCACGCGGAGGCTATGGGTTGCCCTAGGTCGACCTGACTGCCCCTAAAGCCTCGTGGATTCGCAGCCCTCCATTGCTGAAGAACGACAAAGAATGAGAAGAAAGATACAAGGGTAGGGAATAGA
The DNA here is from genome assembly GCA_021437245.1 of Aegilops speltoides. Classification (NCBI taxonomy): domain Eukaryota; kingdom Viridiplantae; phylum Streptophyta; class Magnoliopsida; order Poales; family Poaceae; genus Aegilops; species Aegilops speltoides. The sequence continues at coordinate 239,963,658 of CM038147.1, forward strand.
TGAACACAAAAAAGTAGTAGATGTGTTTGTTCGATTGTGTGTTGTTAGAAAGCCGAAAATTGATTGTCATGATAAAGCAAGAGACTAGTCAACCACCCGATGACTCAGCGGAATCTTCGCGATTCCTCCGCATTAACGAAGGACCGGTTTCCCGGTCACATATGTACACGCACCATAGTCGGATAAGCGTGGACATACCATCAAACTCCTATGGCTAAGTGAAAGTGTTAAAGCTATATAGTCCGATTGCCTTGTTCGCTGCGCTACCACCTCCTTAACGGACCAAGATGTTGGATCAAGTGTGATTACGCGCTTTGCCGAACACCCCCACATTATATGCGAGGGGGCTGAAGCCGACGACTGCAAACTTTTAGGTTGTATACATATATACATAAGCGGCCGCACTGGAGGCACTACAATACTTTACGGGCAAAAGTATAAAGATAGCCTTTATTATCAAAAGCATTGTTTTTACAATCAAGATACATGTCATTGAAACATGGTATTCTTTGAGCACTGAGCCTCTATTAAACGGGCACCCTCTAAGACTTCTTCAAAATAGTGCTCGGGCGAGTCCTGGCCCCCGGGCGGACCCCTGGTTGCAATGTCGGTGGCCTCCATCTTCGCCCAATACGTCTTAACACAGGCAAGGGCCATCCGCGCACCCTCTATGCACGCCGACCTCTTGACAGCGTCGATATGCGGCACAACACGAATAAATCGTTACACCAAACCAAAATAACTATCCAGACTCGGCTCCTTCGGCCACAAGTGGTCCACGACGGCCTCCATGTCAAGCTCGGATAACCTAAGGAGCTCGGCCCATTCGGCCATTTGCTCATTCAATAGCAGCGGACGCCTTGGAGTACTGAGCTACGACCAGAACAATCTTTCCACCTCATGATCTTCTCGATCTTTGAAATACTGCATCGCATCAGCAGCACTCTTTGCTAAATCCAAGTAGGCGTCTGAAGAACTCCACAATTGATCAAGAGGGGCATACTTCAGATCGCCGAACTTCGTTTGCAATAAAAAGGGCTTCCCAGCCGCGATATCACCGGCTTGCTGAAGCTCCTCCCGCGCCGCTCTTATTTCAGAGTGAGTTTCCTTTGCTGCTTGTAAGGCCTTCTCTAGGTCAGCCATTTTCGTTTGATTTTCCCTTTCGAGAAGCTCATATCGGCTAGCGGCAGTTTGTAGCTCAAGAGCCATATTGGCTATTTTATCCTCACTTTGGTGATGAACAGCCTGTTCGGCTTTTAATTCTTCATCTGCCTTCATAGCGATCACATTGCTTCTCCTGGCTTGCTCCTTGGTCCGGGCGAGCTCTGCCTGAAGGGTCTCCATGGCGACAGCACCATCTGTAGTCAAGGCATATTATAAATCCTAGCATCATGCTCTTATTAATATGTGCTGACCACCCAAATATACATACCATATGCCTCGTCAATCCGCTTGTTCACAAGCGTGATGTCCGCATACGCCACGTCAAGTTGCCGCCTCGGTTCGGCAAATTCAGCAGTCCAGTCAGCCGCTGGATCTGCAGCCGCCTGCATACAAAATCAGCACTATCATTACCTGAGACTATGATCCTCTGCTCGCCTCGTCCGGAGGGCAACCAGAGTCTCAGGGGCTACTATCTATACAAAGTACACCTTGTGTGTACGGTACAATCAAAAATATATATATATATATCACTTTGCATACCTCAAAGCCTCTTAGCAGGCTCGTAAAAGCTTCATTCAACCCGCGTTTTGCGGATGAAATCCTCTCTACCACTGTACCCATTAAGATACGATGTGCCTCTCAGATAGCCGCTTGCTGCAGAAGACCCTTCAATGTGTCCGGTTGTACATCGGACAATCCCGTGCTTTTTCTGATTGGTCTCTCTAGGAGCTAAAATCCCCTGACTTTGGACGCCCGAAGAGTTACCTTCTGGTCTTTGCGAATCGAGAGAGATCCTCCGGGACGACACCTCAGGGTCGTCCGCCTCAGGCGGAGAAGGAGGAGGCATTTCGCTCCCCATCATCTGCAGAAGAAGATCCTCCGAAGATGAACATTGTTGAGGGAGGCTATGAGCCGAAATACAAAACATATGTCTCGGTCGTTATTCTCAGGAAAAGAACAGGGTAGGTTCACTAAGCACATTTGTTCACTTACGGCTCGGTTAGCAACTGGCCCGCCTAAGGGCGTTGTGCAGCAATGTTGCCCTCTGGTGCAGGGCCCCCTGATGAAGGCTTTCTCCCTCGTTTGGAGACCTCTTCTTCCAAGTCTTCAGGGGCGGCCCTTTTCTCCCCATGGGGAGAGGGGACGCTGGATTCTCCTCCTCTTTCATCATCCGACACAGGGGTACTAATTTCCCCGGTTGGGATGCGTAACGTACCTCCAGCATGAAGTCCGCTTTTGGCTTCCCCATTCCTCTCCTTGTCCTCCCCTGATGGCACTTGATAAGGTCCGTGAGCCAGCATCCTGGTCAGTACATGATCCGGCGAATCTTCGGGAAGAGGGGCCGAACACCTGATCCTCTCCGCTTTCCTTATCCAGTCCTGGCCGAGGGTAGTTTTTCAGAGTAATGTTGTGACAAATATAACGACAGCAGGTTCGGTCACGGAATTACTTGCCTGGGTATCTGAACGGTTGCAGTTGAGACCCGCATCCTCTGTGGTGACCGGACACTTTATTCGTGGTCCGAAGAATAATTGATACATTCCTTCGAGCGTCCTGCCAAAGAAGTGCTGAACAGTTCGCGGTCCTTCCGGGTTGAATGCCCACATACGAAGAGATCGACGTTGGCACGGCAAGACCCGACGAACTAGCATTACTTGAATTACCTTGACAAGACTGATATCCTTCTTGAGGAGATCCCGAATGCGGCTTTGCAATATCCACACATCATCAACCGATCCCCAGTCCAGCCCCTTATTGACCCATGATGCAAGCTGTGGCGAAGGAGCAGAGCGGAAGGCTGGGGCGGCTGCCCACTTTGTACCTCGGGGTGCAGCGATATAAAACCACTCCCGTTGCCATAGCTCGGACCCCTCCGGGAAGGAAACCTTTGGCCATAAGGCGTCGACACCTTTGCTTATTATAGCGCCTCCGCACTCCGCGTGTCACCCGTTGATCATCTTCGGCTTCACATTGAAGGTCTTGAGCCATAAGCCGAAGTGTGGGGTAGTGCGGAGGAAGGCCTCACACACAACGATGAGCGTCGAGATGTGAAGGAAGGAATCAGGAGCTAGATCGTGAAAGTCTAGCCCGTAATAAAACATGAGCCCTCTAACAAAGGGATGAAGACCGAAGCCTAGCCCTCGAAGGAAGTGGGAGATGAATACGACGCTCTCGTTGGGTTTGGGAGTGGGAATAACCTGCCCTTGAGCAGGAAGCCTGTGAAGGATTTCGGCGGTCAAATACCTAGCCTCTCTAAGATTCTTGATGTCCTCCTCCGTGATGGGAGAGGCCATCCAACGGCCTTGAAGGTTGGATCTGGGCATGAAGATCCGGAGCGCTTGGACTGAACCTTGGGTGTTAGAACTCGAGGTAGAGGAAGGGGAGGATCAGGCGTGGAAAGAAAAGGACAGGTCTTGACCTCTTTATATAGAGGAAGAATGTCAAGCGTCCTCCGCGCGGCCGTTTGGAACTTGCCTATACCAAGGAGTCGTACTAAAGGAATGGTTGGGTTACCCACGCTCGTATTGATGAGAATCCTGTGATAAGGGGGACACGATCTCTACTTCGACAAGACATGCCAATAAAACCACCTCGCAAGACGTGCAGTGCCAGGTTGGGAAAATGGTTTTGGTAATAACCGGGCCGCGGCGTGATGTCACGCTATGAAATTGTTGTCAGCAGATTAGACTCATGGAATATTGTACTCTCTATGATGGTATGTGGAATTTGTTTTGCAGAGCCGGACACGATTCTTGTGTTCAAGATCTTCTTTGGAGTACTTGGAGAAGGAACCCGCCTTGCAATGCCGAAGACAATATGCGCGCCGGACTCATCGTCATTGAAGCCTGGTTCAGGGGCTACTGAGGGAGTCCTGGATTAGGGGGTCCTCGGACAGCCAGACTATATGCTTATGCCGGACTATTAGACTATGAAGATACAAGATTGAAGACTTCGTCCCGTGTCCGGGTGGGACTCTCCTTTGCGTGGAAGGCAAGCTTGGGAATACAGATATGTAGATTTCCTTCTCTGTAACCGACTCTGTGTAACCCTAGCCCCCTCCGGTGTCTATATAAACCGGAGGGTTTAGTCCATAGGACAAGAACAATCATAATCATAGGCTAGCTTCTAGGGTTAGTGTTGGGCCAGGCCCAAAACAGTGCACGGGTACACGAGACCCACGGTGTGCCGAATCCGCTTCCGCCTCTGCCGCCTCCCCGTGCAACAGCACGCGTCGATTGCGGCGTCGTGGGATGGGACGTGCCCACGTTCTTTAATGGGAAAGCGGGCGCCCCCACTTCCCCATAAAAACAGAGGAAGCAGGCGCGGTTCCCCTCCTTCGCTTTCATTGCTTCTTCCTCCTCCAGAAATCCTCTTTGCGCTCCGCTTCCGCATCTCCTCCGCCGTCTCTTGCGTCTGCGGCGCCGCCGGACTCTTCGTCCTCCTTTCCTCGCCGCCTCCGCCCTGGCCCCGAAAACCGGGAAGGGGAAGGGGAAGGCGGAGAAGACCAAGAGGGAGAAATCCGAGCAGGCGGCAAAGCTTGCCCAGATCTGCGAGCAGCGTCGTCTTCCCGCGGCTCGGCGTCGGAGAACTCTGGGGCAAATATTTCTTGTTCTGGGCGAAGAAAACCACGGCGCATCCCCGGACCAGGGCCCATCCGGCCGCCACCATGGACAACTATCCTGGCGGGTACTATTTCTTCGCAGCCTTCTTCCACTGCGGTCTTTGCCCCCCTTTTTCTGATTTCTTCTGCGATATTATGCACACATACGGCTTCCACCTTCTTGATTTCACCCCCAATGCCGTCCTCACAATGGCGGTTTTCACACATGTGCGAAAACTTCATAAGGATATACCCAAGCGTAGCGCTGTTCGGGCACTTCTTTACTCCTAGAGCGAGCCAGCGCCCCCCTCTCCGGAGGGATTTCTTGGGTTTTTCTTTGAACTTGAAGGAGTCGTGCTTGCCGGGAGCTCCGCGGCAAGTGGGAGAGTGGCGTGCCGGCCCAGTGCTGGAGTCGTTGAAGGCGAGCCGCAGCCCTTCACCGCGCCCGCGCTGGCGCCCATCGGCGCTGGAGAGGCGGAGCGAGCTGGACTCAGATGATATCAAGCTCGACGCCGCCCTCGTCCGGATTCATCGTCTTCGAGCAGCAAATCTAACCGTTGCAGAGGTAGGGGCAGACTTCCTCCGCCGCCGCATTGCCCCTCTCCAAGACAGGAAAAGGCCGGCCTGGGAGTACGGCGGCGCGGGGGATATAATGAGGCTGCGCCCCGGGCTGAACTTCAACTTCACGACGCTGGAGCTGAGGGGATGGTCAGGAACTCTTCAAGTCACGACCGGACCATCCAGAGTGGTTCAGACCTTCCCGGGGAGTGGTGCCCCTCTGCAACAGCACAGCTCGGGATCGCCTCCTCGCCTTGATGCCCGCGTGCGACTCGCACGGCGTGGAGCGTTCATGGATTCCGCCCGAGCCAATAGACGTCCTCAACTTCTTCGACACCCTTGAAGAGGTGGCGAAGAACAAGAGCAGACCGAGGCTGACACGGGACACCACGGACCAGGAGCTCGCGTACATAGCTTCTCGGGCCGAAGAGGCCGCTGCAGCCGCAGCGGCAGGAAAGTTCGGCTGTACGCCCGAGGAGGCTGAGGCTGCGGAGGAGTCCTACCAAACGGAGGCGGCGGAGATCTGCAGACTGCTGCGGCTTCCTCCCGACGCGCTTGCCGGGGTTCCCTCTCTGAGGCACTCCGGGATCCCCGGAATCGCAGCCGAGGCCGCGGCGAGAGGTGGCGCTGCCGGAGGGAGCAGAGGCGCCGCAAGGAGCGGAGGCGCCGGAGGGAGCGGAGACGCCAGAGGAAAAGGGGTCGCAGCGCAGGGCGCTGGGCCTGGCGAGCCAGCCGGCGAGGATGTCGCGGCCGCCGAGGACGCCGGCGGGTCCACGGACCTTTACGCCGACGACCTCTCCTCGTCGTCGGAGACCTCCCGCCCAGGCGAGCCCCAAGCGTTCTCCATCAAGCGCCTCCGCAAGGCGGCGGCAGCGAGCACTCAGCCCCGGCAAGCTACCGGCTCGCTGGCGGCGCAAGCTTCCGGGAGCGGACGCGCCGGGCGGCAGCGCACCAGCCACGGCGGAAGCAACCCGCGCGCAGGCCACAGCAAAGGCGCCTCGCAGGCCGGCGCCGAGCGGACAGGGGTCTTCTCGGAGCGGAGCGGCGGCTCCGCCCGCTTCTCGGGTCCCGGCCGCCCACGAGGCTGGGTCGCCGCAGCCCCAGCCCGAGTCCGCCAAGCGCCCGAGAGGGCCTTCGCCTCCTGCTCCTCGCGCCGACGCGACCCAGGTGGAGTATGATTTCTCCGCCTTGAGCGAGGACGACGAGGAGGAACAGGAGTAAGTACCCAAGATTTTCATCTTCTTAAATTTCGCCTTGATTATTGTTGAGGCTAATCTTGTTCTTTGTGTTGACTTGAGGACCTTGACCGGCGGGCGGCGAGAAAGCCAAGGTGCACTGTGGTCGAGTCGCGACGACTTCGCCCGCTAAAGCGACGGGGCGTGCGGATCAAGCTTGCGGACCAGGCTGTCGAGGAGCAGCCCAGCGCAGCCCAGCGTAAGTCGGGTTCTGCACTTCGCTTCGCGGTCGTGTTTGAAGATTTTGGTCTTGTGCTAATATCTTGGCGTGTTTGTCTTGACTTGTGCAGAGATGGAGCCGCAGCGGCGAGGAGCATCCGGAGGTCACCCTTGAGGGCGGCAGTCCCTCCATCCCGCCAAGGTTGGACTCCCGGCAAGGGAGAACGTCCGCCAAGGCGGGTGCTCCGCCAAGGCGAGTACCCGCCAAGGCGAGCAGCCCGGCGAGCGGCCACTCCGCCAAGGATAGTTCCCGGCAAGAGAGCCCGCCGCTGAAGGCGTCCGCCAAGGTAAGTTACGCAACTTTGCCTTCTTGGCGTCGCCTCTTTTGGATATTTGCTTGAACTTCTTTTGCTTTTCTTCTTCTTCTAGATCCTCCTCCTCCCGGCAGATGGAGCGGAGGTTGTCATTGAGGAGGAGGAGGACCCTGAGGTGGCGGCGGCGTCCCGTCGTCGAGGACGTGGCGGGGAGCCGGACCACATATGCCGGAGACCGCGCTCCGCAGACGCCTTGCTGACGAAGAAGGGAAAAGCGACCGCACCACCGGCCGGAGGCGGGAGCATCAAGTCTGCGCCGGTCACGGCCCCTCCGCGGAGAGGAGCAGTCCGGCTACTACAGAAGCCCCCAGCGGTGTCTATATCCAGTGCCGTGGGGTTCCTCGTCGCGAGCTCCCGGAGGGCGAGGCCTTTGATGGGGAGATCCTCGCCTCCATGGTTTGAAGGTCGTCGAGGGCCGGCGGAAGCAGCGGGCCCGATGAGGCTGCTTCATCAGCTCCTGGCCCTTTACCGGGCAGACGGTAGCTTCGCTTCCCGGGAGGCCCTCGCTGCCAAGGCCGCCGAGGAGATAGAGAAGCGCGCGGCGGAGCTCAGCGCCGCCAATCAGGCTGCTCTCCGCGAGGTGGCGGAAGCGCAGTGACTTGCGGAGAGTATGAGGTGGTTCTTTGGAGAAGGCCGAGGCCGAAGAGCAGCAACGGCTCGCCGGGGTGGAGCTGTCCCGGCGAGAAGGAGAACTCATCCAGCGGAAGGTCAACCTCGATGTTCACGAGGAAGACCTTGCTGCTCGGGAACAGGCCCTTGGCGGGGAACTGAAAGAGGCAAAGGACGCCGCGGCTGCCGCGGAAACCGCCAAGGAGGATGTCGTGCGCGATGGGTGGACGACACCTATGGGGCCGCCGGGGACGGCCCCTTCGTGAGTTGATGAGGGCGGAGGATGCACAGAGAGAAGCGATCGAGGCGTCTTGTGAGCGATCTTTACCCAGCCGGGACGCGATGGTCGCGTAAAACCCTACTGCTGCTTTGTGTTGTATTGCGCTCGGGAGCCTGGAGAGCAGCTACACCAAGCGTGAGAGTTGCGAAAGAGTCGAACCTCGCGAGAGTAGCGAGTGATCCCAGCCCCCTCTACGTTGTGCATGGGCCTCCTTTTATAGGGCAAGGGGTCACCGACAGGTGTCAACGTAGGGTAGAGGGGTAAAAATGTAAAAGAGGTGGTAGTTGGAACAGTGCGGGAGCGGTGCAGCTACGATTAGCGAGCGATGGATTCTACCTACTTTTGTGAGAGGGGACAAGAGCATTTAATGCCGTCGCCGTCGCCCCAAAAGCTCCGCCCTTGCGTCTCCGTTTGCCACGGCGATGAAGCCACCACCGTGGAGTGCCACCGCACCCTTCATGCAGCCTGACCATCCGCCACGCGTCTCTGGAGAAGGGTGAAGGCGGCAGCGATGGGAGATGAGCTGGAGTGCGGGCACGCGTCGCAGCTCTCCCGGCAAGTACCTTGCCGGGGTCTTGATCTTGCCGGTCCGGGAGCTTGTCGGGCTTGTAGTCTTGTCGCTCCCCGGGCCCTCGCCGGGACGCGCATGGCGTCGAGGCGTGTCTTCTGTGATGTGATCTTCTAGTCTCCCCGGCGAGCTCCTCTCGCCGAGGACTTCACATGGCGGTGTAGTCTTGAGCACAGAGCGGCCTTCCCGGCAAGCTCCTCTTGCCGGGGTCTTAACCTTCTGTCTTGTACACTTTGTTCTTGAATGGCTTGGTATGGAGCGGGAATGGTCTCCGGCAAGCATTTGGTGGATCCAGCTACGGGAAGCTACGACTGCCCGTGCACAAGTTAAGTCTTGAGGTACCCCTACCTTAGCTCTACACCGCAGAGCCCGGGCTGGGCCATACGGTGCCGAAGCGCTGTTGGGCCAGGCCCAAGGCGTCTGCAGACACGCGAAGCCTGGCGTGTCGAATCTGCATACGCATCCGCCCCTTTCCCAAAGCAGCGCGCGTCGATTGCGGCGTCGTGGGAGGCGTGGGCGGCGCATGCAGCCTTTAAGGCATCCACCCCGTGATCGTGGCGCGAGCAGGGTCGCTTCCCCGTCGCTCGGCTCCGCTTTTGCCACGCTGCCCTCATGCATGGGGGTGCGTGGGCGGCGAAAGTGGGAGGCTGAGCCGTCCGCAGGCGGAGAAGGCGAGTCGGCCCGCTCCTCTGGCCTCCTCGCTTTCTGATTGGTTGAGCGGGGCGGTTGAGCCCCCTCCTCGCCCCTTTAAAAAGGGGCGGAAGGGGAGCACAATGGCCACACTCATCCACTTCTCCTTTCATCTTCATCTTCTGTTCTTCTTGCCGCCATGGAAGGAGGAATCCCGGCTCTTGACGGTGGCGGCGGGTCGCTTCTAGGCACCGCACCCTCCCCATCCTGCTCCCGTGGCGGCGGGCCGCTCCGAGAGGGAGAGGGAGGCGTGGCCGTGGGGCAGGCGGGCGTGGCGAGGCGGCCGGGAGAGGCGGTCGTGGTGGCGTGCCTCCTCCATCTCCCCGGCGTCTCGACCACGGCGCGGTCCACACCGGAGATGACCACAGGAGTTCTTCATCAAGCTTCGCCGGGCGCCTCGTCGTCGCCTCCGGCTGCGGTCCCGTTTGCGGACGCGATGGGACGGATCCACCGACGTGATGGAGCTACGCGATGAGGGGCTGCGGGATCAGCGGCACTTTCGGGTGAGTGTCGTGTCCCCAGCCCGGCGTGATGTTCTTCGACCGAGGGTGGAAGACCTTCGCCGGATCCATAGCTTGCGGCGGGGTTCACCCTCCATTTCAAGTTAATGGATGGTGACCTCCCTCGCCGTCAAGGTCTTGGCGACTATGGAACCGGGTGCGCTGCTGTGTGGACAGCTCCTCGGATAGCGAAGCTCCTCCCGGCGAGAGTGCGAGGAGGAGAGCGATAAGCGGCGGCGGGGATGGCGGGCCCGACTAGGCGTCGGACACGCTGCCTCGCGCGCCACCGGCAACCCCATCTTCAGGTTGCGGGCTCCTGAACTCCGGGGCCGTCTCCTTGGCGGTGGCGTGAAAGCAGCAGCAGAAGAGGAAGAGGGGACGGCGGCAAGGCCATTAAGTCGAATCACGAGGCGAGGTGCCCTCGCGCCGATGTCCCACCACTCCGTCTTCAAGCTCTGCCTCCGACGCCTCCGTCTCCGCCAAGCTCCTGGCCGGCCCCCGGGGTGTTCTCTTGGGGTCTTCTGGCGCCCGCGGCTCTCCGGGCATGCGTTCCCCATGCCCGTCACCTTGCGCAGCTCCTGAGGCACGGCGGCGTCACCGCCACGCTCTCCTAGGCGCTCCTTTCGCCCTTCTCCGACAAGTTCCTCTTGCCGGGGCCTTCTTCCCCGGCAGGCTCATCTTGCCGGGAGCTCCTTGACCTACCTCCTGAACTCCTGAACAGAGAAACAGGAGAGGGATCACGGGCACCTTATCTTTTTAAATTGTAAGCCCTCGGGCATTAGCTGCATTTAAGAACTTGTAATCCTCTCTATCATGTTTTTCATCCTCTATGGACTTGTACTAAATTGGATGTTTTTAATGAAAAGAGGGGAAAGCTTGCCGGACTGAGTCTTTTACTTGACTGCGTGCCTTGTGTGTGTTCTTACGCTATCGGGGAGCTTGCCGGGGCGAACACGCTTGCCGATCGCGGGACAGCCCGCTGGTGGTGTCGCTTCCGGCAAGCAACCTCGCCGGGCCAGTTGCGACGCTTAACTTGCTGAGCAGGCTCAAAAGCAAGATAAGGGTGCAGCGGCACACTTGTGTTTGTTGAGCGGACTCGAAACAAACCAAATGCATAAGCTGAGCCCGACTCGGCTCCTCCACGTCACGGGTTTTGACAAGACACGCTCGTTCAAAGACGCAGCCCGCATCTCGGTCCATAGGAGGATGCATGGCGAGGGATGAAAAACTTATCTGATATCGCAGCCCCCAGCAACTCCAGCTTGCCGGAGACGAATCTTGGTGCTTGCAGCCCCCAGTGAGGCGGGCTCGCCGAAGAAGAACCTTGGCACCCGCAGCCCCCGGTGACCCTGGCTTGCCGGGCCCCAGGTGCTGGTGTGATCTTTCGGTTCCTCCTTGTCGCTGCAATTGCAGTCATAAAAGCAGCTGAGGTAGATATGCAACTGCTCCATGCATATGCATGTGTATATAAATCCTGACTATGCAATATGATGCCGAGCCTTGTCCTTCGTATGTTTGTGCTCTACGCTCTCGGGGAGCTTGTCGGGGCGAACACGCTTGCCGCGGGACAGCCCGCTGGCGGTGTTGCTTCCGGCAAACAACCTTGCCGGGCCAGTTGCGACGCTTAACTTGCTGAGCAGGCTCGAAAGCAAGATAAGGGTGCAGCAGCACACTTGTGTTTGTTGAGCGGACTCGGAAACAAAACAAGCACGCAACTGGGCCACGACTTGGCTCCTCTCGCGCACAAGCCTCTCATACGAAGGACACCTCACGGCAGGGCTTGCCACGTTACACCCTCTACTTTACGCCCTTTGTGCGCTTTCACCCTACGCTTCTAGGGAACTTGCCGGCGCTTAACGCGCTTGCTGAGTACGGGACATCAGCAGCCCGCTGGCTGGCGTCGCTTCCGGCAAGCAACCTTGCCACGTCTAGCTCGCGACGCACTTAACTTGCTGAGCAGACTCGAAACGAAACAAGGGCGCGAAGCTGGTCGCGGCTCACTTTCTACTCGTTGAGTGTGTTCGAAGCAAAGTAAGGGTGCGGCTATTCACAAGCAGGCTCCTCAGCGCACAGGTTTCGTGCACAAACGACGAACGCGAGAGGGATATAACGAATAAAAGCGTGGAGTTAAGGAGTGCTCTGCACGAAGGCTCGAGCGACTTAGCTTTTTCTTGCTTCTTTGCACTTGCTGGTGGAACTCAATGGCGCGTCCTCGACGACAGCGCAGCACTCCGGGGAGGTGCGTTTGCCGGAACGAGCACCAGTGCTGTCTTTGCCGGGCTTATAGCGTTCCGAGGAGCCGTGCTTGCCGGAGCGAGCGCCAGAGCCGTCCTCGCCGGACTTAGAGCTCAATGGTGCGTCCTCGTCGACAGCGTAGCGCTCCAGGAGATGCGCTTGCGGCACGGAGGGGGCGGGAAGCGGCGCGCGAGCAGGACATGCTCGGACTCCTAGTAGCGATAGGAGGAGCAAGGCCCTGCTCCGGCACTTTCGCTTTGCTCATGCATGGACGGCGGTCCGGAGCATCCGCGAGCCTCGGCTTATCCTTGCCCCAGCAGGCGGATACCACCTTTCGTGGTATGGCGCTGCTGGGTCACCGTGTGCCGAGATGGATGTGGATCTGCGGAGACCGAGGCGCGGTCATCCGTCCTGTCTCTGGATCTGGTGGCGCCGCGAGTGCTCTCGCCAGCGTCCACCCTATCAACGGCGTCTCCTCCGCCCACCGTTGGCTCCGGTGGCGGTGGGGAAGACGGAGATGGGTCTGCGACCCTCGAAGCTCTCGTCTTCGGGGCCATGGCGCAGTTGTCGACGAAGCCGTTAATGAACCGGAGAGGTTGATGAAGAGTGCGGCGCTTGACGCCGGATCAGGTCCGCACAACCTCGGCGCCCTACCGGGCGCGCCAAAGATGTCGCGGCGCGATGGGTGGGCGACACCTATGGGGCGCGGGGCGGCCCGCCGTTAATTGATGCGAGGCGGAGGATGCCGAGAGAGCGGATCGAGGCGTCTGCTGGCGATCTTTTACCCAGCCGGACGCGATGGTCGCGTAAACCCTCTGCTGCTTTGTGTTGTATTGCGCTCGGGAGCACGGAGAGCAGCTACACGGCGTGAGAGTTGCGAAGAGTCGAACCTCGCGAGAGTAGCGAGTGATCCCAGCCCCCTCGTTGTGCATGGGCCTCCTTTTATAGGGCAAGGGTCGCGACGGTGTCAGCGTAGGGTAGAGGGTAAAAATGTAAAGAGGTGGTAGTTGGAGCGGTCTTGGAGCGGTGCAGCTACTGATGCTTGAGCGATGGATTCTACCTACTTTTGACAGAGGGGACAAGAGCATTTAATGCCGTCGCCGTCGCCCCAAAAGCTCCGCCCTTGCGTCTCCGTTTGCCACGGCGATGAAGCCACCACCGTGGAGTGCCACCGCACCCTTCATGCAACCTGACCGTCCGCCCGCGTCTCGGAGAGGGCTGAAAGGCGGCGTGGGCGAGATGAGCTGGAGTGCGGGCACGCGTCACAGCTCTCCGGCAAGTACCTTGCCGGGTCTTGATCTTGCGGGCCGGGAGCTTGTCGGGCTTGTAGTCTTGTCGCTCCCCGGCCCCTCGCCCGACGCGCATGGCGTCGGCGTGTCTTCGTGATGTGATCTTCTAGTCTCCCGGCGAGCTCCTCTCGCCGAGGACTTGCATGGCGGTGTAGTCTTGAGCACAGAGCGGCCTTCCGGCAAGCTCCTCTTGCGGGGTCTTAACCTTCTGTCTTGTACACTTTGTTCTTGAATGGCTTGGTATGGGCGGAATGGTCTCCGGCAAGCATTTGGTGGATCCAGCTACGGGAAGCTCGATTGCCCGTGCACAAGTTAAGTCTTGAGGTACCCCTACCTTAGTACACCGACAGAGGAGCTTGCCGCCAAGGTCGCGCAGCTGGAGGAGTTCTTGAAGGCGGCGAGAGAAGGTCGCCGCGCTCGTCACGGAGCCGAGAAGGATGCCCGCACCAACTCAGAACTCAGAGTGCCTTTCCAAGAAGGGCGGCAATTGAAGGCCGCCAAGGACTCCATCGAGGTCTTGGGCTTCAAGTCTCTCTGTTGAGGACTCGCTTGACGCTGCCGGGATCGGGAAACCAAGCTGAAGGAGGAGCTCCGCGAGAGCGAACCTTAGTGGCTAAGCGCCAATAAAGCAGCCGAGGACTTCCGCCCGTGTCGTCGAGATATGGACCGAGGACTTGGTATCTTCTGCGTCCGCCATTGATCGGGAGCTCTTTGGCTGCCAAGCTGGAGCACCTCATCTACTCCCGGATCAAACCTTGCCTGCGCCAAGCTCAGCCTCTTCTTCGAAGTCGCGCGGCCCTTGCAAATCTGCGGAAGAAGATCCCCGGGCAACTTGCCGAGGAGACTCTCCGGCTGTGCGCGGGGACCCTGGAGCGAGTGCTGACGAAGATCGTATATCGCAATCCTGGCATAAACCTCGCCAACATTCTTCGCAGCTTGCCGGCCGACGCAGACATGGAGGCTCTGAAGGAGCAGGTCGCCCACATCATCGCCAAGGTGAATAAGATCTCCAGGATGGAGGGCGACCGCGTAGACTAGGCCTCCTTTATCTTTATCTCTTTTAGTTGCTGCATAGGGTGTTATGAACTCATCAGTTATCGCGACAAGTTATTCCTTGTAAGATATTACCTTTATTTTGATCAGCAGATGCAGTGTTATCTCCTTGTTTTGATCCTCAACCGCATGCTTCAACTTTATGCTTCTAGGAGTTTTGCGGCAAGGAGCCCTTGCTTGAGTGCCGAGTGTCGAACTTCGAAGCAGCCAGCTGGCAAGGTCTTACCGGCAAGCAACCTTGCCGTGGCTTGTTGCAGCGCACCTAGCTCATTGGCCGGACTCGAAAAGCGAAACAAGGCGCAACACTTCGTCACGGCTCACTTAAATCGTTGAGCGTGCTCGAAAACAAGACAAGGGTGCGGCTATCCACGGGTAGGTTCCTCCGAGCACAAGTTTTCCATACGAAGCGTGGTTGTTCAAGGAAGGCAACTTAAAATTCAAAACTTTGAGCTGCTCAAATCCCGACAACTTAGCTTTCGTGATCTATGCACTCTCCGGCAAGCTTCTCTTTCTTGAACAGCACTTGGTTCATCCTCCATCTCCTTCCCCCCCGGCAAACTTGTGCACGAGGAACGTTTCTTTTGCTTAAGAGACAAGGAAAGAGAAGAAGGAAAAAGCATATGGCCTTTCGGCGTGCTATTGCTTGCCGGATATGTGTGTCGTACGAAAGATGCCAAATAACTCATGCAAATAGCAAAGAAGAGCATGTGAAAAGGCAAATATCGCAAAACACGGAAACTTTATTGCTGCACGGGGTCTGCGCCCGACTTTGTACAAAGGGTTACATGCAACGACGGCAAAGCTTTTGTACAAAAAGTGGTTGCCGGAGCGGATCACGGCAACCGCGCCTTATGGGTAAAACTTGCGAAGATGCTCTATGTTCCAGGAGTTACTCACTGGTAAGCCTTCTTCGGTCTCGAGGCGGACAGCGCCGGGCCTCGTGACTTGTCTCACCCGATAAGGGCCTTCCCACTTCAGCGTCAACTTGTTGGAATTCTTGGCGGACTGAACACGCCGAAGAACAAGGTCGCCTTCCTCGAGACTCCTGGCTTTGACCTTGCGGCTATGGTAGCGGCGCAAGGCTTGCTGGTATCGAGCAGCTCGTCTGACAGCACGAGGCGTCCCTCCTCAAGGAGCAATCGTCATCTTGCCATAATTGCTCTTGCTCGAAACTCATCATAGCGAGTACTCGAGGAGATCCGTATCACGAGTTCCGTGGGGAGAACCGCTTACGCTCCATAGACTAGAGCAAAGGGTGTCTGTCCGGTGGCTCGATTTGGTGTCGTTACGATTGACCAAAGAGCCGCGGCAGCTCCTCTATCAATTTCTTCCGCACTGCGCATCTGTCGAAAGTTCTTGTCTTGAGTCGCGCAGCACTTGACGTGGCCCTTTCGCTTGACCGTTGCTCCTTGGGTGAGCAGCGAAGCGAAACAGAACCTTGGCGCCAAGGTCTTGGGCGTCTTGCATGAAGGTGCGGCTAGTGAATTGTGTACCGTTGTCGGTGATAATCTGTTAGGGATCGAAGCGACACACAATCGACTGAAGAACTTGATGCTTGTTGTCTTTGTCACCTTTCTCATGGCTCCACTTCGGCCACTTTGTGAACTTGTCGATTACTACGTACAAGTACTCAAAGCCCCGACAACAGGGGAAGGGCCGAGATATCGAGCCCCGGACGAGAAGGGCAGGATAAAGGGATTGTTTGGAGAGCTTGAGTGGTGATGGATCTGCTTTGCATGGGCCGCACGCTTCACACTTGGTTACTAGTGCGATTGCATCTTGGAGGGCTTCTTGCCAAAGAACCCTTGCGGAAAGCTTTCGGCAAGTGCCCTTGCGCCAATGTGGTGGCCACATATGCCTCCGTGTATCTCGCCAACAGCTTACGGTCCATCTTCCACGGAGATGCACTTGATCGACACCATTGAGCCTTCTTACGTACAGCTCGTTATCCACGAACTGATACATACTTGACTGTTTGGTTATCTTTTCTATTTCTTCTGGGTCGTCGGGAAGTTCTCCAGTTTGCAGAAAGCGGACGATCTGCTGTGCCCATGCCGGAGCTCGGGGCTCAACGGCAAGGACTAAAGGCATGAAGGCCGCTGTGGGAACCTCAGCTTCCACGGCAAGGATCTCTGGCTCTGCCGGCGCTGAAGGTCCCCCGGCAAGCTTGCCGGGGCAAGGCTTGTCGGGAACACTTGCTTCAACCGCACAGATCCGAGGATCTGCAGGAGCAAACTGTTCCTCAGCGTTCTGGCTGTTGATCTTGGGGACTTTGGCGGCGGTCTCAGGGAGATCCGCCGGCAAGTAGTCGCCGGAGACCAATTTTCTCTTCTTGGACTGCCCAATTGATGGTGTGACGGAGGGTTGAGTCAGCTTGAGCAAGAAGGTCCACGGTTCCTGAGTAACTTCATGAAGCACACTTTGAAAGGCCATCTGCGATTTCATTACGAGCTCTCGGGACATGCTCCATCTGCAAACCTTCAAAGCGCTCCTCAAGCTTCCTCACTTCATCTACATAAGCTTCCATCAAAGGGCTCTGATAGCTCTTGTTAACTTGTCGGACCACCAACTGAGAATCTCCCCGCACAATCCACTTCCTGATCCCAAGTTCGGCCGCGATCCTGAGGCAGGCGAGCAAACCTTCATATTCAGCAGTGTTGTTTGTCGCTTGCTCCCTTGGGAAGTGCATCTGGATAACATACTTGAGGTGCTCTCCGGTGGGCGCGATGAGTACCACGCCGGCACCGGCGCCCTGCAGCGAGAAGGCACCATCAAAGTACATTACCCATTCACTTGTTGCTTCTTGTATGGGTGCACTTGTTTCTTGGACTTCTTCATCAGGTGTTGGGGTCCATTCTGCTATGAATTCTGCCAAAGCCCGGCTCTGTATGGTTGAGGTACTTTCAAACTTGAGTCCAAAGCTCGACAGCTCCAGTGCCCACTCGACGATCCTGCCTGTTGCTTCTGGGTTGTGCAATATCCTCTTGGTGAGGCGAGTGATCCTTTGTTATCTCGTGTGCTGGAAGTAATGGCGCAGCTTTCTCGAGGCCATGAGGAGGCCGAAGCAGCTTTTGCACACGAGTATCTTGATCTAGCCCCTGGAGAAGGGAGCTTACAAAATACACTGGCGCTGCACCATCTTTTCCGCACCTCATCACATCCTGCTGTGAGTTGCCCTTGTCGGGGCAGAGCTTGTCGGACAGCCCCACCTTGTCATTGGACTCGCTTGCCGGTGGTGCAGCCTCCTCGTCGGACTCCTCTCCACTACTAGCGCAGCACTAACCACTTGGTTGGTTGCCGCTAGGTACTGCAACAACTTCTCCCGTGGTCTAGGTGCGACAAGTATTGGGGTGGAGGATAGGTATTGTTTCAAATCTTGCAGCGCTGCCTCCGCTTAGGAGTCCATTTCATGGGGCCTGCCTTCTTCAAGATTTTGAAGAAAGGTAGGGCGCGCTCTGCAGACTTTGAAATGAACCTACTGAGGGCAGCCACACAACCTGCGAGCCTTCTGACATCTTTGACTCGCTTCGGGGCCTCGATCTGCTCAATGGCTTTAATCTTGTCGGGGTTGGCTTCAATCCCTCTCTGTGACACAAAGAACCCGAGAAGCTTGCCGGAGGGAACTCCAAAGACGCACTTCTCAGGGTTCAACTTTAGCTGTATCTTGCGCAGGTTCTGAAATGTCTCTTCCAAATCTTGAATCAGTGTATCCTTGCTCTTGCTCTTCACCACAATATCATCCATGTAAGCCTCTACATTTCGGTGGATCTGTGGTTCAAAAGCAGTATACACTACCCTTGCGAATGTTGACCCTGCATTCTTCAGTCCAAATGGCATGCGTATGAAGCCGTAGGTGCCACATGGAGTGATAAACGCAGTCTTCTCTTCATCCTCTTTGGCCATAAAGATCTGGTGATAGCCTGAGTATGCATCAAGAAAGCAGAGTAGCTCACATCCGGCAGTGGAGTCTCGATCCGGTCGATCTTGTGGCAAGGGAATGGATCTTTGGGACATGCTTTATTTACATCGGTGAAGTCTATACACAGCCTCCACTTCCCGTTAGCCTTGCGCACGACAACTGGGTTTGCTAACCACGTCGGATGGATCACGCCTTTAACCAGGCCTGCTGCCTCTAGCTTCTTGATCTCTCCATTGATGAATTCTTGACGCTCCATGGCTTGCTTCCTCACTTTTTGCTTGATGGGCCGCGCATGAGGGCAAACGGCAAGCTTGTGCTCAATTACCTTCCTGGGAACTCCGGGGATGTCAGATGGTTGCCATGCAAACACATCGACGTTCGCCCGCAGGAAGGCAATGAGCGCGCTTTCCTATTTGTGTCAGCGTGGGCGATGGTAAAGTTCCACCGATGCCGTCCTCCTTGGCGGGCACCTTCTTGGTTGCCGGCGGGCGCCATTCCCTTTACTCTTGCGGTGGAGCTCGACGGGACGTCCTCGACAGCAGCGCAACACTCCGAAGAGGTGCGGTTGCCGGAGTGGGCCCCGGAGCACTTGCCGGACTTGGTCTTCGTCTTCTTCCCCTCGGGAGCTTCAGCGGCAAGTGTATTCTTGTCGGCCGCTGCTGCCGCGTCCCGGTAGATCTTGTCGGTGCAGATAAGCGCATCTTTCTTGTCGCCGTGGACAGTGATGACGCTTATCGGCCCCGGCATCTTGAGTATATTGTAAGCATAATGGGAAGCTGCCATGAACTTGGCGAGGGCAGGACGGCCGAGTATTCCGTTGTATGGTAACGGAATATCGGCGACGTCGAAAGTGATGCGCTCAGTCCTGAAGTTGAGCTCCCCGCCAAAGGTCACCGCAGAGTGATCTTTCCTTGGGTTTGCTCCGTCCGGGTTGATTCCTTGGAAAGAACCGGTCTCTTGAGCTTCGCCATCGGGATTTGGAGTTTCTTGATCACAGCGAGAGGAGATCAAGTTCAGCCCGGCCCGCCGTCAACTAACATTTTGGTGACCTTGAGGTTGCGGATGGTGGGCGAGACCAGCATCGGCGGGCACCCGACCGCGGTGGTGCGGTCGGGGTGATCCTCAAGATCAAAAAGCGATGGGCGTCTTGGACCATTTGAGGAGCCTGCGCGACTCTATGGGCGGCTCCGCTGCATTCACTTCACGCGCCCACTGCTTTAGCTGGCGGTGGGAGGTGTGCAGTGAGGCGCCACCGTCGACGCACAGGACCTCCGTGGCCTTCTGGAACTCCTGCTCGCTGTCATCCTCATCCTCCATGTCTTCGTCGTCGTCTTCATCCTTGTCGCGGCTCCGGGGAGGTCGATCACCTTGTCGCCGCTTGGCCTTGCCGAAGCGTCCTCCCTGGCCGTTGAACGGCCGCTTCTTGCTCGGTTCTCCTCCGCCACCTTGGGCCCTCTCCTTGTCGCGCCTCTCGTACTCAGCCTTTTGCTGCTCGACGAGATAGTCGACGCGCTTGCAGTTATATAGATCGTGGCCCTTGGTGCGGTGGATTTTGCAGTATTGCTTGCCGGGGCCGTCCCGCTTGTCGGCTGCCGCTCTGAGGAGGAGCTCCTTGCGAGTCGCCAACCTGTGCTTGCTTGGCGGGAGCCTCCTTGCCGGACTTTTCGACGGCAAGCACCTCTTCCTTGTTCTTTTTCTGATTGTTCCACCGCCGGCGCTTCTTTGCCGGGGCGGCGTCGTCGGAGTCGCTTCCTCCTGCGCCCGACATCCTCCCGAGAGCCTCCTCCCTCTTGCAGCGTGCGCATTTTTATCCAGAGCATAGAGCTCGTGACATCCCGAATCTTAGTCATCGCCATCTCTTCACGCATGCGGCGGTTACGCACGTTACGGTGGAGCGCGCTGATAACATGGCAGGGTGGACATCGAGGATGTTGTGCTGCACATGGTGAAGCGTTGGATATACTTGCGAGGATTCTCCTTCCCTACGGGCCAAAATGTGGAATCACTCTCTGGCCGTGAGGTTTGTGGCGCCGATGAAAGGCGCCAACAAAGCGATGGCAAAGTCCGCCAAGAAGAGATGGAGCCTTCCGGCAAGTGCATAAGCCAGAACGAGCGTTCGGCCTAAGCACAAGCGGAAGTAATTCGCGAGAATCTTCTCGTCGCGCCCCGGCGCTGCTGCGGCGATGGTGTAGACGCCGAGGAATTCCGAGGGTGCGTCTTGCCGTCGTACTTTTCCGATGCGTCGGGCTTGAAATTCTTCATGCTGGAGCCCTTTGGGCGTCGCAGCTCACGGGTGAGCGCGGGGCAGCTGCTGCGTCGACAAGTCGCTGGCTTTCGCCGAAGCAGCGTCAAGATGCTTCAGCTCTCTGGTCGGATTGTCGCCGAGTCTCTCGGCGGCGCTCGATCGTGGTCCGAGCGTCCTCTTGTCGCCGATCGTCAAGGACCTGGCGTTGATCCCGACGAGCCCGTGGATCCGACGATGCCGTGGAGCCGTCGTCGGCGTTGTTCCGACGGGGCGGCGTCTTTCGCTTCCGCGGCGGGGAGTGCACGGTGGGTGCACCCCCGGCGGTCTTGTCGCCGCCGGCCCTCGTCTTCTCGGCTTGCCGCGGCCGTGAGGCCACCGGCTGCCGTGGAGAGTCGTTGTTGGCGAAGGCGACCAGGCTCCGGATGGTAGCCCTCCAGTCTTCGGCCTTGTCTGCGGCTGGAGGGAAGTCGAGGAGCATTTGCGCCCTTATGAGCGCTTCTGCCGGAGTGGAGGCGGGAGCGGCGGTCGCGAGGGGGGGACGCTCGGACTCTAACAGTGTTAGAAGGAGCAGGTCTGCCCGGCGCTTCGCTTTGCCCGTGCTGGGCGAAGTCCGGAACATCCGCGAGCCTCCGGCGTGTTCTTGCTCCAGCAGGCGGATACCACCTCCCGTGGTATGGCGCTGCTGGGTCGTCGTGCGCTGAGATGGACGTGGATCCACGGAGGCCGAGGCGCGGTCATCCGCCCTGTCCCTGGATCTGGTGGCGCCGCGAGTGCCCTCGCCGGTGTCCACCCTTCCGCTGGCGTCTCCTCCGCCTACCGTTGGTTCCGGTGGCGGCGGGTGAGACGCAGACGGGTCTGCGACTCTCGAGGCCCTCGTCTTCGGGGCCATGACGCAGTTGCCGATGAAGTTGCTGACTAAACTGGAGAGGTTGATGAAGAATGCGCTGCTGTGACGCGGATCAGGTCCGCACAACCTCGATGCCCCCTACAGCGCGCCAAAGATGTCGGGCGGGGCGGGGCGGATGGAGGCCCGCCGCCGCGGCACCTATGGGGCGGGGCCCTTCGTGAGTGCGATGCGAGGCGGAGGAGGCCAGAGAGCGGATCGGCGATGCAGCGGCGGGGTTTTACCCAGCCGGGCGCGATGGTCGCGTAAACCCTCTGCTGCTTTGTGTTGTATTGTGCTCGGGAGCTTGAAGAGCTACGATGGCAGCTACACCAAGCGTGGGAGTTGCGAATGGTTCGAACCCCCTCTACGTTGTGCATGGGCCTCCTTTTATAGTGCAAGGGTCACCGGCAGTGTCAGCGTAGGAGAGAGGGGTAAAAATGTAAAAGAGGTGGTAGTTGGAGCAGTGCGGGAACAGTGCAGCTCGATTAGCTTGAACGATGGATTCTACCTACTTTGTGAGGGGGACAAGGGCATTTAATGCCCGTCGCCGTCGCCCAAAAGCTCCCGCCCGTGCGTCTCCGTGCGCCACGGCGATGGATCCCCACCGTGGAGTGCCACCGCACCCCTAGGCTGCCTGACCATCCGCCCGCAGCGTCTCGGAGAGCTTGAGGCGACGCGTGGGCAGATGAGCTGGAGTCTTGGGCACACAGCACAGCTCTCCGGCAAGTACCTTGCCGGGTCTTGATCTTGCGGACCGGAAGCTTGTCGGGCTCTGTAACTTGCGCTTCCGGGCCCTCGGCGGCGTATAAGCGCCGGCGTGTCTTCTACGATGTAATCTTCTAGTCTCCCGGTGAGCTCCTTTCGCGGGGCCTCGCGTGAATGATGTAATCTTGAGCACAGGGCGGCCTTCGGCAAGCTCCTCTTGCCGGGGTCTTGACCTTCTGTCTTGTACACTTTGTTCTTGAATGGCTTGATATGGAGCAGGAATGGTCTCCGGCAAGCGTGTAGTAGATCCAGCCGCGGGGAGCTGCAACTGCCCGTGCACAAGTTGGGGTACTGAGGTACCCCTACCTTAGTACACCGACAGTTAGCCTCTGCGATATCGTGGTAGATCAACTCTTGTAATACTCATATCATCAAGATCAATCAAGCAGGAAGTAGGGTATTACCTCCATAGAGAGGGCCCGAACCTGGGTAAAACATTGTGTCCCCAGCCTCCTGTTACCATTAGTCTTAGACGCACAGTTCGAGACCCCCTACCCGAGATCCACCGGTTTTGACACCGACACTGGGTCCCGGGTGTCAGCCCCTCCTTGTGCAGTTATCTCGCTTATTGACTACATTGACAATGGCGTGCGACCCAGATGTTAAGAAACCATCAGGAGGAACCATTTTTTTCTTGTAATAAAGGAGGCACTTGCTTGCCTACTGCCATGATCCTGGTGAGTCCCTACTATCATCCTCACCATGTACATTCCTCTCCTTATTCCTCCCAGTTGTTGACCATGTTGACAACACCGGAGGGCGGCGCAACGGCGAGCGAACCAAGGCGGAGGACGATGGTGAGGCCTCGGACGGGAACGGACCAAGGCGGAAGATGCATAGAGTTTTAGGGTGCGATGTGGCTGCGATGCATGCGCGGCAGCACAGCCAGCCATGGGAGGCGGGAGCAGGTGGTCCCGCCGGCACTAGTTTGGCTTTGGCGGCTAGAGGAAGAAGAGATTGAAGAAACACGATAGACTTTGAATGTCAATCCAACGGTCAACGTTGGCACAATCGTTTGTTGACTAAGCTGACACCATGTAGCATACTTTTTACAGGAAGAAAAGAAGAACTGGGCTCGTTCGCGAGATAACATTCCTGAAACTACCATAGTTTGATCTTGCGTCACAACTAAAACTGCCAGGAAAACGCGTTTGTTTGCCATCCTCTTCCCAGGGAATGTTCGCCACATAACATTCTCAAAAATCAAAGACTTGAGAAGGAGTACAGAACAAGATAGTGTACCAGTAAAGAGACGTTGCTGAATTTTAAAAATGAGACGTGCTCCTTTGGGGATGAAATAATATCCATTGCCTCTTATTGCTTTCAAAAAATATCTAGTGTCAACATAGAACAACAGGAGTGTTGTGTTAAGTTTTGGAATTTTTCGGGGTTCGTTTGCACATTTTTATACATTAACTGGGTTTTCTAGGGATTTTATGTGCATAATTCAAATTTGAAATACATGCACATGCTCCAGTGCATATAAATTGGTTGAAAAATCAAATATGTGTCCTCGGGTGCATGCTTAGGTCCCATGCAAGAAATGGGAATGAATTTCAAACACTAGGGCACTGTTGATTGTCGACAAAACGTTGAATTACCTGGTTTTTTTAACTCTAGTAAATCCAAAACTCGTCTGAAATTCATGAATCTTGGACATGCAGTGGTAAATTTTTTGTCCAATTTGGGGCAGGTTTGGGTATAAGCTTCTCACAAACCAGAGCTTCTCACAACAAGCCTGATTGTTTCAGTAGGGAACGTGCCACCTTTGGGGACGAAATGATATCTATTACCTCTTATTGCTTTCAAAAAATTTCTAGTGTTAACATAGAACAATAGGAGTGTTGTGTTAAGTTTTGGAATCTTTCGGGGTTCATTTGGACATTTTTATACATTAACTGGGTTTTCTAAGCATTTTATGTGCATAATTCAAATTTGAAATACATGCACATGCTCCAATGCACATAAATTGGTTGAAAAATCAAATCTGTGTCCTTTGGTGCATGCTTAGGTCCCATTCTAGAGATGGGAATGAATTTCAAACACTAGAGCACTGTTGATTGCCGGCAAAATGTTGAGATACCTTGTTTTGAAATTCTAGTAAATCCAAAACTCGTCTGAAATTCATGAAACTTGGCATGCTATCATGGAGGTGCATCAACATGTCATGGTAAATATTTTTACACTGGCATGCTATCATGGAGCGGCATCAACATGCCGTGGTAAATTTTTTGACACAGGCAGATTAGACCAAATAGAAGTATCGTGCTAAATTTTGGAATTATTCTGGGTTCGTTTGGCCTTTTTTATACATGGGACAATTGCATTTTTACCCCTAGTTGGTTCCTACCCACGGGTTTTGCCCTTATTTTTCGAGCTTGCTCAGTTTTGCCCTTACTTTTTCCATCGAGGTCCCTTGAATGCCCTTTGACTGTTTGACCAAAACTTTGAAAATTCATAACTAATTCATATGAAATCAGAAAAATGCAAATAAGATATCAAAATGTTCAGATAAACATTACCTTTATGGGCATATGATTTGCATTCAGGATAAAAGCATCGTTTAAACTACCCGAGGTAATTAATGTTATTAACATTATTAAAAATAAATAGATATAAACAATATTTGTTTCATGAATAAAAATTATATGCAAATGTAGGTGATGTTTTCTGAACATCCTGATACCTGATTTGCATTTTCCTGAGTTCGTATCAACTTGTTATGAAGTTTCCAAGTAATGGTCAAAGTCGTTAGAACATTCATAACAGGTTGATACAAACTCAGAAAAATGCAAATAAGTTACGAGATGTTAGTAAAACATCACCTACATTTGCATGTAATTTTTATTCATGAAAAGAATATTGTTTATACCTATTTATTTTTAATAATGTTAATAACATTAATTACCTCGGGTAGTTTAAACGATGCTTTTGTCCTGAATGCAAATGATATGCCCATAAAGGTAATGTTTATTGAACATTTTGATATCTTATTTGCATTTTTCTGAGTCCATATGAATTAGTTATGAATTTTAAAAGTTTTGGTCAAACGGTCAAAGGGCATTCGAGGGACCTCGATGGAAAAAGTAAGGGCAGACTGAGCAAGCTCGAAAAGTAAGGGCAAAACCCGTGGGTAGGAACCAACTAGGGGTAAAAATGCAATTGTCCCTTTATACATTGATTGAATTTATGGGTATTTAATGTGCAAAATTCAAATTTGAACTAAAAGCACATGCTCCAGTGCACCAAAGTTGGTTGAGAAATCACATGTGTGTCCTTGGGTGAATTTCTAGGTCCCGTGCAAGAAATGGGAATGGAATTCAAACATCTGGGCGTCGTGGCTCGGCCAGAAAGATTGAGAAACTTGGTTTTTTAATTCATGTAAATACAAAACACGCCTGAAAATCATGAACTTGGCATGGTGTCATGGCATGGCACCAACATGCTGCGGTAATTTTTTGGGCCAAATTGGGACAAGCTTTGGTATAAGCTTCTTGCAAACCGGAGCTTCTCTCAAGAAGGCTCGTGGTTCCGAGAGGGAACATGTCACCTCCGTGTGTGAAACGACATACGTACAGTGCCTTGTCCCGCCTTAAATTTTTTACACATGCAGATTAGACCACATAGATGTATTGTGCTAAATATTGGAATTATTCTGGGTCCGTTAGGCCTTTTTATACATTAATTGAATTTCTGGGCATTTAATGTGCATAATTCAAATTTGAACTACAAGCACATGCTCCAGTGCACCAAAGTTGGTTTAAAAATCACATGTGTGTCCTTGGGTGAATTTGTAGGTCCCATGCAAGAAATGGGAATGAAATTCAAACATCTGGGCGTCGTGGCTCGGCCAGAAAGATTGAGAAACTTAGTTTTTTAATTCTTGTAAATCCAAAACACGCCTGAAAAACATGAAACTTGGCATGGTGTTGTAACATGGCCCCAACATGCTGTGGTAATTTTTCTGTCTGATTTGCGAAGGCGCATAGATTAACAATCAACAAAGTCATTTTGGAACAGGTGTTGTCATGTTACAAATCGGAAACACAAGTATTATTGAAACCGTGGGCGTTCTACTTACCAATTACGTGCCGCCATGTGTCCCCTTTTTTTATTGGGTAGGAGGTGTTGTGCGGGGTAGATAATTGAGTACGGGAGGCATGCAATCAGACCCCTGCGTGTGCTCATCGGGAGGAGAGCCCATTGACCTCTATCCGCCATGCTCCTCCCTTCCAACGTCTCCATTAATGGCGCCCCAACCCCTGTTTCACGGCGTGGCTATGTCTCACTAGACTGAGATTTAAGAGAGAAAAATGAAAATCTGAAAAGAAAGTTTTGCACGGATCTTGATGTAAGATCCGATGGACCTATATAGCATCGACTGCAACTTATAGCAAGCATGATGAATATAAGGACGGTGACAGTGGATAAAAATTGTCTTACATATTTAGGAACATAATTAAAAAAAGCCACATGTGGCAACGCCCAAAATGCACAAGGGCAAAAGAAGGAAGACAATGATCTGGCTCGCTGATCTCTACTTTCTTGATGCGTTGCTGCAGGCCGCAGGAACTAGTCTCTGCGGCGAGCGGCGATGAGCGCTTTCTTTTCTTCAAGATGCTGCTTGATAGCATCCACGAATTCCTCCACCAGCCTTCTGCACTCGATGTGCAGCATGGCATTCTCGTCCATAAGGTTCTCGACGATGACGCCGGTCCTCTTCAACAAGCCAGTGGTCTCCTCCTGCTGCTCCGCACTTCCGACGATCTTCACCCTCTACAAGTCGTGCTCGGCCAGGAGCTTCACATTGCTCTCATTTAGTTGCCGGATGATGCTGGTAGCCTGTTTGAAAGAGGCTTTCATGTCGTCCTGCAACCTCACCCAGCCGGAGATCTGATCCATCTGGCTATGGACGATCACATGCATGCGCCTGTAAGAGTCCTCACCTGCCCGCGAGACATTTTCCCAGGCCGCCGCAGCGTGGGAGGACATCTCTGCTGCATTCGCGTCGCGGGGGGACATCTCTTCTGCTTTCGCGGCGTGGCTGGACCAGTCTGCTGCATCGATGGTGCAGCGCGACCTCTGTGCTGCTTCGGCGGCGTGGCGGGACCTCTGTGCTACTACGACCGCGTGGTGGGACATGTCGGCTGCTTTCGCCGCGAGGCGGGACATCTCTTGTGCTTCCGCTTCCATGCTCGCCTCTCCCTGGTGGCAATCTCTCAACCCAGAACTCACGTTGGCCAATGCAGACACAAGGGAACGATGATGAATGACTTGTTTGTTTTTGTGGATGAGGAGTTGAGGAGGAATGTGCGGTCATCTTGGAGTAGTAGTATTTATAAAACAGTACTAATACGCTCTTAAGTGTGAAACCGTTTAGGTTTTGTTCGGTGTGAACAGGTTTGCAATTAAATAACGTGTGGCAGTAATTTGGAATGTGACGGGACACAGGCTCAAAATTTATTGAGGTTCTAGGTGTGGCACTATTCCCGGAAGGCGTTGAAGGAAATATGCCCTAGAGGCAATAATAAAGTTGTTATTTATATTTCCGTATATCATTATAAATTTTTGTTGTTCATGCTACAAGTGTATTAACCGGAAACTTGATACATGTGTGGATACATAGAAAAAACACAGTGTTAGTTAATCAAATATGGTTAAGTTTCCTAACCATAGACATGTGTTGTCATTTGACGAACAGGATCACATCATTAGGAGAATGATGTGATGGACCAGACCCATCCGTTAGCTTAGCATAATGATCGTTAAGTTTTATTGCTATTGCTTTCTTCATGGCTTATACATATTCCTTTGACTATGAAATTATGCAACTCCCGAATACCGGAGGAACACCTTGTATGCTATCAAACGTCACAACATAACTGGGTGATTATAAAGATGCTCTACAGGTGTCTCCGAAGGTGTTTGTTGGGTTGACATAGATCGAGATTAGGATTTGTCACTCTAATATCGGAGAGGTATCTCTGGGCCCACTCGGTAATGCACATCATGATAAGCCTTGCAAGCAATGTGACTAATGAGTTAGTTGTGGGATGATGCATTACGGAATGAGTAAAGATACTTGCCGGTAACGAGATTGAACTAGGTATGGAGATACCGACAATCGAATCTTGGGCAAGTAACATACCGATGACAAAGGGAATAATGCATGTTGTCATTTCGGTTTGACCGATAAAGATCTTCGTAGAATATGTAGCAACCAATATGAGCATCTAGGTTTCGTTGTTGGTTATTGACCGGAGATGTGTCTCGGTCATGTATACATAGTTCTCGAACCCATAGGGTCCGCACGCTTAACGTTCGATGACGATTTGTATTATGAGTTATGTGTTTTGGTGACCGAAGATTGTTCGGAGTCCCGGATGAGATTAAGGACATGTCCAGGAGTCTCAAAATGGTCGAGATGTAAAGATTGATATATTGGAAGGTGGTATTAGGACACCGGAATGGTTTCAGAGTGGTTCGGGTATTTTTCGAAATACCGAGGGGTTACCGGAACCCCCCGGGGAAGTAATGGGACAACACGGGGCTTAAGGGAGAGGGGAGGCAGCCCACAAGGGGTGGTCATGCTCCCTCCCATAAGGATTCCGAATTTGACTAGGGAAGGGGGCGCGCCCCCCTTTCCTTCTCCTCTTCCCTCTCCCTTCCCTCTATCCCCCTCCAAGAGAAGGAAAGGGGAAACCTACTAGGACTAGGAGTCCTAGTTAGTTTCCCCCCTTGGCGCGCCCCCTAGGCCGGTGGCCTCCTCCCCTGCTCCTTTATATACGGGGGCAAGGGGCACCCCATAATACATCAGTTATTCTCTTAGCCGTGTGCCATGCCCCGCTCCACAGTTTACTCCTCCGGTCATAGCGTCGTAGTGCTTAGGCGAAGCCCTGTGCAGATCATATCACCATCACCGTCACCACGCCGTCGTGCTGACAAAACTCTCCCTCGACCCTCTGCTAGATCAAGAGTTCGAGGGACATCATCAAGATGAACATGTGCAAAACTCGGAGGTGACGTACATTCGGTACTAGATCAGTTGGATTGTGAAGATGTTCGACTACATCAACCACGTTAAACTAACGCTTCCGCTTTCGGTCTACGAGGGTACGTGGACACACTCCCCCTCCCGTTGCTATGCATCTCCTAGATAGATCTTGCGTGATCGTAGGAAATTTTTGGAAATTGCATGCTACGTTCCCCAACAGTGGTATTAGAGCCAGGTTTATGCGTAGATGATATGCACGAGTAGAACACAAAGAGTTGTGGGCGATGATAGTCATACTACTTACCACCAACGTCTTATTTTGATTCGGCTGTATTGTTGGATGAAGAGGCCCGGACAAACCTTACATGACCATGTTCACAAGACCGGTTCCACCGACAGACATGCAACTAGTTTTGTATAAAGGTGGCTAGTGGGTGTCTGTTTCTCCAACTTTAGTTGAATCAAATTTGACTATGGCTAGCTTGTTGAAGGTTAAAACAACAAACTTGATGAAACACCATTGTGGTTTTGTATGCGTAGGTAAGAACGGTTCTTACTAGAAGCCCGTAGCAGCCACGTAAAACTTGCAACAACAAAGTAGAGGACGTCTAACTTGTTTTGGCAGGGCATGTTGTGATGTGATATGTTCAAGACATGATGTGATATACATTATTGTATGAGATGATCATGTTTTGTAAAAGTTATCGGCAACTGGCAGGAGCCTTATGGTTGTCGCTTTATTGTATGAAATGCTAGCGCCATGTAATTGCTTTACTTTATTACTATTGATACGTCTCCAACGTATCTATAATTTTTGATTGCTCCAGGCTACTTTATCTACTGTTTTAGGCAATATTGGGCTTTATTATCCACTTTTATATTATTTTTGGGACTAACCTATTAACCGGACGCCCAGCCCAGATTTGCTGTTTTATGCCTATTTCAGTGTTTCGAGGAAAAGGAATATCAGACGGAGTCAAAACGGAATGAAATCAACTGGAGAAGTTATTTTTGGAAGGAAACCCACCTCATGGACTTGGACCCCACGTCAGAAGATACGGGAGGTGCTCACGACGATGGGGGGCGCGCCCACCCCCCTAGGGCGCGCCCCTGCCTCGTGGGGCCCCCGTAGCTCCACCGACGTACCCCTTGCACCCATATATACCTACGTATCGTAAAACTTCCAGAACAGAAGATAGATCAGGAGTACTGCCGCCGCAAGCCTCTGTAGCCACCAAAAACCTCTCAGGAGCCCGTTCCGGCACCCTGCTGGAGGGGAATCCCATCACCGGTGGCCATCTTCATCATCCCACCGCTATCCATGACAAGGAGGGAGTAGTTCACCCTCGGGGCCTCTGTTGGAAAAGGCAGTGCCTAGCAGGCGCTTAGGCACGCCTAGGCGCTAGGCAATGGCCAAACGCCTCGCCTAGGGCATACATGGAGGTCTAGGCAGGGCAAGCAAGGAATTGCCTACGCAAGCAAGAAATCATGCCATGTACTGCACTAATATGCGAAACGGGTTATATTCCAATGGTAGTCGATGGTAATTAACTTATTTATATGCCTTAAACTAATATCAACACCCTATAATAATCACGAATACACTACGAGTAAAAACTATATTACCGCCTAGGTCGCGCCTAAGGCGCTTAGGCACCGCCTAGGCACTAGGCGAAGGCCAATCGCCTCGCTTACGCCTACCGCTTTTTCCACCCTTGCGGGCTGAGGGTATGTACCAGTAGCTATGTGTTTGATCTCTCTCTCTCTTGTGTTCCCTCTATGGCACGATCTTGATGTATCCCGAGCTTTGCTATTGTAGTTGGATCTTATGATGTTTCTCCCCCTCTACTCTCTTGTGATGAATTGAGTTTCCCCTTTGAAGTTATCTTATCTGATTGAGTCTTTTATGAGAACACTTGATGTATGTCTTGCCGTGATTATCTGTGGTGACAATGGGATATCATGTGCCCCTTGATGTATGTTTTGGTGATCAACTTGCGGGTTTCATGACATTGGGAACCTATGCATAGGGGTTGGCACACGTTCTTGACTCTCCGATAGAAACTTTGGGGCACTCTTTGAAGTACTTTGTGTTGGTTGGATGAACCTGAGATTGTGTGATGCATATCATATAATCATGCCCACGGATACTTGAGGTGACAATGGAGTATCTAGGTGACATTAGGGTTTTGGTTGATTTGTGTCTTAAGGTGTTATTCTAGTACGAACTCTTTTATAGATTGATCCAAAAGAATAACTTTGAGGTCGTTTCATACCCTACCATAATCTCTACATTTGTTCTCCGCTATTAGTGGCTTTGGAGTGACTCTTTGTTGCATATTGAGGGCTTGTTATATGATCTATCTATGTTATTATTGTTGAGAGAACTAGCACTAGTGAAAATATGAATCCTAGGCCTTGTTTCCTATCATTGCAATACCGTTTACGCTCACTTTTATCATTAGTTACCTTGCTGTTTTTATCATTTCAGATTACAAAAACTATATCTACCATCCATATTGCACTTGTATCACCATCTCTTCGCCAAACTAGTGCACCTATACAATTTACCATTGTATTGGGTGTGTTGGGGACACAAGAGACTTTTTGTTATTTGGTTGCAGGGTTGTTTGAGAGAGACCATCTTCATCCTACGCCTCCTACGGATTGATAAACCTTAGGTCATCCACTAGAGGGAAATTTGCTACTGTCCTACAAACCTGTGCACTTGCAGGCCCAACAACGTCTACAAGGAGAAGGTTGCGTAGTAGACATCAAGCTCTTTTCTGGCGTCGTTGCCGGGGATAGGCTAGGTAAGTGAAGGTATATCTTTAGATCTTGCAATCGAATCTTTTTGTTTCTTGTTTTAGCACTAGTTAGTCTATAAAAGAAAATTACAAAAAAAATGGAATTGAGTTTGTCTCATACGCTTCACCTTTTTAATATCTTTCGTGAGTATGATGGAAAGGAAAATTGTGCCAAAGTGCTAGAAGAAGAATTAAATAGAATGCTTGGCATTAAATATGTGAATGATGAGCATGATTGCAATGTTGTTAGTATGAATTCCTTGAATATCCATGATGCTAATGATATGCAAAGCCACAAGCTTGGGGAAGCTATGTTTGATGAAGATGATATTTTTTGTCCCCCAAGCTTTGATGAGCAAATTTACTATGATGAAAGCATGCCTCCTATCTATGATGATTATTGTGATGACACATATGCTTTAAAGAATAATGATAACCATGAAACTTGTCATCCTGATTTTAATTTTCAATCACATG
The DNA here is from genome assembly GCA_021437245.1 of Aegilops speltoides. Lineage (NCBI taxonomy): Eukaryota > Viridiplantae > Streptophyta > Magnoliopsida > Poales > Poaceae > Aegilops > Aegilops speltoides. The sequence continues at coordinate 239,996,066 of CM038147.1, forward strand.
ATAGTTACTTTGTTGAGTTTGCTCCCACTACTATTGATGAGAAGAATTTTGCTTATGTGGAGAGTAGTAAATTTTCTATGCTTGTAGATCATGAAAAGAATGCTTTAGGTGCTGGTTATATTGTTGAATTCATTCATGATGCTACTGAAAATTATTATGAGGGAGGAACATATGCTTGTAGGAATTGCAATAATGTCAAGTTTCCTCTCTATGTGCTTAAAATCTTGAAGTTATGCTTGCTTTACCTTCCTATGCAAGTTGATTATTGTTCCCATAAGTTGTTTGCTCACACAATCCCTATGCATAGGAAGTGGATTATACTTAAAAGTGCTAGTCATATGCTTCATGATGCTCCTGTTATGTTTCAATTCTTATCTTTTATGTGAGCATCATTGTCATCATCATGCCTAGCTAGAAAGGCATTAAAGAAAAGCTCTTGTTGGGAGACAACCCAATATTTATCCTTACTGGTTTTGTGTGTCCACATGATTATGCTACTGTAGTAATCATGTTTTATAGATTTTGTTTCAATAAAGTGCCAGGTAAGACCTTTAGGATGGCTTACGGTGATAGTTGTGTTGATCCTGCTGAAAATCAGAAACTTTTTCACCCAGTAAATTAGTTTTGTTAATTCATAGAAACGTTCTTCTGATCTAATTCTTTTTGCTCTGGATTGGTACACTAATTTCTTAGGACTTCCTAGTTTTGTAGGATTTTTGGAATTCCAGAAGTACACGTTTGATACAGATTACTACAGACTGTTATGTTTTTCACAGATTCTGTTTTCATTGTGTTGTTTGCTTATTTTGATGAATCTATGGCTAGTAAAATAGTTTATAAACCATAGAGAAGTTGGAATACAGTAGGTTTAACACCAATATAAATAAATAATGAGTTCATTACAGTACCTTGAAGTGGTGGTTTTATTTTCTTATACTAACGGAGCTTACGAGTTTTCTGTTGAGTTTTGTGTTGTGGAGTTTTCAAGTTTTGGGTAAGGATTCGATGGACTATGGAATAAGGAGTGGCAAGAGCCTAAGATTGGGGATGACCAAGGCACCCCAAGATAATATTCAAGAATAGCCAAAAGCCTAAGCTTGGGGAAGCCCCGGAAGGCATCCCCTCTTTCGTCTTCGTTCATTGGTAACTTTACTTAGAGCTATATTTTTATTCACCACATGATATGTGTTTTGCTTGGAGCATCATTTTATTTTGTTAGTATTTCCTTGCTGTTATTTAGAATAATGTTTTGCATTTTTAGTTTCAATAAAAAAAGTCAAGGATAGCCTTTGCCATGCTTATTTTGCTAGTATACATGTTGCTGTTTGAAAACAGAAAGTTTATCGCTGTTGCAAAAATTCCCTAGAAACTTCAGAGAGTGGTATAATGTTGAATCTTTTTGCATAATGAGCTCTGATAAATTTAATACAGTGGGGATTTTATTTCATAATTTTTGGAGTTAGGTAAGTATGATGACTCTTGCATTCTTTACAGACTGTACTGTTTTGGCAGATTGCTGTTATGGTTGCATTGTTTGCATATGTTTGCTTGTTTAATGATTCTATTTGAAGATAGGAGTATTAAATATGCAGAGGCATTTAGTATTCAATGTTGAATAATAATTTTAGTGATTTTTTACAGTAGAAAATGATAAGGTTTTGCATTGGTTTATACTTACCTATCTCACGAGTTCTTGTTGAGTTTGGTGTGGATGAAGCTTTTTGATAAAAAGAAGAAACCATGGTATGAGAGGAATTAAGGAGACGTAAAAGTTCAAGCTCGGGGAAGCCCAAGGCACCCCAAGATAATCTTTCAAGAAGTCTCAAGCATCCAAGCTTGGGGATGCCCCGGTAGGCATCCCACCTTTCTTCTTCAACAACTATCGGTTAGTATCGGTTGAGCCTAAGTTTTTGCATCTTCACATGAGTTTTGCTATCCTTGCAATGTAGTTTTATTTAGCTTTGCTTGCTGTTTGAATAAAGTATCAAGATCTGAAATTCTTAAACGAGAGGGAGTCTTCGCATAGTTGCATAATTATTCGACTACTCAGTGATCTTCACTTATATCTTTCAGAGTAGTTTTTGTTATTGCTCTAGTACTTCACTTATATCTTTTAGAGCATGGTGGTAGTTTTATTTTGAATAAATAGATGATCTCTCATGCTTCACTTAGATTGTTTTGAGAGTCTTAAATAGCATGGTAATTTGCTTAGATAATCCTAATATGCTAAGCATAAAAGATTTGTAAGAATTCTAATGAGTGTGTTGAATACTAAGAAAAGTTTGATGCTTGATAATTGTTTTGAGATATGGAGGTAGTGATATTAAAGTCATGCTAGTTGGGTGATTATGAATTTAAAGAATGCTTGTGTTGAAGTTAGCAAGTCTCGTAGCATGCATGTATGGTTAAAGTTGTGTAACAAATTTGAAACATGAAGTGTACCTGGCTTGTGCATCCTTATGAGTGGCGGTCGGGGGCGAGCGATGGTCTTTTCCTACCAATCTATCCCCCTAGGGGCATGCGCATAGTACTTGGTTTTTGATGACTTCTAAATTTTTGCAATAAGTATATGAGTTCTTTTGACTAATGTTGAGTCCATGGATTATACGCACTTTTACCTTTCCGCCCTTGTTAGCCTCTTGATGCAGTGCAGTAATTGCCCTATCTCACCTTGAGAGTTGGTGCAAACTTCGCAGTGCATCAAACCCGTGATACGATACACTCTATCACACATAAACCTCCTTATATCTTCCTCAAAACAGCCACCATACCTACCTATCATGGCATTTCCATAGCCATTCCGAGATATATTGCCATGCAACTTTCCACCGTTCCGTTCATCATCATGACATACTTTACTTTTGTCATATTGCCATTGCATGATCATGTAGTTGACATCGTATTTCTGGCAAAGCCACCATGCATTATTTTTCATACATGTCACTCTTGATTCATTGCACCATCGATAGACATCACGGAGGCATTCATATAGAGTCATATCTTGTTCTAAGTTTTGAGTTGTAATCCTTATGTTGTAATCAATAGAAGTGTGATGATCATCATTATTAGAGCATTGCCCAAAAAAGGGGAAGAAAGGCAAAAAAAAAGGCCCAAAAAAAAGAAAATAAATAAAAAGGGCAATGCTAATATCTCTTTTTCCACACTTGTGCTTCAAAGTAGCACCTTGTTCTTCATGTAGTGAGTCTCATATATTGTGCTTCAAAGTAGCACCTTGTTCTTCATGTAGTGAGTCTCATAAGTTGTCTTTTTATACTAGTGGGAATTTTTCATTATAGAACTTGGCTTGTATATTCCTACGATGGGCTTCCTCAAATGACCTAGGTCTTCATGAGCAAGCGAGTTGGATGCACACCCACTAGTTTTCTTTTGTTAAGCATTCATAGCTCTAGTGCATCCGTTGCATGGCAATCCCTACTCCTCATGTTGACATCAATTGATGGGCATCTCCATAGCCCCTTGATTATCCTCGTCAATGTGAGACTTTCTCCTTTTTTGTCTTATCCACACAATCCCCATCATCATATTCTATTCCACCCATAGTGCTATATCCATGGCTCACGCTCATATATTGCGTGAAGGTTGAAAAGGTTTGATATTATTTAAGTATGAAACAATTGCTTGGCTTGTCATCGGGGGTATAGAAGTTGGGAACATCTTTGTGTGATGAAAATGAAGCATAGCCTAACTATATGATTTTGTAGGGATGAACTTTCTTTTGCCATGCTATTTTGAGAAGACATGATTGCTTAGATTAGTATGCTTGAAGTATTATTATTTTTATGTCAATATGAACTTTTGTCTTGAATCTTTCGGATCTGAATATTCATGCCACAATTAAGAAGATTTACATTGAAATTATGCCAAAGTATCACTCCGCATCAAAAATTCTTTTTTATCATTTACCTACTCGAGGACGAGCAGGAATTAAGCTTGGGGATGCTTGATACGTCTCCAACGTATCTATAATTTTTGATTGCTCCATGCTACTTTATCTACTGTTTTAGGCAATATTGGGCTTTATTATCCACTTTTATATTATTTTTGGGACTAACCTATTAACGGAGGACCAACCCAGATTTTTGTTTTATGCCTATTTCGATGTTTGAGTAAAAGGAATATCAGACGGAGTCAAAACGGAACGAAATCAACTGGAGAAGTTATTTTTGGAAGGAAACCCACCTGATGGACTTGGACCCCATGTCAGAAGATACGGGAGGTGCTCACGAGGGTGGGGGGCGTGCCCACCCCCCTAGGGCGCGCCCCCTGCCTCGTGGGGCCCCCGTAGCTCCACCGACGTACCCCTTGCACCCATATATACCTACGTATCGTAAAACTTCCAGAACAGAAGATAGATCGGGAGTTCCGCCGCCGCAAGCGTCTGTAGCCATGAAAAACCTCTCGAGAGCCCGTTCCGGCACCCTGTCGGAGGGGGATCCCATCACCGGTGGCCATCTTCATCATCCCGGCGCTATCCATGACAAGGAGGGAGTAGTTCACCCTCGGGGCTGAGGGTATGTACCAGTAGCTATGTGTTTGATATCTCTCTCTCTCGTGTTCTCTCTCGAGTTCCCTCTATGGCACGATCTTGATGTATCCCGAGCTTTGCTATTGTAGTTGGATCTTATGAATTTTCTCCCCCTCTACTCTCTTGTGATGAATGAGTTTCCCCTTTGAAGTTATCTTATCGGATTGAGTCTTTTATGAGAACACTTGATGTATGTCTTGCCGTGATTATCTGTGGTGACAATGGGATGTCATGTGCCGCTTGATGTATGTTTTGGTGATCAACTTGCGGGTTTCGTGACATTGGGAACCTATGCATAGGGGTTGGCACACGTTCTTGACTCTCCAATAGAAACTTTGGGGAACTCTTTGAAGTACTTTGTGTTGGTTGGATGAACCTGAGATTGTGTGATGCATATCATATAATCATGCCCACGGATACTTGAGGTGACAATGGAGTATCTAGGTGACATGAGGGTTTTGGTTCATTTGTGTCTTAAGGTGTTATTCTAGTACGAACTCTTTTATAGATTGATCCGAAAGAATAACTTTGAGGTGGTTTCGTACCCTACCATAATCTCTATATTTGTTCTCCGCTATTAGTCGCTTTGGAGTGACTCTTCGTTGCATATTGAGGGCTTGTTATATGATCTATCTATGTTATTATTGTGAGAGAACTAGCGCTAGTGAAAGTATGAACCCTAGGCCTTGTTTCCTATCATTGCAATATCGTTTACGCTCACTTTTATCATTAGTTACCTTGCTGTTTTTATTATTTCAGATTACAAAAACCTATATCTACCATCCATATTGCACTTGTATCACCATCTCTTCGCCGAACTAGTGCACCTATACAATTTACCATTGTATTGGGTGTGTTGGGGACACAAGAGACTTTTTGTTATTAGGTTGCAGGGTTGTTTGAGAGAGACCATCTTCATCCTACGCCTCCTACGGATTGATAAACCTTAGGTCATCTACTTGAGGGAAATTTGCTACTGTCCTACAAACCTGTGCACTTGCAGGCCCAACAACGTCTACAAGGAGAAGGTTGCGTAGTAGACATCAACTATGCATTAGCGATAGTTGTAGAAGCAATAGCTGGCGAGACAACCATGACGCTACGATGGAGATCAAGGTGTCAAGCCGGTGATGATGGAGATCATGGCGGTGCTTTGGAGATGGAGATCAAAGGCACAAGATGACGATAGCCATATCATGTCACATATTTTGATTTCATGTGATGTTTATCTTTTATGCATCTTATTTTGCTTAGTATGGCGGTAGCATTATAAGATGATCCCTCACTAAAATTTTAAGGTATAAGTGTTCTCCCTGAGTATGCACCATTGCAACAGTTTGTCATGCTGAGACACCACGTGATGATCGGGTGTGATAAGCTCTACGTTCACATACAATGGGTGCAAGATAGTTTTGCACATGCGGAATACTCAGGTTAAACTTGACGAGCCTAGCATGTACAGACATGGCCTCGGAACACTGGAGACTGAAAGGTCGAACGTGAATCATATAGTAGATATGATCAACATAGAGATGTTCACCACTGAAGACTACTCCTTCTCACATGATGATCGGACATGGTTTAGTTGATTTGGATCACGTGATCATTTAGATGACTCAAGGGATGTCTATCTAAGTGGGAATTCTTAGGTAGTATGATTAATTGAACTAAATTTATCATGAACTTAGTCCAGATAGTTTTTGCATATCTATGTTGTAGATCAATTGCTCGTGTATAGCTCCCCTGTTTTATTTTTAATATGTTCCTAGAGAAAACTAAGTTGAAAGATGATAGTAGCAATGATCCGGACTGGGTCCGTGATCAAAGGATTATCCTCATTGCTGCGCAGAAGAATTATGTCCTTGCTGCACCGCTAGGTGACAAACCTATTGCAGGAGCAGATGCAGACATTATGAACGTTTGACAAGCTCGATATGATGATTACTTGATAGTTTAGTGCACCATGATTTACGGCTGAGAACCGGGACTTCAAAAATATTTTGAATTTCATGGAGCATATGAGATGTTCCAAGAGCTAAAAAGGATATTTCAGACTCATGTTCGTGTTAAGAGGTATAAGACCTCTGACAAGTACTTTGCCTACAAAATGGAGGAGAATAGCTCAGCTAGTAAGCATGTGCTCAGAATGTCTGGGTACTACAATCGCTTGAATCAAGTGGGAGTTAAACTCCCAGATAAGATAGTGATTGACAGAGTTCTCTAGTCACTATCACCAAGTTACTAGAACTTCGTGATGAACTATAGTATGCAAGGGATAATGAAAACGATTCCCAAGCTCTTCGCAATGCTCAAATTGGCGAAGGTAGAAATCAATAAATAGCATCAAGTGTTGATGGTTAATAAGACCACTAGTTTAAAAAAGGCAAGGGAAAGAAAGGGAACTTCAAGAAGAATGGCAAGAAAGTTGCCACTCCCGTGAAGAAGCCCAAAGCTAGACCCAAGCCTGAAACTGAGTGCTTCTACTGCAAAGGAAATTGTCACTAGAAGCGGAACTGCCCCAAATACTTAGCGGATAAGAAGGATGCAAAGTGAACAAAGGTATATTTCATATACATGTTATTGATGTGTACTTTACTAGTGTTTATAGCAACCCCTCGGTATTTGATATTGGTTCAGTTGCTAAGAGTAGTAACTCGAAACAGGAGTTGCAAAATAAACAGAAACTAGTTAAGGGCGAGGTGACGATGTGTGTTGGTAGTGATTCCAAGGTTGATAAGATCACCATCGCACACTCCCTTTACCTTCGGGATTAGTGTTGAACCTTAAATAAATGTTATTTGGTGTTTGCGTTAAGAATGAATATGATTGGATCATGTTTATTGCAATAGTGTTATTCATTCAAGTCAAAGAATAATTGTTGTTTTATTTACATGAATAAAACCTTCTATGGTCATGCACTCAATATAAATGGTTTATTGAATCTCGATCGTGGTGATACACATATTCATAATATTGATGCCAAAAGATGCAAAGTTGATCATGATAGTGCAACATATTTGTGGCACCGCCGTTTAGGTCATATTGGTGTAAAGTGCATGAAGAAACTCCATACGGATGGACTTTTGGAATCACTTGATTATGAATCATTTGATGCTTGCAAACCATGCCTCATGGGCAAGATGACTAAAACTTCGTTCTCCCGAACAACGGAGTGAGCCAATGACTTATTGGAAATAATACATACCGATGTATGCGGTCCTATGAGTATTGAGGCACACGACGGGCATCGTTATTTTCTGACTTTCACAGATGATTTGAGTGGATATGGGTATATCTGCTTGATGAAACACAAGTCTAAAACATTTGAAAAGTTCAAAGAATTTCAGAGTGAAGTGGAGAATCATCATAACAAGAAAATAAAGTTTCTACGATCTGATTATGGAGGTGAATATTTGAGTTACGAGTTTGGCCTTAATTTAAAACAATGTGGAATAGTTTCACAACTCACGCCACCTGGAAGGCTGGAACACCACAGCGAATGGTGTGTCCGAACGTCGTGATCGTACTTTATTAGATATGGTGCGATCTATGATGTCTCATACCGATTTACTACTATCGTCTTGGGGTTATGCATTAGAGACAGCTGCATTCACGTTAAATAGGACATCGTCTAAATCCGTTGAGACGACACCGTATGAATTGTCGTTTGGCAAGAAACTTGAGCTGTCATTTCTTAAAGTTTGGGGTTGTGATGCTTATGTGAAAAAGCTTCAGCCTGATAAGCTCGAACCCAAATCGGAGAAGTGCGTCTTCATAGGATACCCAAAATAAACTGTTGGGTACACCTTCTATCACAGATCCGAAGGAAAGATTTTTGTTGCTAAGAATGGATCCTTTCTAGAGAAGAATTTTCTCTCGAAAGAAGTGAGTGGGAGGAAAGTACAACTTGATGAGGTAATTGTACCTTCTCTCGAACTGGAAAGTAGTCATCACATAAAACTATTCCCATGATGCCTACACCAACAAGAGAGGAAGTTAATGATAATGATCACGAAACTTCAGATCAAGTTACTAAGGAACCTCATAGGTCAACCAGAGCATGTTCCGCACTAGAGTGGTACGATAATCCTGTTATGGAAGTCATGTTACTAGACCATGATGGACCTACTAACTATGAGGAAATGATGATGAGCCCAGATTCCGCAAAATGGCTTAAGGCCATGAAATCTGAGATAGAATCCATGTATGAGAACAAAGTATGGACTTTGGTTGACTTGCCCAATGATCGGCAAGCCATAGATAATAAATGGACCTTCAAGAGGAAGACGGACGCTGATAGTAGTGTTACTATCTACAAAGCTAGACTGGTCGAAAAAGGTTTTTGACAAGTTCAAGGTGTTGACTATGATGAGATTTTGTCACTCGTAGCGATGCTTAACTCTGTCCGAATCATGTTAGCAATTGCCACATTTTATGAAATCTGGCAAATGGATGTCAAAACTGCATTCCTTAATGGATTTCTTAAAGAAGAGTTGTATATATGCAACCAAAAGGTTTTGTCGATCCTAAAGGTGCTAACAAAGTGTGCAAACACCAGCAATCCATCTATGGACTGGTGCAAGCATCTCGGAGTTGGAATGTACACTTTGATAAGGTGATCAAAACATATGGTTTTATACAGACTTGTGGTGAAGCCTGTGTTTACAAGAAAGTGAGTGGGGGCACTACAGCCTTTCTGATAAGTATATGTGAATGACATATTGTTGATCAAAAATGATGTAGAATTTTCTGGAAAGCATAAAGGAGTATTTGAAAGGAGTTTTTCAAAGAAAGACCTCGATGAAGCTGCTTACATATTGGGCATCAAGATCTATAGAGATAGATCAAGGCGCTTGATAAGACTTTCGATGAGTACATACCTTGATAAGATTTTTGAGTTCAAAATGGATTAGTCAAAGAAGGAGTTCTTGCCTGAGTTGTAACGTATGAAGTTGAGTAAGACTGAAAACCCGACCATGGTAGAAGATAGAAAGAGAATGAAAGTCATTCCCTACGCCTCAGCCATAGGTTCTATAAAGTATGCCATGTTGTATACTAGACCTATTGTGTACCTTGCCATGAGTTTGGCAAAGAATTACAATAGTGATCCAGGAGTATATCACTGGACATCGGTCAAAATTATCCTTAGAAGACTAAGGAAATATTTCTCGGTAATGGAGGTGATAAAGAGTTCGTCGTAAAGAGTTACGACGATGCAAGCTTTGACACCGATCTGGATGACTCTGAGTCTCAATCAGGATACATATTGAAAGTGGGATCAATTAGCTATAGTAGCTCTGTGCAGAGCATTGTAGACATAGAAATTTGCAAAATACATACGAATCTGAATGTAGTAGACCCGTTGACTAAACTTCTCTCACAAGCAAAACATGAGCACACCTTAGTACTCCTTGGTGTTAATCACATAGTAATGTGTACTAGATTATTGACTCTAGTAAAACCTTTGATTGTTGATCACATGGCTATGTGAACTATGGGTGTTAATCACATGAAGATGTGAACTATTGGTGTTAAATCACATGGCAATATGAACTAGACTATTGACTCTAGGGCAAGTGGGAGACTGAAGGAAATATGCCCTAGAGGCAATAATAAAGATTTTATTTATATTTCCTTATATCATGATCAATGTTTATTATTCATGCTAGAATTTTATTAATCGGAAACTTGATACATGTGTGGATACATAGACAAAACACAGTGTCCCTAGTATGCCTCTACTAGACTAGCTCGTTTATCAAAGTTGGTTAAGTTTCCTAACCATAGACATGTGTTGTTGTTTGATGAACGGGATCAAATCATTAGGAGAATGATGTGATGGACGAGACCCATCCGTTAGCTTAGCATAATGATCTTAAGTTTTATTGATATTGCTTTCTTCATGACTTATACATATTCCTTTAACTATGAGATTATGCAACCCCCGAATACTAGAGGAGCACCTTGTGTGCTATCAAACGTCACAACGTAACTGGGTGATTATAAAGATGATCTACAGGTGTCTCCGAAGGTGTTTGTTGGGTTGGCATAGATCGAGATTAGGATTTGTCACTCCGAGTATCAGAGAGGTATCTCTGGGCCCTCTCGGTAGTGCACATCATGATAAGCCGTGCAAGAAATGTGACTAATGAGTTAGCCGCGGGATGATGCATTACGGAACGAGTAAAGGGACTTGCCGGTAACGAGATTGAACTAGGTATGAAGAAACCGACGATTGAATCTCGGTCAAGTAACATACCGATGACAAAGAGAATAACGTATGTTGTCATTGCGGTTTGATCGATAAAGATCTTCGTAGAATATGTACGAACCAATATGAGCATCCAGGTTCCGATGTTGGTTATTGACCGGAGATGTGTCTCGGTCATGTCTACATAGTTCTCGAACCCGTAGGGTCCGCACGCTTAATGTTTGTTGACGATTTGTATTATGAGTAATGTGTTTTGGTGACCGAAGATTGTTCGGAGTCCTGGATGAAATCATGGACATGTCAAGGAGTCTCGAAATGGTCGAGAGGTAAAGATTGATATATTGGAAGGTGGTATTCAGACACTGGAATGGTTTCGGAGTGATTCAGGTATTTTTCAGAGTACCGAGGGGTTACCGGAACCCCCCGGGGAAGTAATGGGCCAACATGGGCCTTAGGGGAGAGGGGAGGCAGCCCATAAGGGGTGGCCGCACCCCCCTCCCATAGGGAGTCCGAATTGTACAAGAGGAGGGGCCGCGCCCCCCTTTCCTTCTCCTCTTCCCTCTACCTTCCCTCTTTCCCCCTCCAAGAGAAGGAAAGGGAAAACCTACTACAGTTTCCCCCGTTGGCGCGCCCCCTATGTCAGCAGCCTCCTCCCCTCCTCCTTTATATACGGGGGCAAGGGGGCACCCAATAATATATCTGTTATTCTCTTAGCCGTGTGCGGTGCCCCCCTCCATAGTTTACTCCCTCGGTCATAGCGTTATAGTGCTTCGGCGAAGCCCTGCGCGGATCACATCACCATCACCATCACCAAGCCGTCGTGCTGACGAAACTCTCCCTCGACACTCTGCTAGATCAAGAGTTCGAGGGACGTCATTGAGCTGAATGTGTGCAGAACTCGGAGTTGTCGTATGTTTGGTACTAGATTGGTTGGATCGTGAAGACGTTCGATTACATCAACCGCGTTAAACTAACGCTTCCGCTGTCAGTCTACGAGGGTACGTGGACACACTCTCCCCCTCTCGTTGCTATGCATCTCCTAGATAGATCTTGCGTGATCGTAGGAATTTTTTTGAAATTGCATGCTATGTTCCCCAACAGGCGTAACGTGGGCACGCTTTCTCGGCCGCACCATAGGGTGCACCGCAATAGGCAATGTCAGCACACGTCTTGTTCCAAGAACCGTGCGCGCTCGTTGTTACCATCACGCACCCTTCTTTTAATTAGAATGAGTTCCCATCTAGCGCACACACGTTGATCTGTCTAACTGTTGCGGTTTGTTGTGGCTAATCGCAAACAGTTCATCTATGTGAAGTGTATGCGATCAATCGCAGACACTTTGGTTTGGCTGACCATTTCTGTTCTGTTGCCTAATGGCAAACAGTTAATCCTTCTGAAGCATATGCCCTTAATCGCTCACACCTTTATGTAGCTGCCCGTTTTTGTTGTTTCGCCTCATCACAAACAGTTAATCCGAGTGAACTATATGTCGTATATCGCACACGCCTTCATCTGGCTGCCCGTTTCCATTATTATTCCTCATCACAAATAGTACATTGAACTGAACTGTATGCCATGCATCGCACACGCAACCAAAATCTAAACCATGTTTGTTGCATCTGTCCTCGCAAACATTTTGCACCTTTTTTGACATTTTTTACACCAATGTTTGTGATTATTGCATCGCACACAGTTTCGTCGAAGGGTCTATGATCGTAGTGTTGCGTTAGCAGCATCCTGTAGTATTGCTGGTGCCAAGTTCCAGTTGCTGTTTTTTCCTTGTTTTTGTCTTTTACAGAAAATCAATACCAAACGGAGTCCAAACGGAACAAAACTTTTTGAGGATTCTTTTGACTAGAAGACACCCAGGAACCTTCGGAAGGGGGTCAGAGGGGCCACTAGTAGGCGACAAGCTTGGGGGGCGTGCCCCCAGGCTTGTAGGCCCCCTGATGCTCCTCCAACCCTAATTTTTACTCTTTAAATACCCAAATATTCCCCATATACTAGAGGGCACACCAAAAATACTTCTTCGCCGCCGCAAGTTTTTGTCCTTGTGAGATCCCATCTGGAGACCTGTTCCGGTACTCCGCCGGAGGGGGATTCGATCACGGAGGGCCTCTACATCAACCTTGGTGCCCTTCCGATGATGTGTGAGTAGCTTAACACAGACCTACGGGTCGATATCTAGTAGGGCCTCTCTCTTTGATCTTCAATACAATGTTGTCCTCGATGTTCTTGGAGATCTATTCGATGTAATCTTCTTCTGCAGTGTGTTTGTTGAGATCTGATGAATTGTGGATTTATGATCAGATTATCTATGAATATTATTTGATTCTTTTCTGAACTCTTTTATGCATGATTAAGATAGCTTTGTATTTCTCTCCGATCTATCGATTTAGTTTGGCCAACTAGATTGATTTTTCTTGCAATGGGAGAGGTGCTTTGTAATGGGTTCAATCTTGCGGTGCTCATACCCAGTGACGGAAGGTGACATGACATGTATTTGTATTGTTGCCATTAAGGATAAAATGGTGGGGTTTGTTCATATTGATTGGATCTATCCCTCTACATAATGTCATCTTGCTTAAGGCGTTACTCCACTCTTGTTAACTTAATACACTAGATGCATGCTGGATAGCAGTCGATGTGTGGAGTAATAGTAGTAGATGTGGGCAGGAGTCGGTCTACTTGTCATGGACGTGATGCCTATATTCATCATCATTGCCTTAGATATTGTCATAGCTTTGCGCTTTTTTATCAATTGCTCAACAGTAATTTGTTTACCCACCGTTTGCATTCTTTCAAGACAGAAGCCTCTAGTGAAAAATATTGCCCCTGGGTCTATCTTTTATCATATTATTTTCAGATCTATAAAACCAAAACCCCAAAAAATACGTTTCTACAATTTATTTATCTTTACTTTCTTATGCACTTTTATTTATCTTCTATACATATCTCTATCAGATCTCATCCTTGCAAGTAACCGTGAAGGGATTGACAACCCCTTTATTGTGTTGGGTGCAAGTATTTGTTTGTTTTTGTGTGCAACCATTGGTGACTTGTGTGTTCCTCCATTGGATTGATACCTTGGTTCTCAACTGAGGGAAATACTTCTATCTACTTTGTTGCATCACCATTTCCACTTCAAGGGAAAAACCAACGCAAGCTCAAGAAGTAGCACACACCATCCCCCCTTGGGCCCATGCGGCTAGGGGGGCTAAGTGGGAAGGGCTCCCCACTTTCTTCTGGGGGAAAGGACTCCCCCTTGGCCGCCGACCCCTCCCCTTGCCCCTACATATAGTGGGGGTGAGGGAGCGCAGCCGCACCCCTTCCCTGGCGTCGCCCCTCCCCCTCTCTCCCACCACCTCCTCCCGGTTTGGCTTGGTGAAGCCCTGCTGGTGCTCCACCACCACCATGACCACCACGCCATCTTGCTAGTTGTGATCCCATCTACTTCTCCCATGCTCTTACTGGATCAAGGAGGAGGAGACGTCATCGAGCTGCACGTGTGCTAAACTCAGAGGTGTCGTCCATTCAGCACTTGATCGGTTGGCTCTTTATTGGATTGCCGATGCATCAACCGCGTTTTATATGCTTCCACTTTCGGTCTACAAGGGTATGTAGACACACTCCCTTCTTGTTTCTATTCATCTCCTAGATTGGATGTTGGGTGTTCGTAGGAATTTTTTTGATTTTCATGCTTTGTTCCTCATTAGTTGGGAGTTGCACCTGATGGGCATGATGAGTGCGCGGAAGCCAGCCACAGATCCAGTCTAGATCGATAGAGCAATGGTGGAGGCACGATGGCAGCGTTGTTTAGATGGTGAGGACGCATCCGTTACGTCATATGCGAGGCCGGTGTGTGGGGGCGGGGATCTCAGCGGGAGCTTGAGCGTGGGCAGATGTGGTGCCGGCAGCGGAGAGGAGGTGTGGTGGAGGAGCTGCGGTGCAGACGGTGACCTCCGGCAAGAGACTTCGGTGGTGGTGGTGGTCGACACCGTGGCAGCACGAGTGTCTCCCGGCGGCGGCGTGGATGGCGGGCTCTGGCGCCATAGGCGATGGATGTGCGGAGGTACGCGCCTTGTCCTTCAGTGACAACATCCCAGTTGGTTGAGGAATAGCTGCGTCGTGGGCGGCAGAGGCTTGAAACTTAGGGTTCGCAACGCTAGGTGCGAGTGGACATGTTGCACCCTTCGGCGGCGCCTTACCATGGACGGCAGGCTCCAGCTCAGGCCAAGGACAGCAATCTCGTAGTGGTGACGCGCTACGATACATCATCATCTAGGTAGGAGGTGAGTGAGCTTTGTCTCTGTAGTACATCCATTTATGTTTGAATGCAGTATCACTATCACTGCCATCTTAGTGTCTATAACTTCTATAAACGCCACTGACTTTTTTTGCCATGGCAAATTCAGTTTTTCAACGAATCCAATGTTCAAATTAATATATCATGGCAAATTTTTGTAGCATGACATGACGAATTCATATGCGCTAAATAGATGCCGCTGAATATTTTCGCCATGGCAAATTCAGTTTTTCCACTAATCCAATGTTCAAATTATATACCATGGCAAATTTTTATAGCATCACATGGTAAAATCATATGGGCTGAATAGATGCTACTAAATGTTTTTACCATGGGAAAATTCAATCTATCATGTACAATATTATTCTACAATTACCACAATCTACATAGTCCTTGATCTTTTAAATACTCGATGTGACATTGCGACCTTTTGTCTGAATTAGTGTAGTTTTTCCATGATGCTTCTTTGTACTTCCCACACGTCAATTTTAAAGATGATTTTTCTGGCCATGGCAAATAAGCAATGCTAACCATATTACAACTTAAGTTGTTTCGCCATGGCAATTTTACTTTGTAGCATGGTAATTTTAGTTTTATAGTCATTATAAATAATAGTTACAACCACAACAAGTTTACCCTTTATTTTGCCATCGAAAATTTACATTTTTCCTTCTGCCATGGCAAATTTATGTCCTTCAATTGCCATGGCAATTTTACCTTTATGTACGTGACAATTTTACTCTTTTACACACATGCCAACTTAACTTCTTATCGCCCATGGCAAGTTTACCCTTTTATTTTGCTACGACAAACCTACCTTTTTCCTTGTGCCATGGAAAATTCATCTCCTCTAGTTGCCATGGCAATTTTACTTTTTTACATACATGCCAACTTAACTTTTATCTCCCATGGCAAGTTTACTTTTTATTTGCCATGGCAAATTAACTTCACATCCATGGCAATTTTTACTTCTGATTGCTTCATGAAAAGTTTGCTCTTTCATGCACCATGGTAAATTTACTTTATGAAACACGACAATTTACCATAGTCTTTTATGCACCATGGTAAATTTACCATGTTTCATAAAGTAAACTTTTATCTCATTTTATGGGAAGTTTTCCTTTTATGAAACCATGGCAATTTTGACTAAAGATCCAGGCTATCTTATTTTGTGTGTGTGTGTGTGTGTGTGTCTATATATATATACATATATATATATATATATATATATATATAGAGAGAGAGAGAGAGAGAGGCTTTATTCTATTAACACCCTTAAGACCTTATTCTCCTAACACATAAGCTTATTCTCCTAACAAATATAGACTGCCTACCGAACCATCCCGACCTACAACACACACAAAACATACCCATCAGCCCCACCCACACAACCCACGCCCACCCACACCACCCGCACAACCCACACCCACCTCCACCTACCTATCTTCCCATGCCCACCTCCACCATCTCCCTGCCGACGCCGCTGAGGGAGTCCTAGATTAAGGGGTACTCGGACAGCCGGACTATATATACTTTGGCTGGACTGTTGGACTATGAAGATACAAGATTAAGGACTTCATCCCGTGTCCGGATGGGACTCTCCTTTGCGTGGAAGGCAACCTTGGATATTCGGATATGTAGATTTCCTTCTCTGTAACCGACTTTGTGTAACCCTAGCCCCCTCCGGTGTCTATATAAACCGAAGGGTTTAGTCCGTAGGACAACAACAATCATAATCATAGGCTAGCTTCTAGGGTTTAGCCTCTATGATCTCGTGGTAGATCAACTCTTGTAATATGCATATCATCAAGGTCAATCAAGCAGGAAGTAGGGTATTACCTCCATTGAGAGGGCCCAAACCTGGGTAAAACATCGTGTCCCCTGCCTCCTGTTACCATTAGCCTTAGACGCACAGTTCGGGACCCCCTACCCGAGATCCACTGGTTTTGACACCGACAATGGTGCTTTCATTGAGAGTTCCACTGTGACATTGCGATAAGGCTTGATGGCTCCCTCGATTATCTTCAGTGGTGCGGTCCAGGGAGAGGTTTTCCTTCCCGGAAAGATCTTCGTATTTGGAGGCTTCGTACCGTGGGCCAACTCGCTTGGCCATCTGGAGCAGATCGACAGCTACGCCCCTGGCCATCAGGTTAGGTTTGGAAGCTTAAACTATACTGCCAACATTCGCGGAGACTTGATCTTCGACGGATTCGAGCCCATGACAGGTGCACTGAACAGTTACGACGGACAGGACTTTGATCTGCCGTCGGATAGTATTCGGGAGATCGCACCCGCGTTGGCACCGGGAATCAATCCGAAGCAGATCGTGCCTTCCGAGGACGGATGGATGGACCCCGCCATGGAGGCCGCACACTCATCGGTGTTGGAGCCGAACACTGATCCCACCTCCTGTGAGAGTGGTGTTATCGGACCCCCGGACTCGTCTCCGGCTGCAGGATCCAAACCACGTGCGTCCGTGCCCATCGAATCAGATTGGGCACCCGTCATGGATTTCACTGCCGCGGATATCTTTCACCACTCACCCCTGGGTGACGTACTGAACT
Source organism: Aegilops speltoides (assembly GCA_021437245.1). NCBI lineage: Eukaryota > Viridiplantae > Streptophyta > Magnoliopsida > Poales > Poaceae > Aegilops > Aegilops speltoides. Next base: position 240,013,693 of record CM038147.1, read on the forward strand.
CATTAAGGTCCCTGTCCTTGTCAGGTGATTCTTGGCTGAACTATGTCCGGTTCGAGTGAGGAGCGGACGACGAAGAAATTTGTCCCCCACCCACCACCCACTTTATAGCGATTGTCGATGATTTAACCAACGTGCTTGACTTTGACTCCGAAGACATCGACGGTATGGACGATGATGCTGGAGAAGAACGGAAACCACCTCCTACAGTACGCTGGACCGCCACCTCGTCATATGATATTTATATGGTGGACACCCCTAAAGAAAACAAAGGCAATGAGGCAACGGAAAATAACCCCTTGGGGAAGCAACCTAGACACCGGCGTCATCGGCGCCGCTCCAAGCCCCGCCATAGCAAAAATAGCGATGCTGGCATAGGAGATAACAATCCAGATGGTGCCCAAGACAAAGACAATCCTGCCCAGCCAGGCTTCGAGCAGGCCGAGCAAGAGGATGGGCAAGCTAGCCCTAAAGAACAAGCAACTGATGGATAATCAGAGGATGATAATTACATGCCTCTCTCCGAAGACGAAGTGAGCCTTGGCGACGAAGAGTTAATCGTGTCGGAGGATCCCGTCGAGCAGGAGTGCTTCAAATGCCGGCTTATAGCCACTGCAATCTAGTAGGCCAAACCAAACCGATAATTCGAAGAGACTTGCAAAGATAACTCAATCATACATAAAAGAATTCAGAGGAGATTCAAATATTTCTCATAGATAAACTTGATCATAAACCCACAATTTATCAGATCTCGACAAACACACCGCAAAAAGAGTTTACATCGAATAGATCTCCATAAGAGAGGGGGAGAACATTGTATTGAGATCCAAAAAGAGATAAGAAGCCATCTAGCTAATAACTATGGACCCGTAGGTCTGTGGTAAACTACTCACAACTCATCGGAGGGGCTATGGTGTTGATGTAGAAGCCCTCCATGGTCGATTCCCCCTCCGGCAGACCGCCGGCGAAGGCTCCAAGATGGGATCTCGCGGATACAGAAGGTTATGGTGGTAGAAATTGTGTTTCGTTGGCTACCTAGATGTTTTCGGGGTATGTAGGCTTATATAGGAGGAAGAAGTACGTCGGTGGCCGCCTGAGGGGCCCACGAGATAGGGGGCACGCCCTATAGGGGGGGCTACCCTCTCGTGGCCGCCTCGGCTGCTTCTTGACTTGCACTCCAAGTCCTCTGGATCATGTTCGTTCCAAAAATCATGCTCCCGAAGGTTTCATTCCGTTTGGACTATGTTTGATATTCCTTTTCTTCGAAATACTGAAATAGGCAAAAAAAAAACAGCAATACAGGCTGGGCCTCCGGTTAGTAGGTTAGTCCCAAAAATGATATAAATGTGTAAAATAAAGCCCATAAACATCCAAACGGGGTAATATAATAGCATGGAACAATCAAAAATTATAGATACGTTGAAGATGTATCAGCGTACGAGGGAATCCTCAAGTGGTCTCTGATAACGATCGTTATACCTGTTTTTACATACCCTCATACAGCCCACTCCTGGTCAGGATGTGTCAAACAGTCCTATCCTGCTTATCGCACTACTTGTACATGTATGCTTTGAAATATCATTTGAATAACGAGGGAAAATAATATATAGCGTTAGCTTGCTATTAAGTTTGTTTACCTCTTTTTCTTTACTGCTTATTTATTAACCCCGTGCATTTCGACACGACCAGTTTGCGAGGGGGCTTCAGTACCCCATAACCCGGCAAGAGAAGTCCGAACACTTTCGACAGTGCGGCACCCCGAACTTATAGCACTATATGCATCAGCTTCGAATCATGTCTTGGGTCAATAGTTGGGTTTGCCCGGCTCCCTTGTTTTGGTACCTTACGTTCCGCTATATCGGCTAAGGTAGCGCAGGGAGAACTACTGCAATTGTGTCCCGGTTCTTCCGGATGAGCACCTCAGTAGAGAAAGCCGAAAACTCACTGTCATGATAAGGCGAGAGCTGGTCGCTGTTCGAGAGGTCTCAAATCCTTAAAGATTTTTTCCGCTTCAGGCGAGGAATCAGCATCGTCCGATTTAGGCGTGTATAGCGCCCCGAGTCCGGCTTTTCGGATACTAGGGGCTTCGCCAAAATTTAAAATTTTAGACTTCTATGGCTAAGTGAGGGTGATAAAGCCGTATAGTCCGATTGCCTCGTTCGTGGCGCTGAACACCTCCTTAAAAGGACCAAAAACTTGGATAAATAGTGTTCATATTTATCCCGAACACCCCAGTACTAGTTACATGCGGGCGGAAGCCGACGACTAGTCAACTCTCAAGATTTTTTAAACGGCCGCACAGAAGGTAATATTTTAAATTAACAAGCACTACATCACGCAAATGAACTAGTTTTGATAACATAGGACGACATGAGTACATTCATTCAAATATTACGTCCTTGGTACATTCATCTGCCACAAGGCGGGCACCCTTCATGACATTTTCATAATACTGTTCAGGGTGGCGATGCTCTTTGCCCTTCGGCGGCCCCTCCGTCATCAGCTTCTCGGCGTCCATCTTCCCCCAGTGCACATTCGCACGGGCCAAGGTCCGACGTGCGCCCTCAATGTAGATGGACTTCTTGACGACTTCAAGCCGCGGACAGGCATTCATCATCCGCTTGACCAAGCCGAAATAGCTGTCGGGCAGGGGCTCGCCAGGCCACAGCCGGACTATGAAGCCCTTCATGACTAGTTCGGCTGCCTTGTGAAGCTCGACCAGTTGGTTTAGCTGGTCGCTCAAAGGCATCGGATGTTCGGCCCCAATATACTGGGACCAAAACAGCTTCTCCGTCGAGCTCCCCTCCTCAGCCCGGTAGAACTCTGCGGCATCAGAGATGCTGCGCGGCAGATCTGCGAACGCTCCTGGAGAGCTCCGAATTCGGGTAAGTAAAAGAAAAGTCTCCACCACATGCTTGCTTTGCATAATGAAAGCCTTACCCACAGCTATCTTCATGGCCGCCTCAATTTCCTGGAGGGCCTTCTGGGTTTCGGCCTTAGCGTCTAGTGGGCTCTGATGGGCCTTCGCAAGCTCCGACTCTTTCATCTTGGAGTCACGATCCAAGGACTCGAATTTTTTGACAAAGTCCCGGAGCTCTTGCTGGACCTCATCAACTCGCACCTCTTGTTTTTCACGCTCAATGCGCTCCTCAGCCGCTTTGTTTTCGGCCTCGGACAGCGCCTTCTTAAGGGCCGCCACCTCGGTCGTGGCCCCTAGCAAAATTTATCATGCTTTTATCAGCATCAACGATTTTCCCTTTGTATAATATTTAGACGGGGTATTGCTTACCCTTGTTTTCCTCGAGCCGCCTCTTCATGAGGCCGAGCTCTTCTTCGGCCCGCCCCAAGCTCTGCCTCAGTCCGGAGAACTCTGCAGTGGCGGTGACGGCAGTCAGCAGCGATGCCTGCTTGTTCACATAGACATAATGTGATTAGACTCTTGGGAATAATATTTGATCCTCTGTTCGGCTTCTCTTGCCGAACACCAAACAGAGCATCAGGGGCTACTTTCTACACCATGATACTTTCTCATAAATTAAATTACTTACCTCAAAGCCTGTCAGCAGGCTGCCGCAAGCTTCGGTCAATCCGCTCTTGGCGGACTGAACCTTCGCAATCACCGTACTCATAAGAGTATTGTGTTCTTCACCAAGGGAAGCGCTCTGAAGCGCTTCCACCAGGTTATCCGATGCCTCTGGATGGACAGAGGTCATCGACACAGACGGCTCACCCCCCTGGGCGGGTGGCTGCTGCCTCGACCCGTAACCATTGGAGGTTACAGTGCGAGATCTGGTCAGGGGCCAAGCCAGTGCGCCCCCATCCGAATCCATGGGGATCTTTCCCCCCATGAGCCCGGCATCGGGACTTCACCTTGAGGCGTCTCCAGGACTACCTCCTCCTAGCCCGACATCCTCTGAGATAACACCTCGGTGTCATCCGTGGGCCAGGGAGTGGAAGCCGTTGGGAGCGAATAGCTATTCATCTCTGACAAACTTAAGGACCCATCTGAGGAGGGCAAGTCGATATGGGCTTTGGGCGGACTGCACAAACAAATATTGACATAATAAGAAGCCATGAAGCTAAAATACGGAAGAAGTATCCTGGCATACGAGTACTTACGACTTCGCCAGGGGCATGGCCCTGGGTAGCCACTCCTCCTTGCTGTAGGCGGCGGTTGTGGAGTGGTCCGGAGGGAGGGTCCATCCCTTCTTGGACCCTTCGGCCTCCCCAGAAGGGGTGGCCTTCCTCTTCTTCTCCCCCTCGTTTTGGGGGAGAGGGTTTTCCTCCTCCTCCTCGTTGTTGTTGGAGGAGTGCACCCCGGTGTCTTTGGACGATGAGTCCGGCACCACGTTGCCCGTCTTTAGAGATAAAGAAGGACGTGAGCTTTTTGTACGCCGTATGCCTACTTTTTTTGAAACATTTCCGGTTCAATCCTCTCAATTCCTCGGCAATCGCGCCAAAAACTCGAGTGTTATATTTGGTTATTTACTAAAATCTCCTTTTGGGCCGGGAACTTCTTCTGGTTCCCGTGGCCTTCTTCTTGGCCTTCTTCTCCGACACCTCATAGGGTGCCGGAACCAGCATCTCTGTCAGGAGTCGTCTGCTGGGTCTCAGGCAACGGAGCCGGACAGTCGATCCGCTCCGCCGTCGCCACATATTCCTGTTAAAATCAGCACAGTGGCCTAAGTTTCTCCCACGAATAAACTGAGGAAAGGCACATCTTGCGAAATGTAGAATGCTTACCGCATTCACCTCGCGCCTGGCGCTGAGTCCGCGGTCCTCAGAGGTGGGAGGAGGAACTTCGCTGGCCTTGAACAACACCTTGCAAGCGTTGTGCGTCGTGTCAAAGAGCTCTTGCAGTGTCTGGTGTTGGGCCGTGTTGAACTCCCACAGGTTGAATGCCCGTCTCTCACACGGGAGAATCCGGCAAAATAGCATGACCTGGACCACATTGACCAGCTTGATATTCTTGGTTATCATGTTTATGACATAGTTCTGGAGTCCGGTCAGCTCCGCGGATGCGCCCCAGGTTAGGCCCTTCCTCTTCTAGGAAGTGAGCCGCACAGGGATGCCGGATCGGAATTCAGGGGGCGCCACCCAGCTAGCATCGTGCGGCTTGGTGATGTAGAACCACCCCGATTGCCACCCCTTCACTGCCTCCGCAAAGGAGCCTTCGAGCCAGGTGACGCTGGGCATCTTGCCCATCATGGCGCCACCGCACTCTGCCTGCTGGCCGACCACTATCTTCGGCTTCACGTTAAAGATCTTCAACCACATGCCAAAGTGGGGCCTGATGCGGAGAAAAGCCTCGCACACGACAATAAACACCGAGATGTTGAGGATGAAGTTAGGGGCCAGATCATGAAAATCCATCCCGTAATAGAACAGGAGCCCGTGGACAAATGGGTGGAGGGGGGATCCCAGTCCGCGGACGAAGTGGGCGAGGAACACGAAGCTCTCGTTGGGTCCCGGAGTCGGATTGATCTGCCCTGCGTCCGGGAGCTGGTGTGCAATATCTGCGGCCAAGTATCCGGCCGCCCGGAGCTTCGTAATGTCCTCCTCCTTGACGGAGGAGGCCACCCACTTGCCTCCCGCTCCGGACATGTTTGGCTGCACGGAGAAGGCGAGAACTAGGGCGCTGGAGCTCGAGCGTGCAAGAATGGATGAGCGAAGAAGGAAGCAGGCGTGGGTGGAAGAGGAGAATCCTTATGTCTTTATAATGGCGGTAGAAACTATGCGCCTCCCCACTTGCGCATTAAGATCGCTTATTTCCCAAGTGCCACGAATGACGCGGTTGGGTTACCCATACCTGTATTGATGAGAATCCCGTGATAAGGGGGACACAATCTCTGCTTTGACAAGACGTGTCAAGGAAACCGCCTCGCATTACTTGCGGAGGCTGGTTGTGAAAAAGGTTCGAATAATGACCGAGCCATGGTGTGACATCACGCTATAAAAAGCTGTCAGCAGATTAGATTTGTGGAAAATTATACTCTCTACGGTGGTATGTGGAATTTGTTTTGCAGAGCCGGACACGATCTTTGTGTCGTAAATCTTCTATGGAGTATTCGGAGAAGGAACCCGCCTTGCAATGTCGAATACAATTTGCGCGCCGGACTCATCGTCATTGAATCCTGGTTCAGGGGCTAGTGAGGGAGTCCTGGATTAAGGGGTCCTCGGACAGCCGGACTATATACTTTGGCCGGACTGTTGGACTATGAAGATACAAGATTAAAGACTTCGTCCCGTGTCCGGATGGGACTCTCCTTTCATGGAAGGTAAGCTTGGATATTCAGATATGTAGATTCCTTCTCTGTAACCGACTTTGTGTAACCCTAGCCCCCTCTAGTGTCTATATAAACCGGAGGGTTTAGTCCGTAGGACAACAACAATCATAATCATAGGCTAGCTTCTAGGGTTTAGCCTCTACGATCTCGTGGTAGATCAACTCTTGTAATACTCATATTATCAAGGTCAATCAAGCAGGAAGTAGGGTATTACCTCCATCGAGAGGGCCCGAACCTAGGTAAAACATCGTGTCCCCTGCCTCCTCTTACCATTAGCCTTAGACGCACAGTTCAGGACCCTCTACCCGAGATCCGCCAGTTTTGACACCGACAGCCGCCACGCTCCTTCTCCACCAGCCGGTGCCGCAGCTCCTCCTATTCCCACCCTGGCCACCAACTTTCCCCGCCATGCGCCCCTCCGCCCAAACCCTACACCTACCACTTCTGATTAGTGGCCAACCCTGCCGCTGCCGATTGATACGTCTCCGTCGTATCTACTTTTCCAAACACTTTTGCCCTTGTTTTGGACTGTAACTTGTATGATTTCAATGGAACTAACCCGGACTGACGTTGTTTTCAGCAGAATTGCCATGATACTGTTTTATGTGTAGAAAACAAAAGTTCTCGGAATGACCTGAAACTCCATGGAATATATTAGAATAAATAATAAAAAATCCTCACCAAAGATGAAGACCAGGGGGCCCACACCCTGTCCACGAGGGTGGGGGGCGCCCCCACCCCTCCTGGGCGCACCCCCCAACCTCGTGGGTCCCCTGGAGACCCTCCGACGCCAACTCCAACTCTATATATTGGCTTTCCGGAAGAAAAAAATAAGAGAGAAGAAATCATTGCGTTTTACGATACGGAGCCGCAGCCAAGCCCTAATCTCTCTCGGGAGGGCTGATCTGGAGTCCGTTCGGGGCTCCGGAGAGGGGGATTCGTCGCCGTCCTCATCATCAACCATCCTCCATCACCAATTTCATGATGCTCAACGTCGTGCGTGAGTAATTCCGTCGTAGGCTTGCTGGATGGTGATGGGATGGATGAGATTTATCATGTAATCGAGTCAGTTTTGTTAGGGTTTGATCCTTAGTATCCACTATGTTCTGAGATTGATGTTGCCATGACTTTGCTATGCTTAATGCTTGTCACTAGGGCCCGAGTGCCATGATTTCAGATCTGAACCTATTATGTTTTCATGAATATATGTGTGTTCTTGATCCTATCTTGCAAGTCTATTGTCACCTACTATGTGTTATGATCCGGCAACCCCGAAGTGACAATAATTGGGACCACTCCCGGTGATGACCATAGTTTGAGGAGTTCATGTATTCACTATGTGCTAATGCTTTGTTCTGGTTCTCTATTAAAAGGAGGCCTTAATATCCCTTAGTTTCCAATAGGACCTCGCTGCCACGGGAGGGTAGGACAAAAGATGTCATGCAAGTTCTTTTCCATAAGCACGTATGACTATATACGGTATACATGCCTACATTACATTGATGAATTGGAGCTAGTTCTGTTTCACCCTATGTTATGATTGTTACATGACGAACCGCATCCGACATAATTATCCATCACTAATCCGGTGCCTACGAGTTGTCCATATATTGGTTTTCACTTATTTACTTTTCCGTTTCTACTGTTACAATCACTACAAAATACCAAAAACATTACTTTTGCTGTCGTTACTTTTGTTACCGTTACCACCACTATCATATTACTTTGCTACTAAACCTGCTACTGCTATGAATTCTCCTTCCGTTATAAGTAAGCTAGCGACAGCTAAACCTGCTACTGCTATGAATTCTGATATGTCGCATGTTATTGATGATGCCACTTCTGCTATGCATGATACTTATGATGAAACTACTTCTATGCTTGATACTAGTGTGCCCCTTGGTGAATTTCTAGATGAACAAATTGCTAGGGTTGGAGAGAAAGAAATTATTGAATCTAAATACGATGATGAGAGTGATGATGAAAATATGCCTGCTATTCCTGAGGGTTATCTTTTTGAGGCTGAATCTACTGCAGCTATTTTTGCCTGCCAGGATAGATACGAACTTAAGAGGCTGCTAGTTAAACGGACTAAAGAATCTCTTAGAGATAGAATGAAACCCGACCCTACTTTTGCTACTTCACCTATATGTGTTCCCGATAAGGATTATTATGAATTGTCTGTTGATCCAGATATAATTACTTTGGTTGACTCTGATCCTTTCTATGGTTATGAATCTGAAACTGTTGTGGCACATCTTACTAAGTTAAATGATATAGCCGCCCTGTTTACTAATGATGAAAGATCACGCTACCTTTATTTACTCAAAATATTTCCGTTCTCATTAAAGGGTGATGCTAAGATATGGTTTAATTCTCTTGATCCTGGTTGTGTGCGTAGTCCCCAGGATATGATTTATTACTTCTCTGCTAAATATTTCCCTGCTCATAAGAAACAAGCTGCTTTGAGGGAAATATACAACTTCGTTCAAATTAAAGAAGAGCGTCTCCCACAAGCTTGGGGGAGGCTTCTCAAGTTACTTAATGCTTTGCCTGATCATCCTCTTAAGAAACCTGAAATACTTGATATCTTTTATAATGGACTAGCGATGCTTCCAGAGATTACGGATAGTTGTCTGGTTCTCTTTTAGGGAAAGAACACCGGATGAAGCTGAAATTCTATTGAATAATATGTTGACAAATGAAAATAATTGGGTACCTCCCGAGCCACCTCCTGAGCCAGCTCCCGAGCCAATTACTGAGCCTATTCCTAAACCAACTCCGAAAAAGAGAGGTGTTCTATTTCTCAGTCCCAAAGATATGTAAGAGGCAAAGAAATCTATGAAAGAAAAAGGTATTAAAGTTGAAGATGTTAAGAATTTACCTCCTATTGAAGAAATACACGGTCTTAATTTACCGCCTGTTGAAGAAGTATATGATCTCAATTCCTTATTCATTGAAGAACCTCCTGATCCCGATATCCCGACACAGGTAGTAAAGGTAAATTCTCTCTATAGATATGATAAAGCTGAAGTCCCTCCTACTAAAATTACTAGTCAGTGCTTGGATGAGTTTGATGACTTTATGTTTAAGCAAGATGACTTTAATGCTTATTTTGGTAGACAATTAAAACAGAATACCTTTATGATTAAACGCTTGGGTGATTTTATGGCTAATATTAGAGGTGAACTTAAACTTGTTCACAAACATGCTTCTATGGTTTCCACCCAAGTAGAACAAGTACTTAAAGCTCAGAAAGAAGTGCTTGATGAAATGAATAGTAAGAAAAATGATTATGTTGTTAGAGCTCAGAAAGAAGCCCTAATCTCTCTCGGGAGGGCTGATCTGGAGTCCGTTCGGGGCTCCGGAGAGGGGGATTCGTCACCGTCGTCATCATCAACCATCCTCCATCACCAATTTCATGATGCTCACCTCCGTGCGTGAGTAATTCCATCATAGGCTTGCTGGACGGTGATGGGTTGGATGAGATTTATCATGTAATCGAGTCAGTTTTGTTCGGATTTGATCCCTAATATCCACTATGTTCTGAGATTGATGTTGCTATGACTTTGCTATGCTTAATGCTTGTCACTAGGGCCCGAGTGCCATGATTTCAGATCTGAACCTATTATGTTTTCATGAATATATGTGTGTTCTTGATCCTATCTTGCAAGTCTATAGTCACCTACTATGTGTTATGATCCGGCAACCCCGAAGTGACAATAATCGGAACCACTCCCGGTGATGACCATAGTTTGAGGAGTTCATGTATTCACTATGTGCTAATGCTTTGTTCCGGTTCTCTATTAAAAGGAGGCCTTAATATCCCTTAGTTTCCAATAGGACCCTGCTGCCACGGGAGGGTAGGACAAAGGATGTCATGCAAGTTCTTTTCCATAAGCACATATGACTATATACGGAATACATGCCTACATTACATTGATGAATTGGAGCTAGTTCTGTGTCACCCTATGTTATGACTGTTACATGATGAACTGCATCCGGCAAAATTATCCATCACTAATCCGGTGCCTACGAGTTTTCCATATACTGGTTTTCGCTTATTTACTTTTCTGTTGCTACTGTTACAATCACTACAAAATACCAAAAACATTGCTTCATATTACTTTGCTACTAAACACTTTGCTGCAGATACTAAGTTTAAAGGTGTGGTTGAATTGACAACTCAGCTGCTAATACTTGAGAATATTCTTTGGCTCTCCTTGTGTCGAATCAATAAATTTGGGTTGAATACTCTACCCTCGAAAACTGTTGCGATCCCCTATACTTGTGGGTTATCACCGATCCCTAGCCGGCACGGCCCGTTGCCAGATCTAGGCCATGGCGGGCCCTCGCGACGCCCCACCGTCGGATCCAGATTGCGTTGTTCCCCCTCCCCACCTCCTTCCTACGCCTCGGCTGCACGTCGCCACACACCTCCACGGCCTCCAACCCGTACCCCCGGCGACCAACTCGACGTCGACTTCCCCATCCGTCCCGTCACCCGCCTGGCCACAGCAGTGCCCCCGCGTGTCGGATCCGAGGGATTAATCACTCCCTCATGCTCCTCCCCCTACTCACCGTTGATGAGGAGCTCTCTGTCTTGCTCCTCCCTGCCCGACGAACGGTTATGGGGAGCACTCCTCCTGACGAACCGAGGTGCCATGCCCCCTCCCCGTGGGCCCCGACCTCCATCCGCGTGGACTGCAGCTAGCGAGGCCCCAGATCCATGCCTCCCCGCCTTTCTAATTCCTCCTCCTTCGTATATTGTTGGTGTGTACTTCGCGGTTGTGGGTGAGCAGCTCCCATTGGGGGAGTCTAGAGTCTGCAGTGCACTCCGTTGATCGCCGTGGTGCACTTTGGTGGTTGTTGTGGTACAGCTCGATGGCTCACCAGGCACAGTTTGCTTTTCCTCTGCTTGTGGTTCATCCGAGCACGGGCTTCATCGCCTCGGGCATGGCCGGTGTCAGGATCCGCATCGCCTTGATCCTACAGCGTTCTGTGCAGTTCATTTCGTGGGGGCGTCGTGTGATGCAGTATGCATCGTTGTGGCAATGCAGTTTGATGGTAGTGCTCGGTGCGGTTCGGCAACCTGGCAAGCTTTTTTGGTTTGTTCTTTGTCTTTGAAATTGATTTTTGGTTCATGTGCTGCCGAGCGCAACACCTAGGCTTCCCTCAATTTCTTTTCTTGTGCAGTTCTCTTTGAAAATGGAGAAGGGCTCCAGTGGGGCCTGCGCGGATGAGATGCTCCTGACCTCGTCTCCTTTGGCCATTCCAATCCCCTGAATCTGGTTGTGCACATAGGATGCAGCGCACAGCAGGATCGAGGATCCCCTTCTTCCACGTCGGACAGGAGCACCGCACCTTCGTGTTGTTCGACATACCCCGTTTGCAGGTTGCAGGTCACTTCTAGAGTCGCTGCAGTTTGCGGTTCTGTACGCGTGCAGTGCAGAAGGCACATCCACGAGATGTGAAAATGTATATCTGGCTGTGTAATTTTTTTGTGAATGGGTGTGTTGAAAAATGTTTTGATTAGTTTTTTAACAAAGCAAGCCAAATGTAGTTCACTTTGTGTGGTTTGGTAGCTCACTTCCTGAAAAGACGTAAAGGAACTAAATAAAAAGAATAAAAGAATGCATCATACTTGCAATGCACAAGACTCGTCTTGATAGTTCAAACGCATCATGTTGCAGTTCACTTTCCCCCTGATGTAGTTCAATTGCCTCGTCACTCTCTGTGGTCCACTCTCATTCATAAAGAAATTAGAAAAATAATCATGCAGTTCACTTAGACTCGTGTTGTAGTTCACTTTTCTTTTAATGTGGCTCACTTGCCCCTCGTTCTTAAAAAAGTTAGAAAAAAGGTACAGAAATCATGAAGTTCACTGCCCGGGGCATGCAGTGCATTTTATAGTCTAAAGAAGTGTGGTCACTCATCTGACGCAGTTCACTCGACGATTTTGGGTTCCGTGAAAAACTATGTCCGTGTTTCGGTAAAATCAAAATTACTCTTAAACCATAACGAATTAGAGAGAGTGTTCTACATGAAAAAAGTGTGTCCCGTTGATATCTTTCCAACATCGTATCATTTGAATCATTCCAACCAGCTATTTGTAAACAATTCGCAACAAACCGGCCGCTGCCACTCGTCGTCCGCTGCACCATTTTCAAAATTAACTAAAACCGTAAGGAATCTCAAAATTATTTATACATATGAAAGTTGCGCCTCGTCCGTAGTTTTCCGACGACGTATCATACGCCTCGTTTCGACAAAAGGTTAAAAAACAGGAGCGAAAACAATACCAAAAGTTTGTAGTTTCTAGGTAGGATGGCAATTTTATTATATTTTTAAAGCATGGACATTTAATATCTATACCATGGAAATTTAATATCTATACCATGGCAATTTTTTAGACCATGGCAAAAAAACTGTGTTAAAAACTTTTTTTCATACTGTTTGGACCATGTCAATTTTTATTCGGCTTTTCTGGCAATTTTATACATATCATCTTGTAAAATTCTTTCTCTACATACTATCAACTTTTTTGACATGGAATTTTTTTTCCTTGCCCGTGTCAAACTCTTTTTGGTGGCACATTTCTACTATATTGCATTTATCTAGATTTTGACATTGCAAAATCTTACAAAATTTTCCATGGGATGGCAAAATCTTACAACATTTGCCACAGCATGGCAAACTAACTTTAAATGCCATTACAAAGCATGTCATTTTATGTTAAGATGCCATGTCAATTCAAATATACATTTGCCATGGCAATTTTAAATCATAATTTGTGTTACTTTATATACATGGCAAATTCGTGATCCACTTTAGCTTCTTTCATCCATGGCATTTTTTCCATGATTTGCATAGGATTTCACACAGGTTTTGCCATGTATAATGGCAAATTATTCTTTTGTGTCTTCATGATATAACAAGTCCTTCTTTTTGTTCAGACGACAATTCCATAATTGTCATGGCAAATTCGTATTTTGTTCATACGACAAATTGTATTATTGTCACATGGCAAATTGGTATTTTGTTCATACGACAAAGTGTATTATTGTCACATGGCACATTCTTAACATTTTCCTTTTCTGTAGGCTATTTGCTCATAACATGGGAAATTAATTTAGGGTCATATGGCAAATTCATTTAAGGACTCATGGCACATACATAACATTTTTCTTTCAGGTTACCGAGGACGACAAGGACGAGAAAGTGAATCAGCAGCTGAAGGTTTATTTTCATTCCGTTTTTTATGGTCACTTGAAAGTGGATCAGCAACCATGGCAAATTTGCAGTAAACAATTTTTTCGGTTTTGATGGCAAGTTCTTTTTCTTCTTCATTTTTTACTGCTTTGTTGTTTTTTGGATTTTTTCTGTTATTTGTGTTTTTTATTCACATCTGAGGCCGAACAAAATGGGTTATTGGGCCTTTTTTCGAGAGTACGTCAAAGGCGTACCTTATCTTTATAGAAGAAGAGCAACAAGTTTACAAGAGAAGCCATGAGGAGGATGCAAACATCCCATCTCGGCCACACCCAATTACACCCCACTCACTAACACAAGCCTACTCTCTCACAAAGCGTGACAACCCGCCTACTCCTACACCCGCCTCTCTCCAATCTTGGATCTCCCGCAGGATAGCCTCCACCACCTGCTGTGGCGATTTCTGTTGGGCCGTTCTATTAAATACACGCGCATTGCGCTGTCTCTACAAAGCCCAAGTCACCGCAATCACAAGAGTGTCGAAACCACGTTTGAGCTCTTTCCCAAATCCCCTCCTGGCCTCCAACCACCAATCCAACAAATTATTCTCCATCGTCGGCCTCGCCACGTTCAAGTTGAGCTCTTGAAGACATTCATGCCAAACTTCCCTAGCGTACACGCATTGGACCGGGATGTGCTCTGCGTTGTCTTCCTCCTGCAAGCATGTGAAACAGTTTGATGGACGCTCCTGCAGCCCATGCTTCGCTCTCCGGTCCGAGGTCCAGATGCGGTGTTGTATAGCCAGCCAGACAAATATTTTGCACTTGAGAAGCGCCCAACTCTTCCAAATACATGTGGCATACGCTACCCGCTGGATCCCCTGGCACAAGCGATAATACGTGGATCTTGCGGTGTACTTCCCGGACGGATCCGCCGGCCAAGAGAAACAATCGGCCCTGTCTGGATCCCGGGGCACAGTGCTGATAGCCAGGTTGAGGTGTACAAGCTGCATATGACCCACAAAGGTGAGGTCTCCATCCATATCATGCAACCATCTGCCATTCTCCAATGCATCTCTCACAGTGCTGATAGCTATTGGGCTTTTTTAGATCACGCTTGCTGGGGTTTTTCAGGCTGAAGGGTTTTTTCCATGGAGCGATTTCGTGTGGTACGACCTCCCTCCTCGAGCTAACGAGTCGTTCGGTGTAGGGCTCCTCTGAACCGAACGTCAGATAGGTATCAACGTTTTATGTTTTTTTGTGCGCGTGATTGTGTTATTTTGATGTGATCGATTCTTAGGGCGAAATCCCAACAATAAAACCAGCTATGCTGTACAAGAAATCTCTGTTTATGCAAATCACATACCCTAGCCACCGCTGTTACAGGACTACCTCTAATCCTCGCCGTGTCTCTATTATCACATCACCTGCTTCCCTGTTTTTTCACCCGAACTCTGAATGTTGCCACTGCAGGAGAATTTCTCCAGCGTTGTCGATTTGGTTTCCTTTTGATATTCCCATCACGTCGCCATGATCACGACATGCCTCTTTATTCGGAGTGCTGAAGCTGCAGAATCGAGTAGTTGGAGGGAGAAGATTCGACATTCCAACAGCGTGGGCCGTGCGTCCTTCAGTTGTGGGCAAGCAGTTAGTATGTGTATGAAGTCTGCTTCACGGCATGTCCAATAAATGGACACACACTGTGCATTGCTTGCCAGACTTGATGGTGGTACAGAGAAGATAGACAATGAGATTTGGTGCTCCGTAGATGGATCGACCTTCAAGACAAAAATCGATGATCGATCCGCACGAAATATAGAAAGGATTTATATTCTTTGTCCTACTCCCCCATGAGCATAATTGTAGCAATAGTGCAGCTCCAAGCCGCCGAAGCACTCTGTCCGCACGTCTGTTTGGCTTCAAACGGACACAAAGCGCAAACCAACGTGCCAAAGAAAACGGACGAGCGTCTGCTTTTTGTCCGCCCATGGCCCATCTCAGACCAAATTTAGGCTGGGTTTGTGTCGGCGCGGACGCGTGCGATGCCCGCCAGTCATGGCACATCAACCCATTTCCCCCTTCTCTCCCAAAGCCCTCCCGCTAGCTCGCCCTCCCGCCCACTCGCCATGGTCGACGCACCAAACCCCGCCGCCCCGCCTCCGCCGACAACGACAAACCCTGCCCCATCTGCAAGCAGCCCAAGCCCAAGAAGGAGCAGACGCCGCAGCAGTGTGACGTACATTCGGCGAAGAGGGCTCGTCGAAGTAAGTTAACAGGCCGACAAACTAGAAGTTGCCAACGTGGTCGCCCTCGCTGCCGCCGCACAACAGGAGGCCACCATCGCGGAGAATGAGGCCCTCCTCGCCAAGGCCAAGAAGGACGAGAAGCGTGATGCGGCCACGTTGCCTTGCAAGAAATTTTGCAAGGCATGATGACCCAAAAGAAAGCGGGGAAAGAGAAGCGCCGACAAGAGAACAAGGAGCAAATGAAGGTCTACATCAAGATACAAAAGAAAAAGCTCGAAATGGAGGCGGACATACAAGCGAAGAAGCTTGAGATGGAAGCGAAGAAGCTCGAGCTAGAGGCGGCGGACTTGAGCAAGGTGTCCCCGAGAAGAAGGCGTTGGTTCGAGAAGAAACAAAAAGAAATGCTCGAGCTAGATCGTTTATCTATGACCGAGAGCGCCATTTTTTTTATATGTCGGCATGACCATGGCCGAGATTTATGGCGTGGTTGAACTATGTCTGTTCTTTCTGTGTGCACGCAACTGAGTCGGCCACCGGCACACTTGCCTGCATGAACTATTGTTTTTTTTAGACAGGCATGTATGCCGGTCGTTGACTAGCCCATGGCTGCTGACATGAATGTGTCCGTGGCCTTTTTTAATTAAATTTTATTGCATTTCAGGCGCGAACAAAAGATGCATCAAGACTGGTTGGGCGCAAAAATTGGACGAAGAGGACAACGCGCCTACGGCCGACCCAAACAAATGAAAGGCGGACAAAACGCACATTCGTTTGCATGGACGCATTAGAGTTTCTCTTACCTATGTGATTTGTCCTTAACCATTAGGATTAACACATTACAAGCCTGCACTTCCTGGTAGAATAGTAGTATAATCAATGAATTCACCGAAGAGAGAAAAGTTTTGTAAGAGATGTAACTTCTGCCTTCTGACCTTCTGGATAGGGATCTAGAGCAACTCTAGCCGAAAATTTCAGTTTTACTCCTCAAATCGGTGTTTAGCCTATCTTCTAAATTGATCGGAGGGGTAAGAATTTTACTTCCGCCTTTGTGATTCCTAAATATGCTCCATCCTCCATCCGTGGGGTAAAAGTTGTGGCCTTTTCCTACGACCGCATTGTCCCCACTCCGCGGCCACCCATTGCGTCCACCGCCCACCGGCAAACACCCGCATCCTCGGACACCCCCTTCCCCAGCGACCTCACCGGTGACCTCGTTGGCGTGCCCAACAACTCCAGTGCCGGTTGCCTTCTACTGCCACTGTGCCACATCCTGCAGCTCTAGCACCGGCTACAGTGGCTGCAGGCCGGCCCCATCGTTGAGGAACACAACGCCAAGCTCGGGGAACTCGCCTCGGATCTCTTTGATGTCTACTTCATTAGCCTGGAGGCCGGCGCCTGCATGCTCACTATCTGCCACCGCCTCGCAGCTGAGAAGGGCGCCCGCTTCTCCTCCAACATGGATTTCACAGCCATTACCGCGACGAGCAGCTCCACGACATGCTGCTCGTGTAGCAACTCCCGACCTGCCCCATTACACAGGCGGAGGCCTTCGCCCACGTCATGACCACCTTCTTGACCATCAGGCTCAACCATGAGTACCACAACCCCCGTTGCATCGAGTGCCTCGTCGGTGGGCAGGGCTCCATCCCCGAGGAAACCCCCGACCCCTCCCCCAATGGCAGCCCCGATAGGGATGACGACCTGGATGCCACCGCCATCGTCAGCGTCAAGTACGACAAGTGTTGTCACGCAACCAACAACGGCGGCGAGGTGGACAAGCTGCTCGACTACCTATACCACGCGTAGGATCACGAGCCTCTTTGGGGGTTCCTAGCATGGTCACCATCGTCGTCGCTCGTTGCGGAGGTGCATACTAAGTGTTCGACAAAATGTAAAAGCCAAATATAATTTTACTCCACTAAATTTTAGGAGATCGACTAGGTCCGGTCAAGAAATAGTGGATTAAATATACTCCACTAAGGTTTACTCCGCCGGATACTCCACTATTTCTTAGGAGATCGGCTAGAGTTGCTATTAGGGCATATTCAAGTCGATCACCAAATCTCCTCCATATGCAGACACTTTTAGGCCTCTAATGCCATCTCTTAGTTGTCTGAGGATGCAGTCAGACATCTGGAATCCCCTTGCCCCTAACAGTGAGGGGGGGCTGTAGGGGAGTCTGGACAGTCCGTTAACACCGTCAACATAGCCTTGGATCCCATCATAAACCCATATTTTTCTCTTCGCCTTCTATCTCCTCTTTCTCTCCATTGAATAAGGGACGGACAGGCGAATATCCATTTCTGAGTCCAGGCTCATCTGCACCTGGTCAAGAAAAAAATCACAAAAAAATCAAACAAATCAATTTTTTTGCATGATAGATACTTTGGTGCTTGAGGTGCGCTCTAAATTTCATATCATTTGGAATTTTGGACATATGAGTAGCTCTCAGCATAAAAGACAAAATGGGTCAGAACAACACATGAACAGTAAACTTTTTTATAGACCCCAAATATGTTATTTTACCAAGAGCTACTCAGATGGCCAAATGATCTAAAATTTGGAGTGCACCTTACACACAAAATTATCTACCATAAAAAATTAGAATTTTATAAAAATTTATTATATTTGTTTTGATTTTTTTTCATCACAGGTGCCGATGAGCCTAGGCGCTGAATCGCTGCTCTCACGAACAATTAGGGGCGTGTTTGGTTGCCTGCAGCAGGCCCAACCAGGCCCGCGCGGGAAGTGAATGGGCTGATTGGTTGCCTGGTTTTACTGCTGGGCCTGCATAGCACGAAGCTTAAAGCACCACTGGGCCTGGCTCGCTGGGAACCCAGGAATCGACAGTTTCTCGCAAGCCAGGCCGAGGTGAGTGCAAGTCGGTGGGCCCTTGCACGAGTGGAGACCGGAGGGATGCGAGGTGATTACGTGAGTTCTTCTTCAACCTCCAGTAAGTTCCTCTCTAATCTCCTCCCATTGATCTACACAACGATGCTTCGGTTCGAGGTAAGCTCTACACGAAAAAGATGCACATCGATGTACGGTTCCATTCAGGCGATCGGGTCGTAGTTTCGTCGGCCGTAAGTTCTTAATTTCGTCTTCCCGTTTGGAGCTATTCTGGACGAATCTTGTCAGTTCATCGCGCACGATCGATCATTTGAAATTTCCTTTGACCAGCAGCCTAATCTCGCAGTTCCGCACAACATTCGTGTTGTAAGTTTTTGGTTTCGACGATGGATGCTGGGTGTATTTGAGGCGTGCACGTGCGTGCCTGCGTGGGAACAAGAAGACCATCAAAGAAGGAAAGGTGAGGGAAGAAGAGCAGGTAGAGGGTGGGCGAGAGAGTACCTACCTTAGGTGGAGGAGAAGGTGCTGCTGCACTTGGGTCGGAGGAAGATCCATTGCGTCCCACTAGTGCAACAGCGCCTGTGGGGAAGGAGAGGCCTTCCTCTCCCGACGCGCCGCTTGCGGTTGTGGGGACGGAGGCGACCTCTGTCGAGGCCTAGCCAGGTCGACGGCGCTGGCGACCATGGCTGTCGGATCCGGCGTCGCCATGGCCGACCTCCTCCCTCCTGTGCTTCCTGCTAGGTCTCCACGGCGCGGGCTCCTTATTCATGGCGTCCTGCTCCTTCCTCTGGTTTCGTAGCTTCATCTCCCCCTTCCTCTGCTAGCTCTTAACCATGTGTGCTAAGTGTAAGTGCTAGCTCTTAATCATACTCCATGTGGACAACCAAACAGCGTGTAGTTGCATGCGCCGAGACAATGCGGGCAACCAAACAGCGTGTAGTTGCATGCGCCGAGACAATGCGGGCAACCAAACAACGTGCCAAAGTTGATCTCCTAATGCAGGAAGTCCATATGCAGGCAACCAAACAACTCGCAGATGTCGCATACGAGGCTGTTTTGTTCCGAACCAGGCTGAGTAGAGAAGCGTATGCGATGCAGGCACTGTTGCACACGGCAACCAAACACGCCCGATTTTGAGATACAGGGTGGGCGCCGGATGTCCAAAAAAACATATGTGAACATTTGAAGATGTCCATGCGTTTGATGACGGACATTGGAGATGCCTTTATACCTGCAGCTTTGTGGTTGCACTGCACCCACCTATTCCCAGTCGTACTTTGCCACCCCTGCCACCCGGCTCCGCGAAATTACAGGATCTGCGGAGCACTTATTTTGCAGCTCCGCTAATTTAGCCTGCAGCTCCGTCGAGCGGAGTTGAAAGTGAAGGGACTCCGAACACTCCCTAACTCTTGCAGAATAGTAGATCACTTGGCTGCTGCATTTAGCAGTCTGACAGAAAGCTCTTTTTCTTAACTCTCAAGTTTATAGTGAAGTTCAGACCATATGATCAGCAGTTTCCCTTTTACCTCAAGGATATCACACTGAATGATTTTAAATCAATTTTATAACCATGCATGTAGATGGAAATACTAAACGATCCCTGGACTAATTGAGCTCGGTTTTATTAAGATCCAAAAACACACTTAAGAGTTTCAGAAGTTATGATTGTTTTACGTCCAGTGGTGGATGATTGCCTAAAATTTCATGGTGAAATGTGTTAATTTATAGACTATTTTTTCTGATAAAGAATTTACAAACTAGGTACACACAAAATATACGAAAACCATATTAGATGTATCATGGACGAGGCAATTCGGTGTCGAGGCTCGGCTGCACAAACAAAAAAATCAAAATAAATACCAGAAAAAAATCAAAAACTCTGAATTGTTTTGCATGGAAGATAATTTGGTGTGTGAGGTGCGGTCCAAAAATCAGATCATTTGGACATTTGAGTAGCTCTCGAAAAAAACAAATTTAGGATCTGTGATTGGACTGACCCAATTTGTCTTTTTTGCTGAGAGCTACTCATATGTCTAGATAATCTAAAATTTTGAGCGCACCTCAAGCACCAAATTATCTTCCATGCAAAAAAAAATTCAGAATTTTTGAATTTTCTCATCACAGGGTGCAGATGAGACTGAGCTCAGAAATGGATATTTAATGTATTATCTGCTATTGTAGATTACATATTTCTATTTTCTCCATTGCGCACAAATGGACGCATCTATAAATGAACAATTACAGGTATATAGACGCCGATGCTTAATAAAATGTTCCATAAAGCTATACTGTATGGATGATCTAGAACGAATAATGACTAATAAATGATCACATACTTTATGATTTTTTTTGAGTGGATATACTTTGTGATGTGATCATAATAATACCATTTATTCCTTCTGCGGGCCTTTTTCAAAAAGTTCTATAACTCTAAAATATGTTTTTTAACTAGCTTCAGTAGACCCGGCCAGGAGCCAAACCACGACACTAGCGAAGGAGTAGTTAGCTAATTTAAATGTGTGGAACAGATCACACTGCACGCCACTACTGCTCCTACTTAATTTTTATTTATGCGTCTGACCAACCCAGCCATGACAGTAGCAATAGGAGCACCTTGCTCCCTCTGCGAACTTACAGAGGAACCACAGACGATAACATCAGCCAAGTACAGTATGTGCACACAAGGTGGAGATCACGACCTCACTCGCACCTTTTTGCGAGCCATCTAATGCTGCTTAATTAATGTAACGGCAATCATCAAACCCTTGCTTGTCATATAAGAAAAAAATAATTGCAAATATTGTCCCAGCCTATTCCCTCCGTACCACTGGTCTACAAGTCTCCTTGGTTGTGGAAATTGTTTGTGTGTAATACTATATTTCTATGAAGTTTGATTACATGAATATGAATATTTAGATTAATAATATAAGAATAAAATTAAAAATTCAGATGATCATTGTGTAATTATAAAATACTTATTGAATATAAGTAGCATATATAATTAAAACTAAGTATTTTTGCATGTATGATTGTATACTGAGGTTGACCTTTTTTCCCATGGTTGCATGTTGAGATATGTCGAGGTGATATGATTGCATGTTAAGATAAATGTGCTGGTATAATATAGGATTTGATCACAGGTTTAACCAATATATTCCAAACTGACGACCTTGATGCGAAACTACCCGCATTTTTTATCGCCACCTCCCCCCCCTCCCCTCCGGGCAACTCGAGGGCGAACCCTAGATCGACGCCTCCGCCCCTCCTCTTCTCTCCCCTCTTGTTGCCTCCGGAGGTTGATGACTGACAAAACCTCGTGGTTCTAGTGAAGAGAACGACGAAGCTCCTCGTGGTAGACGCAGTCGATTGACGATTGGTGGGGCGATGGTTAGATGGGCATGGAGGTGGCATGACATGCATTAGTGGCGAGTGGCAGTGATCAAAGGTGGCGGTGTGGTGTGGCGGCAATAGTGCGCAACAGTAGGTTGGTGCCGACTAGAGGTGTGATTACCTCGATTGTGGATATGTGGGGCTGCTAGAGTGCCCTTGTGTTGTGATATCGACTGTTCTTCCACATGGCGGATCCGTTTCGACATGTTCGTTGTGTGAAGTTGTGGCGCTGTAGGATCGTCATTATGCGAATGCTAGCAGAGGATACTAGATCTGCATAGTATCGATCCCTAGGTGCTACACCCTCCTGGGCCCCACACACATGCGGCGTGCGTC
The DNA here is from genome assembly GCA_021437245.1 of Aegilops speltoides. Lineage (NCBI taxonomy): Eukaryota > Viridiplantae > Streptophyta > Magnoliopsida > Poales > Poaceae > Aegilops > Aegilops speltoides. Next base: position 240,036,010 of record CM038147.1, read on the forward strand.
ATATTCTCCACGCCATTAGTAATAGGTCACCAATGCTGTTTTGTAGTTTTAGCATGCCACTAATGTAGATTGTCTATAATCATTTCTGCACTAGTGCCAAGTCAGCGTCGTGGCATCCCCCCCCCCCTAATCGACGGTTATGAATGATATGTTGGGAGATGTCCCACCTGCCACCCATCTGTTGGCGCCTCAATGGCCTATTTGTGGAGTACTGGCTTGGATTATTATCGACGGGTCTGTTTTCAAGGTGGTGGTTGAAACACTACTTCATATCCGATGTGAAACCCTTGTTCTGCCCTTTATTGGTCTTGTGTCCTTACGTTTGTACTTATGTGGCATATGGTTGCATGGACAGACAACCTAGGTAGTGAACTACAAGTATTTAGGCCTCCTTCGGTTCATAGGATAGAAATATCATGGGAATAGGGAAATCTTAGAAAGTGAGATAACATGTATCTTAATTTCTATATGAAAAAAGATGTCACTTGATGCACATGATGGGAATTTTTTCCCATTGAATCTAGGTAGGAAACCATTCCTACAAACCAAAGGGTTTCAAAAAAAAATCCAGCAAAACTCCTAGAAGATTCGTGTAAACAAAGGGGCCATTAAGAATAGATGACCATTTCTTTATTGGTGAACTAGTACCGGTGTATACACTGTAGTGTTCATGTTGCATGATGCAGGCTAAGTGAATTGCAGAAAACATTGACATTGAAGGCTAAGGTTGCAGAAACCATAGTTCTACGGTTTTGTGCCAAAAACGTCTAATTCTAAGGCTAATTTATTGCAAAAGCACTAGTCACCCGCTTCGTTCATTTTAATCACGATTATGACAGATGGGTCCCGCCAAAAAGGGTGGTGTGGCACAACATAACGGATTGCAATTAGGAAGAATATATGGGACTACATTCTAAAAGGGCCTAAGATGATAAGGTCATTTTTTCCATTTAAAAAAAGAGAGGATAAGGTACCAGTGCTGCTGCTCTTCCGCGTCTGGCCGTCGGCGCCGGCGCTCGCTCGTGCGGCAGGCGCAGCTAATCCTCGCTCCCGTTACCATTGCTTGAAGGAAATATGCCCTAGAGGCAATAATTGTTGGGGAACGTAGTAATTTCAAAAAAATTCCTACGCACACGCAAGATTAAGGTGATGCATAGCAACGAGATGGGAGAGTGTTGTCCACGTACCCTCGTAGACTGAAAGCGGAAGCGTTAGAACAACGCGGTTGATGTAGTCGTACGTCTTCACGACCCGAACGATCAAGCACCTAAACTAAGGCACCTCCGAGTTCTAGCACACGTTCAGCTCGATGACGTTCCCCGTACTCCGATCCAACAGAATGTCGGGGAAGAGTTCCGTCAGCACGACGGCGTGGTGACGATCTTGATGTTCTACAGTTGCAGGGCTTCGCCTAAGCACTGCTACAATATTATCGAGGAGAACTATGGTGGAGGGAGGCACCGCACACGGCTAAGAGATCAAGAGATCAATTGTTGTTGTGTCTAGAGGTGCCCCCCTGCCCCCGTATATAAAGGAATGGAGGAGGGGGAGGGCGGCCCTATGGCGCATACGGAGGAGTCCTACTCCCATCGGAAGTAGGATTCCTCCCCTTCCATGTAGTAGGAGTAGGAGACAAGGAAGGGGGAGAGGGAAAAGAAGGAAGGAGGGGGCGCCGCCAATCCCCCTAGTCCAATTCGGACTAGTCAGTGGGGGGGCGGGCGTGCGGCCTGCCTCTCTCTCTCTCTCTCCCCTAAAGCCCAATAAGGCCCATATACTTCTTCCCCGTATTCCCGTAACTCCTCGGTACTCCGAAAAATACCTGAACCACTCGGAACCTTTCCGATGTCTGAATATAGTCGTCCAATATATCGATCTTTACATCTCGACCATTTCGAGACTCCTCGTCATGTCCCCGATCTCATCCGGGACTCGGAACTCCTTCGGTACATCAAAACTCATAAACTCATAATATAACTGTCATCAAAACATTAAGCGTGCGGACCCTACAGGTTCGAGAACTATGTAGACATGACCGAGACATGTTTCCGGTCAATAACCAATAGCAGAACCTGGATGCTCATATTGGCTCCTACATATTCTATGAAGATCTTTATCGGTCAAACCGCATAACAACATACGTTGTTCCCTTTGTCATCGGTATGTTACTTGTCCGAGATTCGATCGTCGGTATCTCAATACCTAGTTTAATCTCGTTACCGGCAAGTCTCTTTACTTGTTACGTAATGCATCATCCCGTAACTAACTCATTAGCTACATTGCTAGCAAGGCTTATAGTGATGTGCATTACCGAGAGGGCCCAGAGATACCTCTCCGACAATCGGAGTGACAAATCCTAATATCGAAATACGCCAACTCAACATGTACCTTCGGAGACACCTGTAGAGCTCCTTTATAATCACCTAGTTATGTTGTGACGTTTGGTAGCACACAAAGTGTTCCTCCGGTAAACGGGAGTTGCATAATCTCATAGTCATAGAACATGTATAAGTCATGAAGAAAGCAATAGCAACATACTAAATGATCAAATGCTAAGCTAACGGAATGGGTCAAGTCAATCACATCATTCTCCTAATGAGTGATCCCGTTAATCAAATGACAACTCATGTCTATGGTTAGGAAACTTAACCATCTTTGATTAACGAGCTAGTCAAGTAGAGGCATACTAGTGACACTCTGTTTGTCTATGTATTCACACATGTATTATGTTTCCGGTTAATACAATTCTAGCATGAATAATAAACATTTATCATGATATAAGGAAATAAATAATAACTTTATTATTGCCTCTAGGGCATATTTCCTTCAGTCTCCCACTTGCACTAGAGTCAATAATCTAGTTCACATCGCCATGTGATTTAACACCAATATTCACATCTGTATGTGATTAGTACCCATAGTTCACATCGTCGTGTGATCAACACCCAAATGGTTTACTAGAGTCAATAATCTAGTTCACATCACTATGTGATTAACACCCAAAGATTACTAAGGTATGATCATGTTTTGCTTGTGAGAGAAGTTTAGTCAACGGGTCTGTCATATTCAGAGCCGTATGTATTTTGCAAATATTCTATGTCCACAATGCTCTGCATGGAGCTACTCTAGCTAATTGCTCCCATTTTCAATATTTATCTAGATTAAGAGTTAGAGTCATCTGGATCAGTGCCAAAACTTGTATCGACGTAATCCTTTCCGATGAACCTTTTGTCACCTCCATAATCGAGAAACATATCCTTATCCCACTAAGGATAATTTTGACCAATGTCCAGTGATCTACTCCTAGATCACTATTGTACTCCTTGCCAAACCAGGCGAGTATACAATGGGTCTGGTACATAGCATGGCATACTTTTATAGAACCTATGAGTGATGCATAGGGAATGACTTTCATTCTCTTTCTATTTTCTGCAGTGGTTGGGATTTGAGTCTTACTCAATTTCATACCTTTGCAACACAGGCAAGAACTCTTTCTTTGACTGTTCCATTTTGAACTACTTCAAAATCTTGTCAAGGTATGTACTCATTGAAAATCTTATCAAGCGTTTTGATCTATTTCAATAGATCTTGATGCTCAATATGTAAGTAGCTTTACTGAGGTATTTCTTTGAAAAACTCCTTCAAAACACTCCTTTATGCTTTGCAGAATAATTATACATTATTTCCGATCAACAATATGTCATTCACATATACTTATCAGAAATATTGTAGTGCTCCCACTCACTTTCTTGTAAATACAGGCTTCATTGCAAGTCTGGATAAAACTATATGCTTTGATCAACTTATCAAAGCGTATATTCCAACTCCGAGATGCTTGCACCAGTCCGTAGATGGATCACTGGAGCTTGCACATTTTGTTAGCACCTTTAGGATTGACAAAACCTTCTGCCTGCATCATATACAACTCTTCTTTAAGAAAACCATTAAGGAATGCAGTTTTGACATCCATTTGCCAGATTTCATAAATGTGGCAATTGCTAACATGATTCGGACAGACTTAAGCATCGCTACAGTTCAGAAAATCTCATTGTACTCAACACTTTGAACTTTGTCCAAAACCTTTTTGTGACAAGTCGAGCTTTGTAGATAGTAACACTACTATCAACGTCCGTCTTCCTCTTGAAGATCCATTTATACAATATGGCTTGCCGATCATCGGGCAACTCCACCAAAGTCCACACTTTGTTCTCATACATGGATCCTATCTCAGATTTCATGGCCTCAAGCCATTTCGCGGAATCTGGGCTCATCATCGCTTCCTCATAGTTCGTAGGTTTATCATGGTCTAGTAACATGACTTCTAGAATAGGATTACCATACCACTCTGGTGTGGACCGTACTCTGAAAAACTACGAGGTTCTGTAGTAACTTGATTTGAAGTTTCATGATCATCATCATTAGCTTCCTCACTAATTGGTGTAGGCATCACTGGAACTGATTTCAGTGATGAACTAGTTTCGAATTCGAGAGAAGGTACCATTACCTCATTAAGTTTCTACTTTTCTCCCACTCACTTCTTTCGAGAGAAACTCCTTCTCTAGAAAGGATCCATTCTTAGCAACAAATATTTTGCCTTTGGATCTGTGATTAGAAGGTGTACCCAACAATCTCCTTTGGGTATCCTATGAAGACACATTTCTCCGATTTGGGTTCGAGCTTATCAGGTTGAAACTTTTTCACATAAGCATCACAACTCCAAATTTTAAGAAACGACAGCTTAGGTTTATTGCTAAACCATAGTTCGTACGGTGTCGTCTCAACGGATTTTGATGGTGCCCTATTTAACGTGAATGCAGTTGTCTCTAATGCATAACCCCGAAACGATAGTGGTAAATAGGTAAGATACATCATAGATCGCACCATATCCAATAAAGTACGGTTATGCCGTTCGGACACACCATTACACTGTGGTGTTCCATGTGGCGTGAGCTGTGAAACTATTCCACATTGTTTTATATGAAGGCCAAACTCGTAACTCAAATATTCTCCTCCATGATCAGATCATAGAAACTTTATTTTCTTGTTACGATGATTCTCCACTTCACTCTGAAATTCTTTGAACTTTTCAAATGTTTTAGACTTGTGGTTCATTAAGTAGATATACCCATATCTGCTCAAATCATCTGTGAAGGTCATAAAATAACGATACTTTCCACGAGCATTAACACTCATTGGATCACATACATCGGTATGTATTATTTCCAATAAGTCAGTAGCTCGTTCCATTGTTCCGGAGAACGGAGTTTTAGTCATCTTGCTCATTTCGCAAGCATCAAATGATTCATAACCAAGTGATTCCGAAAATCCATCTGTATGGAGTTTCTTCATGCGCTTTACACCGATATGACCCAAACGGTAGTGCCACAAATAAGTTGCACTATCATTATTAACTTTGCATCTTTTGGCATCAATATTATGAATATGTGTATCACTACGATCGAGATCCAACAAACTATTTTCATTAGGTGTATGACCATTGAAGGTTTTATTCATGTAAACAGAACAATAATTATTCTCTGACTTTAAATGAATAACCGTATTGCAATAAACATGATCAAATCATATTCATGCTCAACGCAAACACCAAATAACATTTATTTAGGTTTAACACTAATCCCGAAAGTATAGGGAGTGTGTGATGATGATCATATCAATCTTGGAACCACTTCCAACACACATCATCACTTCACCCTCAACTAGTCTCTTATTTCAGTAACTCTGTTTGAGTTACTAATTTTAGCAACCGAACAAGTATCAAATACTCAGGGGCTACTATAAACACTAATAATGTACACATCAATAACCTGTATATCAAATATACCCTTGTTAACTTTGCCATCCTTCTTATCCACCAAATATTTAGGGCATTTCCGCTTCCAGTGACCATTTCCTTTGCAGTGTAAGCACTCAGTTTCAGGCTTTGGTCCAGCTTTGGGCTTCTTCGCGGGAGTGACAACTTGCTTGTCATTCTACTTGAAGTTCCCTTTCTTTCCCTTTGCCCTTTTCTTGAATCTAGTGGTCTTGTCAATCATCAACACTTGATGCTCTTTCTTGATTTCTACCTTCGTTGATTTCAACATCACGAAGAGCTTGGGAATCGTTTTCGTCATCCCTTGCATACTATAGTTCATCACGGAGTTCTTGCAACTTGGTGATGGTGACTAGAGAACTCTGTCAATCACTATCTTATCTGGAAGATTAACTCCCACTTAATTCAAGCGATTGTAGTACCCAGACAATCTGAGCACATGCTCACTAGTTGAGCAATTCTCCTCCATCTTTTCGCTATAGAACTTGTTGGAGACTTCATATCTCTTAACTCGGGTATTTGCTGGAAATATTAACTTCAACTCCTGGAACATCTCATATGGTCCATGACGTTCAAAACATCTTTGAAGTCCCGATTCTAAGCCGTTTAAGCATGGTGCACTAAACTATCAAGTAGTCATCATTTTGATCTAGCCAAACATTCATAATGTCTGCATCTGCTCCTGCAATAGGTTTGTCACCTAGCGGTGCATCAAGGACATAATTCTTCTGTGCAGCAATGAGGATAAACCTCAGATCACGGATCCAATCCACATCATTGCTACTAACATCTTTCAACACAGTTTTCTCTAGGAACATATCAAAATAAACATACGAAAGCAACAACGTGAGCTATTGATCTACAACATAATTTGCAAAATACTACCAGGACTAAGTACATGATCAATTTAAGTTCAATTAATCATATTACTAAAGAACTCCCACTTAGACAGACATCTCTCTAGTCATCTAAGTGATCACGTGATCCAAATCAACTAAACCATGTCCGATCATCACGTGAGATGGAGTAGTTTTCAATGGTGAACATCACTATGTTGATCATATCTACTATATGATTCACGTTCGACCTTTCGGTCTCCATGTTCCGAGGCCATATCTGTATATGCTAGGCTCGTCAAGTTTAAACTGAGTATTCCGCATGTGCAACTGTTTTGCACCTGTTGTATTTGAATGTAGAGCCTATCACACCCGATCATCATGTGGTGTCTCAAAGACGAAGAACTTTCATAGCGGTGCATACTCGGGAGAACACTTCTTGATAATTAGTGAGAGATCATCTTAAAATGCTACCGTCAATCAAAGCAAGATAAGATGCATAAAGGATAAACATCACATGCAATCAATATAAGTGATATGATATGGCCATCATCATCTTGTGCTTGTGATCTCCATCTCCGAAGCACCGTCGTGATCACCATCGTCACCGGCGCGACACCTTGATCTCCATCGTAGCATCGTTGTCGTTTCGCCATCTATTGCTTCTACGACTATTGCTACCGCTTAGTGATAAAGTAAAGCAATTGCAGGGCGCTTGCATTTCATACAATAAAGCGACAACCATATGGCTCCTGCCAGTTGCCGATAACTCGGTTACAAAACATGATCATCTCATACAATAAAATATAACATCACGTCTTGACCATATCACATCACAACATGCCCTGCAAAAACAAGTTAGACGTCCTCTACTTTGTTGTTGCAAATTTTACGTGGCTGCTACGGGCTGAGCAAGAACCATTCTTACCTACGCATCCAAACCACAACGATAGTTCGTCAAGTTAGTGTTGTTTTAACCTTCGCAAGGACCAGGCGTAGCCACACTCGGTTCAACTAAAGTTGGAGAGACAGACACCCACCAGCCACCTGTGTGCAAAGCACGTCGGTAGAACCAGTCTCGCGTAAGCGTACGCGTAATGTCGGTCCGGGCCGCTTCATCCAACAATACCGCCGAACCAAAGTATGACATGCTGGTAAGCAGTATGACTTGTATCACCCACAACTCACTTGTGTTCTACTTGTGCATATAACATCTATGCATAAAACCAGGCTCTGATACCACTGTTGGGGAACGTAGTAATTTCAAAAAAATTCCTACGCACATGCGAGATCATGATGATGCATAGCAACGAGAGGGGAGAGTGTTGTCCATGTACCCTCGTAGACCGAAAGCGGAAGCATTAGAATAACGCGGTTGATGTAGTCGTAAGTCTTCACGGCCCGACCGATCAAGCACCGAAACTACGGCACCTCCAAGTTCTAGCACACGTTCATCTGGATGACGTTCCTCGTACTCTGATCCAGCATAATGTCGGGGAAGATTTCCGTCAGCACGACGGCGTGGTGACGATCTTGATGTTCTACCGTTGCAGGGCTTCGCCTAAGCACCGCTACAATATTATCGAGGAGAACTATGGTGGAGGGGGGCACCGCACACGGCTAAGAGATCAAGAGATCAATTGTTGTTGTGTCTAGAGCTGCCCCCTGCCCCCGTATATAAAGGAGTGGAGGAGGGGGAGAGGGCCGGCCCCTATGGCGCATACGGAGGAGTCCACGCCACCGGGGTAGGATTCCTCCCCTTCCATGTAGTAGAAGTAGGAGACAAGGAAGAGGGAGAGGGAAAAGAAGGAAGGAGGGGGCGCCGCCAATCCCCCTAGTCCAATTCGGACTAGTCATTGGGGGGCGTGCGGCCTGCCTCTCTCTCTCCCCTAAAGCCCAATAAGGCCCATATACTTCTTCCCTGTATTACCTTAACTCCTCGGTACTCCGAAAAATACCCCCGAACCACACGGAACCTTTCCGATGTCCGAATATAGTCGTCCAATATATCGATCTTTACATCTCGACCATTTCGAGACTCCTCGTCATGTCCCCGATCTCATACGGGACTCCGAACTCCTTCAGTACATCAAAACTCATAAACTCATAATATAACTATCATCAAAACATTAAGAGTGCGGACCCTACAGGTTCGAGAACTATGTAGACATGACCGAGACACGTTTTCGGTCAATATCCAATAGCAGAACCTGGATGCTCATATTGGCTCCTACATATTCTACGAAGATCGTTGTCGGTCAAACCGCATAACAATATACGTTGTTCCCTTTGTCATCGGTATGTTACTTGTCCGAGATTCGATCGTCGGTATCTCAATACCTAGTTCAATCTCGTTACCGTCAAGTCTCTTTACTCGTTACGTAATGCATCATCCCATAACTAAGTCATTAGCTACATTGCTTGCAAGGCTTATAGTGATGTGCATTACCGAGACGGGCCCAGAGATACCTCTCCGACAATCGGAGTGACAAATGCTAATCTCGAAATACGCCAACTCAACATGTACCTTCGGAGACACCTGTAGAGCTCCTTTATAATCACCCAGTTATGTTGTGACATTTGGTAGCACACAAAGTGTTCCTCCGGTAAACGGGAGTTGCATAATCTCATAGTCATAGGAACATGTATAAGTCATGAAGAAAGCAATAGCAACATACTAAACGATCAAATGCTAACCTAACGGAATGGGTCAAGTCAATCACATCATTCACCTAATTATGTGATCCCATTAATCAAATGACAACTCATGTCTATGGTTAGGAAACTTAACCATCTTTGATTAATGAGCTAGTCAACTAGAGGCATACTAGTGACACTTTGTTTGTCTATGTATTCACACATGTATTATGTTTCCGGTTAATACAATTCTAGCATGAATAATAAACATTTATCATGATATAATGAAATATATTCATGCTAGAATTGTATTAACCAAAAAATTGATACATGTGTGGATACATAGACAAAACACTGTGTCCCTAGTAAGCCTCTAGTAGACTAGCTCGTTAATCAAAGATGGTTAAGTTTCCTAACCATTGGCATGTGTTTTCATTAACGAGATGACATTATTACGAGAATGATGTGATGGACAAGACCCATCCTTTAGCATAGCATATTGATCGTTCAGTTTTATTGCTATTGCTTTCTTCATGACTTATACATACTACTTTGACTATGAGATTATGCAACTCCCGAATACCGGAGGAACACCTTGTGTTCTATCAAACGTCACAACGTAACTAGGTGATTATAAAGGAGCTCTACAGGTGTCTCCGAAGGTGTTTGTTGGGTTGGCATAGATCAAGATTATTATTTGTCACTCCGAGTATCGGAGAGGTATCTCTGGGCCCTCTCGGTAATGCACATCATGATAAGCCTTGCAAGCAATGTGACTAATGAGTTAGTTGCGGGATAATGCATTACGGAACAAGTAAAGAGACTTGCCGGTAATGAGATTGAACTAGGTATGAGGATACCGACGATCGAATCTCGGGCAAGTAACATACCCATGACAAAGGGAATGACGTATGTTGTCATTGCAGTTTGACCGATAAAGATCTTCGTAGAATATGTAGGAACCAATATGAGCATCCAGGTTCCATTGTTGGTTATTAATCGGAGATATGTATCGGTCATGTCTACATAGTCCTTGAACACATAGGGTCCGCACGCTTAACATTCGATGATGATTTGTATTATGAGTTATGTGTTTTGGTGACCAGAGATTGTTAGGAGTCCCGGATGAGATCACGGACATGACGAGGAGTCTCGAAATGGTCGGGAGGTAAATATTGACATATTGGATAATATTATTCGGACACCGGAATGGTTTCGAAGTGTTTTGGATATTTATTAGAGTACCGAGGGGTTACTGGAACCCCCCGGGGAAAGTAATGGGCCAACATGCACCATAGGGGAGAGAGAGGGAAGCCCACAAGGGGTGCCCCCCATGGGCAGTCTGAATTGGACAAGGGGAGGGGGCGCAGCCCCCCTTTCCTTCTCCCTCTCTCTCTCCTTCCCCCTTTCCTCCTCCGAAAGAATGAAGGGGGCGACTAGGACTAGGAGTCCTAGTGGGTTTCCCCCCACTTGGCGCACCCCCTAGGGTCGGCCTCCTCCCTCTCCTCCTTTATATACGGGGGCAGGGGGCACCCCAAAGATGATCAGTTGTTTCTTGGCCGTGTGTTGTCGGTGTACAAAAGTAGGGGTTCTCCTTTTGACTCCTTTACTTGTGCACGGGCAGTCAGAGTCACGCGCTGTGGACACGCATAGCAGGGCAAAGGAGGGAAGCCGGAGAGAAGCTGAAGGCTCGAGACGAACAAAGCAACATCAAGGACCAAGGCCACAAAACACAGACGGGTGAAACAGGTTACCCCGACAAGACCCTTGTCGGGGGCAGCCCCGGCAAGCCCCTTGCCGGGGCAACTCGCCCACACGAGTGGAGCCAGCCACCCTCGAGCCCACGGTCTCCAACACCAACAACCACGTTGGACCAGGGCTCGGGAGGCACCTCCATGGTGGCATGCAGATCTTTGTGAAGACATAGAATGCTCAAGATCAGATGAGGATTGGAAAGCAACAATCCTCACCAAGATCCTTACCGAAGGAATCCACAAGACCCCCGGCAAGATCCTTGCCGGGGACGCCAGTGCGCCACGGCAAGACCCTTGCCGGGCCACCTGGCAAGACCCTTGCCAGGCCACCTGACAAGACCCTTGCCAGAGGCGACAGCAGGGCCACTGCCAGGCCCGCACCAACCAACTTCCCGCCGTTGTTCGCATGCAGCTGCCAGCCCAACCAGTTGGGTAGGCACCTGCGTGGCAACATGCAGCTTCCAGGCCAACTCAGCATGCACCTGCGTGGCGACATGCAGATCTTCATGGAGGTTCCACCAGCGCGCCACCTCAGCTGCCTGCCTGCCTACATGGCACCGCATGCATCGCTCGCCAGGGTGCGTGTCGAAGCAAGAAGGAGCGGCGACGGACAGGACGGGCCTCTCTCCCGTCCCCGATAAAGCGAGGGACACCTAAGCCATGCATTAAATGAATCTTGTCCTGTAATACGGGCGATAAGCTCGCAACACTGTACGCCTTTCCACCTCATGTGTGCCACTGTGGCAACCCCTACGCCTATAAAAGGAGGCCCGTGGCATACAGGAAAAGGAGTCTGCTCTTTCAAACCACGCAGCACCCGTAGCTAGTTCGAGAGCTCAAGAACAGTCAATACATCCACCAAGCAGGACTAGGGTTTTACGCATCCCTGCGGCCCGAACCTGTGTAAACGATCCCTATGTCAACTACTAATCCTGCTCTTCTCATGACCCCGTGCCCCGCAACTGTAGTAGGGATTCTTGTGATCCCATAGGTGTCGTTTCCCACCGACATCTTTGGCATGCCAAGTAGGGGTGCAATTGTGAGAATCTGGTCTAGCAGTTGACCTAGCTATTCCTCATCGCCATGCCTCCTAAGAAGAATAAGACCATGGCGATCGGTTCGTCCGGGACCGGATTGCCAGCACCGGTGCGGACCAATAGCTGGCATGTCGCGGAGAGGACCCCTGGCGTGGCCCATGAACATTCGCATCACCTTGGCGGTCCAGGCCTGGTGAGTGGCGTCGTTCGCGTGCCAGGCGACGAGCCACCAGTCGCGGGCTCCAGAGACGGAGTTGGGCCCCTCGCAGGCGGCGCGGGACCATCCAGGCGCGCCGCCATCCCGCCAGATGGCGGCGCAGCGGCCTCCAAGACACCAACATCGGTGTCCACGGCACGCTCTTCTCAGGTTGTGCGTGACGAGCAGCGCCGCCCTGCTGGAGACCCTAGGCGCCGTCCTGGGAAGAGTCCCATGTGCCCTTCTCATGATGAGGAAGGCCAGCATGCGTGCCGAGGTGTTGACGAGGATGGCGAACGGCTGCGGGGCCGTGATGCGGCTCCTTCTAACGCGGTTAGAAGTCGAGGCGCATCGCAGTCCACCCAGCTTTCACCGCCACCCACGCCAGTAGAAGCCCTAGCGCGCGCAGCTGCTCCTCGATTTTCCTCCCGCCACGGAGAAGCTCGACGAATGGAGGGCCACCGTCCGGAGCCTCGTCGGCATCGCCAACAATGACGAGTTGCGGCTGGCGGGACCCGTAGGCCGTCGCTCCGTCGGGCCACCGCATGCCAGCGGAGGCTGGGCCGGAGGCGGTGCGGCCACGGTGCACTCCCCTCCTCCATCCCGACCACCGTGGGTGTCGGTCCGTCGTGACGACGCTTGTGATGATATCTCCATAGCGTCGGATGACCCGCGAACCCACCGCGACCAACGCCAGGTTCTTCGGGAGCGAGTTCATGAATACGGTCGAACTACCATCGAGCACCGGCGCGACGCGCGCCACCAGTTAGATAGGCGGGCGGGGCCCACTACGGACCACTCAGCACCGGGAGGCTACAGTGGCCTACCCTACAAGGTAGGTTGTCCGGCCTTCACCCGTGAGCTGTGGCGGTTCCAGTGGCCCTCCCACCACATGTTCAAACCCGACGTTAGTGAAAAGTACGACGGCAAGACTCACCCGTCAGAGTTCCTCAGCATCTACACCATCGCGATGCAAGCTACTGGGCCCGCGATGACAATGTGCTTGCCAATTACTTTCCGTTGGCACTTAAGCCCAACGTTATGTCATGGTTGATGCACTTGCCGGTAGACTTCCTTTCTTCTTGGGCGGATCTATGTCATGAGTTTGTTGGCGCCTTTACCGGAGGGCACCAAGCTCATGGCTAGGCAAGTGATCTGCATATGATCCCCCAGAAGGAAGGAGAAAACTTGCGCAAGTGCATCCAAAGGTTCAGCCGAGTGCAGTACAACATCCCCGACGTTCATCCTGCCGCCGTGATTAGTGCATTCCATTAGAATGTGCGCAATCGTAAGATGTGTGAAGAGCTGGCAATGAACAAGGTCAGGGATGTGGCCGAACTTTACGTTTTGGCTGATCGATGCGCTCGTGCTGAAGAGGGAAGGAAGTACCCCGGCGAAGACGCCGACGCAGAAACCGACTCGACGGATGATACCGCCGCCCCGGCGAAGAAGGGCCGGCGCCGTAACAGGAAGCGCAGTGGCAAGACCGTGCTTGCCATCGAGGGATCCGATGACACCGGCGCCACCAAGAAGCCCAAGGCAAGTGACCCCGGCAACGAGGTTGCCGGGTGTGCCGCTTGCCGGGCCTTGGCGGCTGCCGACAAGCCAGGAGGCTCCGACAAGCAGTATTGCAAGATCCACCACACCAATTGCCACGATCTCCAGAACTGCCGGCAAGTAGAGATGCTCGTTGAGAAGCAGAAAGCCGAGTATGAGCGGCGGGACAAGGAGAAGGGTCAAGAGGGTGCAGAAGGATCCGGCAAGAAGCATGGCGGCCAAGGAGGCCGCCGCGGCAAAGATAATCAGCAAGAGAGGCCCGCTCGGGGCCGCGACAAGAATCAGGAAGACGATGATCATGACGATGGCGATGAGTCCGGCGACCACGAGTTCCAGAAAGCCACAGAAGCCATGTGCGTCGACGGTGGCACCTCCCTGCATACATCCCACCACCAGCTCAAGCAGTGGGCGCGTGAGATCATAGCGGTGGAGCCATCGATCGATGCATGGAAGCCGCTGAGGCGGTCCAGCACGCCTATCATCTTTGACACCGAAGACCACACTGCCACAGTCGGGTGCTTGCCGTTGTTGGTCTCACCAACAATCTGCAACCTCAAGGCGACCAAGATGTTGGTTGACGGCGGGGCCGGTCTGAACTTGATCTCGCCGTTGTGATCAAGAGGCTGCAAATCCCTGATGGATACCTCAAGGAGACGGGCACGTTCCAAGGGGTCAACCCGGGGAGGAGCCAGCCGAAGGGAAAGGTCACGCTGCCCTTGACGTTCGGAGGCAAGCTGAATCATAGGATGGAGAGGATTGTCTTCAATGTAGATGAGATCCCCTTGCCCTACAACGGGATCCTCGGCCAGCCGGCGCTAGCCAAATTCATGGCGGCTTCACATTATGCCTACAACATGTTGAAGATGCCCGGGCCGATGAACAACATCACTGTACCCTCCGACAAGAAGGATGCATTGATTTGCGCTGACCAACTCTACCGGGAAGCAGTTGCGGCAGCTACGGCCAAACCACCTGCTCCCGCTGACGGAGCCCTGGAAGGGAAGAAGACCGGCGAGACCCCTCGCACCTACTCCGGCAAGCGCACCTCTTCGGGGTGTTGCGCTCCCATTGAGGAAGTGCTAGAGAGCTCCGCCGGTGTAACGCCCTCGATGCGACTATATCTCCCACGTGTCGAAGCACGACTTAGAGGCATAACCGCATTGAAAGCAATGTCGCAAGTGAGGTAATCTTCGCACAATCCATGTAATACATAAGGAAAGAGATACATAGTTGGCTTCTGACGCCACTTCACACAATACATAAATAAACATCCATCATTCAGTTTACAATCAAGGTCCGCCTACGGAACCAAAATAAAAGAAGACTACCCCAAATGCAACACAGATCCCCGATCGCCCCAACTGGGCTCCACTACTAATCATCTGGAAATGAAACATAGTAACGACCCAGGTGTTGGGGATATACATAACAGGTAGGCCCACGAAGAGTCAAAATATCATGAAGCATGGGGTCCACACAACATGTGGGTCCAGGTCAATTTCATACAGACACACTATCCACTCGGACAAGTAGCATACTATCCACTCGACCAAGCAACATACCATCCACTCGGATGACGGTTCACCACTCGACCATACGACTCACTCGGATATACGAAGACCAGTAGGCAGCAAGGCAGTCGACATCTTTCTAATAGTGAGGGCTTAATAGCGGGCTGGCATTATGGCATTCATACCCCACTTTGTAACATAGGAGGTGAGGGGGTGGCGCACTCTATATAAGCCACCCCCCATCACTAGACTAGGGGGGCTTCTTCTTCCACCTCTCTCTCTTTTCACCATTAGTCTCAGGACTTAGCTCAGGCATGGGGATCCGTTCCTCTCTCACACACACATTGTAATCTCCGGATATATACTCAGATAAAACAAAGCCTCTCCGGAGCACGAGACGTAGGGTTGTTATCTCCACCGTGAGAGGCCCGAACTCGCTAAAACCACCGTGTCACCCATATGCATCTCGATAGATCATGCTCCGTTATCCTACCCCTCTCTTACTGTCGGAGTCGTTCCCACGACAGTTGGCGCCCACCTTGGGGCATGGCGTTTATCGAACCATGGTGCAAATGGTTTTCTTTCTTCAATGTTCGTCCGCCGATCAACAATCATCAATGGAAGATCTGATCCAAGATGTTTCGGACATCGCTCCATTCACAGGGAGTCATGATACTCTTCGTACACAGGGATCATGAAGTCCCATTCCATACTATTTTATTCTTTACAGTCGATCATCGACGATCTAACAAATCTGTTGGTTTTCTTCCTGTATGGACAATCACCTAGGATCTTGTTTTTGCTATTGTACAGATCAAACAAAAGAAAAAAAAAGGAGCACGGATGCTGGCCACGAGCCCAACCACAACAACTCTTTTCTCCAATTGATCTTTCAATAGCGACCTGCGCGGTGAAGGCGACAGCTCGACGATGGCCTTCGCGGTACACGCCTGGAGTCAACTGCGCGACGGCGACCCCCGCAGCGGACGCACGGCCCCGACGCAGCGTCGACGTCTAGACTGGCCACGTCCCGGACCACAGCGCTCCTCCGAGCGGTCGACTGCAGGACGCAGTCACCAGATCGACTCAGCGCCGTCTCAAGCTCTGCCTGTGCAACCTCGCAGGAGAACCCCGTCGACCGGCACTCGGATTCACCGCGGCCGCCTCACCTCGCGATGGATCCGCGCAAAAATTGCCGTCGCCATGGCTGATCAGGGAGTTCTGCTTTCCTTTCTTAATTCCTTCCCATTTATGTCCTGCATGCAGGAGATAAATGGCCGTGAAAACGTTCATTACATGCACGAATTGCTTTAACTCTCGCTTAATTAACACCTCTTGCATGCAGACTCTGGACGTTGGCAATTGACTACATGTCATCTCCACCAGCCAGTGGACCTCCCATGACGTGGCAATAAACCGCATGCAGGAGATAAACGACCGAAACTTCCATCGCATGCAATACCGGCCTTAATTCTTGCTTAATTACCGCTAATTAAGTTTTTTGCATGCGTGTACAGGTTTTGGACGTGGGCAACCCCATCAATGCATCGTAACAGCAGGCGTTAGATAATCCTACGACCAATGGCCTCTGGCACGACGCCTCGGGGTTCCTCGGTCCGACGTACGGCAAGCACTCGCTAATAACATGTACGATGGCGTCAACAGACACTCTGAGATCGTCCACTCGGCAAAGCAACTCCCACCAGTCGACATGGTCACTCGGATGGGACTAGCTCACTCGCACCCAACCGGATCATATGCACTCGGTCGCCCGTGCGTCATCACTCGGCTGGACATGACTTCATCACTCGGACTGGTACACGCGGTGACGAAGCTGTTCGCATCATCATCAACTTGTCCGACTCACCCGAACACCCCGCGAATCGTCAGTACGTGGGACGCACCTACTTCACTCGGATGCCCGCGCATCGCCACTCCGCGGGACGGGTCTACTTCACTCGGACGCCTCGCGCGTCGCCACTCCGCGGGACGGGTCTCCTTCACTCGGACGCCTCGCGCGTCGCCACTCCACGGGACGGGTCTACTTCACTCGGACGCCCCGCATCGGTTGGTCACCTCATCACCACTCGACCGCTCCGGGCCTCGTCAATCGGTTGGTCACCTCATCACCACTCGGTAACCCCGCAACACAGTTTTTACAATCTCATAAATGATTGTTATTCTTTTTATATGCTCTCAATCCCCCAGTGGGTGACTTAGTTGCGAATCCGTCTCGCCTAAGTTTCAAAAAATCCTACCGAGTGGAGAGCAACCCTCCCACTCGGGGGCTTAGTTGCGAATCCGTCTCGCCTAAGTTTCAAAAAATCCTACCGAGTGGAGAGCAACCCTCCCACTCGGGGGCTTAGCTGCAGTCCAGTACTCGCCTAAGTTTCAAAAAAATCCTGCCGAGTGGAGAGCAACCCTCCCACTCGGGGGCTTAGCTGCAGTCCAGTACTCGCCTAAGTTTCAAAAATCCTACCGAGTGGAGAGCAACCTCCCACTCGGGGCTTAGCTGCAGATCCGATACTCGCGTAAGTTTCAAAAATCCTACCGACCGGAGAGCAACCCTCCCACTCGGGGCTTAGCTGCAGATCCATGCTCGCCTAAGTTTCAAAAAATCCTACCGAGTGGAGAGCAACCCTCACACTCGGGGCTTAGCTGCAGTCCATGCTCGCCTAAGATTCAAAAAATCCTGAGTGGAGAGCAACCTCCCACTCGGGGCTTAGATGCAGTCCGAGACTCGCCTAAGTTTAAAAACACGACACAGGTTGGTCACCTCATAACCACTCGGCCGCCCCGTGCGTCGCCACTCGGTTGGTCACCTCATCACCACTGCCGCCGCCCTGCGTCGCCACTCAGGTTGGTCACCTCATAACCACTCGGCCGCCCCGTGCGTCGCCACTCAGGTTGGTCACCTCATAACCACTCGGCCGCCCCGTGCGTCGCCACAGGTTGGTCACCTCATAACCACTCGGCCGCCCCGTGCGTCGCCACAGGTTGGTCACCTCATAACCACTCGGCCGCCCCGTGCGTCGCCACTCGGTTAGTCACCTCATCACCACTCGTCCGCCCCGCGCGTCGCCACTCAGGTTGGTCACCTCATAACCACTCGGCCGCCCCGTGCGTCGCCACAGGTTGGTCACCTCATAACCACTCGGCCGCCCCGTGCGTCGCCACAGGTTGGTCACCTCATAACCACTTGGCCGCCCCGTGCGTCGCCACTCGGTTGGTCACCTCATCACCACTCGGCCGCCCCGCGTGTCGCCACTCAGGTTGGTCACCTCATAACCACTCGGCCGCCCCGCGCGTCGCCACTCAGGTTGGTCACCTCATAACCACTCGGCCGCCCCATGCGTCGCCACAGGTTGGTCACCTCATAACCACTCGGCCGCCCCGTGCGTCGCCACAGGTTGGTCACCTCATAACCACTCGGCCGCCCCGTGCGTCGCCACTCGGTTGGTCACCTCATCACCACTCGGCCGCCCCGCGCGTCGCCACTCAGGTTGGTCACCTCATAACCACTCGGCCGCCCGTGCGTCGCCCACAGTTGGTCACCTCATAACCACTCGGCCGCCCCGTGCGTCGCCATCGGTTGGTCACCTCATAACCACTTGGCCGCCCCGTGCGTCGCCAATCGGTTGGTCACCTCATCACCACTTGGCCGCCCCGCGCGTCGCCACTCGGTTGGTCACCTCATCACCACTCGGCCACTCGCGCCTTGAGACAGCTAAGTCGTTTTACATTATGTTATTTCCGAGTTTCCGTAATTCACATCACCTTCACTCGAAGGTCGCACCAACGAAGTGTACCTCACGCTCGGCTGCTTATTTTCACATACTTGCTTAGTCTTGGTTATGTTACTCCGAGTCCGGCTTCCATTTTTTCGCATACATCATTCATGAACACCACGTGTCGTTCTTAATTTCGAGTTTGCATCGGTCCTCCGGGCTGCAACTTAGTCGAAACACTACACTTCCATTTTATTTGAGCCAATATTCCAATGAGTTGATCGGATCCATCGCCCGACAAGTTCGAATCGATCCTTCGCTCTTCAGACTCTTGCTGGTTAACCAGCAAGCCCTTACACTCGGTGGTGTCTATGGGTGTCATTCACACAAATCATTTGAGCACACACCAAATTTCCTCGAGAAATTATTTCGTTGGCTTGTGCCATTTTTTACACAAGTTACGTGATCACTCGATGGCCCTATGCACCAACTTCATCGCTGCTCGGACTCGGTCACCGTACCGGTCCTAGTGCACCACAACACCCACCTTGTCGCTCTGTTGATTTCAAACACATCCGGTCAACCCCTCTTTGGAATCCTCTTCATCATATCAATGATATAGACCTCTTCAGGCATGAGACAGATAATTCCCTTTTATAATCAAATTTCACACTTCACTCTTTTGCGAGTTTGCCTCTTTCGAGCATCACTCGAAAGATTCTCCTCATCTTTACCCGAGTCTAACTCGATGAATTGCAAATTATCCATTCAAAACTATATTTCTCGTGTTCCGACATGTCCGTTGTCAAAGCCTGTAATGCGCTCGGGGCTCGCCACACTCGGGCTGCATCTCATTTGGAATTACACTCTCACGAGTGGTCGACTACTTCATCACTGGCAGATCCTTCACTTCAACAAATGCATCGATCCGCCACTTCGACAAGTTTAGTAATCACCCGGATGCTCGCATGCCATATTCTTTCCTACTCGAGACTCGGTTGTCACGCCCGGTCTTGTTGCGTCGCAACCACACTACACCAAACTCGTCACTACATAACCTTGAAAGCATTTGACTAAGTCCTCCGAGGACCATTTTCACCGTCCGGTGACACACGACTTCGCCTTAGCCGCCAGCGCGCCGCCACTTTCGGTTGTGCGTCTTCACCACTCGGCTGCCCCGTGCATCTTCACTTGGCTAGATATGTTGTCCTACATTCGACCACTTCACACGTCATCACATTCGGCCGCCCCACGCGTCGCCACTCGGTTGGGCACGTCTTCACCACTCGACCGCTCTGCGCGTCACGCATCCATCTGATTGATCCAATTCCAGACAAAGATATTTGCCGTGCCAACCGCATGGAGGTTTACCGAGAGACTTAAACCCTCTGCCAGACTCACCTAGTCCGACAGAGGCTCAGGGACTACACCCAGTGGGTGCACTCAGCGTGCCCCCACTGGAAGAGAACTCAGAAAGAAACATTTTGCTCGATGCAAACCCATCTCCAGTATTACTCGACCTCCGAGTCAGAGAAGAACAAGTTCGATTAGTACCAGCTAAGAAGAGTTTTAGTTCTCTCATACCCCCGCCGACTGCCCGCAGTCGACCGCGGTCTCGGGGACTACACCCAATGGGTGCACTCAGCGTGCCCCCTGGAGTAATCTCTACTGGATGCGGCTGACCAGTCCGAGTGATGAACAACAACAAAAAGACAGGCTCTATGACTCCCGCCGATTGTTGGTATCCACTCGGGCAGTCAGCCGGTCCGAGTGACGCCAAACAACAACAAAAAGACAGGCTCTAAGACTCCCGCCGACGCCGCGATCGACGGCGATCTCGAGGACTACACCGGTGGGTGCACTCAGCGTTCCCCCCCTTTGGAAGGGTATCCACTCGGGCAGTCCGCCCAACCCAGTGGCGGCCAAACAACAAAAAGACACGTTCAGGCGTGAAGAAATTCCGAGTGTCGGTTACTCAATGCAGGCCCAGCTCCAAATCACTCCAAAAAATATATTCTATAAAGGCGAGTTTAACGCTCCTCCGTGGACCTGTTTTGAGCCTTCTTCTAGGACTCAAAGTGTGAAACTCACAAGTGTGGATCTGAAACCGACTCGTATTGACGTTCCTCCGGGATAAGAATGGCATCTCTCTAAAAGATCAGTCCATGTGTCAATCTGGTTGCACGGATTTAATGACACGCCCATACTCAGATCACAAGTTAAACCTCTTCCGAGAGATGAACGAATGTCACCAAGTTGCTCCTCACAAACACTTACCTCGATCAGTCGGGAAGCATGGTGCCGGAATCCATTGAGATTTTGTTCAAACCTTGGTTGTCTGAATGCGCGGCGACATGTACCGAGTATTTCTGTAATCACTCGGACCAAAGCTGTGTCTTACACCAACTCGTTACGCAAAATCGCAATCGATTCGGGGCTAATGTTGGGGATATACATAACAGTAGGCCCACGAAGGGTCAAAATATCATGAAGCATGGGGTCCACACAACATGTGGGTCCAGTCAATTTCATCTGAGACACACTATCCACTCGGACAAGCAGCATACTATCCACTCGACCAAGCAACATACCATCCACTTGGATGACGGTTCACCACTCGACCATACGACTCACTCGGATATACGAAGACCAGCAGGCAGCAAGGCAGTCGGCATCTTTCTAATAGTGAGGGCTTAATAGCGGGCTGGCATTATGGCATTCATACCCCACTTTGTAACATAGGAGGTGAGGGGGTGGCGCACTCTATATAAGCCACCCCCATCACTAGACTAGGGGGACTTCTTCTTCCACCTCTCTCTCTTTTCACCATTAGTCTCAGGACTTAGCTCAGGCATGGGGATCCGTTCCTCTCTCACACACACATTGTAATCTCTGGATATATACTCAGATAAAACAAAGCCTCTCCGGAGCACGAGACGTAGGGTTGTTATCTCCACCGTGAGAGGCCCGAACTCGCTAAAACCACCGTGTCACCCATATGCATCTCGATAGATCATGCTCCGTTATCCTACCCCTCTCTTACTGTCGGAGTCGTTCCCACGACACCAGGGCCTCATGGAATTCCCACTTCAGCTCAGTTGTGCCATCTGCGCTGGCATCACCGGTACCTGCATCTGTTTTGGTAGAATCTGTGAGCCACGGGGACTCAGCAATCTCACACCTGCGAGATCAAGACTATTTAATCTTAAGGGAAGGCTGGTGTAATGAGGTGGAGCTGCAGCAAGCGACTAGCATATAAGGTGGCTACAATCGCAAAAGGGAGCAAGAAGAGAAGCAAGGCACGGTCGTGAAGCTAATAGTGATCAAGAAGTGATCCTAGAGCAACCTGCGTCAAACATAACTCTAACACCGTCTTCACTTCCCGGACTCCGCCGAGAAGAGACCATCACGGTTACATACACGGTTGATGTATTTTAATTAAGGTCAACTTCGGGTTTTCTACAACCGGACATTAACAAATTCCCATCGCCTCATAACGCGGGCACGGCTTTCGAAAGATAATACCCTGCAGGGGTGTCCCAACTTAGCCCATCACAAGCTCTCACGGTCAACGAAGGAATAAACCTTCTCCCGAGACACTCCGATCAGACTCGGTATCCCGGTACATCACGACATTTCGACAATGGTAAAACAAGACCAGCAAAGCCGCCCGATGTGCCGACAAATCCCGATAGGAGCTGCACATATCTCGTTCTCAAGGCAACATCGGATGAGACATCCTACGAGTAAAACCAGACCTCGAGTTTCCCAGGGGGGCCCATGATCTACTCGATTCGGACCAACACTCGAAGGAGCACCGCCGGGGGGCTAAAATAAAGATGACCCTCGGGCTCGCGAAAACCCAAGGAAAAAGGGTATAGGTGGCAAATGGTAAAACCAAGGTTGGGCCTTGCTGGAGGAGTTTTATTCAAAGCGAAGCTGTCAAGGGGTCCCATAAATCACCCGACAGCGTAAGGAAGCATAAAATCAAGGAACATAACACGGTATGGCGGAAACTAGAGGCGGCAAGAGTGGAACAAGTCACCAGGCATAAGGCCGAGCCTTCCACCCTTTACCAAGTATATAGATGCATTAATTAAAACAATAGATATTGTGATATCCCAAAATATCCGTGTTCCAACAAGGAACAAACTTCATATTCACCTGCAACTATGGACGCTATAAGAGGGGCTGAGCAAAGCAGTAACATAGCCAATCAACGGTTTGCTAGGACATGGGTGGTTAGAGGTTTGACATGGCAATATGGGTGGCATGATATAGCAAGTGGTAGGTATCGCAGCATAGGCATAGCAAAAGAGCAAGCATCTAGCAAGCAAAGATAGAAGTGATTTCGAAGGTATGGTCATCTTGCCTGCAAGATTCTCAGAGTTGTCGAAGGCTTGATCCTCGTAGGCGTTCTCAACAGGTTCCTCGTTCACGTACTCGTCTCCCGGCTCTACCCAAAGCAAGAACACAAGCAACGGAACCACAATCAAACAAGGAACAATGCACAAGCAATATGATGCAAAACATGACATGCGATGCGAGATGTGATATGCAATGCATATGTGTGCTCCGGAAGGAAAATGATGAACCGGGCATCAACTTGGCAAACCAAGTATGCCGCTGGAAAGATGGGGTGATTTCGGTTGAAATCGATATAAAGATCACCGGAATCGGATGCACGGTTTGCAAATGACAAGCAAAACAAGAATGACGCAAATCTGCGTTTAACAGCACGATGCTACTTAGCATGCAACAAGAAACTATGCTACAGCACCCCAACATACAAACAAAGCATATGGCAGCGATCTACAGGAGATGCTTAACAAAAGAGGAACACTGAGCTACGGCTAAATCACATCATAACATGTTCAAACAAGCATGGTGAAAGTGCAAAAAATATCAGGTTCACAGACTTAGTGAAAATACTAACATGCCAGGAATTAACATCAGGAAGGCATGTTTAGAGCAAGAAAACAACATGCTACAGGAACTTATAATGGCAAAACAAGGCATGACATGATTCTACTCAAAGCATATATCAATAGTCCCTTAATGACCATAAGCCAAAAAGGACTAGGGGATATGATGGCACCCATGTAAACATAGCAAGTTTTATTACAGATTTGGACTGACGGAAAAAGCGGGCATGGCGAAAACAGATATCGGTAGGCATGTTAAGTGAGCTCGATGCACTCACTACAGAGCATCTCATGATAAACTAAGCATACACCCATCAAGAAGACATGGCATAGAAGCTATACATGGCAATAACAACATCATAGCATACACGGATCAACTACAACGACCTCGTGAAAATTGAATCTCATGCAAACAATCTGCCAGGAAACATTTTCAAGCAAAAGTAGAGCACAAAAATGACATGGTAGACTACTCCATTAATGCCAACAAAGGCATGGATGGATAGAGCACATCCATATGTTCAAAACATCCTTACTGATCATGCTCAAAAAGGGCATGGATCTCTCTGTAACAACATGAACATATGGCATAAAAATAACAGCAGGACATGACTTAGTGAAAACACTAAGTTCCTGAAATCAGCAACATCATCATCCCTAGTTTGCATGCTTGTTCTAGTCACCACATAACTCACAAAAATACATGGCATACACACCTGGAAACATGGCATGGCATAGTTTAACACACATGTAGGACTCAAGTTCATAAGGTGCACACATAAATCATGGCAAAAATGACAAAAGAGCTCGTGCTGATAAGATTCTGGAACTAACGATCTGAACCCCTCTTCCAACAGCATTTCGGGCATCAAGATGAACTCAAATGCAAATGATGCAATGGAATGAAATGATGTACTCTTCGAGGCGAACAATTTTACATATTATACGCACGAAACGGAGTTACGGGTGCGGAGATGTGATGCGATGAAAATGCAAGAAAATTAATGCAGAAAAGGACATGGTGGAAATCGGGGTACGGGGAAAGTCAACCTAGGGTTTCCTGGATCCAGATCTGGCCGGAGTTGAGGTCGCCGGCGGGGTCGGGTCGGCCGGAGTTGAGGACGATGGCCGGCGAGGGAGAGGCCGGGGCAGCGGCCGAGCGGACTGGCGGAGGAGGCCGGTGACACGGCTGGAGGCGGCGTGGTCGTGGTCGTGGCGGCGGCGTGAGGCGGTTGGCGGCGGCGTGGCAGCGTGTGCAGGGCGGCGTGGGAGGCGGCGGCGCGGCGGGCAGGCAGCGGTGTGGCGGCGGTGTGGCGCGGGCAAGGTGGCCTTGGGCGGAGGCGGCGAACAGGTTGCGGGGCTTCAGACGGGCTGGCTGGGCGGGCGGCGGGCAGCGGCGGCGCGACACGTGGCAGCCCGCGAGTGGCTGCGCGCGTGGGCGGACGCGTCGGCGCCGTCCGGACGTGTCCGGGCGGGAGAAGAGCGGGAGCTAGGGTTAGGGTGGTTTTGACCCGGATTTCGGGGAGAGGTGTTTTATAGGTAGAGGGAGCTAGGAGGCTCCAAATGGGGTGCCGTTTTCGCCCACATGATCGTGATCGAGCGACCGAGGGCATGGAGGGAGTTAGATGGGTTATTGGGCTGTTTTGGAGGGTGTTGGGCTGCAACTTAAAAGAGGCCTTTTGAGAGTGCGGTTAACCGTTGGAGTACCAAGCGAACTCCAAATGACCCGAAACTTGACAGGTGGTCTACGGTGCTATACCGGGGCCACTTGGCAAGGCTCGTCCATTCGAGAATGTTCAACACCCACACACGGAAAAAAGAACAAGAGGGTGCGCCGGTGCATGTGGGAGTGCGGATTGCAAAAGCAGACAACGGGGAAAATGCTCGGAATCATGAGACGAACACGTATGCAAATGAGATGCACATGATGACATGATATGAGATGCATGACATGGACAAAATGCAAAACGAAAACAAAACCCAACCAC
The DNA here is from genome assembly GCA_021437245.1 of Aegilops speltoides. Lineage (NCBI taxonomy): Eukaryota > Viridiplantae > Streptophyta > Magnoliopsida > Poales > Poaceae > Aegilops > Aegilops speltoides. The sequence continues at coordinate 240,062,006 of CM038147.1, forward strand.
GGAGGGAATATCATAGCACATATCCGAAAATGGCAAGAGTTGGAGTTACAAATATGGAAAGTTACATCCGGGGTGTTACAGCCGGCAAGAGCAAGAAGTCCAGAGCTGCACCACCAGAAACCAAGAAGGTGTCCGTCAAGGAGGACGTGAAAGTGCAACTAATCCCCGGGTGGTTTTGGTAATTAATAACAACATATATATCATTGAACTAATTGTTTCTTGAGAATATTTCAGAAAGTTCAGTGATATGGGTATGGCAATGACTGATGATGTGGACCCCTCAAAATGCTAAGGAAAACATTGGCAAAAGCTCAAGACTCTATTTTTGGTTTAGTGTCCAAGATCACATTGAGTCCATAGGAAAGCCAATACTATTAAAAGGGGATGAGGTTATGATGATGATCTGGTTGCTCAAAGTGCTTAGTGATTTATCTCTCAAACTATCAGCAATCTTTCATTCCAACATAAACTCATAAGTAATCTCGGTCCCACCGATTCCATAAACTCAGTCACACCGAGATGAACCACCTCAGCCATATACCCAAACCCTAGAAATTTCGGATTTTCCGATTCCAAACTCGATCATACCGAAACTAGTGTTGCCAACCTTCTGTAACCTTCTGTACTCAAATCGGTGTCACCGAGATGAGAAAGTCGGTCCCACCGAGAATGGCAAACCCTAGACTTTGGAAGAATCGGACTAACCGAGATTGTATTTTGGTCCCACGAAAATCCCAACGTTCTAAGATTTGAACTTTCGGTCTCACCGAGTTGTCAACTTCGGTCCGACCGAGATTGGTCAAATGTGTGTAGCAGTTGGATTTTGTGTGGAGGCTATAAATACCCTCCACCTCCTCTTCATTCGTGGAGAGAGCCATCGAAAGAACTACCACTCCTACCTTACATTTCGAGAAGAAAACTACCTACCCTTGTGTTGAGATCAAGTTGCTCCACTCCCACCATATGAAACTTGATTTCTAGCCTTCCCAAGTTGCTTTCCACTCAATCCTTTCTTCCACCACAGCCATATCGGTGAGGAGAGTTGAGTGTTGGGGAGATTATCATTTGAAGCACAAGAGCAAGGAGTTCATCATCACCAACACCATCTATTACCTTTTGGAGGTGGTGCCTCCTAGATTGGTTAGGTGTCGCTTGGGAGCCTCCGTCAAGATGTGGAGTTGAACCAAGAAGTTTGTAAGGGCAAGGAGATCGCCTACTCCGTGAAGATCTACCCGAGTAAGGCTAGTCCTCCGTGGACGTAGGCCATGATGGCATAGACAAGGTTGCTTCTTCGTGGACCCTTCGTGGGTGGAGCCCTCCGTGGACTCTCGCAGCCGTTACCCTCCGTGGGTTGAAGTCTCCATCAACGTGGATTGACGATAGCACCACCTATCGGAACCACGAGAAAAATCTCCGTGTCTCCAAATTGCGTTTGCTCTTCTCCACCTCTTATTTACTACATGTGCAATTTACTTTCTGCTGCCATTACTCTAGAATTGCATGTGTAGGGTGATACTTGACTTGGTTATCATTGTGAACTTGCTAAAAACTTGTCCTAATCAAAAGGCTAAACTTTTAAGTTGTCAAGTAGTCTAATCACCCCCCTCTAGACATACTTCCGATCCTACAAGTGGTATCAGAGCTTTGGTCTCCATTGGATTGGTTTCCATTGCATTGGACTCCATAAGCTTGGTTTCACAACCTAGGAGAGTATGGCGTCTAGTGAGGTAATTTTAGTAGAGGTCCTTACTTTGATGGTTAAAATTTTGCTAGTTGGAAGCATAAAATGAAAATGCATATTCTTGGACATAACCCGCCGCATGGGGCATTATTTGTGTTGGCTTGCAAGGTGAGTTCTTGAGGAAGGAAAAGTTCGGATCGTGAAGCTACTGCGGATGAGTTGCGGATGTTCTGAACAATGCTCAAGCTTGTGACATTCTCTTCAATGCTTTGTGTCGAGGAGTTCAACAAGATCAGCCGTCTTGAGAATGCAAAGAGATTTGGGATACTTTGGTGAAATGCACAAAGGTACCGAGTCCGTGAAGGAATCAAAGCTAGATGTTCTTCAAGGTCAACTTGACAAGTTCAAGATGAAGGAAGGTGAAGGAGTCGCTGAAATGTACTCTAGGCTTGCTCTCATCACAAATGAGATTGCTGGCTTAGGAAGCGAAGAAATGACCGACCGATTCATCATCAAGAAGATTCTCAGAGCTTTGGATGGAAAGTATGACACCGTGTGCACTTTGATCCAAATGATGCCAAACTACAAGAATCTCAAGCCTACCGAAGTCATTGGAAGAATTGTTGCTCATGAGATGACACTTAAAGATAAGGAAGAGCTTCACAACAAGTCAAGTGGTGCTTACAAAGCTACAGTTGAAGCTCCCACAACCTCAAGTGACAAGATGGTTTCCAATGAAGAGATAAGCCTAATGGTGAAGAACTTCAACAAATTCTACAAGAGTAGAAGCAGAGAAAGAAGCTCAAAGTCTAGATCATATGATGAAAAGAGATCTTCTAGTCGTGATCGAATCTGCTACAATTGTGGAAGACCGGACACTACTCAAATGAGTGTTCGACCCCCACAAGAGAGAAGAATCTCCAAGAAGAAGAAGCTCAAGAGAAGAGTCACCTCGGAAAGAGAGAAGGAGTAGAGATGATCGTTATGAGCGAAGATCCTCTCGGAGAAGCAAGGATTCGGAAAGGAAAGACAAGTCATCAAGGAGCTACACAAGAAGAAAACATCAAGCTCATGTTGGTGAATGGGTCTCGGCTCCGACTCGACAATCACTCAAAAAGAAGCTATCACTCCAACTCCGAATCTGATCAAGATGAAGGTGTTGCCGGTCTTGCTCTCGTATCCTCCAACTCCAACTCCTATGACTTGTTTGATTCACCAAATGAGGGAATTAGAAGATGCTTCATGGCAAAAGGCCCCAAGGTATCACACCCTGAATTCATTGACTTTGATAGTGATGAAGATGACTTTCTTGGTGAAGATGAGCTTTTACATGACAAATCTAGTGAGCTTAGTAATGATGAACATGCTAATAGTCTTTATAGTCGAGAAGAGTCGAATGACAATGCTATGAAGGAGATTGAGCGTCTAACTAAAGAACTAAACACTCTTAAGTTAGCTCATGAAACAACTCAAGAGGATCATAGAGAGCTCCTAAGATCTCATGAGAAGCTACGCTTCGAGAAGCTCAATCTAGAGCAAGAACATGAGTTTCTAAAAGCTATCAATGGCGATCTTGAAGAAGAGTTCTTCATATCTTGCCAAACGACTTCTCTTGTCTAATTTCTTGCCACCTATTAAAACTAAGCATGACAAGCATAAGAAAAATTCTTCATCTAGTAGTAACAATAATCATGCAAAATCAAATATTGTTGCTTCTAGTAGTTCTCTTGATTCCACTAACAATGTTTCAAGCCAAGTTTCACTTGAGCAAGAAAATAGTCTATTGAAAGGGATTATAGAAAGGTGTCTACAAGAGCCTTGCGGAAGCAAGAACTTTGAGAAATTGTTCGCAAACAAGGAAGACACGGAAGAATCAAGGAATTGGTTTTGAGCGAAAGTTCAACGCCGAGGGTGTTGAATGGGAAGAAGGTCAATATCCCACTCCAAAGTTTGTTTCTCAAAAGGAGAAGTATGATCCTACTTCTTCCAATGTGGAACAAGCTCAAGATGATCTTCCACCACAAGACCACAAGCTAAAAGGCAAGGACAAGCTTCAAGAGGAGATTGATGCATTCATTGAAGCACCCAAGGCCATGGTCAAGTGGGTTCCCAAGGCAACTTCAAGTTCTACTTCGTCAAGCTCAACTACTACCCCAAGGATTCCCATCAAGATGATGTGGATCCGAAGAAGAAGAACTAGAGAGTTCTTGAGGGTGACTCGCCAACAATCTTCACTCACATTCATTTTGGCAAGGACTTGTGCAATCAACTTCCACATCTTGCACTAGTTCATGGAGTCACAAACCCTCATGTTGGTAAGTCAAGGGACAAGGTAATCATTGCTTTCATGGACATCATCTATTGTGTACTTCAATCTATGTCCATGGATATCCTTGTTTGTTCCTTGTGGGACTAACCCATGTAGGTATTGAAAGTGCCGAATCAAAGGATTGCTCCCAACTCTTGATGATCTTCATCAACATTGAGCATCCACATCTTCAACATCTACATGAAGTCTTCAACGACAACCCAAGGTTAGTTTGACCCTTTAAAAGGGGTTCTCACATCAAGGGGGAGCTTTGCTCTTAAGAATTGAGCTAAAGCATCTTCAAATGATGTGAACACATTAATGCTTTATGTAAAAGTGGTAACCCCACTTGTGCTTAAGCGATGAGTATGACCTATGATCAAATGTTCTCATTTGACTCCTAAGTCAATATACTCATATATAGATGACTTAGTCATCGCCAAATTGTGTGCTAGTTGCTAGAGTTTTGTTTGTGCATGTTTGACACATGTTTCATTTGCTATCTTATTGTGTGAGCATGTTGGATGCATGATTTTATCCATTCGAGGACATCCATTTGTTGCTTTGGTCTTTTGGAGTTTTCTTTTTGACCAAATGGATGGACAAGAATGCCTAAGTTCCTCCCTAGCTATCTATGCTTTCTTGTCTCAAACTCTATTCATGCTTATATCACAAACTTTGAACAAGACTTTTTGGACGGACCGAGTGAGGAGCACTCGAGCCACCGATCCGTCAAAAGCTTAAATTCCAAAACCTTCTAAGTATTTTCGGTCAAACCAATATACTCAAATCGGACGGACCGAAATCACTTGGATTGATCTAGGTTTTCACCTCGGTGAAACCGAGTTTGAATTCGGCGTGACGAAGTGAGTAATCGCTTGCGATTAACCATCTCGGTCCCACCGAGTTTTCAACTTCGGTCCCACCGACAACCGAAGGGTATATATACCCGAGGGCAGTGCGCGTTGATTATTCCTTCAAAACGTCTCGCCCTCAAACCCTTAGCTGCCGTTGCCGTGGTCTACGGATCGTCTCCGCCGTCGCCTGTGCGCCCTCGCCGCGGGTCTCCATCGCCGTCAACGGTCAATCTCATCGCGCCGTTGCCGCCGTAGTGAAACTCCACCTAGTTGGGTGAGTTTCGTTTTCTTTCGTGCTTCAACCTCTGATTCAATGCACGATAGATTTTGCCTAGCTTCTTGCCAAGTTTGAAATCTTCCTATCCAGCAGATTAGTTCTTAGAACAAAATTCGAGTGAAAATTTTAGGGTTAGGTTTCCGCGAACACATCTCGGTGTGACCGATTCTACATTCTCGGATGACCGATTTGGCCTCTGGCCATTACCTTTACACTTTTCGGTCCAACGAGTTGTGCAAATCGGTAAGACCGAAATGAGGATTTAGTGAAACCCTAGTGTTCTCGGCTAGACCGAAACCCATTTCGGTCCAACGAAAGTGGTGTGAATGGTTACTGTTTAGACACCTCGGATTCACGAATTTAAGACTCGGTCGGACCGAAATGCATTCTGTGAAAACCTAAAACTGAAGTTTGAACTCATTTATTTTGCAAAATCCTCTGCGGTTTGTGATAACTCTTCTATTACGCCTATACCTATTCTATTCACGGGTTGTCGGTCATATGCGATGCAAGTGACAGCGAGCAGTCTGAATCACCGGTTGAGATTCGAGGCGGGCACTAGTCTGAAGCAAGCAGTTTTTCGATGATGGAGAGGAGCACCCCAAGTGGATTGCCTCCTGCTGCCACGGGGCGGGAAGAAGAGGAATTCGATGAGGAAGACTCGACTTTGTTGCGATGAGGAGATTACTTCCAAGCCTAAGAGGAAAGTGGTTGCCAAAAGGCTATCAAGGGCAACAAACAAAGAAAGGCACCAGCAAAGAGAAGAAATCCATAGTTGCAAAAAGCTGAGCATGGAAGAAGAAACCTCCGGCAAGGTAAAAAAACTTCCAAGAGGAAGAGGTTGGTTCATGATGAAGGCGATGATGACTCGATGAGGAAGCACCCCAGCCTCCTCGAAGCAAAAGTTGATGGGAGATGCCATCGAGGCGGGAGCACCCACTAAATCTAAGCCATCAGCTCCAGCAAAGGCAGCCCAAGCCAAACCTGCTGCCAAGCCTAAGAAAACAGAAGAAATATTCTGCTTGAGAGAAGAAGAAGGACAATGTGCCCTGCTTGAATCGATGAAGAGGCACATGTATTCTTGAAGCTCGAGACGAAACCGCCGATCCATAATGATGCTCATCCTCGGCGAAAATATGAAGGAAAGGAAGGACAAAGGTCTCGAGGCTATGGAGACAAGTTGATCCATATGCCACCGGGAGAAGGACAGCTGTTGACTCAAGGTTCCACACGAGAGAGCAACAAGATTTCTATGAGGCAGTGCTTATGGACAAGAAGCCAATTGTTCTTGACACGAGATCGTTGGTAGGATTACATCGGCGATGAAAACACAGAGACTACTTCCCACATGTGCATGAGAGCTTCTTTGCATGTGGAGTTGCGAGTTCGTTGGTCGGGATTGCTTGGAATGATGAAATGATCATGCAGTTCTATGCCACCGCACACTTCTATCCAGATGGCGAATTGTATGGATGGTGAAGGCGGAGATTCTCTTCAACAGTTGAAGAGTGGGCAGCACTTCTGAACGCTCCAGCATCAAGAGATGATGATGTTGATGTCTATGGGATCCCCAAGAAAAATCACGAGTCTATGAGGAACATGTACAATGAGGTACCAGCCAAGGATGTTGAGATATGGAAGCTTGGATCAGTATATCATCTTCAGGCAGGTCTCCCAACCACTAACACTATTCTGAGGCATACCTTGATGCCCAAGTCAGGAGACCACCGCATGATAAGAGGCTATTCTATCAACATGCTGCACATTCTAGATCGAAGACACCTTTTAAGGTGATGGACACGATAGTTGAGACTATCAAGAGGACATGACAGCAGACTGAAGAGGTCATGTGGGTTTGCCCGCACATTCAGATGCTCATCAATGCCAAGTTTGGCATAGGCACCTACTTGTTGGATAGACCCCACTTGCCTTTGCAGCCTGAACATGAAGATAATGAAGTTGTAATGGTGAGGATGATCCCACATCTGTTGAAGGACAAGCTAAGTCTGAAGCGCCAAACAAGCCAAAGGCGAGAAGGAAGCAGCAAAGCAGCAAAGCCCAAGAGCGTTGGAGAACAACTTCTTGAAGCCACTCGGAGGATTGAACTACGCTTTGGCCAGCATAGTGCAATCTCGGGAGAGTCTTGAGAGGATAGTTGAAGACAAGTTCCATGCTCTGGATGTCAAGGTGGATGAAGTGCAGTCCTTGTCAACAAGCTTGAGGCGGACATTGAGGAAGCTAAGAGGGAGAAAGCAGAGCTCATGAAGGAGATGCAGGAAGACCTTGTTGAGGATGACTATGAGCAGCCTGCTCCAGTCCCACAAAGCCCAGATCATTGCTATTCGATGGCAGACCCGAGGCTACAAACATCAGCACCTCCTACAGCTCCATCGGTTCAGCTCGGCTCGGTATCCACTCCTCCGGCTCCACAGACTTGGCGAAGCTTTTGCAGATGCAGCTATCTCCACTCCATCGACACGAGCAGAGAGCCGCCGGCAGAGTCCCTAGTGACGATTAGCTCTATACCTTCGAACTTTTGGTAACTTGTTGCCAAAGGGGAGAAAGTGTATAGATCATAGGACTTCGAGAGAGAGAGTGCTCGTTTTGCTCTTTCGTTTGCGGTTTTCCTTGAGATACTTTTGAGTTCTTGAGACATTTCGTGTGTTTGATACTCGTTTGCTCTATCTTGATGAGTGCTTGATCATACTATGCTTAATGTGTGCTTAATGCTTATCATATTCTATTCATATCTTGTATGATCATTTACTCATGTCTTGGTGATTGGGTGCATGCTATTCATTCTTATCATTTTGTGCGCTCCACCAAGATGTATGTGACATGGAAGAGTGACCCATGATCCTAATCGATTGTGCATTTGCATTCAAGCATAAATCTTAAATAATGCACAAATTTAGGGGAGCTCTTGCTTATCACATACTTCTCAAAGCGACGATGTTATTCATTGATTATATCATTTGTCGAAGCTTTGATCTATATGTTGTCATCAATTACCAAAAGGGGAGATTGAAAGTGCAACTAATCCCGGGTGGTTTTGGTAATTAATAACAACATATATATCATTGAACTAATTGTTTCTTGAGAATATTTGAGAAAGTTCATTGATATGGGTATGGCAATGGTGATGATGTGGACCCCTCAAAATGCTAAGGAAAACATTGGCAAAAGCTCAAGACTCTATTTTTGGTTTAGTGTCCAAGATCACATTGAGTCCATAGGAAAGCCAATACTATTAAAAGGGATGAGGTTATGATGATGATCTGGTTGCTCAAAGTGCTTAGTGATTTATCTCTCAAACTATCGCAATCTTTCATTCCAACATAAACTCATAAGTAATCTCGGTCCCACCGATTCCATAAACTCAGTCACACCAGATGAACCACCTCACCATATACCCAAACCCTAGAAATTTCGGATTTTCCGATTCCAAACTCGGTCATACGAAACTAGTGTTGCCAACCTTACAGAACATACGTACTCAAATCGGTGTCACCGAGATGAGAAAGTTAGTCCCACCGAGAATGGCAAACCCTAGACTTTGGAAGAATCGGACTAACCGAGATTGTATTTTCGGTCCCACGAAAATCCCAACGTTCACAAGATTTGAACTTTCGGTCTCACCGAGTTGTCAACTTCGGTCTTACCGAGATTGGTCAAATGTGTGTAGCAGTTGGATTTTGTGTGGAGGCTATAAATACCCTCCACCTCCTCTTCATTCGTGGAGAGAGCCATCGAAAGAACTACCACTCCTACCTTACATTTACGAGAAGAAAACTACCTACCCTTGTGTTGAGATCAAGTTGCTCCACTCCCACCATATGAAACTTGATTTCTAGCCTTCCCAAGTTGCTTTCCACTCAATCCTTTCTTCCACCACAGCCATATCGGTGAGGAGAGTTGAGTGTTGGGGAGATTATCATTTGAAGCACAAGAGCAAGGAGTTCATCATCACCAACACCATCTATTACCTTTTGGAGGGTGGTGCCTCCTAGATTGGTTAGGTGTCGCTTGGGAGCCTCCGTCAAGATGTGGAGTTGAACCAAGAAGTTTGTAAGGGCAAGGAGATCGCCTACTCCGTGAAGATCTACCATGAGTAAGGCTAGTCCTCCGTGGACGTAGGCCATGATGGCATAGACAAGGTTGCTTCTTCGTGGACCCTTTGTGGGTGGAGCCCTCTGTGGACTCTCATGGCCGTTACCCTCCGTGGGTTGAAGTCTCCATCAGCGTGGATTGGCGATAGCACCACCTATCGGAACCACGAGAAAAATCTCCGTGTCTCCAAATTGCGTTTGCTCTTCTCCACCTCTTATTTACTACATGTGCAATTTACTTTCCGCTGCCATTACTCTAGAATTGCATGTGTAGGGTGATACTTGACTTGGTTATCATTGTGAACTTGCTAAAAACTTGTCCTAATCAAAAGGCTAAACTTTTAAGTTGTCAAGTAGTCTAATCACCCCCCCTCTAGACATACTTCCGATCCTACAGGACGGCGCGGGGGAGCCTTCACCATAAGCTCCACCCTCGACAGCAAATAGGAAAGCGAACTCGTCACTTTCCTGCGGGCAAATGTCGATGTGTTTGCATGGCAAGCTTCTGACATCCCCGGTGTTCCCAGGGAAGTGATTGAGCACCATCTTGCTGTCTATCCTCATGCACGGCCCGTCAAACAGAAGGTCAGGAAGCAAGCTCTAGAGAAGCAGGAGTTCATCATAGAGGAGATCAGAAAACTAGAGGCGGCAGGCTTGGTAAGAGGAGTACTCCATCTGACGTGGTTGGCCAATCCGGTAGTGGTGCGCAAGGCAAACGGGAAGTGGAGACTGTCTATTGATTACACGGACATTAATAAGGCTTGTCCAAAGGACCCCTTCCTGTTGCCGCGCATTGACCAAATTGTTGACTCCATGGCTGGGTGTGACCTATTATCATTCCTCGACGCCTACTCGGGATACCACCAGATCTTCATGACAAAAGAGGACGAGGAGAAGACATCATTCATCACCCCATGTGGTACGTATTGCTTTTTACGGATGCCTTTCGGGTTGAAGAGTGCTGGCTCAACCTTTGCAATAGCGGTCCAAATTGGTTTTGAGCCCCAGCTACATAGAAATATGGAAGCTTATATGGATGACATAGTGGTCAAAACCAAGGACAAAGCAACCCTTGTGCAAGATCTGGAGGAAACATTTGCAAACCTGCGCAAGATCAATCTCAAATTGAACCCTGAGAAGTGTGTCTTCGGCGTCCCGTCTGGCAAGCTTCTCGGGTTCTTTGTGTCCCAGCACGGGATTGAAGCAAACCCAGATAAGATCAAGGCCATCGAGCATATTGAGGCACCCAAACGGATCAAGGACGTGCGTCGGCTCACTGGCTGCGTTGCTGCCATGAGCCGATTCATCTCCAAGTCATGGGCGTGCCCTTCCTTTTTTCAAGATCTTGAAGAAAGCAGGGCCACTGGAGTGGACCCCAGAGGCCGAGGCAGCGCTGCAGGACTTGAAGATATACCTCTCCTCTACCCCGGTGCTGGTTGCGCCCAAACCACAAGAACCGCTGTTGCTTTATCTAGCGGCAAAAAATCAGGTGGTTAGCGCCGCACTAGTGGCATAGAGAGAGGTCGACGAGAAGGCAGCGGCAGCGGCAGAGTCAACAGATTGTAAGCCGGAACCCTCTCCGGAAGGGCTCGATCCCGGCAAGACTGAGTCCCCGGCAGAGGCTGACGCCAGTGCGACAGGGTCCACGCGACCGGGTGAAGAGGCACAGAAGAAGAAAATGGTACAGCACCTAGTTTGCTTCGTCAGCTCCCTCTTGCAGGGAGCTATGTCGAGGTACCCAGGTGTGCAAAAGCTGCTCTTTGGCCTCCTTATGGCTTCGAGGAAGCTGCTCCATTACTTCCAAGCGCACGAGATCACGATGGTCACCCGCCTCCCATTGCAATGGATATTGCATAACCCAGATGCAACGGGGAGGATCGCGGAATGGGCCCTGGAGCTGTCAAGTTTCGGTTTGAAGTTCGAAAGTACCTCGATGATTCAAAGCAGATTCTTGGTGGAGTTTGTTGTAGAATGGACCTCGACGCCCGACGAAGAGGTGCAGGAGACCACTCTCCCTATCAAGGAAATGAGCCGCAACTGGATCATGTACTTTGATGGTGCCTTCTCGCTACAAGGCGCCGGTGCTGGTGTGCTGCTTGTCGCACCCACCGGAGAGCACGTCAAGTATGTCATCCAGATGCACTTCCCCCGGTAGATGTCAACCAACAACACCATCGAGTACGAGGGTTTGCTTGCCGGTCTCAGGATCGCGGTAGACCTCGGAGTTAAAAAGCTCATCGTCAGGGGCGACTCACAGCTCATCGTCAGGCAGATCAACAAGGATTATCAAAGCCCGTTGATGGAAGATTACATAGGTGAGGTGAGGAAACTGGAGGAGCGCTTTGACGGTATACAAGCAGAGCATGTCCCTCGGGCGGAGAACGACATCGCCGACTACCTGTCAAAGTGCGCTGCCCTCAAGCTACCTATGGAACCAGGTACTTTTGTGCTTTAGTTAACTCAACCATCCGTTGAGCCGTCAACCGGGCAGAGCAGACGAAGGAAGCTAGGATCCGGAAAGTACTTCCGCACTGAGCTCCCTGGAGCCGCCGGCGAAGATGTTATCGTAGATGCCGATCCTGCCACCGGGCAACCGACTCTGGCAGGACCTCAGGTGATGGACGTAGAGATGGACGCTCCCGTGGCAGAAGAGATGCCTTTGGTCCTTGTCGTCGAGCCACAGGCTTCGGCATGGGCACAGCACGCCGTCTGTTTCCTCCAAAAAGGAGAGCTTCCTAAGGAGCAGGAAGAGGCAGAAAGAGTAGCCCGCTGGTCTGCTCTGTACCAATTCGTTGATAACGTATTGTACAGAAAAAGACTGAATGGGGTGAATTTAAAGTGCATTTCCCGGGTGGAAGGACTAAAGCTGTTGACGGAGGTATATGGAGGCATATGTGGCTCCCACATAGGGTCAAGGGCCCTTGCTGGCAAGGTTTTCCGGCAAGGCTTCTTCTGGCCCACCACCCTCCAGGATGCGACGGCACTAGTAACCAAGTGTGAAGCGTGCCAGTTCCATTCAAAGAAGCTTCATCAACCAGCTCAGGTCCTTCAAACTATCCCTCTCTCCTGGCCCTTCTCGGTCTGGGGGCTCGACATATTGGGCCCCTTCCCCCGTGTTGTCAGGGGCTTTGAGTACTTGTACGTTGCAATCGACAAGTTCACAAAGTGGCCAGAGGTGGAAGCAGTGAGGAAAGTGACAGCGCAGTCATCCATCAAGTTCTTCAAGGGACTAGTGTGCCGTTTTGGGGTGCCCAACAGGATCATTACCGACAACACCACACAGTTCACAAGCCATGCCTTCATGCAATACATTGAGGATCTCGGCAGCAGGGTCTGTTTTGCTTCCATGGCACATCCACGGAGCAACGACCAAGCGGAGAGAACAAATGCTGAAGTTCTGCGAGGCTTAAGAATGAAGACTTTTGATAGGCTGCGCAAGAGTGGAAAACCTTTGGATTGATGAGTTGCGGCGGTTCTTTGGTCGTCGAGCAGCGCCAAATTGAGCCACCAGTCAGACACCCTTTGCCCTGGTTTACGGGGCAGAAGCAGTTCTCCCCACAGAACTCATATACAGGTCACCTCGAGTGCTCGCTTATGATGAGATTGAGCAAGAGCGATTGCGGCAAGATGACGCGACTCTCCTTGAGGAAGATCGTCTCCGGGCGGCTGTCAGAGCAGCACGCTACCAGCAAGCCTTGCGCCGCTACCATAGCCACAAGGTTCATGCCCGGAGCTTTGAGGAAGGCAACCTTGTTCTTCGGCACATTCAGTCGGCCAATAATTCCAACAAGTTGACACCAAAGTGGGAAGGTCCTTATCGGGTAACACGAGTCACCAGGCCCGGTGCAGTACGGCTGGAGGCTGAAGAGGCCATTCCAGTGAGCAATTCCTGGAACATCGAGCATCTCCGCAAGTTTTACCCATAAGGCGCGGCTGTCGGGCCTCCCTGCGAGCCACCCTTTTGTACAAGACTTGCCGGCAAGGCATGTAACCCTTTGTACAAAGCCAGGCGCAGACCCTGAGCATAAATAAACGAAGCGCTGGCGCCCTAAATTGTAGCATGCTTGCTAGGTTGAGTCTCTTCCTTGGTTAGGGTTGATAGTGCTTAGCAGCGGCTAACCCCTAGCTTAGAGGTCGAGTGCGCGTCTCTCTGTTCTTCTCTGTCTTCTTTGGTTCGCAGGGCACATAAGTATTCTTGCCGAGCTATTTTGGAAGAAAGGGGGACGGACCGGCGCCCGGGCCCCGGCAAGCCAAAATTGCCGGGGGCTGCTAGGACAAGGATCCATCCACGGCATGACAAGGTTGCCGGGTGCTGCAGATCCAGATAAGTTCTTTATCCTCTATCATTCATTTCGTTATGGACTAGGATACGTGGAACCTCATTTTATTTCTAAACTACCGTGCTCCCCTTTTTGGTGACCCAAGCATTATCCACAGGTCTGAATTTGAGTAAATAACCACGGCTGACAAAGAAGAGGAACGAGGAGCCTAAGCCCACCTCATCCCTGCCTCCGCCAAGGGCATGAGAAAGGTCAAGCGAAGTGGGGGGACGGCAAGGCCTGTTGCCAGGCAAAAAGCGTTTATCTTGAAAAATAACAAGGATTCACTCCTTGTCGTGGGTTCCACCTGCGAACGAAAAACCCGGCCAACATCCCTTTTTCATTAAAAACATCCTGTACAGCTACAGTTCATACAAAATGAAAAACATGAGCAAGGGGATTACAAGTTCTAAAGTTAACAAAGGCCCTAAGGCTTACAAGACTAAAAAGAGATAAGATGCTCGTAGTCCCCTTCTTGTCCCTCTCCTCAGGAAATGGAACAAGAAATCAGAAGGGCAAAAGGGGCGCCTAGGCAAGCTATGGGTGGCAGAAGACACCAAGGAAACATCTCGGTGGCCTTCCAAAGGTTGGATGGTAATGGCGGCGCCGGAGGAAGAGCTCGAAGACGAGGCGGCAGGACGTCAATACGCGACGAAGGCATCGCTGCCCGCGTACTCCGACTTGACGGCCTAGCTGCCCGCCCTCTTCCTCTTTCGCAGCCTCCCAGTGCCAGCCGCCCAAGGATACGACCCCGAGAAGTTCAAGGAGTCGGCGACACGGATGATGGGGTTGCCGGTGCCGCCCGGAGTGGCACCCGACGCCTAGTCGGACCCGCCATCCTGCCGCCCGCTGCCCTCATCGTTGTTGCCGTTGTCTTCCTCGCCACTCTCGCTCGAGGAGGAATCTTCATCGTCAGAAGAGCTCTCCATGCACCACCTCGCGCGAGTCCCGAAGTGCCCAAAGATCTTGACAGAGAGGAGGCCACCCTCCATTAGTTTGAAATGGAGAGTGATCCCCTCCGTCAAGCTGTGAATCTGACAAGGTCTTCCACCCGGCGGAGATACATGATGTGAGGGCAAGGAACTCGGCGTCGGCCCATGTGCGCTGTTCCGCAACCCCTCATATGCAGCATAACGCTGCTGGCGGATCAGCTCCATCTCCCGCGCAAATGGAGTCGGGAGGCGAAGACGATGACGCAGTGGCTGGCGCAGCCTGAGAAAGAACTTGCAAGGGTTGTCCCCGACGTGGCCCTCCACCCGACGTGGGGCCGCTGGCGGAGGCGAGGCTGATCTGTCGCCCCGTCCTCCTCTCCCTCGAGCGCCATGACGGCCTCGACCTCGCCCCTCCCCCTCCCTCTCGCGGCCGGCTCCGCCGCTACGAGCTCTTGGGGAGGGGCGATGCGTTGTCGAGCCGAGACCCTCGCCGTCACCGATGAAGCGTCGCCGCGCCCCTTGCCATGGCAGAAGAAAGGAGGCACTACTAGGAAAAGGCATGCTAGTGACGCACCTGTTTTGCCTTCTAATGGCGCATGGCTGGTGCATGCCCGGCATCACGCCATTAAATTTCTTTCTAATGGCGCACCGCATATCGCCATTAGAATCTGGTATTCTAATGGCGCGCTGTGCTGATCGCCATTAATCTTGCTCACAAGTCGCCACTATTATCTGCTATACTTACAGTATGACACATTGTAGTCATGCCATTAGTAACAACTTTTTAATTCTTTTCTTCTTAATCTCATGTCACTATTTCACATATGAGATATTCAACACATATATATATATACAACAAGCATCCATATAGCAATCATATCCAACACACAAGTTTCATCATATATACATACGTACATAGCCAACACATAGTTAAAATCGTTACAAAAGTTTCACATTGTTCATCCAACACCGTTATCCATCAATTCACAAAAGTTTCACATTCATACAAAATAAAAACACAAATGGAAAAGAAGCACCCCATCCGCAAGCTTAGTCAATTAAATCAAATCGCAAAATGATAAACAAGAAGTTAGAAGAAGAAAAGAAGAAGACTAGAAGAATACTAGAAGAGGAAGAACACTAGAAGAAGAATAAGAAGAGTTTTGGAAAAGAAGAAGATTAAGAAAAAGACTATAAGCTTATTATGTAAACTTGATCATTTTGTGCTAACATAAGTTATTTTGGAGCTAACCTATAGGAAACTAAGCATATAAGGTCTAAGTTAGTATATTAGAGCCAACTTAGGTAAAATGAAGCTAACCTATGTCATTTTGGAAAAGAAGAAGATTAAGAAAAAGACTATAAGCTTATTATGTAAACTTGATCATTTTGTGCTAACATAAGTTATTTTGGAGCTAACCTATAGGAAACTAAGCATATAAGCTCTAAGTTAGTATATTAGAGCCAACTTAGGTAAAATGAAGCTAAACTATAGGAAACTAAGCATATTAGAGATAACATAGGTAACTAAGTATATATATATCATTTTGGATAGCTAACCTATAGGAGATCGACATACACGACAAAGTAGGCAGTTCTTCTCCTTCTTCTCCTTCATCTCCTGATCGCCTAGGCGGCGGTGGCGGTGGTGGAGGGAGTGGGATGTAGTCTTCTACCACAATTGGCGTGGTCATGTCGCCCGGTGTGGGATCGCGGCGCCACCACCGGTGCGTGGTCATTGTCGAGCACCACCACCATCGCGAGGCCACCTTGAGCACGACCATCGCTAGGTCATCCTCAGCCACCTCCATCTCTTGCCCATGGTCAGCCACAACCATCTCTTGCCCTTGGTGACCACCACCAGCGCTAGGTCATCCTCGGCTGATGCCCATCGTCATGATGTAGCTCCTCATCCTCACTCTGCTCCTCTTCTCCCGCACTCCGTCCGGATCATCCTTCTTGTTGTCTATCTTTGGTGCAGAATCGCTGCTTCTTTGTCGCTTCTGACCGAATCGCTCTTGCTTTCGCTTCTGCCATAATCATTCTTTGCTTTGGTTGTAGCTTGATGTCATTCTTGCTGCTCCTACCTGTCCAAAATGCAACAATGACCGTTAACAATCGATGTGAGACAAAGCCAAATGTAGAGGAATAAGAAGAAGCGAACGTCATGGCATCATCATCGGGCGTATCGCATGCGACACATAGTCTTGTTGTACACCTTCACGATGAGCATGTTGGCGTCGTCGTCGTACTGAAGACAAGGAAGTACCCGGCTGCAGGTCGTGAGGCACGGTAGAAGTTCTCCCACCCACGAGACAAGTACATGTGGCCCTTCTTGATGCAATTGCACATCCATTGCTGCGAAACCCGCTGCCGGCTGTCGCAGCTTCACATTATTGGCGGATCTTCACCCATCGGCATGTTCATAAACTTGTCGGGCAGCCTCTGCGGTTTGGGAAAATGAGTGATGTAGCAAACAACAGATATCATAATGAGATGGGTGAAGGGAGATCTCTCTCGTTTTATATACCAGCGTCATGGATCCAAGCTGAAGCCTCAAGTATGATAGTGAAGAACTGGAATCATCCAACTCAAATCTGCGATTGTCGCAGATCGTGGTGGCTGCTTCCGCCATCTCGATAAGCAGCGAAGAGACCAATTAGTACCCTTACAACAGATCATAAAACATGCATTAGTCGCAAGTACCCCATATGTCCTATTTTAGCAAAGTCATGCTAAAATTCACGGAAAATTTCAGCACGACCTTTGCTGAAAATAGGACATATGGAGTACCCAATTTGCCGGAACGGAAGTTAATCGACATTCTGGCAAACTCAAGGGCCTCTCGGGTGGACAAGGCAAAAAAAAGGCCTCCATCATAGCATTGAAAATACATTGGCATGTTTTTGCTTATAAAAAAGCTAACAAGTGTAAGTCAAAACAATATACCACCAAGTGAACCACCACAACATCTAAAAGCTAACAATTGTTTTTGCTTATAAAAAAGACCAATGGCACATAATGCATCCAGAAGCACAATTCCTAGTGATTTCCTGCTTGAGGCAATCTTCTTTCAACCGGGGTGCACAATCTTCAACATGAGTCATCATTGAACTGTATTATGCAAATTCCTTGTAATAGTGAATATAGTTCCAAAATATAGTTCCAAAAATAAGCGAGAATTCCTTGAAATGGTAATGATAAATATAGTTCCAAAATATACAACACATAAGCGAGAATTGTATTATGTTTGAGTTAAGCTGAGTACTACAGCAAATGGAGATTATAAATCGACTATAAGTGTATAATCTTACACCCATTCCAAGCGAAGCCTAAAGGTGAGCACTTTTACATCGAAAGTTGAAGAATCGAACTTAACTAAGGTGGTGATGTTCTTTGGCTTATTCGATTGATTGTGTTAGATTGGCGTTTCTATCACTAGTTGTTTGCGTTGATTGTATAGCGGTTTTCATCAAACATAAACCAAGCAGTCTATCGGACCATATACCTTTGAAATGGATATTTATTTATTTTCTAACTACCTTGCTTTGTTGGCACATGTAAGCATGACCCTAGGCTCATGTAAGATGAACGACCCCCGTACAAGCCAATCCATGCATGCCTCTACTCTCAAAATCATTCTTCTTACACTGACTTTCATCCTCAAAGGACTCGAATCTCTCAATCTAGTCGCCTCTTAGCCTTGAGGTTGGATTTACTGCCAGTGGGCCTATCTACAACAATTCTCCGATATGTGCTCTTGTTGGCTCGGCTCTCTGGCGTCCAATTCTTTCCGTCCTACCTCTCCATAGCACCTCGGGCTTCCATGAATCCATTGCCCCAAGGGCCGGCGGGAAGATGGAGAAAGTGGTCACCCGATCGCTCATCATAAAACCAACAAAGTGGCGGCACAGGAACCAGTGACGGCCGGAGGCAGCGAGAGGATCGATCGAAACCCCGCCGGCCAGGGTGGGGAGAGGGGTTGGGGACAAATGGAGTACTGGTCGCTTCATGGCGTCGAGGCGTCAGGCGGCGTCAGGCGTCAGGCGTCGAGGCGTCGCAGGCGGCGCGCGGCGGCGTCGAGGCGGCGAGGCGGCGGGCAGCAAGGCGGCAAGGCAGCGTCGAAGCGTCGAGGCGGCGGGCAGCGTCGAGGCGGCGGGCAGCAGCGTCGGGGAAGGGATCGAGGCGGGGGGTGGCGTCGGGGAAGGGATCGAGGGCGAGGCGAGGAGAGAGAGGGATCGAGGCGAGGGAGAGGTGGGCGCGGGGAGGACTATGGATGGATGGAGGCACAATACTAATGGCGCACCAACCATGGGTGCGCCATAAGTATCCATCCACACTAATGGTGCACCTCACCATGAGTGCGCCATTAGTATTCTCTTTCGAGCCAACAGGTTATATTCCACAGGCTGATCCACATCAAGTCCCTCTACTAGCTCGTGGTCGTGAGCCAGTTCTCACACCGGGAGGTCTGGGTTCGACTCCAGGATCCCCAATATTTTTATGCATTTTAAATGGTGTTTTTATATTTATTTGTGTTTAAATATGTTCAAACTTGTTTAAATCATAATGATAATATTTTTATGCATTTTAAATACTGTTTTTATATTTATTTGTGTTTATCAAACTTGTTTAAATTATAACAGTGTAATATTTTTTATAAAAATAGTAAAAAAATTAAAAATATGTTCAAAATGTGCTTGGTTCTTGTGGGGGCGGGCAGTGCTCGGCGGTGGAGGCGGGAGGTTGCGATGGGTAGAGCTAAGCGGGGAGTCTTGGTGCGATCGAGATGGAGGATCGAGATCGAGATGGGGAATCGAGATCGAGATGGAGGGATCTGATAATATGCATTTTAAATATGTTCAAACTTGTGTTTAAATATGTTCAAACTTGTTTAAATCATATGATAATATTTTTTATGCATTTTAAATGCTGTCTTTTATATTTATTTGTGTTTATCAAACTTGTTTAAATTATAATGATGTAATATTTTTATAAAAATAGTAAAAAAATAAAAATATGTTCAAAATGTCTTGGTCTTGTGGGGGCGGGCAGTGCTCAGCAAAGTGGAGGCGGGGAGGTTGCGATGGGTAGAGCTAGCGGGGAGGTCTTGGTGCGATCGAGATGGAGGGATCGAGATCGAGATGGAGGGGATCTGATAATGGCGCACATCCTAGCCAGTCGCCATTAGAAGTTATATATAGTAATGGCGCATTGGTTGATTCATGCGCCATTAGTATGTATGGGAAAATGGAAAAAAAATTCATACTAATGGCGCACTTCATCGCATGCGCCATTAGTGTCTTCCACTCTAATGGCGTATGAGAGCAGTGCGCCATTAGTATATAATAGTGGCGCACTGCATCCACGGTGCGCCATTAGAATCAATCCTATCTATAGCCCTTTTCCTAGTAGTGAGGAAGCAGGGATGGGGAGAGGCAGATGGCGAAGGATTGAGAGGCGCCATCCCTCCCGCTCCCCTCTTTATAAAGGGGCGGGGATGAGGCTCAGCCGCCCCTCTCGGCCAATCCGGCCCGTCGAAATGACAGCAAGCGGGGCCGTCGACCGCCCTCCCCGCTCCATTGAAGGCACATGGGAATCGACCCGTGCACGTGCACGACTTCCCACATCCCGCGCGCCTATCATTCTCTCTGCGTCATGCATGCAGCGAACATGGCGCAAGGGATGGGTGCAGTGGGACGCATGGAGCGACGGTTCCCAAGTAAGGGCAGTAAATGAGCAGCGGCCCTGCGGTCTCGAAGAGACACGCAAGCCGCCTCTTTACTATCCACCACAAGATGACGCTAGCATGCTTCCGTCACGCACGCGCGCATGACCCCCACGTCGCACGTTCAATGTAGTTTGTGGGGAAGCGCAGCAGACGGAGCAGTTATCGCGGTAAAATCCGCCCCACCTGCCCGCGCACCATTCTGGGCCTGTGCTTATGTATGGCCCAGGCCCGGGGGCTCCTGTCGGTGTACAAAAGTAGGGGTTCTCCTTTTGACCCCTTTACTTGTGCACGGGCAGTCAGAGACACGCGCCGAGGCCACACATAGCAGGGAAAAGGAGGGAAGCCGGAGAAAAGCCGAAGGCTCGAGACGAACAAAGCAACATCAAGGACCAAGGCCACAAAGCACAGACGGGCGAAGCAGGTTGCCCCGGCAAGACCCTTACCGGGGGCAGCCTCCGCAGCCCTGGCAAGCCCATTGCCGGGGCAACTCGCCCACACGAGTGGAGCGAGCCACCCTTGAGCCCATGGTCTCCAACGCCAACAACCACGTTGGACCAGGGCTTGGGAGGCACCTCCATGGTCGCATGCAGATCTTTGTGAAGACATAGAATGCTCAAGATCAGATGAGGATTGGAAAGCAACAATCCTCACCAAGATCCTTACCAAAGGAATCCACAAGACCCCCGACAAGATCCTTGCCGGGGACACCAGCGCGCCACGGCAAGACCCTTGTCGGGCCACTCGACAAGACCCTTGCCAGAGGCGACAACAGGGCCACTGCCAGGCCCGCACCAACCAACTCCCCGCCGCCGCTTGCATGCAGCTGTCAGCCCAACCAGCTGGGTAGGCACCTGTGTGGCAACATGCAGCTTCCAGGCCAACTCAGCATGCACCTGCGTGGCGGCATGCAGATCTTCATGGAGGCTCCACCACGGCGCCACCTCAGCTGCATGCCTGCCTACATGGCACCGCATGCGTCACTGGCCAGGGCACGTGTAGAAGCAAGGAGGAGCTGCGATAGACGAGACGGGCCTCGCTCCCATCCCCTATAAAGATAGGGACACCTAAGCCATGCATTAAATGCATCTTGTCCTGCAATACGGGCGATAAGGTCGCTACACTATAGGCCTTTCCACCTCCTGTGTGCCACTGTGGCAACCCCTTCGCCTATAAAAGGAGACCCGTGGCATACAGGAAAAGGAGTTGGCTCTTTCGAACCACGCAGCACCCACAGCTAGTTCGAGAGCTCAAGAACACTCATTACATCCACCAAGCAGGACTAGGGTTTTACGCATCCTTGCGGTCCCAACCTGGGTAAACGATCCCCGTGTCAACTACTAATCCTGCTCTTCTCACAACCCCGCGCCCCGCAACCGTAGTAGGGATTCTTGTGATCCCATAGGTGTCATTTCCCACCGACATGTGTGGTGCCCCCCTCCACCATTTACTCCTCCGGTCATATTGTCGTTGTGATTAGGCAAAGCCCTGCGTGGATCACATCACCATCACCGTCACCACGCCGTCGTGCTGACAAAACTCTCCCTCGACACTTTGCATGATCAAGAGTTCGAGGGACGTCATCGAGCTAAACGTGTGCTAAACTTGGAGGTGTCGTACGTTCGGTGCTTGATCGGTTGGATTGCGAAGAAGTTTGACTACATCAACGACGTTAAACTATGTCGGTGGGAAACGACACCTATGGGATCACGAGAATCCCTACTATGGTTGCGGGGAGCGGGGAGGTGAGTAGAGCGGGATCAGCAGTCAACACAAACACTCGGGTCGTTTACCCAGGTTCGGGCCGCGAGGATGCATAATACCCTAGTCCTGCTTTTGTGTGTATATCTGCGTTTTTGGAGTTCTTGAGCTAGCCACAATGAGCGTAACTTGTCCAAAGGTCCGAATCCTTCTCCTGGATGCCTTGGGCTTCCTTTTATAGGCAAGGGGATTGCCACAGTGGCACACAGGAGGTGGCATCGAGGTACTGTGGTTAAGCCTATCGCTTGTCGTTACGGGACAAGACGCATTTAATGTGCCCCTGACGTGTCCCCTTCACTTTATCGCCGCCTCGCCCTGCCTTGACACGCGCCTGGGCTGGCGAGGCGGTCAGCGCCATGTAGGCTGGCAGGCTGTTGAGGTGGCGCGGTGGTAGGGCCTTCACGAGGGTTTGCATGCCACCACATAGGCATGCGCTGAGTTGGCTGAGAAGCCTCATGTCGACACGCAGGCGCCTGCCCAGCTGGTGGGCTGGTAACTGCATGGGAGTGGTGGTAGAAACTTGGCGGGTGCGGGCCTGGCTGTGGCCTTGCAGATGTCCTCAGCAATGGCCTTGCCATGGCATTGCGGTCGTCCCTAACAAGGATCTTGCCGGCGGTCTCGTGGGTTTCCTCGGCAAGGATCTCGCCGAGGTTCGTCCTCTTCTAATCCTCTTTTGATTTGGAGTGTTTCTTGTCTTCACAAAGATCTGTATGCCATCATGGAGGTGCCTCCCGAGCCCAGGTCCCAACGTGGTTGGCGGTGTTGGAAAAACTGGGGCTCCAGGGTGGCGCGCTCAGCTAGCATCGGGTAAGCTGCCCCGATAAGTTCCTTGCCTGGGCCGTTGAGGCTGCCCCGGTAAGGGTCTTGCCGGGGTTAACCACCTCGCCTTCTTGGTCTTTGTGCCTCTATCTTGGCGTTGCTTTGGCCATCTTGCGGCTTTGA
Organism: Aegilops speltoides; assembly: GCA_021437245.1. Lineage (NCBI taxonomy): Eukaryota > Viridiplantae > Streptophyta > Magnoliopsida > Poales > Poaceae > Aegilops > Aegilops speltoides. Next base: position 240,084,920 of record CM038147.1, read on the forward strand.
CTCCCTGTCCCTGCTCCGCTTAAGCATGGCCGCGGTGCGGCTCTGACTGCCCGTGCACGAGTAAGGGGTACAAAGGAGTGTCCCTACTTTACTATGCCAACAGGAGCCCCTGGGCCTGGGCAACACATAAGCGCAAGGCATTGTTGGGCTAGGCCCAAAAACGGTGCAGGAGCAGGCGGGGCCGTTTTACTTGGGGTGATTTTTCCGCCCGCTGCACTCTCCCACAACCCGCGCTGCACGCGTGACATGGGGATCGCGCGCGCGGGTGATCGAAGCATGCTTGCGTCATCCTGCGGTGAACAGTAAAAAGGCGGCTTGCGTGTCCCTTCGAGACCGCAGGGCCGCTACTCATTTACTCTCCTTACCTGGGAACCGTCGCTCCACGCGTCCCATTACACCCATCTCTTGCGGCACGTATCTTTGCATGCGATCTTGAGGCGAATAGCGGCGCGCGGAATACGGAAGAAGGCGCTGTGGCGTGGGTCGATACCTGGCGCCTTCAATTGGGCAGGGAAGGCGGTCGACGGCCTTGCCCGCTGTGTCCTTAATGAGCCGGATTGGTTGAGACGGGCGGCCGAGCCCCGACCCCCTCCCTTTATAAGCAGGGGAGCGGGAGGGATGGTGCCTCTCAGTCCTTCGCCATCCGCCTCTCCTCATCCCTGCTCCTTTCTCCCTTCCTTCATGGCGAGAGGGCGCGCTGATGCTTCGTCGGTGGCGGCGAGGGCCTCTACTCGACAGCGCGTCGCTCCTCCCCAAGAGCCCGTGGCGGCGGAGACGGCCGCGAGGGGAAGGGGGAGGGGGCGAGGCCGAGGCCGCCGTGGTGCTCGAGGAAGAGGAGGACGGGGCGGCGCATCGGCCTTGCCTCCGCCAGCGGTCCTTCCCCCAATGGAGGGCCACATCGGGGACAACCCTTGCGAGTTCTTCATCAGGCTGCGTTGGCTGGCGCACCATCGTCTTCGTCTCCCGACCCCATTCGCCCGGGAGATGGATCTTGACTCACCGAAGGCGCTGAGGCTGCACATGAGGGCTGCGGGAACAGCAGCACATGGGTCGATGTCGACTTCCCAGCCCTTCACATCATGTATCTTCGCCGCGGGTGGAAGACCTTCGCTTGCATCCACAGCCTGACGTCGGGGCTCATTCTCTACGTTAAGTTAATGGAGAATGGCCTCCTCTCCGTCAAGGTCTTCGGTGACTTTGGAACTCGCCTGAAGTGTTGTGTGGAGAGCTCCTCGGATGACGAAGACTCGTCCTCAAGCGAGAGTGACGAGGAGGACAGCGGCAGTGATGACGAGGGTGGCAGGCAAGAGGATGAAGGGTCCGACTAGGTCTCGGACCCACCTCCCGGGGCAGTGCCGGCAGCAGCAGCATCTCCACCGGGCTCCTTCTCCCGGTGGAGCCGGCTCCTTGAACTTCTCGGGGTCGCCTCCTTAGGCGGCTAGCGTGGGAAGGCCGGAGAAGGCGAAGAAGGCGGGTGGCGGGCCGTCAAGTCGGAGTACGATGGCACCGACGCCTTCGTAGCGTATTGACGGACCGCTGCCTCATCTTCCAGCTCTTCCTCCGGCACCACCACCACCAGCCCTCTCCCAGGTGGCCGCCGACATGTTCTCTTGGCGCCTTCTACTGCTCGTACCTTGCTTAGGCGCTCCTTCTGCAATTTTGCCTTCTTGTTTCATTTCCTGGGGAGAGGGACAAGAAAGGGATTACGAGCACCTTATCTTTTTTAGCTTGTAAGCCTAAGGGCCTTAGTTAGATTTAAAACTTGTAACCTCTCTGTTCATGTTTACATTCCGTACGAACTGTACCTGTATGGAACGTATTAATGAAAAAAGGGTGTTTGCCGGGATCAAGTGTGTGTGAGCAAAGCCCATACCAAGGAACAAATCCTCGTTATTTTTAATATAAACACCGTTGCCCAGCAGCAGGCCTTGCCGCTCCCCCACTCCGCTCGACCATACTCTCGCCTTTGGCGGAGGCAAGGACGAAGTAGGGGTGGGCCCTACGCTTGCTTCCTTGCCGCCGCTGCTACAACCAGATTCCGAACCAAGAAGAAGTTCTTGGGTGGTAGGAATGAAGGGAGCACGGCAGTCTCGGAAAAAAGCGAGATTTCATACGTCCCAATCTTCATACGGAAATGCATAACAGGAGATACGAAAACTTATCTGGATCTGCAGCCCCCTGCAACCCTGGCTTGCTGTGGGTGGACCTCTGTGTCTTCAGCCCCCGGGAAGCTTGGCTTGCCGCGTCCGAAGCGCTGGCTTGTTCTCTCCCTTCCACTCAGCTTGGCGGAAACATTTATGTACCCTGTGAACCAAAGAGGATGGATAGGAACAAAGAGACGCAAACTCAACCTCTATGCTAGGGGTTAGTCGCCGCTAAGCACTATCAACCCTAACCGAGGGAGAGACTCAATCTAGCATGCATGCTATAACTTAGGGCGCCAGCGCTTCATTTATAGTCTGCGCCTGGCTTTGTACAGAGGGTTACATGCCTTGCCGGCAAGGCTTGTACAAAAGGAGGCTTGCCAGGGGGGCGGCAACCGCGCATTATGGGTAAAACTTGCGACGATGCTCGATGTTCCAAGAGTTGCTCACTAGAATGGCATCTTCGGTCTCCAGGCGGACTGCGCCAGGCTTGGTGACTCATGTTACCCGATAAGGGCCTTCCCACTTTGTTGTCAACTTCTTGGAATTCTTGGCCGACTAAATGCGCCGAAGAACAAGGTCGCCTTACTCAAAGCTTCGAGCATGAACCTTGCGGCTATGGTAGCGGCGCAAGGCTTGCTGGTAGCGTGCTGCTCTCATAGCCGCCCAAAGATGACCTTCCTCGAGGAACGTTGCGTCATCTTGCCGCAATCGCTCTTGCTCAAGCTCATCATAAGCGAGCACTCGAGGTGACCCGTATATGAGTTCCGTGGGGAGAACTGCTTCTACCCCGTAAATCAGGGCAAAGGGTGTCTGGCCTATGGCTCGATTTGGTGTCATTCTGATCGACCAAAGAACCGTCGGCAACTCATCAATCCAGCGCCTTCCGCTCTTGTGCAGCCTGTCAAAAGTTTTCGTCCTCAAGCCACGTAGCACTTCAGCGTTTTCCCTCTCTGCTTGGCCATTGCTTCTGTTGGGGAACGTAGTAATTTCAAAAATTTTCCTACGCACACGCAAGATCATGGTGATGTATAGCAACGAGAGGGGAGAGTGTTGTCCACATACCCTTGTAGACCCGGCGGAAGCGATCTGGCGTAGAGGAAGTAGTCGACGTTCTCCTCGCGATCCGACCGATCCGGCGCCGTTACTCGGCGCCCGAGTTCTTGACACACGTACAGCTCGATGGCGTCCCTCGTACTCGATCCGGCCGAGTGTCGAGGGAGAGTTCCGTCAACCTGACGGCGTGGTAGCGATCTTGATGTTTCACGGCGCAGGCTTCGCCTAAGCTTGCGACGGTATAACCGAGGTGGAATATGGTGGAGGGGGCACCGACACGGCTAAGAGCGATCTCACGATCAACTTGTGTGTTCCAAGGTGCCCCCTGCCCCGTATATAAAGGAGCCAGGGGAAGGGGCGGCGGCCAAAGGGGCGCATACAGGAGTCCTACTCCTCTCGGGAGTAGGATTCCCCCAATCCTAGTTGGACTAGGATTCCGGAGGGAAAGAGAGAGAGGGGCGGCCCCTTCTCCTAGTCCTAGTAGGACTAGGGAAGGGGGGGCTGTGACCACTGGGCTGCCCTTCTCCTTTCCACCAAGGCCCATCGAGGCCCATTCACCTCCGGGGGTTCGGTAACCTCCGGTACTCGGTAAATTCCGTTTCGCCGGAACCATTCGAACTCCAAACATAGGCTTCCAATATATCAATCTTTATGTCTCGACCATTCCGAGACTCCTCGTCATGTCCGTGATCACATCCGGGACTCGAACTCCTTGGTACATCAAAACACATAAACTCATAATAAGCATCGCATCGAAACCTTAAGCGTGCGGACCCTACGGTTCGAGAACAATGTAGACATGACCTAGAACTATTCACGGTCAATAACCAACAGCGGGACCTGGATGCCCATATTGGTTCCTACATATTCTCGAAGATCTTTGTCGGTCGGACCGCATAACAACATCGTTGTTCCCTTTGTCATCGGTATGTTACTTGCCGAGATTCGATCGTCGGTATCAATACCTAGTTCAATCTCGTTACCGGCAAGTCTCTTTACTCGTTCCGTAATACATCATCTCACAACTAACTCATTAGTTGTAGTGCTTGCAAGGCTTCAGTGATGTGCATTACGAGAGGGCCAGAGATACCTCTCCGACTATCGGAGTGACAAAACCTAATCTCGAAATCGCCAACCCAACATCGCCTTTGGAGACACCTGTAGTACTCCTTTATAATCACCCGATTCGTTGTGACGTTTGGTAGCACCAAAGTGTTCCTCCGCAAGCGGAGTTGCATAATCTCATAGTTACAGGAACATGTATATGTCATGGATAAAGCAGTAGCAACATACTAAGCGATCGTGTGCTAAGCTAACGGAATGGGTCATGTCAATCAGATCATTCAACTAATGATGTGACCTTGTTAATCAAATAACAACTCCTTGTTCATGGTTAGGAAACATAACCATCTTTGATTAACAAGCTAGTCAAATAGAGGCATACTAGTGACATTCTGTTTGTCTATATATTCACACATGTATTATGTTTCCGGTTAATACAATTCTAGCATGAATAATAAACATTTATCATGAAATAAGGAAATAAATAATAACTTTATTATTGCCTCTAGGGCATATTTCCTTGAGTCTCCCACTTGCACTAGAGTCAATAATCTAGATCACATCACCATGTGATTAACATCGATAGTTCACATCATCATGTGATTAACACCCATAGTTCACATCGTCATGTGACCAACACCCAAAGGGTTTACTAGATTCATAATCTAGTTCACATCGCTATGTGATTAACACCCAAAGAGTACTAAGGTGTGATCATGTTTTGCTTGTGAGAGAGTCTTAGTCAGCGGGTCTTTCACATTCAGATCCGTTATGTATTTTGCAATTTTCTATGTCTACAATGCTCGCTTGCGAAGCTACTCTAGCTAATTGCTCCCATTTTCAATATGTATCTAGATCGAGACTTTAGAGTCATCGGATCGGTGTCAAAACTTGCATCGGCGTAACCCTTACTGACGAACCTTTTGTCACTTCCATAATCGAGAAACATATCCTTATTCCACTAAGGATAATTTTGACCGCTGTCCGATGATCTACTCCTAGATCACTATTGTATTCCTTGCGAAACTCGGTGCAGGGTATACAATAGATCTGGTACACTGCATGGCATACTTTATAGAAACTATGGCCAAGGCATAGTGAATGACTTTCATTCTCTTTCTATCTTCTGCTGTGGTCGGGTTTTGAGTCTTACTCAATTTCACACCTTGTAACACAGCAAGAACTCTTTCTTTGACTGTTTCATTTTGAACTACTTCAAAATCTTGTCAAGGTATGTACTCATTGAAAAACTTATCAAGCATCTTGATCTATCTCTATAGATCTTGATGCTCAATATATAAGTAGCTTTACCGAGGTCTTTCTTTGAAAAACTCCTTTCAAACACTTCTTTATGCTTTGCGAATAATTCTACATTATTTCCGATCTACAATATGTCATTCACATATACTTATCGAAATCTGTAGTGCTCCCACTCACTTTTTAGTAAATACTGAGGCTTCACCGTAAGTGCAGTATAAAACTATATGCTTTGATCAACTCATCAAAGCGTATATTCCAACTCGAGATGCTTGCACCAGTCCATAGATGGATCATTTGGAGCTTGCACACTTTGTTAGCTCCTTTGGATCGATAAAACCTTCGGTTGCATCATATACAACTCTTCCTCCTAAAACCCATTCAGAATGCAGTTTTACATCCATTTGCCAAATTTCATAAATTGTGGCAATTGCTAACATGATTCGGACAGACTTAAGCATCGCTACTGTTGAGAAAAACTCATTGTAGTCAACACCTTGAACTTTGTCAAAAACCTTTTTGCGACAAGTCGAGCTTTGTAGATAGTAACACTACTATCGGCGTCCGTCTTCCTCTTGAAGATCCATTTATTTTCTATGGCTTGCCGATCATCGAGCAACGCCACCAAAGTCCACACTTTGTTCTCATACATGGATCTCATCTCAGATTTCATGGCCTCAAGCCATTTCGCGAATCTGGGCTCATCATCGCTTCCTCATAGTTCGTAGGTTCATCATGGTCTAGTTACATGACTTCGAACAGGATTACCGTACCACTTTGGTGCGGATCTCACTCTGGTTTACCTCACGAGATTCGGTAGTAACTTGATCTGAAGTTACATGATCATCATCATTAGCTTCCTCACTAATTGGTGTAGTAGTCACGAGAACAGATTTACGTGATGAACTACTTTCAATAAGGAGAAGGTACAATTACCTCATCAAGTTCTACTTTCCTCCCACTCACTTCTTTCGAGAGAAACTCCTTCTCTAGAAAGGATCCATTTACTAGCAACGAATGTTTTGCCTTCGGATCTGTGATAGAAGGTGTACCCAACATTTCCTTTGGGTATTCTATGAAGACGCACTTCTCCGATTTGGGTTCGAGCTTATCGGGATGAAACTTTTTCACATAAGCATCGCAGCCCCAAACTTTAAGAAACGACAACTTTGGTTTCTTGCTAAACCACAGTTCATATAGTGTCGTCTCAGCGGTTTAGATGGTGCCCTATTTAACGTGAATGCAGCTGTCTCTAATGCATGATCCCAAAATGATATTGGTAAATCGGTAAGAAACATCATAGATTGTACTATATCCAATAAAATACGGTTATGACGTTCGGACACACCATTATGATGTGGTGTTCGGTGGCATGAATTTGTGAAACTATTCCATATTGTTTTAATTGAAGACCAAACTCGTAACTCAAATATTCATCTCCACGATCAGATCGCAGAAACTTTATTTTCTTGTCACGATGATTTTCTACTTCACTCTGAAATTCTTTGAACATTTCAACTATTTCGGACTTATGTTTCATCAAGTAGATATACCCATATCTGCTCAAATCATCTTGTGAAGGTCGAAAATAACGATACTTGCCACGAGCATCAACACTCATTGGATCGCATACATCGGTATGTATTATTTCCAATAAGTCAAGAGCTTGTTCCATTGTTAGGAGAAGCGGAGTTTTAGTCATCTTGCCCATGAGGCACGGTTCATAAGTGCCAAGTGATTCATAATCAAGTGACTCCAAAAGTCCATCAATATGGAGTTTCTTCATCGCTTTACACCGATATGACCTAAGCGGCGATTGCCACAAATAAGTTGCACTATCATTATTAACTTTGCATGTTTTGGTTTCAATATTATGAATATGTGTATCACTACGATCGAGATCCCATGAACCATTTTCATTGGGTGTGTAACCATATAAGGTTTTATTCATGTAAGCAGAATAACAGTTTATTCTCTTACTTAAATGAATAACCGTATTGCAATAAACATGATCAAATCATATTCATGCTCAGCATAAACACCAAATAACATTTATTTAGGTTCAACACTAATCCCGAAAGTATAGGGAGTGTGCGATGATGATTATATCAATCTTGAAACTACTTTCAACACACATCGTCACTTCACTCTTAACTAGTTTTTGTTTATTACGCAACTCCGTTTGAGTTACTACTCTTAGCAACTGAACCAGTACCAAATACCGAGGGTTGCTATAAACACTAGTAAAGCACACATAAAACACTGTATATCAAATATACCTTTTTCACTTTGCCATCCTTCTTATCCACCAAATATTTAGGGCAGTTCGCTTCGGTGACCATTTCCTTTGCGATTGTAAGCACTTTCGGTTTCAGGCTTTGGTTCAGCTTTGGGTTTCTTCGTGGGAGTGACAACTTGCTTGTCAATCTACTTGAAGTTCCTTTCTTTCCTTTGCCCTTTTCTTGAAACTAGTGATCTTGTCAACCATCAACACTTGATGTTCTTTCTTGATTTCTACCTTCGTCGATTTCAACATCACGAAGAGCTCGGGAATCATTTTCGTCATCCCTTGCATACTATAGTTCATCACGAAGTTCTACTAACTTGGTGATAGTGACTAGAGAATTTCATCAATCACTATCTTATCGGAAGATTAACTCCCACTTGATTCAAGCGATTGAAGTACCGGACAATCTGAGTACATGCTCACTAGTTGAGCGATTCTCCTCCATCTTTTAGCTATAGAACTTGTTGGAGACTTTCATATCTCTCAACTCGGGTATTTGCTTGAAATATTAACTTCAATTCTGGAACATCTCATATGGTCCATGATGTTCAAAACATCTTTGAAGTCGATTCTAAGCCATAAAGCATGGTGCACAAAACTATCAAGTAGTCATCATCTTGAGCTAGCCAAGCGTTCATAACGCCTCGCATACGCTCTGCAATAGGTCTGTCACCTAGCGGTGCATTAAGGACATAATTCTTACGTGCAGCAATGAGGATAAACCTCGGATCACGGATCAAATCCGCATCATTGCTACTAACATTTTTCAACACAATTTTCTCTAGGAACATATCAAAATAAACATATGAAAACAACAACGCAAGCTATTGATCTTACAACATAATTTGCAAAATACTACGGGACTAAGTTCATGATAAATTTAAGTTCAATTAATCATATTACTTAAGAACTCCCACTTAGAAAAACATCTCTCTAGTCATCTAAGTGATCACGTGATCCAAATCAACTAAACCATAACCGATCATCACGTGAAATGGAGTAGTTTTCAATGGTGAACATCTTATGTTGATCATATCTACTATATGATTCACGCTCGACCTTTCGGTCTCCGTGTTCGAGGCCATATCTGCATATGCTAGGCTCATCAAGTATAACTTTGAGTATTCTGCGTGTGCAAAACTGGCTTGCACCCGTTGTAGATGGACGAGAGCTTATCACACCGATCATCACGTGGTGTGCGGGCACGACGAACTTTGGCAGCGGTGCATACTCGGGAGAACACTTCTTGATAATTTAGTGAGAGATCATCTTATAATGCTACCGTCAATCAAAGCAAGATAAGATGCATAAAGATAAACATCACATGCAAATCAATATAAGTGATATGATATGGTCATCATCATCTTGTGCTTCATGATCTCCATCTCTGCGGCACCACCATGATCACCATCGTCCTTTGGCGCGACACCTTGATCTCCATCGTAGCATCGTTGTCGTCTCGCCAAACTTATGCTTCTCGACTATCGCTACCGCTTAGTGATAAAGTAAAGCATTACGAAGCGATTGCATTGCATACAATAAGCGACAACCATATGGCTCCTGCCGATTGCCGATAACCGGTTACAAAACATGATCATCTCATACAATAAAATATAGCATCACGTTTTGACCATATCACATCACAACATGCCCTGCAAAAACAAGTTAGGCGTCCTCTACTTTGTTGTTGCAAATTTTACGTGGCTGCTACGGGCTTAAGCAAGAACTAGTCTCACCTACGCATCAAAACCACAGCGATACTTCGTCAAATAGACTCGTTTTAACCTTCTCAAGGACGGGCGTAGCCACACTCAGTTCAACTAAAGTGAGAGAGCAGACACCCACCAGTCACCTTTAAGCAGCGAGTGCTCGTGGCGGTGAAACCAGTCTCGCGTAAGCGTCTGGCGTAATGTCGGTCAGGCGCTTCATCTCACAATACCGCTGAACCAAAGTATGACATGCTGGTAGGTAGTATGACTTGTATCGCCCACAACTCACTTGTGTTCTACTCGTGCAAAACATCAAACCATAGAAAAACCTAGGCTCGGATGCCCTTTGTTGGGGAGCGTAGTAATTTCAAAAATTTTCCTCGCACACGCAAGATCATGGTGATGTATAGCAACGAGAGGGAGAGTGTTGTCCACATACCCTTGTAGACCAAGCGGAAGCGATCACTGGCGTAGAGGAAGTAGTCGACGTTCTCCTCGCGATCCGACCGATCCGGCGCCGTTACTCCGGCGCCCGAGTTCTTGACACACGTACAGCTCGATGGCGTCCCTCGTACTCGATCCGGCCGAGTGTCGAGGAGAGTTCCGTCGGCCTGACGGCGTGGTAGCGATCTTGATGTTTCACGGCGCGAGGCTTCGCCTAAGCAGCGACGGTATAACCGAGGTGGAATATGGTGGAGGGGGCACGCGACACGGCTAAGAGCGATCTCACGATCAACTTGTGTGTTCCAAGGTGCCCCCTGCCCCGTATATAAAGGAGCCAGGGGAAGGGGCGGCGGCCAAAGGGGCGGCATACAGGAGTCCTACTCCCTCGGGAGTAGGATTCCCCCAATCCTAGTTGGACTAGGATTCCGGAGGGGGAAAGAGAGAGAGGGGCGGCCCTTCTCCTAGTCCTAGTAGGACTAGGGAAGGGGGGGCTTGTGACCACTGGGCTGCCCTTCTCCTTTCCACCAAGGCCCATCGAGGCCCATTCACCTCCCGGGGTTCCGGTAACCTCCGGTACTCGATAAATTCCGTTTTGCCGGAACCATTCGAACTCCAAACATAGGCTTCAATATATCAATCTTTATGTCTCGACCATTCCGAGACTCCTCGTCATGTCCGTGATCACATCCGGGACTCGAACTCCTTGGTACATCAAAACACATAAACTCATAATAAGCATCATCGAAACCTTAAGCGTGCGGACCCTACGGTTCGAGAACAATGTAGACATGACCTAGAACTATTCACGGTCAATAACCAACAGCGGGACCTGGATGCCCATATTGGTTCCTACATATTCTCGAAGATCTTTGTCGGTCAGACCGCATAACAACATCGTTGTTCCCTTTGTCATCGGTATGTTACTTGCCGAGATTCGATCGTCGGTATCAATACCTAGTTCAATCTCGTTACGGCAAGTCTCTTTACTCGTTCCGTAATACATCATCTCACAACTAACTCATTAGTTGTAGTGCTTGCAAGGCTTGATGATGTGCATTACCGAGAGGGCCGAGAGATACCTCTCGACTATCGGAGTGACAAAACCTAATCTCGAAATCGCCAACCCAACATCTGTCTTTGGAGACACACTGTAGTACTCCTTTATAATCACCCGATTCGTTGTGGCGTTTGGTAGCACCAAAGTGTTCCTCCGCAAGCGGAGTTGCATAATCTCATAGTTACAGGAACATGTATATGTCATGGATAAGAGCAGTAGCAACATACTAAGCGATCGTGTGCTAAGCTAACGGAATGGGTCATGTCAATCAGATCATTCAACTAATGATGTGACCTTGTTAATCAAATAACAACTCCTTGTTCATGGTTAGGAAACATAACCATCTTTGATTAACAAGCTAGTCAAGTAGAGGCATACTAGTGACATTCTGTTTGTCTATATATTCACACATGTATTATGTTTCCGGTTAATACAATTCTAGCATGAATAATAAACATTTATCATGAAATAAGGAAATAAATAATAACTTTATTATTGCCTCTAGGGCATATTTCCTTCAGCTTCGTGGGTGTGCCACGAAAGCAAAACAGACCTTGCTGCCGAGGTCTTCAATATATTGAATGAAGGTGTGGCTTGTGAACTGCGTGCCGTTGTCGGTGATGATTCTGTTCGGCACACCAAAGAGGCAAACTAGCCCCTTGAAGGATTTGATGGCTGACTGTGCGGTCACCTTCCTCACTGCTTCCACCTCCGGCCACTTTGTGAACTTGTCGATCGCAATGTACAAGTACTCAAAGCCCCTGACGGCACGGGGAAAAGGGCCCAGTATGTCGAGCCCCCAGACCGAGAATGGCCAGGAGAGAGGGATTGTCTGCAAGGCTTGAGCTGGCTTATGAAGCTTCTTCGAATGGAACTGGCACGCTTCACACTTGGTTACTAGTGTCGTGCATCACGGAGGCGATGGGCGGAAGAAACCTTGCCGGAAAGCCTTGCCGGCAAGAGCCCTTGACCCTATGTGGGAGCCACATATGCCTTCATGTATCTCTGCCAACAGCTCCAGTCCTTCCTCCCTTGAGATGAACCTCAATTTCACTCCATTTGGTCTTTTTCTGTATAGAACATCGTCAACAAACTGGTACAGAGCAGACCGGCGGGCTACTTTCTCTGCTTCTTCCTGCTCCTCGGGAAGCTCCCCTATTTGGAGGAATCAGACGGTATGCTGCACCCATGCTGGAGCCTGTGGCTCGACGGCAAGGACCAAAGGCATTTCTTCCGCCGCGGGAACAGTTGCCTCCACGGCAAGGGCTTGGCGCTCCGCCGGAGTCGGTTGTCCAACGGCAGGCTCGGCGTCCATGGCAACTCCTTCGCCCGCGGCTCCAGGGAGCTCGGTAGGGAAGTACTTGCCGGGGCCGGACTTACTTCACTTATTCTGCTCTGTTGATGGTTCAACGGATGGTTGAGTTAACCGAAACACAAAGGTACCTGGTTCCACAGGTAGTCGGTGATGTCGTTCTCCACTCGGGGGACATGCTCTGCCTATATACCGTCAAAGCGCTCCTCCAGTTTCCTCACTTCATCTACGTAAGCTTCCATCAACGGGCTCTGATAGTCCTTGTTGATCTGCCTGACGACAAGCTGCGATCGCCCCTAATGATGAGCTTCTTGACTCCGAGGTCTACCGCGATCCTGAGACCGGCAAGTAATCCCTCGTACTCAGTAGTGTTGTTCATCGACAACTCCCTGGGAAAGTGCATTTGGATCACATACTTGAGGTGCTCTCCGGTGGGTGCAACGAGCAGCACACCAGTACTGGCACCTTGTAGCGAGAAAGCTCCATCAAAGTACATGTTCCAGTTGCGACTCATTTCCTTGCTGGGGAGAGTGGTCTCCTGGATTTCTTCATCGGGCGTCGAAGTCCATTCAGCAGAACTCCGCCAAGACCCTGATCTGAATCGTTGAGGTGCTTTCGAACTTCAAACCAAAACTTGACAGCTCCAAGGCCCATTCCACAATACTCCCCGTTGCATCTGGGTTATGCAGTATCCGTTGCAATGGAAGGCGGGTGACAACGGTGATCTCGTGTGCTTGGAAGTAATGACGCAGCTTCCTCGAGGCCATAAGGAGGCCGAAGAGCAATTTCTGCACACCGGAGTACCTCGACCTAGCCCCCTGCAAGAGGGAGCTGACGAAGTAAACTGGGTGCTGCACCATCTTCTTCTTCTGCACCACTTCACCTAGTCGCGCGAGCCCAGTCGCACTAGTGTTAGTCCTTGCCGGGGGCTCGGTTTTGCCGGGATCAAGCCCTGCTGGGGAGGGTTCTGGTTAGCCACCCGTCGACTCTGTCGTTGCTGCCGCCTCTTCGTCGACCTCCCTCTGAGCACCAGTGCAGCGCTAACCACTTGATTTGTTGCCGCTAGGTACAGCAACAATGGTTCTTGTGGTTTAGGCGCAACCAGCACTAGGGTAGAGGAGAGGTATTTCTTCAAATCCTGCAGTGCTGCCTTGGCCTCCGGGGTCCACTCCATTGGGCTCGCCTTATTTAAGATCTTGAAAAAGGGAAGGGCACGCTTATCGAACTTGGAGATGAATCTGCTCATGGCGGCAACGCAGCCAGTGAGCCGACGCACGTCCTTGATCTGCTTAGGTGCCTCAATCTGCTCGATGGCCTTGATCTTGTCTGAGTTTGCCTCAATCCCACGCTGCGACAAAAAGAACCCGCGAAGCTTGCCGGACGGGACACCGAAGACACACTTCTCAGGGTTCAGCTTGAGGTTGATCTTGCGCAGGTTTGCAAACGTTTCCTCCGGATCTTGCACAAGTGTTGCTTTGTCATTGGTTTTGACCACTATGTCATCCATATAAGCTTCCATATTTCTATTTAGCTGGGGCTCAAAACCAATTTGGACTGGTCTTGCAAAAGTCGAGCCAGCACTCTTCAACCCAAAAGGCATCCGTCAAAAGAAATACATACCACATGGGGTGATGAATGATGTCTTCTCCTCAACTTCTCGTGTCATGAAGATCTGATGGTACCCAGAGTAGGCGTTGGGGAATGATAGCAGGTCACACCCGGCCGTGGAGTCAACAATCTGGTCGATGCGCGGTAACGAGAAAGGATCTTTTGGACAAGCTTTATTGATATCTGTGTAATCAATACACAGCCTCCACTTGCGGACCACTACCGGATTGTCCAGCCATGTCGGATGGAGCACCCCTCTTACCAAGCCTGTTGCCTCTAGCTTCCTGATCTCTTCCGTGATGAACTCCTGCCTCTCTAGAGCTTGCTTCCTGACCTTCTGCTTGATGGGTCGTGCATGAGGGCAGACAACAAGATGGTGCTCAATCACTTCCTTGGGAACGCCAGGGATGTCCGATGCTTGCCATGCAAACACATCAACATTTTCCCATAGGAAAGTGACGAGCTCGCTTTACTATTTGCCATCGAGGGTGGAGCTTACGGTAAAAGCTCCTCCCATGTCGTCCTCCTTGATGGATACCATCTTGGTCTCTGGTGGAGCAGCTCTGGACTTCTTTCTCTTGTCGGTGGAGCTCTCTGGCACGTCCTCGATGGGAGCGCAACACCCCGAAGAGGTGCGCTTGCCGGAGTGGGTGCGAGGAGTCTTGCCGGTCCTCTTTCCTCCCGGGGCTTCAACGGAAGGAGCAAGTGCCTTGGCGGCAGCTGCTACAACTGCTTCCTGGTAGAGTTGGTCAGCTCAAATCAACGCATCCTTCTTGTCGGAGGGGACGGTGATGATGTTCATCGGCCCGGGCATCTTCAGCGTGTTGTAGGCATAGTGAGAAGCCGCCATGAACTTGGCCAGCGTTGGGCGACCGAGGATCCCATTGTAGGGCAAGGGGATCTCGGCTACATCAAAGACAATCCTCTCCGTCCTATAGTTCAACTCGCCTCCAAATGTCACGGGCAGCGTGACCTTTCCCTTCGGCTGGCTCCTCCCCGGGTTAACCCCTTGAAACGTGCCCATCTCCTCGAGGTCTCCATCAGGGATCTGTAGCCCTCTTGATCACAACAGGTGAGATCAAGTTTAGACCGGCCCCGTCGTCAACTAGCATCTTTGTCACCTTGAGGTTGCGGATCGTTGGTGAAACCAACAACGGCAAGCACCCGACCGCTGTAGTGCGGTCGAGGTGGTCCTCGGTGTCGAAGATGATAGGCCTGCTGGACCATTTCAATGTCTTCCGTGCGTCGAGTGACAGCTCCACCGCTGTGATCTCACGCGCCCACTGCTTGAGCTGGCAATGGGATGCATGCAGCGAGGCGCCACCATCGACGCACATGGCCTCTGTAGCTTTCTTAAACTCGTGGTCGCCGGACTCATCGCCCTTGTTGTGATCATCGTCTTCCCGCTTCTTGTCGTGGCCCCGGGCGGGCCTCTCTTGCTGATTATCCTTGCCGTGGCGTCCGCCTTGGCCGCCACGCTTCTTGTCGAATCCTTCGGCACCGTCTTGGCCCTTCTCCTTCTCCCGCCATTCATATTCGGCTTTCTGCTTCTCGGCGAGCAGCTCAACTTGTTGGCAGTTCTGGAGGTCGTGGCCTTTGGTGTAGTGGATCTTGAAATACTGCTTGTTGGAGCCCCCTGGCTTGTCGGCAGCCGCCAAGGCCCGGCAAGCGACACACCCGGCAACCTCCTTGTCGGGGTCGCTTGCCTTGGCCTTTTTGGTAGTGCCTGTGTCGTCAGATCCTTCAACGGCAAGCACGGTCTTGCCCTTGTGCTTTCTGTTACGGCGCCGACCCTTCTTTGCCGGGGCGGTGGTGTCATCTGTGGAGTCGGTTTCCGCGTCGGCGTCCTCACAGGGGTACTTCCTCCCCTCTTCAGCTCGAGCGCACCGATCGTCCAGAACATAAAGCTCGGCCACATCCTTGACCTTGTTCATCGCCAGCTCCCCACGCATCTTGCGGTTGCGCACATTCTGATGGAATGCACTGATCACGGCGGTAGGATGAACGTCTAGGATGTTATACTGCACTCAGCTGAACCTTTGGATGTACTTGCGAAAGTTTTCTCCTTCCTTCTGGGGGATGATGTGCAAATCGCTCGCCTGGCCATGAGCTTGGTGGCCTCCAGTAAAGGCGCCAACAAACTCGTGACACAGATCCGACCAAGAAGAAATGGAGTCCACCGACAAGTGCAGCAGCCATGACATAACATTGGGCTTGAGTGCCAACGAGAAGTAATTGGCAAGCACCTTATCGTCGCGGGCCCCAGCAGCTTGCATTGCGATGGTGTAGATGCTGAGGAACTCCGACGGGTGAGTCTTGCCATTGTACTTCTCGCCAACGTCGGGCTTGAATGTGCGGTGGGAGGGCCACTAGAACTGTCGCAGCTCGCGGGTAAAGGCCGGACAGCCCACCTCATAGGGTAGGCCACCGTAGCCTCCCGGTGCTAGGTGGTCCATAGTGGGCCCTGCCCGCCTGTCCGACTAGTGGCGTGCATTGCGCCGGTGCTCGATGGTGGTTTGAGCGTCTTCAAGGGCTCGCTCCCAAAGAATTTGACATTGGTCGCGGTGGGTCCACGAATTGGACGATGTTATGGAGATATCATCACGAGTGTCATCACGACGGATCGATACCCACGGCCGCTGGTGTGGAGGAGGAGAGTGCACCATGGCTGCATTGACTCCGGCCCGTCCACCACTGGCATGCGGCGGTTCGACGGAGCGACGGCCTACGGGCCCCGCTGGTCACGGCTCATCTTTGTTGGCGATGCCAACGAGGCTCCAAACAGTGGCCCTCCATTCGTCGAGCTTCTCCGCAACAGGAGGAAAGTCGAGGAGCAGCTGCACGCCTGCCAGAGCTTCTGCTTGTGTGGGCGGTGGCGAAAGCTGCGTGGACCGTGACGCGCTTCGACTTCTAACTACATTAGAAGGAGCCCTATCACGGCCCTGCGGCTGTCCACCATTTTCGCCAGCACCTCGGCGTGCATGCTGGCCTTCCTCGTCACGTGAAGGGCGCGCGGGACTCTTCCCGGGGCAGCGCCCAGGGTCACAAGCGGGGCGGCACTGCTCATCGCGCACAACTTGAGAAGAGCGTGCCGTGGGCGCCAGTGTTGGTGTCTTGGAGATCGCCGCGCCGCTGTCCGGCGGCACGACGATGCCCCTGGAGGGCCCCGCGCCGGCTGTGGGGGCCCCAACTCCGTCTCCAGAGTTTGTGGCGTGGGGCTCGTCGCCTGGCGTAGGAACGATGCCGCTCACCAGGCCCAGACTACCAGGGTGATGTGGATGTTCGCGGGCAGCGCCACGGGTTCTTTCCGCGACTGGCCCCCTACTGGTCCGCACCGGTACAGGCAGTCCGGTCCCGGACGAACCAATTGCCATGGTCGTCTTCCTCTTGGGAGCCATGGCGACGAAGGACTGTGCTACTAGCTGCTAAACCAGATTCTCACTACCACGAGCCCCTACCTGGCGCACCAAAGATGTCGGTGGGAAATGACACCTATGGGATCACAAGAATCCCTACTACAGTTGCGGGGTGCGTGGTGGTGAGAAGAGCGGGATCAGCAGTCAACACAAAAACTCGGGTCGTTTACCCAGGTTCGGGCCGCGAGGATGCATGATACCCTAGTCCTGCTTTTGTGTGTATATCTGTGTTCTTGGAGTTCTTGAGCTATCCACAATGAGTGTAACTTGTCCAAAGGTCCAAATCCTTCTCCTGGTTTCCTTGGGCCTCCTTTTATAGGCAAGGGGATCGCCACAGTGGCACACAGGAGGTGGCATCGGGGTACTGTGGTTAAGCCTATCGCTTGTCGTTACGGGACAAGACGCATTTAATGAGCCCCTGGCGTGTCCCCTTCACTTTATCGCCGCCTCACCCTGCCTTGACACGCGTTTGAGCCAGCGAGGCGGTCAGCGCCATGTAGGCTGGCAGGCCGCTAAGGTGGTGCGGTGGTAGGGCCTTCACAAGGGTTTGCAGGCCACCACATAGGCATGCGCTGAATTCGCTGAGAAGCCTCATGTCGACACGCAAGCGCTTGCCTAGCTGGTGGGCTGGCAACTGCATGGGAGTGGTGGTAGAAACTTGGCGGGTGCGGGCCTGGCTGTGGCCTCACGGATGTCCTCGACAAGGGCCTTGCCGGGGCCCCGGCAAGGGTCTTGTCATGGTGTTGCGTTCGTCCCCGGCAAGGATCTTGCCGGGGGTCTTGTGGGTTTCCTCGGCAAGGATCTCGCCGAGGTTTGTCGTCTTCTAATCCTCTTTTGATTTGGAGTGTTTCTTGTCTTCACAAAGATCTGCATGCCATCATGGAGGCGCCTCCCGAGCCCAGGTCCCAACGTGGCTGGTGGTGTTGGACAAACTGGGGCTCCAGGGTGATGTGCTCCACTGGCATCGGGTAAGCTGCCCCGGCAAGGTCCTTTCCGGGGCCGTGGAGGGCGCCCCGGCAAGGGTAATGCCGGGGTTAACCACCTTCCCTTCTTGCTCTTTGTGCCTCTGTCTTGGCATTGCTTTGGCCATCTTGCGACTTTGATTCTGTGTCCCTGCTCTACTCAAGCATGGCCGCAGTGCGGCTTTGACTGCCCGTGCACGAGTAAGGGGTACAAAGGAGCGTCCCTACTTTAGTACACCGACAATCTACGAGGGTACGTGGACACACTCTCCCCCTCGCGTTGCTATGCATCTCCTAGATAGATCTTGCGTGATCGTAGGAATTTTTTTGAAATTGCATGCTACGTTCCCCAACAGTGGCATCCGAGCCAGGTCTATGCGTAGATGATATTCACAAGTACTCCCTCCGTCCCATAATGTAAGGCGTTTTTTCATACTAGAGTAGTGTCAAAAAACGTCTTACATTATGGGACGGAGGGAGTAGAACACAAAGTGTTGTGGGCAGTGATAGTCATACTGCTTACCACCAACGTCTTATTTTGATTCGGCGGTATTGTTTGATGAAGCGGCCCGGACCAACCTTACATGACCACGTTCATGAGACCGGTTCCACAGACAGACATGCAACTAGTTTTGCATAAAGGTGGCTGGCGGGTGTCTATTTCTCCAACTTTAGTCTAATCGGATTTGACTACGGCCGGTCCTTGTTGAAGGTTAAAACAACAAACTTCACAAAACACCGTTGAGGTTTTGATGCGTAGGTAAGAACCGTTCTTACTAGAAGCCCGTAGAAGCCACGTAAAACATGCAACAACAAAGTAGAGGGCGTCTAACTTGTTTTTGCAGGCCATGTTGTGATGTGATATGGTCAAGACATGATGTGATATACGTTATTGTATGAGATGATCATGTTTTGTAAAAGTTATCGGCAACTGGCAGGAGCCTTATGGTTGTCGCTTTATTGTATGAAATGCAAACGCCATGTAATTTCTTTACTTTATCACTATGTGTTAGCGATAGTTGTAGAAGCAATAGTTGGCGAGATGACCATGATGCTACGATGGAGATCAAGGTGTCAAGCCGGTGACGATGGAGATCATGATGGTGCTTTGGAGATGGAGGTCAAAAGCACAAGATGATGATGGCCATATCATGTCACATATTTTGATTGCATGTGATGTTTATGTTTTATGCATTTTATTTTGCTTAGTAGGTCGGTAGCATTATAAGATGATCCCTTAACTAAATTTCAAGGTATAAGTGTTCTCCCTGAGTATGCGCCGTTGCGAAAGTTCTTCGTGCTGAGACACCTCGTGATGATCGGGTGTGATAGGCTCTACGCTCACATACAACGGGTGCAAGACAATTTTGCACATGCAGAATACTCGGGTTAAACTTGACGAGCCTAGCATGTACAGACATGGCCTCGGAACACTGGAGACCGAAAGGTCGAACGTGAATCATATATAGTAGATATGATCAACATAGAGATGTTCACCATTGAAGACTACTCCATCTCACATGATGACCGGACATGGTTTAGTTGATTTGGATCACGTATCATTTAGATGACTTGAGGGATGTCTATCTAAGTGGGAGTTCATTAGCAATTTGATTAATTGAACTTAATTTATCATGAACTTAGTCCGGATAGTATTTGAAAATTATGTTGTAGATCAATAGCTCGCGATGTAGCTCCCCGCTTATTTCTTGATATATTTCTCGAGAAAAATAAGTCGAAAGACTATAGTAGCAATGATGCGGACTGGGTCCTTGATCTGAGGATTATCCTCATTGCTGCATAGAAGAATTATGTCCTTGATGCACCGCTAGGTGACAGACCTATTGCAGGAGCAGATGCAGACATTATGAACGTTTCGCTAGCTCGATATGATGACTACTTAATAGTTTAGGTGTCATGCTTTACGACTTAGAACTGGGACTTCAAAAACGTTTTGAACGCCATGGAGCATATGAGATGTTCCAAGAGCTGAAATTGGTATTTTAGACTCATGCCCGAGTCGAGAGGTATGAGACCTCTGACAAGTACTTTGCCTACAAGATGGAGGAGAATAGCTCAACGAGTGAGCATGTGCTCAGAATGTCTAGGTACTTCAATCGCTTGAATCAAGTGGAAGTTAATCTTCCAGATAAGATAGTGATTGACAGAGTTCTCTAGTCACTATCACCAAGTTACTCGAACCTGGTAATGAACTATAATATGCAAGGGATGATGAAAACGATTCCTGAGCTCTTCGTGACGCTAAAGTCGACGAAGGTAGAAATCAAGAAAGAGCACCAAGTGTTTATGGTTAACAAGGCCACTAGTTTCAAGAAAAGGGCAAAGGGAAAGAAAAGGAACTTCAAGAAGAATGGCAAGCAAGTTGCCACTCCCGTGAAGAAGCCCAAAGCTGGACCCAAGCCTGAAACTGAGTGCTTCTATTGCAAAGGAAATGGTCACTAGAAGCGGAACTGCCCCATTTGGCGGATAAGTAGGATGGCAAAGTGAACAAAGGTATATTTGATATACAGGTTATTGATGTGTACCTTACTAGTGTTCGTAGTAACCCCTGGGTATTTGATACTGGTTCAGTTGCTAAGATTAGTAACTCGAAATAGGAGTTACAGAATAAAAAAAAGACTAATTAAGGGCGAGGTGACGATGTGCGTTGGAATTGATTCCAAGGTTGATACGATCACCATCACACACTCACTCCATCTTCGAGATTAGTGTTGAACCTTAAATAAATGTTATTTTGAGCATGAATATGATTGGATCATGTTTTTTGCGATAAAGTTATTCATTTAAGTCAGAGAATAATTGTTGTTCTGTTTACATGAATAAAACCTCTATGGTCATACACCCAATGTAAATGGTTTATTGAATCTCGATCGTAGTGATACACATATTCATGATATTGATGCCAAAAGAGGCAAAGTTGATAATGACAGTGCAACATACCTGTGGCACTGCCATTTAGTTCATATTGGTGTAAAGCGCATGAAGAAACTCCATACAGTTGGACTTTTGGAATCACTTGATTATGAATCATTTGATACTTGCGAACCATGCCTCATGGGCAAGATGACTAAAACGCCATTCTCCAGAACAATGGAGCGAGCTACTGACTTATTGGAAATAATACATACCGATGTATGCGGTCCGATGAGTGTTGAGGCTCGCGGCGGGTATCATTATTTTCTGACCTTCACAGATGATTTGAGCAGATATGGGTATATCTACTTAATGAAACATAAGTCTGAAACATTTGAAAAGTTCAAAGAATTTCAGAGTGAAGTGGAAAATCATCGTAACAGGAAAATAAAGTTTCTACGATCTGATCGTGGAAGTGAATATTTGAGTTACGAGTTTGGTCTTCATTTAAAACAACGTGGAATAGTTTCATAACTCACGCCACCTGGAGCACCATAGCATAATGGTGTGTCCGAACATCGTAACCGTACTTTATTAGATATGGTGTGATCTATGATGTCTCTTACCGATTTACCACTATCTTTTGGCGTTATGCATTAGAGACAGTTGCATTCATGTTAAATAGGGCACCATCTAAATCCGTTGAGACAACACCATATGAACTGTGGTTTGGCAAGAAACCTAAGATGTCGTTTCTTAAAGTTTGGGGTTGCGATGCTTATGTGAAAAAGCTTCAGCCTGATAAGCTCGAACACAAATCGGAGAAATGCGTCTTCATTGGATACCCAAAAGAAACTGTTGGGTACACCTTCTATCACAGATCCGAAGGCAAGATATTTCTTGCTAAGAATGGGTCCTTTCTAGAGAAGGAGTTTCTCTCGAAAGAAGTGAGTGGGAGGAAAGTACAACTTGATGAGGTAATTGTACCTTCTCTCGAATTGGAAAGTAGTTCATCCCAGAAATCAGTTCCAGTGATGCCTGCACCAATTAGTGAAGAAGCTAATGATGATGATCATGAAACTTCAGATCAAGTTACTACCGAACCTCGTAGGTCAACTAGAGTAAGTTCCGCACCAGAGTGGTACGGTAATCCTGTTCTGAAAGTCATGTTACTTGACCATGATGAACCTACGAACTATGAGGAAGCGATGATGAGCCCAGATTCTGACAGATGGTTTGAGGCCATGAAATCTGAGATAGGTTCCATGTATGAGAACAAAGTGTGGACTTTGGTGAACTTGCCCGATGATCGGCAAGCCATTGAGAATAAATGGATCTTCAAGAGGAAGACAGACGCTGATGGTAGTGTTACTATCTACAAAGCTCGAATTGTTGCAAAAGGTTTTCGACAAGTTCAAGGTGTTGGCTACGATGAGATTTTCTCACTCGTATTGATGCTTCAGTCTGTCCGAATCATGTTAGCAATTGCCGCATTTTATGAAATCTGGCAAATGGATATCAAAACTGCATTCCTTAATGGATTTATTAAAGAGTTGTATATGATGCAACCAGAAGGTTTTGTCAATCCTAAAGGTGCTAACAAAATGTGCAAGCTCCAGCAATCCCATCTATGGACTGGTGCAAGCATCTCAGGAGTTGGAATATACTCTTTGATGAGTTGATCAAAGCATATAGTTTTATACAGACTTGCGGTGAAACCTGTATTTACAGGAAAGTGAGTGGCAGCACTACAGCCTTTCTGACAAGTATATGTGAATGACATATTATTGATCGGAAATGATGTAGAATTTTCTGGAAAGCATAAAGGAGTGTTTGAAAGGAGTTTTTCAAAGAAAGACCTCGGTGAAGCTGCTTACATATTGGGCATCAAGATCTGCAGAGATAGATCAAGACGCTTGATAAGACTTTCGATGAGTACATATCTTGATAAGATTTTGGAGTTCAAAATGGATCAGTCAAAGAAGGAGTTCTTGCCTAATTTGTAAGGTATGAAGTTGAGTAAAACTCAAAACCCGACCACGGTAGAAGATAGAGAGAGAATGAAAGTCATTCCCTATGCCTCAGCCATAGGTTCTATAAAGTATGCCATCTTGTATACCAAACCAACTGTGTACCTTGCCATGAGTTTGGCAAGGGGGTACAATAGTGATCCAAGAGTAGATCACTAGACAACGGTCAAAATTATCCTTAGGTACCTAGATAGGACTAAGGAAATATTTCTCAGTTATGGAGGTGACAAAGAGTTTGTCATAAAGGGTTACGTTGATGCGAGCTTTGACACTGATCTAGAAGACTCTGAGTCTCAATCTCGATACGTATTGAAAGTGGGAGCAATTAGCTAGAGTAGCTCCATGCAGAGCATTGTAGACATAGAAATTTGTGAAATACATACAGATCTGTATGTGGCAGACCCGTTGACTAAACTTCTCTCATAAGCAAAACATGATCACACCTTAGTACTCTTTGGGTGTTAATCACATAGTGATGTGAACTAGATTATTGACTCTAGTAAACCCTTCTGGTGTTGGTCACATGGCGACGTGAACTATGAGTGTTAATCACATGACGATGTGATCTATCAGCTTTAAATTCACATGGCGATGTGAACTAAATTATTGACTCTAGTGCAAGTGGGAGACTAAAGGAAATATGCCCTAGAGGCAATAATAAAGTTATTATTTTATATTTCATTATATCATGCTAAATGTTTATTATTCATGCTAGAATTGTATTAACCGGAAACTTGATACATGTGTGGATACATAGACAAAACACCATGTCCCTAGTAAGCCTCTACTAGACTAGCTCGTTAATCAAAGATGGTTAAGTTTCCAAACCATAAATTTGTGTTCTCATTTGATGAACGGGATCACATCATTAGGAGAATGATGTGATGGACAAGACCCATCCGTCAGCATAGCATATTGATCGTTCAGTTTTATTGCTATTGCTTTCTTCATGACTTATACATATTACTTTGACTATTAGATTTTGCAACTCCCGAATACCGGAGGAACACCTTGTGTGCTATCAAACGTCACAACGTAACTGGGTGAAGATGCTCTACAGGTGTCTCCGAAGGTGTTCGTTGGGTTGGCATAGATCGAGATTAGGATTTGTCACTCCGATTATCGGAGAGGTATCTCTGGGCCCTCTCGGTAATGCACATCATGATAAGCCTTGCAAGCAATGTGACTAATAATTTGGTTGCGGGATGATGAATTACAGAATGAGTAAAGAGACTTGCCGGTAACGAGATTGAACTAGGTATGAGGATACCGACGATCGAATCTCGGGCAAGTAACATACCGATGATAAAGGGAATGACGTATGTTGTCTTTTTTTTGACTGGTGACTGTAGGGAAAACCCCCCACAACATTCAACTTTTATTCAAATAAAGTAACTTACAATATACAAAGATTACAAGGGGTAATCAGAAAAGAAAAACAGAAAACTAAGTATCTAGAGATACAAAACCTCAAGGAGGTAGAAAGGAGATCCACTTAAGAAGCTCGTCCTTGTATCTAGCCTTAACTTTGTGCTGCATTAGCAGAATATCATGGATAAAAGCACTTCTCCACTTGTTGAAACTCTGCCTCTCATGCCTGAACACCTTTGCATTCCTGATTATCCATATGTTCCAGCAAGCAACAAAAACAACTTCAGTGAAAAAAGGCTTTGCAAAGTCCTGTTTAGCTTGCAAAACAATAGCAGACATGTCATTCCCAGGTGACCATGTAATTTGCAAATAATTCCATATTCTGACACTGAAGTTGCATTCAAAAAACAGATGATTCCTGGTCTCTCTAGTCCTCAAGTGGCAAATGAGACAATTAACTCCATCATCCATATGCCAATGCCTTCTTTCCACCATGTCTTTGGTATTGAGCCTGTCCATGATTAACATCCAAGCAAACACTTTGATTTTCATTGTGCAGGATGATTTCCATACCCACAGAAGGAGAGGGTTAAAGAACATGTTGGAATGCATAAGAGAGTAGAACAAATTGGGCTTAAAAGCATTACATGTCCCCTGCCAGAACCAAAGATCCTTTGCCCCCATATCTCTACTACAAGAGACCATAAGATCTTGCACTGTCAAAAAATCCTGATATGCCTGTGCAGATAAAGGCAAATGAAACATATTAATCATATCCTGAGATTGAAAGGCTTCATAGACAGTGATCCATGGATCTTTCACATAGGAGAAAAGCCTAGGGAACCTAATCTGCGAAGGTTCAACTGAATCACCAATCTTCCACTTGTCAGACCAGAACAGAGCAGTGTTCCTAGAATTAACTTGTACCCAAGTTGTGTTCCTATAATGATCCATCAACTTACAGATATCCTTCCACCAAAAAGAACCACAACTGTCAGTCCCCTGAGGCACAGAAGAATGATAGTATATGTCCCAAATAAGAGAGACCCAAGGCAGATCCATCCTGTTTAAGAAACTGTGCAAATGCTTGAGCAAAAGTGCCATGTTCTGCACACCCAGGTTCAAAATTCCCAAACCACCTTTGTTCTTAGGTCTACAAATGATATCCCAAGCTGCCAAGGATGGAGCTAGCTCATCCCTATGCTTTCCCCATAAGCACTGCCTCTGAATTCTCTCCAGTTGCTTTAAAATTCCAGCAGGAGCCAGCAAACTACCAAGATAGAAAATTGGCATGGAGGACATGGCAGAATTCAGGAACTGAAGTCTCTCCCCTTGATTAAGGAAAGAAGAACTAGCTATCATCCTTCTCTCCATACAATCAACTAGTGGCATAAAATCCACCATTTTAGGCCTTGTAGTGCCAACAGGTAAGCCAAGATATGTGAAAGGCATTTTACCCACTTGACAACCAAAAGCAGCAGCTAACTCAATGATAGCATCCTCATCAACATTTATGGGCACCATTGAAGACTTGTGATAGTTAACAACTAGCCATGTTGATCTGGAGAACACTTGCAACATGTCCTTCAAAACCAAGAGTTGTATTTTATCTGCTGGTAAGATGATGAGAGTATCATCAGCATATTGCACAATGGGATAATCCTGGTCATGGCATGGTATTGGCAATTTCAAAATTCCCCTCCTGAACATATCATTCACCATTGTTTGCAGAAGATCAGCAGCAATAACAAAAAGTAAAGGTGAGAGACAGTCTCCTTGTCTAACCCCCTTCTTACAAAGAAACTGCCTACCAGGTACACCATTTAAAAGGACTGATGATGTCCCAGTGGAAAGAAGCTACTTGACCCATAAAATCCATCTCTGATTGAATCCTTTATATTTGAGAATCTGCAAAATAGTTTCATGCTCAATTGAGTCAAAAGCCTTTTCAGAATCTAGCTTAAGAATCACTATAGGCCTCTTAGATTGGTGGCGCTGATGCAAATATTCCAGGGACCAGCCAATACAGTCCTGAATAGTCCTGCTCTTTATAAAGCCATATTGATTTTTATGTATGCATGCCATAATTATGTTTTGAAACCTATTTGCAGCCATCTTCGACAAAAACTTAAGACCCATCCCAATCAAAGAAATTGGCCTATAATCACCATTCCCTTCAGGGTTCAACTTCTTAGGGATTGGGGTGATATAAGAGCCATTGATATTTTCCAAATTTTCAGTACCAGAATGAAAAGCCTCAGCCAACTCATAGAAATATTGATAGATAATGTGCCAGCACTTCTTAAAGAACAATCCATTAAAACCATCAGGTCCAGGGGCTTTGTCTATGGGCATATGCTTGACTGTGTCATCCATTTCCTCTTTAGTGAAAGGCTCAGTAAGAAAATCTAACCCTTCAACTGGCCTAAGCAGATTGCTGAGATCAAAGCCCATGACAATTCCATTAGAAACTCCCATTCTATTCTTGAAACAGGTCCAAATAATGCCCTCCATCTGAGAGTGATTAGAAACAATTGTCCCATTAGTGTCCTTCAAAGAAGCAATAGAATTTCTTCTATGCCTCTCAGTGGCCATAGCATGGAAGAATTTTGTGTTCTCACCAGCAAGCTTAATATATCTAATTGTGCACCCCTTTTTCCAATAAACAAACTAAAGATGTAAGAGCTGCTCCACATGCAATTTGACTACCTTCCTGAAGTTAAATTCAGGTCTAAATAAAGGCCTTAGCTCCTCAAGACCATCAAGACACAAAATGACCTATTGCATTTAGATATCAAAATTTCCAGTTTGGAAATATTCAGTTGCCACTTCTTAAGAGCTCCTCTTAAACTCTTAAACTTATCAGAAATCCTAGCAATGATATGAGATTTATGAGAGGGTTTCTGCCATGACTGTTGAACACATTCCATAAATCCATCAAGCTCAACCCAGAAGTTCTCAAACCTAAAGATTTTAGATTTGGGATAGAGGTTTTAATTGTGACTACACATGGCATATGACCAGAGGCTGTTCTGGCCAGGGGCAACTTCAGTCATAGGGTAAGAAGAAATCCAATCTGCAGAAGTGAAGAACCAATCCAACTGTTCTAAAAGTGGATTATCTTGCAAGGACCATGTGTATGATCTTCCTTTAAGTGGAAGCTCAAGCAAACCCAGGTGGGCAATGATTTCATTGAAGATGAAGATATCATTCAGATCCCCCCTGGCAAATTCCTGTTATCCAGTGACCTTATAAAATTAAAATCCCCACCAGTAGCCAATTATCATCCATAGGTATTTGCAGATTATAAAGCCAGCTGACAAAATTATCCCTAGCTTCCCCTTGACAAGGGCCATAAACTGAAACTAAGGACCATTGCTCATTATTCTGCTTAGAAATAAACTCAACTAGGATTGCAAAAGGTTGTATCTCAATCACAGTGCCCTAGAAAATGGAAGAATTCCAAACTATCAAAATTCCCCCAGAAGCTCCAATAGAAGTGGAAAAAGCAAAGCTATCAAATCTTTTAGGGCAAAAAGATATAATAGATCTGAAATCAAAAGAGCTACACTTTGTTTCTTGAAAACAGGCAACAACACATTGACTCTCATCCGGCTTCTGCCTGACAGCCCTTTGCCTTGCATCAGAGTTCAAACCTCTAACATTCCAGCATAGAACACTCTAGGTTTTACATGCATTACTCATTAAAACATATATGAGGAGATAATAAAGTCTGATGGCACATAATGCCAGCAAGAGTAACATGAGTCCAACAAGACAAACTTAAAATATTACAGGGACCAAAATAAGACCATACCCCTGACAAATGAGGATCAAAATAAGACATGATCCACCCCCCCCCCCACACACACACACAAACTAGCAAGCCACTACACATTTGCACCATTTTTTGGACTAGCAGAGGGATCAGCCATAAGCTTCTCCACAGTAAGAAGATCTTCTGCAATGCCAAGCTCATTGCCAATCTGTTGTAGCTTGCTGATAGGAGTTGGAGGTGGAAGATCATCAATTTGCTCATCCTATAGGTTATCAGACACATTGGCAGAGAAAGGCTTGGACCTTGGCTTCCTCCTCTTGGACTGCATAGGTAGCTCCTGAAAAATTGTCTTGAAACCATCTCTCTGTAGAGCCCCCCTGGTGCACCTCCTGACAGAAGTCTCCACAATTGGAGTTGGTGCCAATGTCTTCCTTGGCCTTCTTATCTTCCTCTGTTCCTGTTCAGAATTATCAACAGACACTGCAGGAGGGGGAATATTCTCAGATTGAATTTCCTCTCTATCAGAAGATTCCAAAGAAGGGAAAAGTGCCCTTGCCACAGGCCTATGCTCCTGCACAATTGTTTCATATGTCAACCTTGTAACCTCAAAAGCCAAATCCCAACTTCTCTTGGAAAGCATGCTGGACTTGACAGGCATCACCTCAACGGGTTTGGTGAGCTGAAAGTTGAAGTCAGACTGCAGTATGATCTCAATGTTTCTCCTCAAAGCCATCTCTGGTGGCAACTCAGGCCCAAAAAAGACTTTGTTAGCAGCAATGTTGGCAAAGAAAGGCTCCTCAACAGCAATAGGTTCATCAACAAAACGAACAGCACCAGGAGGGTTGTAGACCACCATGGCCCAGTCCTCAGGGTTATACACAGGCTCCTCCACAACAGGTTGCTCCTGCCCAGTTGCAGGTTCAGCATTTTGCTCCACATCAAAAACCAGCACAAAGTTTGGCTGAATATTTTGCTCCACAGAGACAGAGAGATCATCAGAAAGATCCAAAACCATGGACTGCTGCTCAACTTCCACATTATCTTGAGCAACCTCCTCATCTTCACCCCAAACTGCATTACCCTAGTTGTTGTCCCCCATGTCTGGGTGCTCAGGAGGAGGAGGTGGCACATCATTCCAACCCATTGCAGGGTATGGAGGCAATATGAAAGGAGGAAGCTCAGGAAAGGGCACCCCAGGCAGAGGGTGCGGGTTTCCATTAATAGGCATCCAATCCTCATCATGTGGCATCTGTTCTACAAAGTTGGCGCCAAGGATGTAAATAGGAGCAGTCCATGACACACGTGCCCCACCCCAAGCAGCATAGTCATTGAAAACCACATCCCGTGGAACAAGAGCATCTTCAGGAAAGGAGGCAAAAACGAGGGTTCTGACTAAGTAAGGATCCTGATTATTCCAATGACGAAACTTGCCAAAGGTCTTTACTGCAGCCCTGATATTATCCCTATTGCGCAGATCTAAAGGGATGCCCAGCATCATAATCAATCCCTAATGAAAATCCTGAGCTCCTCGAAAACCCTCTCCCTCATCATGCTTCATAAAGCGAACAAAACGGTCGTTTCCCATGTGCTAAGGATGTAACTGGAGAAGAGAAAAATGCACCGCCGGATCTCTAACTCTGAACAAACCTACAACATTGATCCAAGGTTGAACAGACCGAACCTGATAGCCCTGGGCATCCAACCAGTCAGCCACTTCCTCGCGGGCAGCTCCAATCTCATTGGCCTCCGGCAGTGGCATCACTTCAGCAAGCATGAAATCCTCGTGGCGGCGCACAATGGGAACGTGCAGCGTCACATATGTGCGCGGCCACCGCGCATCTCCAGCATCAATGATATGGTGGTCAGCAGGAACAAACTGCATTGGGTCCAGAGGAAAGTTGGCCATGGCAGGCGGTGGCGATGATGGCTCTAGTGGCGGAGGTGGTGTCACTAGAGGAGAGCCCGGAGGAGTCGAGGGGCCAAGGTGGATGGAATTGGGCGAAGAGGACGGTGCAATGAAAGCAGAGGAGTCCAAGTTAGGTAGATATCCTGTCAGAGAGATATTCCCGGCCCCTGTAGCTTGGACCTCAAAAAACTGGAACGTCAGCGGGTTTGGGTTTCCAAACCAAACCCAAACGCTTAGCAAAACGGGCGCAATCCCGCGGCGAATGACCGACCCGAGAACAACCCAAGCACTTTAAAGTTGACGTGCATGCAGAAGAAAAATGTCCTTGCTTGAAACATAGCTGACACATAACAATTTCATCGACCATGTCATTGATCATTTGCTCAAAAGTGGCCTCTGCTTGAGATGAACTAGGCACAACTGGGCCGGGCGAAGATGGGCCCAAACTAGACTGGTTCGAAGAGCCTGGATTCCCGCCCGAACAAGTCAGCGCAATTTCCGAGGCAGAACCCTCCGCAATAGAACGTTGTTGAATCATCGACGAGCTCACTGTGCCAAAAACGATCGGCGGCAAAGCTAAGGTCCAATTAAGATCAACCGGTGGTGGCGGATGAATAACCGCACGCTCCCTATCAAGAATCTCATAACCAGAACTTTCAGTGGCAGCAATGCAATCAACAGATGCATGATATCTATACCCTTTGCACACGTCATAATTTTGAAACATAGCAAAAGATAAGTTCTTCTGAACAGCAGATCGTGACTTGAAAGCTGATTTAGCAGGAGGCTTATGCATTTCAAGAAGTCCCAAGGCTGCCCTCTGCTTTGAGGGGCTAACTAGAACCCATTCAGCATCACATTCTTTCTTCCAAATTTTGAACTCATGATACCAATTCGGACCCCCATTACCCCACAAATGAAAATAACATTTGAATTGTGGTCAAGAATAGGATCTGGTATCAACAATGTAAAAGCCAACATCTTTGCATGAGACATTAAAACTAAATACCTTGTCGGCAATGCATGAGACCCAAAGATCAATAGCAGATCCTCCCAGCGCAGATTCAAGCGCTGCGGCCACAGAATCCTCAGAAAGCCTAAAATCATGTCTGCTGAAAGAAACCACCAAGCTGAAAGCCCCTCTATCATTCATAGGATGAACAGTGAGACCATAAGCCTTGTACATCTCATCTGCAAAAACTCTACCCTTGGAAAAATCCAAGCCAAGGGTAGATCCAAGAGAGGAATCCATCTCCAAGGACATGAGGAAAGAGATCTTGATGCGCCAAACAAGATGAGTGGATTAATGACGTATGTTGTCATTGCGGTTTGACCGATAAAGCTCTTCGTAGAATATGTAGGAACCAATATGAGCATTCAGGTTCCGCTGTTGGTTATTGACCGGAGATATGTCTCGGTCATGTCTACATAGTTCTCGAACCCGTAGGGTCCACATGCTTAACGTTCGATGACGATTTGTATTATGAGTTATGTGTTTTGGTGACCGAAGATTGTTCGGAGTTCCGGATGAGATCACGGACATGATGAGGAGTCTCGAAATGGTTGAGAGGTAAAGATTGATATATTGGAGGGTAGTATTCGGACACCAGAATGGTTTCAGAGTGTTTCAGATATTTATTGGAGTACCGAGGGGTTACCGAAACCCCCCAGGGAAAGTAATGGGCCAACATGGGCCATAAGGGAGAGAGAGGGCAGCCCCAAGGGGTGGCGTGCGCCCCCCCAATGGGCAATCCGAATTGGACAAGGGGAGGGGGCGCGGCCCCCCTTTCCTTCTCCCTCTCCCTCTCCTTCCCCCTTTCCTCCTCTGAAAGAAGGAAGGGGGGCTACTAGGACTAGGAGTCCTAGTGGGTTTGCTCCCACTTGGCGCACGCCCTAGGGCCGGCCTCCTCCCTCTCCTCCTTTATATACGGGGGCAGGGGGCACCCCAAAGATGATCAATTGTTTCTTAGCCGTGTGCGGTGCCCCCCTCCACCGTTTACTCCTCCGGTCATATTGTCGTAGTGCTTAGGCGAAGCCCTGCGCGGATCACATCACCATCACCGTCACCACGCTGTCGTGCTGACGAAACTCTCCCTCGACACTTTGTTGGATCAATAGTTCGAGGGACGTCATCGAGCTGAATGTGTGCTGAAATCGGAGGTGCCGTACGTTCGGTACTTGATCGGTTGGATCACGAAGAAGTTCGACTACATCAACCGCGTTAAACCAACGCTTCTGCTTTCGGTCTACGAGGGTACATGGACACACTCTCCCCCTCTCGTTGTTGTACATCTCCTAGATAGATCTTGCGTGATCGTAGGAAATTATTTCAAATTGCATGCTACGTTCCCCAACACTTCTACTCGCTCCGGCGCATCTGCTGATGCTCTCTCCCACCGATGTCGCTGCTCGCTCACACCTGGTCGCTTGTGACACTGCTTCTACTCGCTCCGGCGCTGCTTCTACTGCTCTCTCTCATTGTCGCTGATGCTCGCGGCCGGCGTCGCTGCTGCTACTCGCTCCCATGGCCGCCCCTTCTCCCTGCTCTACCTCCCTTGTGCCCCTCCCCATCTTTCCCCAACGCCCCCACAGCCATGGCTCCAGCCAACAGCCAGCGCCGCCGAGCTTCGTAGTCGCCCTCATCGCCGGCGACCGCAACCCCTCTGCTCCCGTGACTGACGATGCCGCCCCGACTTTGTCTACGGCGAGGACCCCAGCCACCGAGCAAGACAGTAGCGCAGCCGCCCGCTTGACCCTCTCCTAGCCGCCACCTCCTCCATTCGTGCCCGTCCCACCACCACCCGATGCGGACGGGGCACCACCGGCCGAAGGCCAGACGCCACCCTCTTCCCCCTCCGGGCGACGCTCCGGTGTTCGTACCTTGCCGGTGACGAGACACGATGAACGTCGTTGTGTCGTGCTGCAGCTTTTGCTTGGGCAGGACCCGATTGCGTTTTTATTTTTGCCCGAAGGGTGTCTAGGTAAATGTTATGCCCGGCCCCTTGCTTCACTGACAGCTCGCTTTGCGGACTTCTTCACCATCTTGTACTTCTCTATGTTGTCAAAAGAAGGACTTGCATATGGTGTTCATTGACTTGGAGAAGGCCTATGATAAGATACCACGAAATGTCATATGATGGGCCTTGGAGAAACACAAAGTCGCAGCAAAGTACATTACCCTCATCAAGGACATGTACGATAATGTTGTGACAAGTGTTCAAACAAGTGATGTCGACACTGATGACTTCCCGATTAAGACAGGACTGCATCAGGGTTAGCTTTGAGCCCTTATCTTTTTGCCTTCGTGATGGATGAGGTCACAAGGGATATACAAGAAGATATCCCATGGTGTATGCTCTTTGCGGATGATGTGGTGCTAGTTGATGATAGTCGGACGGGGGTAAATAGTGAGTTAGAGTTATGGAGACAAACCTTGGAATCAAAAAGGTTTAGGCTTAGTAGAACTAAAACCGAGTACATGATGTGCGGTTTCAGTACTACTAGGTGTGAGGAGGAGGAGGAGGTTAGCGTTGATGGGCAGGTGGTACCTCAGAAGGACACCTTTCGATATTTGGGGTCAATGCTGCAGGAGGATGGGGGTAATGATGAAGATGTGAACCATCGAATCAAAGCCGGATGGATGAAGTGGCACCAAGCTTCTGGCATTCTCTTTGACAAGAGAGTGCCACAAAAGCTAAAAGGCAAGTTTTACAGGACAGCGGTTCGACCCGCAATGTTGTATGGCGCTGAGTGTTGGCCGACTAAAAGGCGACATGTTCAATAGTTAGGTGTGGCGGAGATGCGTATGTTGAGATGGATGTGTGGCCACACGAGGAAGGATCGAGTCCGAAATGATGATATACGAGATCGAGTTGGGGTAGCACCAATTGAAGAGAAACTTGTCCAACATCGCCTAAGATGCTCTGGGCATATTCAATGCAGGCCTCCCTCGCACGCGTACACACGGCGCGGCCCGGCTATAAAAGCCGGCGGCCTCCACTCCACTCTCCTGTGCCCACACCAGCCCCGCCCCGCCCCTCACCGCCGTCCAGCCCCTCCCTCTCCCTGCCTCTCCCGCGCGCCGTCGCCGTCGCCATGGCAGAACGCTTCCCCGGGGAATAGGCGGCGGCAGCGGCCCGCCGCCGTTCGCTCATATACAGAGTCTGGCTCTGTTCGGCGAACATCCGGCGCCGCCGGACATGCGCGCCGCCATCGGGATGGAGGCTCGGCCGGAGTGCCCATTCCCTGTTGCCCGACGCCGCGGCGGCCGAGTATGCCGCCGAGAGGTTGAGATCGTCCGCGCGTCCCTCACCGACGCCCAGCGCTCCCTCCCCCAGTACGCCGCCGACAACCACGCCGCCTTGGCGGCGTATTTCAAGCGCCGCCAGCAGCAGCGTCGCATCCACCAACGGCGCGCCGGTGGTGGCGGCGGCAGAACAGCGAGGGGCGCCACCTCTGGTGGGGCGTCCCCGGCCGCACACTCGAGGGCGTGCTCACGCACCTCGAGGGCGGCAACGACCCGCCGTTGGCATACCCCCCGGCGACGCACCGGCGCGTCGGGACATGGGCGCCAAGGCGGTTCGGGTCTTCCTCCTCCTCTTCCTCCTCGATCCTCCTCGCCTCCTCGGCACTCCGCCCTGCTTTCGCCGTCAAGGCGAGCCTGCGGCGGAGTCGCCGCTCGGTCAGCGCTTTTCGCAGCACCGCATCGTCATCCACGAGGCGGTCGGCGCGCAAATCTCGGTTCCTCGCGCCGTCAAGCGAAGACGGGCCGGGCTGGCGCCGGTGAAGACGGAGCCGGGCTTGCGCCGGTGAAGACGGAGCGGGTCTGGCGCTGGCGGCGGAGCTTCGTCGGCAACAGCGGCCTCGAATGGCGCGCGCCGAGACTCCATTGCGATGGAGAAAGCGCGCGGAGAGAAGCGAAGGCGCCCAGCGCGCCGAACTACGCCGCCGAGGAGCGCCGACACGGCCGCGGCGAAGACGAGTCGTCGTCCCAGGCGACAGCGGCGACGACGACAGCGCCACCGCCGATCCACCATGGCGGCGTCGGGTCCAGCCAGGCGTCGCGTCAAGGAGGAGAAGGTCGACGGCAGCGATGGCAGCGGCGGCGGCGGCGACTTCAGCGCCTTTCTTTTTAGATTAGCTTAACAATGTAATGAAAATGGGCGAATTTGACCGAAATTCGCCATGTTCGAACGAAATTTAACTGCTCTTTGTCATAACTTCGCTGAACGGGCCCCCTTTTTTTTTACACTCGCCTGTAGGCAGCCCTGGGGGTCGACGGCTGGGCGACGACTCGCCCCCAGGGCTTTTTTTTTCGCCGGCTCACCCTCAGGCGGCGCTTTTAGATGCCCCCTGGCTGGAGATGCCCTAAGCCCTTGTGCCGCACGGTCTTTAATTTCGTTGACACTGGATCTGTACGTGCTTGGCTTGCATGCCCTATCTTGGCAACTGCCAACTGCATAAATACGTGTAGTGTGTGCGCCTGCAGTCACCGGCCACTCCTCACTGGATCACTCCTACTACTCCTAGCCTTCTTCTAGTGGCAGGGCTCTGCTTCTCTCTCCAGATCTGGTTCTGTGTCTCCTTGTCTCTGGAGGAGGAAGAGGGTCAAGAGGAGGAAACAAGGAGCCGGAGAAGGAGAAGGAGAAGAAGGATGGCGATGATGGACGGCAGCTTGGACGCAGAGAAGATCGCAGGGTATTTCAAGGGCAAGAGCATCCTCATCACCGGCGCCACTGGCTTCCTCGGAAAGAGTAAGTACACGATCGAGTATTAGTTGAGTTAGCTGCCACAGCTACCTACGTGCTTAAGCCATATACGTACTCTACTCTACTGCCCCATACAAGCAACTGAGCAAGTTGCATGATGCATGGCTAAATTAACGAGACGACGGCTTGCGCGCGGCACTGATCTCATCCATGCTCTTTACGACTAACTATGCGTGCCTTCCGTGCCGTGCAGTTCTTGTGGAGAAGATACTCCGGGTGCAGCCAGACGTGAGGAGGATCTACCTGCTCGTGCGAGCCATGGACGCCCACTCCGCCAAGCAACGCGTCGAGGCAGAGGTTCTTGCTAAACTAACTCGCTCCACGTTACTTGGACGGATGCAGATCATGAGGGCCGTGTGCATGCATCCATCCATCCATGCACAATCCAGCCGGGGGGCGGGGTTTCACCCTCTTTTTCTGTGTGGATTTCTCATGCATGTCATGTGGTTGATTTATTATAGCACATCATGCGATCCGAGTGTGGCGTATGCAGCTAGCAGCAGCACATGGACTCTCATGAATTCTCGCATCCTCCGTCCGGAATTACTTGCCCCACGTCTCTCTTTCACTCCTCAGCACATCTTGTATCGTGTAGCTCCATCTAGTCACTATGACGATCGAAGCAACAGAAGAGACGTATGCATGTCCCATGTCCATGCGTACCATGGAGCCTAATTTGCGCCGCAACGTACAAATGCATTCGATATGGCGCGGTCTAACATGCAAGCCATCAATGTGTGATGGATGCATCGACCCATTCATGCTTAGTCACGTCGTCGTCCATACCCATCTGGCTAGCAGTACTAATTGTTTCTTCATGGCACCACCTACCCCATGTCCCTGGCCCTGTGCCGTGCATCACGGTCACGGGGATCCACAGCTCCTGGTAAAATGTCAAAAGCTCCGACTAAATCCATGCCTAGGGTTCAAGAGCACACACAGCTTCTTTTTTTTTTTTTTTTTGCGGGTTAGACACACCATTCAACGCCAATAATTCAGCCCAGACAAATTCAAGACAAAAAAATCAGCCCAGAGAGAGGGGTAAGGATAGGGATAGATCCCCTGCCTGGCAGTGGTACCGCTAGTGCTAGCAATTCATGTTCATACTTATTCGTACCTATTACTAGCCCTGTTTGGATCATGAGGCTAGAGCTAGTTTGGGTTAGTTGGGGGCTCAAATAACCCAAAAGTATCCAAACAGGAAGGGTTAGAGTGGGTTAGTTCCATCTAACCCAACTATCCCGGTGGAGAGGTGCTTATTTGGGTTAGAGTGGGTTAGAAAATAACTCTAACTCTAGCTGTGTTAGAGTATCCAAACAGGGCCACTGTACTGCGGCGAAAGGCATGTGCAGTTTAGTATGCCCACAACATGTCCGAGATCTTTGGTGGCGACCCTTTTGTGGCAACTAGTAGGAGTATGCTTTACTCATTTTTTCTCTGTTTTTTCTCTATCAACCTCTGAAACGTTGCAACGCACGATTAATCATCCACGAATGGCATGTGTAGTTACTAAAGAAATGGTACAGTGCAAACTGAGATGAGGACGAAAGCTTATTTGATGGTTCAGGTGACAGACACTGAGCTCTTCTGCCTCCTGAAAGAGAAGTATGGCAAGGGAGGGTTCGAGCTGTTTGTGGAGGAGAAGGTTGTCCCTTTGGCCGGTGACGTCGTCTTCGAGAACATGGGACTAGATGCTCCCAGGTTGGTGGAGCTGGCCAAGGAGATCGACATCATCGTCAATGGAGCTGCAACCACCAACTTCTACGAAAGGTCCCCACCAAAATTTAAATTTATATACAGCTCCGCTCCGCTTTTATAAACGGAGGAAAATGGCAATTATATTAACTTAACTATGGTTAGTTTTCTACTAACTCATAGTAGTGTTAATTTGCAGATATGACGTTGCGTTGGATGTGAATGTCATGGGGGTGAAGTACCTGTGCCAGTTCGCCAAGAAGTGTGCCAATCTCAAGATGCTCCTCCATGTTTCCACCGGTCAGCACTTTTCTCTTGTTGGATTTGTGTCGAAAAATGCTGACAAAAAAAATTGGATGCCGCAGCATTTGCAGCCGGCGACAGGGAAGGGCTGATCTTGGAGAGGCCGTTCAAGAAGGGGGAGACCCTGAGGGAAGGCACGTACCTGGACATCGACGCCGAGCTGCGGCTGGTCGGCGACGTGAAGAAGGAGCTAGAGCTGCAGGACGGCGGCGGCGGCGACAAGACCAAGAGGGAGCGGAAAGGCATGAAGGAGCTGGGGCTGGAGCGCTCCCGCCACTTCGGGTGGTCCAACACGTACGTGTTCACCAAGGCCATGGGCGAGATGCTGCTGGGGCAGCTCCACGGCGCCATCCCGGTGGTGATCCTGCGGCCCAGCATCATCACCAGCATCCTGAGGGACCCCCTCCCCGGGTGGATGCAGGGCAGTCGGACCATCGACACCATCATCATCGGCTACGCCAAGCAGAACCTGTCGTGCTTCCTGGCGGACCTGGAGCTGACCATGGACGTGATCCCGGGGGACATGGTGGCCAACGCCATGATGGTGGCCATGGTGGCGCACTCGGAGGAGCAGGGCGCGGAGGTGATGTACCACGCCACGTCGTCGCTGCGCAACCCGGCCCCCTACGGCGTGCTCTACGAGTCCGGCCGCCGGCACTTCTACGAGAACCCCAGGCTGAGCAAGGACGGGCAGGTCATCCCCACCAAGGAGATGCACTTCTTCAAGACCATCGCCAGCTTCCACTTGTACATGCTCATCAAGTACAAGCTGCCACTCGAGGTCCGTCTCTCTTTTCTTTTCTCTTCTTTCCTTTCCTTTTCTTCAATATAAAACGTCTTATATTTGTTTACAAGGGGGTATACTAATCTTAGAATGAATGAAATTTTACTGATGCGTGCAGATCCTGCACGTGGTGAACCTGCTCCTCTGCGGACTCTTCTCGCAGCTCTACGACGATCTCACCCGGAAATACAAGTTCGTCATGCATCTCGTCGACGTCTACGGTCCCTTCGCCTTATTCAAAGGATGGTAAGCAAGCGTCACAAACTACTGCTAGTCTAACCTTCATGGTCAATTCCAACACAGCATGTCCTTCACGTCTCATCTTCTTTACTTGTCCAACCATTGAATGATGAACCAAGCTTCGACGACATCAACTTGGAGCGGCTGCGATTGACCATGACCAAGACAAGCCCGGAGGACGACATGTTCAATTTTGATCCCAAAACCGTTGACTGGAACGACTACTTCTACAAAATCCACATACCGGGTGTTCTCAAGTATGTGCTCAAGTAAAACCGCAGCAAAATTTATCAAGATATAT
This sequence comes from Aegilops speltoides, assembly GCA_021437245.1. Lineage (NCBI taxonomy): Eukaryota > Viridiplantae > Streptophyta > Magnoliopsida > Poales > Poaceae > Aegilops > Aegilops speltoides. Next base: position 240,124,284 of record CM038147.1, read on the forward strand.
GCAGCTTATCTTCTCCACAAAGCCAAAAACCACATCGCGCGTGTTCTTCTTGCATGGGTATGTGATGGAAAAGACTTTTCACATGCCGGTTAGATTATTATGTTGGAGAAGGACATCATTGATCAGTGATAAAAAAAGAAGACAAGCATGTATTCTTGAATTATATGTTCAGGTTTGTGTAATTTGCTCATGTCTTGAAATGAGCTGGGATGATAAAATCTATGTATTCATGTCATGTTTGAAGCACAGGAATTTCACAAAAAATAATGCATGGCATCCAAAAAAGGGCCTAAAATGTGCAGGCACTTATAAGTAGGAAGTAGTGCCAACTCATGTTCAGTTCGACCTCTCATGGGCAGATCAGGTTTAGCCCGACAAGGCCAAACATGAGCAAATAGATCTTCTCATTTGTCTAAACACGTGCAAAGATATGCCTGCTAAATAAAGACACGAGCGCAAAGAGACGGGCACAAAGCAACAATGAGTATGGGAAAGTTTTTCCCAAATTTGTAATGTACTTGGTATATATAAATATTTGGAATCAATGTTCGTCACAATGCTGTCCGTCATATGCAGAATTTACCCCATAGTTTGCTTTGCACTAGGAAGCTTCTCTTCCTCCTATGCTTGCTTCTAAAAACAGAAAAAAAATATGCTTTGGCCATGAGAGTTGACCTGAAGCATCACACTTCAGCTCAAAGAGTCAGAATAGACCTCTGGTTCTATTCTCAGGGCGCCATCAGCAGCTTCTTCACATATGCAAGGACCTTTGGCACATCGACTGTCCATGCAACTGAAATTGGTGCATAACCAGACCATGGATTTTCTGAATTCCACCTGCAATGTAGTGCGAACGAGCAATCAATATCTTGCATCTACAGCTGAATACTCAGAAATGACATTCTCGTTAGAATTTAAACCAGTGGACTGGGCACGTGCGGCACTTAAATCACCAGGTGAATATGTTTGTAAGAATGTTGAAACACTTGAGTAGGTAGAGCTAATGTGAAGTACTCAGAAATAGCATATGATATACATACTTCTTCAATCCATGGTCCATCAAAGTATGGCCGGTGCAAATGCCCTGAGTCTCGACTCTCACAACACCCTTCTTGAATGTGAAGTACTCGGGGTGAACTAAGGCTGTAAAGCTCACAGGATCATGTAGGAAAATCCCTGGATAGAATGCACGAATCAGTTGGAAGTGAAACTGGCTTTGAAGATTCAGCGGCAACTTTAGCAAAAGCATACCGAAAAGACAGGGCTACAATATACCTTGGAAGCCGTCAGACTTCTCATGCCAATCTCTGTAGAACTTGCACATGTCACACAAGAACTGTGCGTGCACCCCTTTTGAGTTTTTCAGTTCCAAGAGATCCTCATCTGCATAAAAGAAGTTTCACCCGGCGGGCTAGTAGTTAACCCCCATACTCACACAAGTTGAGCTATGAAGATGACACTGGTATCAAGGAACAAACCTGTAAAACAGCATTGAGTTGTTATGTTAATGCCAACCACATCAATATCTGCCCCTGATGTAAAAACTACATCCGCTGCATCCGGATCTCCATAGATCTGCACAGTTGTACACTCAATGTTTAATACTTGTGTTGTTGTTTCTGCTTGTTCATGAATAATGCACCAGTGTTTAGTACACATGACTATACATTAGCTTCAGCAGCAGGGTTGACATTTCCAGCTGCGAAGAAAGCTCCACCCAGCACAACTATTTTTTTGACCTTGCTTGCAAATGACGAGTCCCTTTTGATGGCCTAACAAAGAATACAAGCTATCTCTTAGCCCCTGGCATAGTATACACAGCATGGTAAATAGCTCTATCCTGTAACTGTAAGCATACCAATGCGACATTTGTCAGGGGTCCCAATGCAAGTACAGATATCTCTCCAGGAAACTGAGAGACCTTATTAACCATGAACTCGGCAGCACTTTCCTCAACCTTCTTAGTAGTAGGTGCAGGAAGAGACAAATTACCAAGACCATCGGATCCATGAACAAAGTCAGCAACGCGTGGCTCTCCTCCCTATAATACAAAAGTCATGTCATTCAGCTGACCAACCGAAACTGTAGTTTAACATAGTATTATTGGAGGTCTCAATTCTGAACTCCATCTACCATATAAAATATGTAGGCTCATGTTACATGCCACGCTACCGACTATCTATCAATGAGCTAATAATATGACATGTAGAGCAAGTAGGAAAAAGAAAACACCCGCTAGTGCAAATACGAAATGGCATCTTGTACAATCGATTACATGACCTTAGCTAAACGCTTTTGATGGATGATAATCCAGTAGGCACTCAGAGTCATTTTTAATTGATAATACAAAATGCACACTTCTAGCACCAACTAAACAAGAAACATCCAGTTGCAAAGCCATCGTGAAGTTTGAAATGTACAAAATTGCAGTGTGAACCATCGTACCTTAAGAGGCTCCGGGCTGCCCTCTGCTACTGGAACCTCAGGATGCCCTGCTCTCTCACACTGTCCTTTGAAGACTCAAAACGTTTAGCAAAAGCAAGAATCAGAAGAAGCAAAACTCAACAGTGCCCGCCGCTCACCAGCAAGAGCGCATTGCGTGTAGCATACTCTGTAGTGACATTGCCGAATATGGTTGTCAGCCCAATGATCTCCACACTTGGTTCTCCAAAAGCCATTAGGATCGTCATGCTGTCATCTAGAGATCAGAGAAAGCAGGCAGTGAGAATAAATAGGGAATAATAGCTTTTTACAGGTGAGGTTTTTTTTTTCGTTTCGAGAAGGAGATATCGTGTAGTAGTAACAGTACAGACTATCGTCTGAGTTGCGCATGCAGCATACTGGTACGAAGCCGTTGACATTGAAAGCCAGTGTAACATTTGCAAAGTATGTACACCAGCATCCTATTGTTGTTGATGATATAACTGGAAGCTTAGCTGTGAACTTGTGGCAAAGGCAATAATATAGTTTGGATTGCTGGAACTTGGCAAGAAGCATAAATAACATAAACATTTGCCAGTCATGAAAGTTGTATCCAACAACGTTGCTGAGATGGATGTCACTATGTTCGTGTGAAGATACCATCAACGGTGCCGTAAACTAGCAAAAGAGTTACTAATACTACGGAATGGATTGTCCAGTTGGGTGCTAATTAAGTACGTACAGTATAGTATTACTCCAGTTGCAGAAGAAAACTGAACCACAATTGCATTATAACTTTCCTGCTCGACTCCACTGAAGAAGGGACGGGGGTAGGAGGAGAAACCGTGGTGACGATGGAGATGGTGGCACGGCACCGTCGCTTTGGTCGGCAGGCTGGGTTGACACGCCATAACCCAAGGAACCACGTGCGAGCATAACAGTAAAGTAAAAGCAAACCGGAGCCTTGGTGGTAGTACGTGATGTTAGAATATGATAACGAAACGTAATTTCTGCCTAGCTAACTCACACACTCATCCATCCATTCCATTCATTAATGTCATCAACAGGTGGGAAAGCGAACAAGTAACAGGGAATCGAAGCGAGAGAGAAACAATGGAGAAGGGAGGGAGGGAGGAATTGAGGAGAGCACCGATGCCGGGATCCGTGTCGATGATGACCCTGTCGCGGCGGATCTGCCCGTCCTCCCCCATCGTCGTCGGGATCCCTTCCCTTCCCTTCCCTTCCCTTCCCTTCCCTTAGCTAGCGAGGGGAATCGGAATCGACAAGGAAGATGCGAGCAGAGCCAAGTGGATGAGCGGGACGCAACCTCGCCCTTTCTTGCTTTCTCCAGACTGTCCTCCTTTTTCCAACGAGCCTCGCTTCCCCGGACTTTTTATAGACGATGCAAACACGCACGGAAGGTTGGGTGTCAGGAGCGCCAAGTTCGTTCCTCTGGCTGCTGGGGCTGGGGAAAAACGAAAAAGGAAGATGAGATCTTGGCGGTGGAACGCCCGTCGGATCAGCGTGCCCGTGTCCCGTAGGCCGTCAGATCTGGATTAGAGGGGATAGAGCAGCACAAGTGGAGGAGCTTCCATGGAGATGGGGGGCAATAATAACGAATGAATCATGTCCAGAAAGCAAAGGCATCCCCACACTCCGAGTAGCTTTTTGTTTGATTTGACGGCCACGGGGCTACATGTGCGTAATTTTTCTTTTTGCCTGTTACATGTGGGTAATCTTAGTTCAGTGCCTTCTCGAGGTGTCGGTCAGAAAAGCCTCTATGTTGTTTTTGTCTCACGACAAGAATTATGGATCAGAGTACATGGTTTTTGTTGCTAAAATATTCATTTCATCTACCAGAAAAGTTACTATATAACTAATAATTTGGTAGTGAGTGTCTAAGCTATTTAACAAGAGGTGAGAGAGAATTGATCGCAATTCCATCGACCCGCACTCCAGGAGAAGGGAGGTTGCCACCGACCAGGAGCTCCAGCTTGGATCCATAAACGTTGTGGAAGGGAGCCCCGTGCCTTCCTCGCGCCAAACTCCACCAGCTGAGGGGAGATGAGATCTCGCCGTCACCGACGTCGACCGGGCTTTGCCAGGCGGTGCGCCTCGGTGGCGGCAAGGGGAGGACGTGGGAGAGGGGTGGAGTCCCGACGACGCCACGGTTGCCCTCCCGGTCGCCCGCGGGAGCGACGTGGGAGGGGGATCCTTCCTCCCTTTTCGTGTCCTGCCAAGAGGTCATATGTATGCTCATTATGTGTTGTATTCTCTTGAAAATACATTATGAGTTAATATACACACCCTTTATGAGAGAGAAAAATGAATATAGCTCCAAGGGTGTTTATACGTAGTGTCCTTGTTAACGGCATTGCATGGACGCTCCTTGGGCACGCTCGTCCGGATGAAAACCTAAGATTTGACCTTCAGTGGTTGTCGAATAACTGCGTCGTTTGTGTGTCGTTCTCTTTTTGAAGGTATCGCTTTCAGAAAACTTTTCTTGCAGTTCATGCATTGTTAAGGGCGGTTGATGGTGTCGTTACTTGTATGTTATCCGTCTTTGTCGTGTCGTTTTTCTTTTCTGTTTTTTCTTTTTTATCCATATTTTTGCGTGCATCCTCGGTGTCTAGACTATGTCTGTATATTTTGTCGTTGTAGAGATCAGATATAATTGGTATTATATTGATATTAATATCTTACTCTTTGTTGGAAAAAAAATGGGTCATGAACAACCATGAGGGTTTGCATAAAATGTGAAATTCTTGTATATGTTCCAGAAAGAGCGGCACCAGCGGAAATCATAGGCTTCATGCCGTGTCTACTACGTAGTCCACTCGCACATTGGCCAATGGCCATTCATGTTCTTGCTTCGATGTCTCAAGTCTCATCTAAGAGTGGGGTACATTATGAAGCAACAAGGACCAGATCACATGAGGAGACTGATCATTAAGCTAGCTCACCCACTAAACTAATCAAACCAGGTCAGCAACGCCGATAGACGCTAGCAGAAACATTTCTTTTCTGTATACTGTATTATGGTTTTTATTATGGTGTATGTCCACGTTCGGCCCGGTCACCGTCTCCATCCAATCCCCTCCCTCGTGGAAACTAACAACACGACTCGCTCCAAGATGCTCTCCTGCCTGCGTTTCCAAGAGGCATGTGCGTTTTCTGCGTGGATCGGAACGACGCTAGCTCGCGATGATTGATTCAAGGTGGGAGCCCGGGCATATTCTTCACGCAATCACGTTTCTATGTCCCTGTTTGGATACTACACAGTTAGAGTTAGAGTTATTTTCTAACCCACTCTACCCAAATAAGCACCTTTCCATCGGGATAGTTGGGTTAGATGGAACTAAGCCCACTCTAACCCTCTCTGTTTGGATATTTTGAATTATTTGAGCCCCCAACTAACTCAAACTTACCTAAAAAAAAACTAACTCAAACTAGCTCTAACCTCATGATGACATTAGATCATTGATGGCGCGCGCTGCGACGCCCGTCTAATTTTTCAATATGATAATAGAAACTTCGGTAAATGCATGGACTCATGAAAAACAAAAGTTAAATTTTGTATACTAATACATGTATGTTGGACAGTAATCAAAGGAGTCAATAATCCATATCACAAGTGTCTTAGAAAACATCTCAACACGTTAACAATTTGCAAAACAAACCAAAAAATAATTACAAAATAACATAAATAAATAGCCAAAGTTACAGCCTGTCCAAAAGACAACACTTTGGGTAGTTTATATTTCATTCATAGAAATGATTGCCTCGCTTTTTTCCAGGGCCATAGAACGTCAACGTAATATTATTTTTTCGAGAGTACGCCAAAGACATATTATATTTTTATAGAAGGCAGAAAGTTTAATTACAAGAAGCTGGCGTAGAATGCGAACATTCAAGCCAGCCGACTCCAGCAGATCAAACTAAGGCTACTCTCTCACAGATCGTAAGTGAACATAATATTTCACTAATGAATGGAGTACTATCCCAAAACACATTCAGGTGGTCGCTGATCCGTTGTAGGTGCTCTAAGACCTCCTCCAATGCACTACTGCTAAAATGAGGCCGGTCATAGTGGGGAGTAACTTAGACTAGTAACATGCATATGTTACTAGTCTATGTTACTACCTACCTTTATAATGGGTAGTAACATATGGATGGTAACATGTAAGCCTTCATTAATTGAGATATAGCATCTCCAACAGACGCGCAACGCGTGACGCGCTAAAAAAGTATACAACACAGGAATCACCAGTTTTTGCGCACCGCGGTGCGCTGGCTCCAGCGGCCGCTGTAAAATATAGCAAGCCCGAGCCGCTCCAACAGACACGCTAAACTCCAGCACGCGCGAGCAGCCGACGCTTGCCATATGTTGCATTTTGGAGACAATATGATGATATTTCAAACATCAAAACAAGACATAGCATAGTTTAAATCACCCAAACAAGTTCAAGACATAAAAGTTCAAATTCATGCCCACATCATCATCCAACCAAGTTCAAAATCTGAACCAAGTTCATGACATAAAAGTTTGCACAAACAAATGGCACATCAACAATCATGCCGCATCATCGTTTTCGTCCTCCTCTTCATCCGATTCATCATCCGAAGACGATTCTTCCTCCTCCTCTTCATTGTCGCGCGCCACATCATCATGTGGAGCTCGAAAAGTGTTGGCAAGATCTTCAACGGCACCATGGTAGCTCCGAAGCCACCGATGCCTCCCATGCCGCCCATGCCACCCATGCGGCCCATGCCACCCATGCCGCCCATGCCAGCCATGGCTCTTTTTTGGACCAAGACTTCTTCACGGGCAAGGGTGATGTACTCCTTTTGCTTCTCATCGAGGGTCGATGTGTCCATGAAGAATAAGTACTTCTCCCATTCCACAACCTAGTTCGCTCCTCCATGGCCAATTTCTTCTCCTTGGCCGCCACCCTCCTCTCCTCGGTCGCCAACCTCCTCTCCTCGGCCGCGGCATCTTGGTTCCTTGCGATCTTCCTCACCTCGTTCTCTTCCTTTCTTGTGTTCACAATAGCTTCCATAGCATTTTTTAGCTCGTCATTTCCTTTCCTCTTCTTCTTTTCTTTTCCATCTTTCTTGCATCCATCCGTTCTTTTTGGCTTGGAGTACAAAACTGAGTTTGGTGTAGAGCTTCTCTTGCCGTCATCACTTGATGCCTCCTCCCCATCATCATCCAACTCAATAGTTTGCTTGCGTTTGTTGCTCTCCTCATCTTCATCGACACCATCACAGGGCTTCCATTTTTCATCATCCTTCAATTCTTCATAGCAATGAGGCAAGGTAAATGGTCTCCATTTCTTTGTCTTCCCTTTCTTGGTCTTCTTCTCCTCTCCTTGGAATAAGTTTTGTGCAATAGTGAGCTACAAACAAAAAAAACAAGTTAGCACTAGAAACACCAAGAAGCATACTGAACATGGAAGAGTCATGAAAGAAATGGCACTTACCCTATCTCTATCACTAGTGCCACTTGGGCTCAACTTGTCAACCGCCTTAAGTGCGGCTGCCCACCTTTGACAATCTCGATTGATTGTCGACCATCGGGAGCGAAGAGATCTTCCAGAGCGGTCAATTCCACTTTTGTTGTGTAGATCAAAGTGTTCCTTCATCAGGAGCCAATATGCATCTCTACTTTGATCCCCTCCAACGGAGGGATCCCTTGACACTTGCAACCAAGTATTGCATAGCAAGATGTCTTCATCCATGGTGTAGTTGCCCCCTCTTCCTTTCGGTGCATCAATGATGCCCTCACCATCCTCGTCCACCTCAAAATCATGATCATCAAAATGCATCTCACTGGTTTGAGACCAATGAGAATTGTTGGAGCCAACACCCATAATTGACATATATGCCTCAACATTGGAACTACAAAGTATATACAACAAAGCAAATAAGCTATCCATATGTATGCATTCAAAAAACAACAACAACAAAAAGTTGGCGAAATTTTACCTTGTATGGGCATTTCATCGAACACCTAGTGCGCGTCGGCCGCCGGCTCAACAAGTGAGCTCGCCGACGCTTCAGTCGCCGCCGCGTCCGTCCCACGCCCTGCAAGCTTCTTCGGCCACCTAGATGAGCCGTCCGCCACCTTGTTCTTCTTCACGGACACCTTGCCCTTCTTCGCTCACGCCGCATTTGGGAGCTTCGAGAGGGGGCACGTGGCTTCACGGCAGGTGTCGGTGCGACGCCACCCGCCACTAAGGTCGTCCGTGGCGGCATGAAAAGGTCGTGCACGATGCCGGTGCTTGGGGGAGCACTGGCAAAGGTGAAGCCAAAGCTCCCTGCGCTAGGGTTTGCGGTGGCGGCGGCGGCGGAGGGGTCACGGGTGTAGGAAGGGGTGAGGGGGTGTCGGAGCGTCCGTCCATCAGACGAATTCGCTGACAGCGGTGCGGGCAGGACGAAAGCGGCGCGGCGGAGAGGGTGCAGTGCGGGCGCTCGAGTGTGCAGCGCACAGGAGCGGGCACAGCAAATAAACGGCGCGCAATGCCGTTTTGGACCGCACGCTGAACTCTTTATGCCGCGTGCGCGGTTATTGCGCCTCCGCTAGAGCTCCCAGAGCGGTTGCGCGTGCACTAAAAACCCAAAATTTCCAGTGCGGCGATTATATAGCGCGGCTGTTGGAGATGCACTTATAGTAACATATTATGTTACCACAAGCATCCCTCTCCTCATTAACTCCATGCCACATAAGCAATTTGTTCTTGGGATTTGTTAATTACTATCTAAGTTACCACAAGATTCTCGTCATGTCCGTGATCTCATCCAGGACTCCTAACAACATTCGGTCACCAAATCATATAACTCATACAACACTAGCTATATCGGCAACGAACGTTAAGCATGCGGACCCTACGGGTTGAAGAACTATGTAGACATGACCGAGACACCTCTCCAGTCAATAAACAATAGCGGAACCTGGATGCCCATATTGGTTCCTACATATTCTACGAAGATCTTAATCGGTCGCACCTTATGACAACATACGTAATTCCCTTTATCTATCGGTATGTTACTTGCCCGAGATTCGATCGTCGGTATCTTCATACCTAGTTCAATCTCATTACCGGCATGTCTCTTTACTCGTTCCGTAATGCATCATCTTGTAACTAACTCATCAGTCACTTTGCTTGCAAGCTTCTTATGATGTGTATTACCGAGAGGGCCCAGAGATACCTCTCCGATACACAGAGTGACAAATCCTAATCTCGATCTATGCCAACTGAACAAACACCTTCGGAGATACCTGTAGAGCATCTTTATGATCACCCAGTTACGTTGTGACGTTTGATAGCACACAAGGTATTCCTCCGGTATCCAGGAGTTGCATGATCTCATAGTCGAAGGAATATGTATTTGACATTACGAAAGCAATAGCAATAAACTGAATGATCATATGCTAAGCTAACAGATGGGTCTTGTCCATCACATCATTCTCCCAATGATGTGATCCCGTTATTAAATGACAACTCATGTCTATGGTTAGGAAACCTTAACCATCTTTGATCAACGAGCTAGTCTAGTAGAGGCTCACTAGGGACACGGTATTTGTTTATGTATTCACACATGTATTTAAGTTTTTGGTCAATACAACTCTAGCATGAATAATAAACCTTTATCATGAATAAGTAATAATAACAACTTTAGTATTGCCTCTAGGGCATATTTCCATCAGTCTCCCACTTGCACTAGAGTCAATAATCTAGTTCACATCGCCATGTGATTAACACCCATAGTTCTTATCGCCATGTGACTAACACCCAAAGAGTTTACTAGAGTTAATAATCTAGTTCACATCGCCATGTGATTAATACCCAAAGAGTACTAAGGTATGATCATGTTTTGCTTGTGAAAGAGGTTTAGTCAACGGGTCTACCATATTCAGATCCGTTTCTATGTCTACAATGCTCTGCATGGAGCTATTCTAGCTAATTGCTCCCACTTTCAATACGTTCCAGATTGAGACTCAGAGTAATCCGAATCGGTGTCAAAGCTTGCATCAACGTAACCCTTTATGATGAACTCTTTATCACCTCCATAACCGAGAAACATTTCCTTAATCCTCTTGGGTAACTAAGGATAATTTTGACCGTTGTCCAGTGATCCACTCCTTGATCACTATTGTACCCCCTTGCCAAACTCATGGCAGGGCACACAACAAGTCTGGTACACAGCATGGCATACTTTATAGAACCTATGGCTGAGGCATAGGGAATGACTTTCACTCTCACTCTATCTTCTGCCATGGTCAGACTTTGAGTATTACTCAACTTCACACCTTGCAACACATGCAAGGACCCTTTCTTTGACTGGTCCATTTTGAACTTCTTCAGAACTTTGTTAAGATATGTGCTTTGTGAAAGTCCTATTAAGCGTCTCAATCTATCCCTATAGATCTTGATGCCCAATATATAAGCAGCTTCACCGAGGTTTTTCATTGAAAAATTCTTATTCAAGTATCCTTTTATGCTATCCAGAAATTCTATATCATTTCCAATCAGCAATATGTCATCCACATATAATATCATAAATGCTACAGAGTCCCACTCACTTTCTTGTAAATACAGGCTTCACCATAAGTCTGTATAAAACCATATGCTTTGATCACCTCATCAAAGCATATATTCCAACTCGGAGATGCTTGCACTAGTCCATAGATGGATCGCTGGAGCTTGCACATTTTGTTAGCATCTTTAGGATCGACAAAACCTTCTGGTTGCATCATATACAACTCTTCTTTAAAAAAACCGTTAAGGAATGCATTTTTGACTTCCATTTGCCATATTTCATAATCATAAAATGCGGCAATTGCTAACATGATTCAGACAGACTTAAGCATCGCTAGGGGTGAGAAAGTCTCATCGTAGTCAACCCCTTGAACTTGTCGAAAACCTTTTGCGACAAGTCAAGCTTTGTAGACAGTGATATTACCATTAGCGTCCATCTTCCTTTTGAATATCCATTTATTTCAGTGGCTTGCCGATCATCGGGAAAGTCCACCAAAGTCCATGCTTTGTTCTCATACATGGATCCTATCTCAGATTTCATGGCCTCAAGGCATTTGTTGGAATCTGGGCTCATCATAGTTTCTTCATAGTTCGTAGGTTTGCCGTTCTCTAATGACATGACTTGCAGGAGAGGATTATCGTACGACTCTGGTGCCAAATGTATTCTGGTTGACCTACGAAGTTTAGTAGTAACTTGATCCGAAGTTTCATGATCATCATCATTATCTTCCTCTCTAGTTGGTGTAGGCATCACAGGAACGGCTTTATCTGATGTGCTACTTTCCAATTCGAGAGAAGGTATGATTACCTCATCAAGTTCTACTTTCCTCCCACTCACTTCTTTCGAGAGAAACTCCTTCTCTAGAAAGGACCCATTCTTAGCAACAAAGATCTTGCCTTCCGATCTGTGGTAGAAGGTGTACCCAATAGTTTCTTTAGGGTATCCTATGAAGACGCACTTCTCCAATTTGGGTTCGAGCTTATCAGGCTGAAGCCTTTTTTTGACATAAGCGTCACATCCCAAACTTTAAGAAACGACAGTTTAGGTTGCTCATTAAACCATAGTTCATACGGTGTCGTCTCAACGGATTTAGACGGTGCCCTATTTAACGTGAATGTGGATGTCTCTAATGCATAACTCCAAAATGATAAAGGCAAATCGGTAAGAGACATCACAGAACACACCATACCTAATAAAGTACGGTTACGACATTCGGACACACCATTACGCTGTGGTGTTCCAGGTGGCGTGAGTTGTGAAACAATTCCACATTGTTTTAAATGAAGGCCAAACTCGTAACTCAAATATTCGTCTCCGCGATCAGATCGTAGAAACTTTATTTTCTTTGTTACAATGATTCTCAACTTCACTATGAAATTCTTTGAACTTTTCAAATATTTCAGACTTGTATTTCATCAAGTAGATATACCTATACCTACTCAAATCATCTGTGAAGTTTAGAAAATAACGATACCTGCCGGGTGCCTCAACACTCATCGGACCCACATACATCAGTATGTATTATTTCCAATCAGTCATTAGCTCGCTCCATTGTTCCGGAGAACGGAGTTTTAGTCATCTTACCCATGAGGCATGGTTCGCAAGTATCAAATGATTCATAATCAAGTGATTCCAAAAGTCCATCCGCATGGAGTTTCTTCATGCACTTTACACCAGTATGACCTAAACGGCAGTGCCACAAAGTATGTTGCATTATCATTATCAACTTTGTATATTTTGGCATCAATATTATAAATATGTGTATCACTACGATCGAGATTCAATAAACCATTTACATTGGGTGTATGACCATAGAAGGTTTTATTCATGTAAAAGAACAAAAATTATTCTCTGATTTAAATGAATAACCATATTTGCAATAAACATGATCTAATCATGTTCATGCTCAACACACACACCAAATACCATTTATTTAGGCTCAACACTAATCCTAAAGGTAGAGGGAGTGTGCGATGGTGATCCTATCAATCTTGGAAACACTTCCAACACACATCGTCACCTTGCCCTTAACTAGTCTCTGTTTATTCTACAACTCCTCTTTCGAGTTTAGCAACTAAACCGGTATCAAATACCCAGGGGCTACTACGAGCATCAGTAAGGTACACATCAATAACAGGTATATCAAATATACCTTTGTTTACTTTGCCATTCTTCTTATCTGCCAAGTATTAGGGGCGGTTCCGCTTCCAGTGACCATTTCCTTTGTAGTAGAAGCACTCAGTTTCAGGCTTTAGTCCAGCTCCGGGCCTCTTCACGGGAGCGAAGACTTGCTTGTCATTCTTCTTGAAGTTCCCTTTCTTTACCTTGCCCTTTTTCTTGAAACTAGTGGTCTTTTTAACCACCAACACTTGATGCTCCTTCTTGATTTATACCTCCGCGGCCTTAAGCATCGCAATGACTGAAGAACTCTGTCAATAACACTCTCAACTGGAAGATCAATTCCCAGCAGAGTCAAGTGGTTATGTGATACGTCTCCAATGTATCTATAATTTTTGCTTGTTCCATGTTGTTATTATCATTCTTTGATGTTTTACAATCATTTTATAGCAACTTTATATAATTTTTTGGGACTAACCTATTGATATAGTGCCCGGTGCCAGTTATTTTTTTGCTTGTCTCTTACTTCACAGAAAATCAATACCAGCGGAGTCCAAACGCAGCAAAACTTTTTGGAGATTTATTCTGGACCAGAAGACACTGTTGGGACAAAGAAGTGCTAGAGGGGGGCTCCGAGGGGAGCACAACCCACCTGGGCGCACCTGGGGGCTGTGCCCACCTCGGTCACCTCCCACACTGCCTCTTTGCTCTATAAATACCCCGAAAATCCAAAAACCCTAGGGGAGTCGACGAAACACAATTCCAGTCGCCGCAATTTCCAGAACCACCAGATCCAATCTAGACACCATCACAGAGGGGTTCATCATCCTCATAGGCGCCTCACCGATGATGCGTGAGTAGTTCATTGTAGAGCTACGGCTCCGTAGTTAGTAGCTAGATGGCTTTGTTAGAGTACGTAATGGGCCGGGCCCATTAGTCTTAGGGTTAATTAGAGATAAGGGTCGCTTGCTTAGGGGTCAAGTAAGCCTTGCTTGGGAGTCAAGTAAACCTCTCTATATAAAGAGATGAGATGTATCAATCTAATCAAGCAAGAATTAAGAAGGAAATCCCTTCCCTATTGCCTGGCCGTGGGTAAAAGGCCCCCAGCCGGCCCTCTTGCGTCCTCCTTCTAGCAATGCCATAACAATTTGGTATCAGGTAGCTCAGTTCCGATCATGTCTTCGCCGCCGCCCACCCCGTCGCTTCCACTGCCGACCGTCACCACCACACTGCTGGCCATCTACACCGCGCCGCTGCCCTCCCCGTCCGTGCGGCTGGTCGCATCCTCCGGCACCGCCACCGCCCAGATGCCGGCGCCCTCCACCGCACCACTGGCCGCCGCCTCCACCCCGGAGGAGATCACCGGGGTCCTCAACAACCTCGTCATAGCCGTCCAGGGGATCCGGCTGTACCTGGCCAGCCCCTACGGGCCGCCGCCACCCCTGCCGCTGACCGTCGGCCCTGCCGTGGTACTCGCTGCATCCAGGGGTGCCGCGGCATTCGCCGACGCCATAACCCCAGCTGCGATTCGCGGCCGCCGCCGCCGTCGCCCACGATGGTCGCGATGGCGGCGCCGCGCCCGCCCGCGCCTCCAGCGCCCATCGCCGCCCGCGCCAGCTGTAGCTGCCGTGGCAGCCGCCGCGACTAGGCAGCCTTCGCGCCGCCGGCCACCCGCTGCGATAGTCGCAACAGCTGCCATCCATCACCACCACCGCCCAGCCACGGCTGCGATGGCGCCGCCGCTCCTGGCGGCCTCCGCCGCGCCCGGTGCTCCGCCGGAGCAGCCGCTGCAGCTGCCGTTGCCGGTCAGCTCTGGTCCCGCATCGACCGCACCGGTGGGAGTCCCGCTTCACCAAGTCCAGTCCCCGCCATCGCCGTCACCATTTCCGTCTTGGATCACTACCCGCCACGTGTCGGCAGCGGTGAGGCTGCAGGTTGCTACGCGCGGCCTCCTAGCGCGTCGGCGTGTGCGGGAGATGCGTGGTCTGCCGCTGCCGCTCCTCCAAGTTGCCATTCGCTGCGCAAAGGACCTCGATCTTATCCGCTGCGTCGGGGATCTTGGGCATGCGGTTTCCCCCACGGGCGGCGGGCATGTTGTTTTCCCCGCGGGCAGCGACCTCAAAGTCTGTGACATCGGCGGTTGGGGGGGGGGGGCGCACCCCTCCTCGTCATTCTCCATCGCAAGCCCTCCACTCTTCCCTGTGCGGTGCAAACCAACAACCGTCCAGCAGGGAGAAGGCATGGTATCACCGACAGCAGCACACCACATAGCACCACTGCATTCCGCCACCGGCCGCCGTGAGGGCGCCTCTTCTGGTCACTCTTGCGACCACTTCCAGGTGGTCATACACATGCACTCCTTTTGTCCAGGTGGTGTCCATGGGATCCAGGTGGTTGTACACGTGCACGTCCGACGTGCGGATTGTGTCCACTTTTTGTTAAGGGGTCCAAAATAAAGCGTCCCAGTCCATTTTACGTTGAGAATAATAAAACAAGCTGAGATGTAAAAGGCTTGTTTTTATGTGTTAGGTTTGTGTTGCATCGAGTCATGGTTATAAGTTGGTTAGGCTGCAGCTCGAGGACAAGCTGCATGTCCAGGTGGGGTGTAGTGTTAGAGTATGTAATGGGCCTAATGGGCCCATTAGTCTTAGGGTTAATTAGAGATAAGGGTTGCTTCCTTAGGGGTCAAGTAAGCCTTGCTTGGGAGTCAAGTAAACCTCTCTATATAAAGAGAGGAGATGTATCAATCTAATCAAGAAAGAATTAAGAAGGAAATCCCTTCCCTCTTACCTGGCCGTGGGTAAAAGGCCCCTGGCCGGCCCTCTCGCGTCCTCCTTCTAGCAGCGCCATAACAGGCTTCCTCTCTCTCTTTTGATTCTCAATATAATGGTCTCTAGGAGATCTATTTGATGTAATACTTTTTCTTTATTTAATTTATTTTGTTTTATTGCGAGATCTGTTTATGCAAAATTATACAAACCAATCTATTTTTACCCGAGAGGGGGATTGACAACCCCTCTTACACCTCGGGTTGCAAGTATTTGTTCTTTGTGTGCAGGTACCGTTTACATAGTGTTGTTTGGTTCTCCTACTAGTTTGATAACCTTGGTTTCATAGCTGAGGGAAATACCTACCAAAGTTTACTGCATCATCCCTTCCTCTTCGGGGAAATACTGATGCAGATACGAGCCATCAAGAAAGGATTTCTAGCGACGTTGCCGGGGACACATCATAAACATCTATCAGGTTCCTAATCACAAATCTCATCTCCTTGAAATTTACATTATTTGCCATTTGCCTCTCATTTTCATCTCCCCCACTTCACACAAATTTGTCATTTTATTCGCCCTCTTTTTCGTCCGTCGTTTTCTCGTTAGATCTGTTTTTGTGTGCAATCTTGTTTGTGTAGTCACGATGACTCAAGAAAACACCAAGTTGTGTGACTTTTCCAATACCAACAATCATGATTTTATTAGCACTCAGATTGCTCCTCCCGCCACTAGTGCGGAATCTTGTGATATTAATGCCGCTTTGTTGAATCTTTTTATGAAAGACCAGTTTCTGGTACTCCTAATGAGGATGACGCGTCCCATCTTAACACATTTGTAGAAATATGCGATTTGCAAAAGAAAAATGATGTGGACAACGATATTGTGAAGTTGAAATTATTTTCATTTGCTTTGCGAGATCGTGCAAAAATTTGGTTTTCTTCTTTGCCTTGCAATAGTATCGATTCTTGGGATAAATGCAAAGATGCTTTATTACTAAGTATTTTCCGCCCACGAAAATTATTTCCCTTTGAACTCAGATCATGAATTTTAAGCAACATGAGCATGAACATGTTGCACAATCTTGGGAAAGAATAAAATTGATGTTGAGAAATTGTCCTACACATGGTTTAAATCTTTGGATGATCATAATAAATTTTTATGCGGGATTGAATTATGTTTCTAGAAATCTTTTAGATTTCGCTGCGGGTGGTACTTTTGTGGAAATTAATTTGGGTGAAGCTACTAAATTGCTTGATAATATTATGGCAAATTATTCACAATGGCACACCGAAAGAGCCCCTACTAGTAAAAAAGTTAATTCGGTTGAAGAAATAAATTCTTTGAGTGAAAAAGTTGATACTCTTATGAAATTTGTTGCTAATAAAAATGCTCCTAGTAATCTTAATGATGTGCCTTTGTCTAATTTGATTGAGAAAAATTGTGATTCTGTAGATGTGAATTTTGTATCGCGAAACAATTTTAATAACAATGCTTATAGAGGTAATTTTAATCCTAGGCCTTTTCCTGGAAATTCCTCTAATAATTATGGTAATTCCTATGGTAATCCTTCTTATAATAATAATAGGAACACCTCCGATCTTGAGAATAATATTAAAGAATTTATCAATGCTCAAAAAGTTTTCAATAATATGATAAAAGAAAAGTGGAATAATATTAATGATATGTCTAGAAGCATTGATAGGATTTCTCACGATGTAGAAAATCTCAAGTTGAAATTTTTTGTGCCCAAAGTTGAGGAATCAATTAAAGCTTTATATGTTTCTATGGTTGAAAGTAAGAAAAGAACCTCTATGCTTAGAGAGAAAAGTGAATTTTTAGGAAGAGTGTTTTCTAGTGATTGCTTTTATAAACATGATGTAGATCTTAAAGTGATTGGTCTTTCTTCTATTGATTCCTTGTTTAGTAAGATTAAAATTGATGATAAAGGGACTGAAGGAGAGTCAACTTTAGTTAATAGCCGTCCCGATAATTCGGAGGGTGAAAATCTTGATGAAAAAATTGATTAAAGTGGGTTTGGAGAGGTCAAAACTCTAACTAGTGATGTGCCCACTCTTTTGGATTACAAAGACTTTAATTATGGTAATTTCTCTTTGATTGATTGTATTTCTTTGTTGCAATCCATGATTAATTCACCCCATGCCTATGAACAAAATAAAGCTTTTACTAAACATATTGTTGATGATATGATGAAAGCTTTGGAAGAAAAGTTGGAATTAGAGATCTCAATTCCTAGAAAATTACATGATGAATGGGAACCTACCATTAAAGTCAAGATTAAAAATTATGAGTGTTTTGCTTTGTGTGATTTTGGTGCTAGTGTTTCCACAATTGCAAAGTCTTTATGTGATGTGCTTGGTCTTACCAATATTGAAGATTGTTCCTTAAATTTGCACTTGGCCGATTCTACTATTAAAAAGCCTATGGGAAGAATTAATGATGTTCTTATTCTTTGTCGGTGCAACAAACCCCGGGTCTGTTGCCCTGACTGTGCATAGGCAGGGGATCAAGATTGGAGCACCAACCCAAGTCAGAGTACAAGAAACCAAGAGCATCGAAGGACCAACATGCAGATCAAGAGGACCAGGATCCAACCAGAAGAGCAAGATACCATCAGGAGAACGGCCTCCCTTGCCGGGCAGGCGAGCACGGCAAGGGGCACTACAAAAAAATACACTTCCGTGATGATACGTGTTTGTCACAGTAGGTCGCGTTTTTTGTCATGCATGTACATCCATGACGATTTTATGACAGAATCAAGATAGTCATACCTGTGCTGTCGTAAAAGTGTTCCATGACATTACCAAAATTATCATCACGGAAGTGTCCACTTCCATGACGATAAATCGCGCATCACAGAAGTGCTTTCGTCAAGGGTGACCGACACGTGGCATCCATCGTAACAGAACGCCGTTAAGCTATCAGGTTCGGTTTTGGATCCGATAACCATTAACAGCCCGGACCAATGGGAATTTTCCACATGTAAAATCATCATTGGCTGGAGGAAACACGTGTCAGCTCCGTGTTGGCACATGTGTCACTCATCCAATGGGCGAGATGTGCCTATGATATGTTGACACGTGGACCGCCCCAAAAGTGGCCCATAAAGTTTAAATGGGCCGGCACAACTAAAGGCCCACAAGATTTTGTGGTCCATAATGGGACGGCCCAGCTAAAGGCCCACGAGATTCTGCGGACCATAGTGGACCGGCCCAACTAAAGGCCCACAAGATTTTGCGGACCATAATGAGCCAGCCCAGCTAAAGGCCCACGAGATTTTGCGGACCATAATGGGCCGACCCAGCTAAAGGCCCACAAGATTTTGCCGACCATAATGAGCTGGCCCATCTAAAGGCCCACAAGATTTTGCCGACCATAATGGGCTGGCCCAGCTGAAGGCCCACACTATTTTGAGGACACTAGTAGGCTGGCCCATTAACAGGCTGCCATGTTTTGGGCTAAATGCCGACCCATATTTGATCCGGTCCATTAACAGTCTGCCACGTTCCGGGCCTAGTAAAGGCCCATATGAGATCCGGCCCTGTTAAAAGCCTACCATGTTTTGGGCCAAATTACGGCCCAGATCAGGTCCGGCCCTTTTAAGAGGCTTTGGGCTAAATTATGACCCATATCAGATTCGGCCCGTCAACTGGACGCTATGCTTTTGGGCCCACTTGCTAAAGGCCCATTTAGAAATTCGGTCTGATATTAGTTTTGGCCTGTTAAAGGCCCGTTTAACATTTCAGCACTCTATTTAATTCGGCCTGTTAAAAACCCGTCATATAGTTGGGCCTAACTACGGCCCGGTTTGCATCTGGCCTGCTCACAGAGGATAATCTGATTGGGCCAAACACGGACCAAGACAATTTTGGCCTGTTAAAAGCTCGTGATTTGATTGGCACAATCATGGGCCGGGGTCTATTTCTGCTTGCTGCCGGCCCATGAGCTATTTGGCATGTTTCAGGCCCAACCTACTTTACAGCCTCCTAAAAGCCCATTAAGTTTTCTTGCGAAAATAGGGCCGGCGGTTTACTCGGCCTATTAAAGGCCCGAATCTACTAGTGGGCCAGTTTACATTTAGGCCTGTTAACGGACGAAGATGACGGGGCCCATGATGTGGATCATACATAGTGATTTGCACGACGACCCGATTATGTACCATAATTTTATGGTTTGGCCGGTTTACTGCGAAGACATGATATATATATACGGTAAAATAACTACAGTATCGTGAATAAGAAAAAACCTATACTATACAATAAAGAAATTATGGCATATTACATCCACTAGGCATCAAAGTTCGCCACTATGATAATAAAGCACAAGCAGACAACAGATTACATACACTGGGCATCAAAGATCGCCACCAATGCAAATAAACATGCCGACAAAATAATATACAAAACCGACAGCACTTCAATAGTGTTCAAGAAAGGTTAGCCCTGCTCGGGAACTGCAGCGCAAGCAGCTGAGCAAGCTGATGAGACTGTGCTTATTTAACACTTATATCCTCCTCACTCTGAAAGATAAACAAGTAGGCAAATGACAGGTTTTGCATATATAAGTATCAGTGCTGAGAATTCATCACATTTCTTATTGACAAATAAAGTGACACAGTTTAAAATAGCATTAACACAATATAGTATCGTTCAGGTCAAGACATGGCAGGAAATGACATTGTGAAGGAGTTGGAAGCTTCACGACACCACTGGATTATAGATCAAGAACTCATAAGTATCAATGGTTAGTGTGCTGTCAATTTATCCCATTTCAGATTGGCAAATAAAGAGATGGTTTAAATAATAGTAGAATGATATGACATTGTACATAGTGAGGACATTGCGGAATATGACATTGTGTTGTAGTGGGTAGGTTCACCACACCACTGGATTACGGATCAAGAACAAAAGCATACATGCAGTGCAAAAGAAGATCTCTTGCTCTGTATAGTTTAATTTGCATGGTATGAAGAAGACACTTGGTTGTACAACTGAAAACTTAAATTGTGAAGGATAAACTTTTGTTTATGAACTACATAATAAACTTTAAACATGCAATCATGCCTAACCAAATATACACAACAAAGTTTGAAGGCTTGAGAAGGACAAACTTACATTATTGGTGAAGACAGGCTCTATAAAGCCCTTCTCCATGCCGATGGGGGGGGGGGGGCAATTCAAGAAGTTTACCACAGAATCTTCTCATAAGCATTGCCTTTATTCTACATTTTGTTAAGAGTAAATATAGATGTGATAATATAAGAAAAAATGGAGAATATTTAAGATAAGATGAAGAGTGATGCAACATAACCAAGTAGCTATAAATGTAAGTACAGCAATACAGGAAAAAGGTACAACCAAGAGCAATGCAGAGCTAAACTTCTTCAGTACCATTGGTGTTATCCAACCTTATGGTAAAAGTAAATATAGATCTGATGTGTAGAACATGGAGGGCAAAGGAAAACAAGGTGCAGAGTGATGGTACATGAACAAATACCTCTCAATATAAGTACACTGATAAAGGACATCAGGTACTTACAAGAACAATGCAGAGCTAAAAAATTTCATTGGCATTGGACATATTCTACACTAATGTAACCATTCATATAGATCAAATAATTTGGAGCGAATAATTGATAAGCAAGCTATCATGCATACTGCTGTCACATAATGAACCAGGTATGTATGCAAGTACAGTGATACAGGACAACAGGTACTAACAAGAGCAAAGTAGCGGGCAGTATATTTGCGATATCCTGTCGTTCTTTTCAAACCGGAATTCTTCTTTGAGCAAATTTCCCGCAAAAAAGATCCGTAAGGCACATGCGGAAAAGTAGAAGTTCAAATTATCATGCGATATCATAGACAGTACCTCATCTCGGGAACGAGACCAGTGCATAACAAGGTTTTTTCATTCAATGTCTTCTAAATTTAGCACATGAGACTTCACCAGAAATTCGTTTGTAGACTTGCCATCAAAGTGTGATTTCCTCAGGTAACACCGATACTGCTGCAATGCTTTCTTGAAAAGCGCAAGAAAGTTTTGCTCGTCATGACTATCCAAATTGACCCTCTCCTACTTACAACAATGTAATGTAAATCATTGATGTGTTCAATCAGCAGAAAACAGGAAAATAATCACCATGAATAATAGCACTTACACGTAAGTGGGACAGGAAGATGTGAAAATGGTGTTTGTCTTCACCATAATCTTCCCATGATGGGAATATATGCACGTAGTCCCTAACAACATTGAAAGCATTGTCTTTTAAACTGGGAATAACTAGAATGGGGTTCCAATATGCAGGAATTGGCCGTCTCTGCAGTTGGGATAGGTCTTTGGCCGGTGGACTTGCTGTACTTTTTGCCGGAGTGGGATTTTTCTGTGGTACGGCTGGTGATATGGCAACTGAAATCGGCATACCTTTTGCTGGAGTGCAGGTCCTGTGTGGTGGGGTTAGTGGTGTGGCCAGTGAAGTATGAGTACAGTCTGCTGGAGTTGGTCCTATGTTTTGTGTCACTAGTTGTACAGTCAATATAAGTGGGGTGTTGTCGGATTTCTCCGGCACCACCACATTTTTCAACGACTTTGCTGGTGCTCCTTCAGGTTCGGCAATCACCCTCTTCCTTTTTGATGTCTGATGCACAAGAACATCATTTGAGTGAAAAAACATGGCATGATGACAGATGGAATATGTGTTAATAATGGATGAGCATGCCATCTCGACATATATGATCAGTTAACTAAGCAGATGGCAGTGCAACAAAGTAGAATAAATGCAAGGCAACATATGCAATATATGTGCAATCAATGAAACTTTGCCAAATTAGAACAGGCACCTTGATGGGTGAATAGGACAGGCCATCTTCCTTTGACTCCTCGAGGTTAGAATAGTCATTAGGATCATATTCTGAACAAGAATCTACAGGTGGGGAGCGTATGAGTTTCATTGCATCCAGAATGACACTCAATGCCTTGGTGCCAATTTTGTAAGTCATTGCAGTGTTCCACAATATTCTTATAATGTGCGGATTCTGATATTCACTGTAATTACATATAATATCTTAGAACCATGAAAACATAAATAGTAGTGAGATTATCTTTGTAATGTAGAGGATATTCTAATATAGGGGCACCCCTGTAAACACTTGTGTGCTATCACTGGATTCTGATGAGAGAGCTCATGTGTGCTGTAATATGGTGCGTGCATTAATATAATCTGGCACAAGTACACAAAATAATAGGCTCCATAATTAAGGATAGTTGGCAGATGATAGGTTCATAATATACTGTATAGAGATTTTATTGCCAAACCATGATAACAAGAGCACATAACAACTAGGTAGATCATAGTGTACATAAAAGGGGTACACCATAACCACAATATATAAATCGGGAAAGTGGAACTGGCTTGAAAATATGGTGTTGTATTGCCGCCAGTAATTGAAAGCCTATCGATCACGTACAGGCCAGCTCTATCAGCTGTTGACTACAGATGTCCCTGCTCCCCTTCCTGCCAACGAACATACTGTACGGACTAAATATAGAATAAAAAAAGAGGAACATGTTAAAGAACAGAAGAGGAAGCATATTCTTGAGGTTCTGCTTCATTGCATACAATGTTGGTTGCCCACTCATGATGAATCACAGTGCCCAAAGAAATGCAATTCCATGCTATCGCTCTATATGTGGCAATTTTGAACAAGAGTCATTAGGATCATATTCTGAACAAGAGTCATTAGGATCATATTCTGAACAAGAGTCAACAGGTGTGGAGCGTATGAGTTTCATTGCATCTAGAATGGCACTCAAAGCCTTGGTGCCAATTTTGTAAGTCATTTGAGTTTTTAGCTTCAAGAGTGGACTGCTGCTAGTGCGACACAAAGCAGCTACACAGATCATAGTGTAGATATAACGGGAAAACCGTAAGCATCAGAGTAGAATCAACAAAGTGGAACTTGATGGAATATATGTGCTAGTATTGCCGGTACGGCTAGAAAGGCTTCGGATACCAGCTCTCTTCAACTTAAGGCGCGTTACTGTTAATATCAGTGTAACTCTCAAAGGCGACATAGCTCCCCACATTTCCTTGCTATTCTTATAGGATTCAAGTGGGCAGGCCACTACAAATCCTATTCCTATGTTTACAAAATCCTATGAATCAAAGAGGCCCAAAGAGTTTAAAGTGTCCATCACAACTGACCGTATAGACCTCTACACTGCAAATGCCCCTGCTCATCTTCACTACAAGGAACATACTATACTACTATCATACTCCCACCGTTCCAAAATATAAGTCTTTGTAGAGATTTTCACTATGGATCACATACAGATGTATCCAGATACATTTTAGAGTGTAGATTCACTCATTTTGCTCCATATGTAGTCCATGGTGGAATCTATACAAAGACTTGTATTTAGGAACGGAGAGAGTACTTACTAAAGAAGAACGGAAGAGGAACATGCTAAAGAAGAGCAAGCGGATTTTGGATAATAAAATGTTCGTTGCGCAGTGCCCACACATGATGAACCAGAGCGCATTAAGAATGCAACTCCCTGCTGTCTCTTGACCATTTCAGGCGGTTGGATGAAGATCCTACATCTCCTAACCCTTCTTCTTCCTCGTCTCTGATTCTTCCCATACAGAACACCACACGGGCCGCCGACCGGACCACCACCGACTGTGTTCCTCCGCCACCCCACCCCCGCCTCTGCCCCCACCTGCGTCGAGTTTTCTTTGTTCGACGAGGACCCACCACCGCCCCCCACAACCACCGTCCTCACTCGAGCCCCTTCGTTCGCACCGGCGAACTCCGGCGAGCTCTGAAAAATCGACTGACCCAATTTTGAAATTTAGTCTACTGTGATTTAACTAGTGTGGAATATAAAAGGGGAAAACCATAAGCATTGGGAGTATAGTGTTGAGCGTGCCATGGCGGATCTGAAGGTGGAAACCGAACAAAGGCAACTTCGCAACCAATGTTTGATTTCAACTAGGAAGTAAGTGATGGACAAGAAATTAGCGTAAAGCTGTGGCGATCTATTTTCTTGCTGTGATAAATAAGTTGAGCAGATACGAAAGAGTACCGCCTCTGGTGCGGCGCCGTGTATGCATCTTCTGAGAATTTGACAGTGCTACGGTAGCGATGGCTGTCGGTGGCGTGGAAGCAGATCTAGGAGGGTAGGCGTTGGCGACGGGGCGCAGTGGACGAGACGGTCGTAGGAGCGGCGCCGACAAGGTGGACAACGACATGGATGAAGCGAGAGGACGGGATGCAAGGATCCCGGTCCGAAGTTTTGGATGAGAGAGGTCGATCTCTTGTAATGGACGACGGCGTCGGGGTATCAGCTCCAGCATGGTGGAGGAGGACGACAGTGGATGGGGTGGCGGATGGAGGAGGCTGGGGTGGAGAGGGTGTTTTGGCTCCCACAGAGTACGAATGGGGAAATGGAAGTAGAGAGGAAAGGGGTACCATGTCTTTAGGGCGCGCTTGTCTCAAATGCGAGGAAATTTACAAACTTAGCCCCTGTTTAAAATCTCCTACATCACAACAATGTTAGTCGGTTGGGGATAGGACGGTAATCTCGGATACACCGAATATTTGCCGACGAGAGTTTGTTTTTGGCGCCGACCATGTATGAATCGAGGAGGGAGTCGATTTCGGCCGAGGAGACACTGTGTTTTGGCGCCCACCGTGTATGAATCCGGGTGAGAGGCGGTTATGTCACGTTTGAGTGAAATTACAAACCTACCCCTATCGAAACCTATAGAAATCGAGCAGATAGGCTTCTCGTGGCACGGATAGGCAGTAGTAATTTCCATCTCATAGTTTTTGGTTTCGGGCGGTTACTGCGAATTTCCCCGCTTCGTTCAAATTTTGTAGAGTGCACGTTTATCATGCCAACTCAATTCGAATCCCGTTTGTATTCTATTTTTTTCCGGGCAAGATCCATTTTCGATTGGAATAAAATTCTATATACATAATTTTTTATATATACTTTCAAAAGCACAACACCCTTTATACATAAATATGGTTTACAAATGGCATGATCTCAAATTCATAAGGCTGTATCCATCAATTTGGATTTTCAAATATTTGAAACCATTTTATGTTGAAATCCAATGTATGCATTCCTCGCTAACTGTCTCCAATTAATGTGTGTTTCATGCGGTTTTTTTACTTCTCAAACATGTATAATGTGTTTCACACATGCAACATATAGTGTAATCCCGTTTAGACATTAATTTTGTCTCCCAGGGTCTAATATTTCTCCACCGTTCTCTTCTATGTCACTCACACACACTCTCTCTCCCTAGAGATATCTTGTGTTCCCTCATATGTCTCTTTAGCTATCACTCTCTTTGTGAAATATCTTTCTCTCTCGCTGACACAAAACTCCATCTCTCGGGATCTCATTTCTCTCTAATATTTGTTTGTATGTGACTCACATGCACCCTCTCTCTATCTCTCTCACACCCACACAAATAACTCAGCCTTCTGATCCACTCGACTCCTATCTCTAACGCACACTAACTACCATCTTTATCTTTCTGTTTATCTGTTTCTCCATTAACCGTCTTTCTCGCCCTCACTCTTGCTTCCTATCACGCACACTACATATGTTTCTCTCTACATGCAGTCAAGTGCCGTCTTTTTATCTTTCTCTCACACACACATAACTTCACCCTCTGAATCACTCGGCGGTCATCTCCAACACTCAAACTAGCAGATGTCCCTCTAGCTAGCATCTCCATCTCTATATTTATCTGTAGTTTCTTCATCAACATTTATTTCTCGCACGCAGTCTTGCTTCCTATCACCCACACTATATATGTCTCTCCATACATGCATTTATAGGTTGATCTCTTTTGCACAATCATTGTGTCTCACTCCCTCTTCTCGCCATAGATGCATGCTCCAGCCCACGCCACTATCTCTTAAAGACAAAAACACATGCTCAATTGTCGGGCCTTCTTCCCTGCACTCTCACATGCATGCATATTCTCATACTGATCCGTCTCTCCCATGTTGTTGATCTTATGACTTATGTCTTCTTTCTTTTGTCTCGATCATGCACGCGCGCGCACACACACACACATCCCACGTATAAATGTATACCTCTCGCACATGCACATTCAAGGTCTCTATGTCTCCATACGTAGTTAATTACCCTCAACCCTAACGCCACATCGAATCGTTCTCTTCTTGTGTGCACATAACTTCCGCCTGGATGGGTAAAACACACACTCACAGTTAACAATCTCCTTCTAGCTACCCCCCTCTCACTCTTCCCCTATATCCCCAAAACCAATAAGACCATCCCTTCATTTAATTCCCGCCTACATGCACCATCGATATATATTAGTCTTCCTCGTTGTCTCTCGAACAAACACGTTCTCTCGATGTCGACTCCTCTCACGCGCACACACCTTCTCTTCCCTCTCTACGGGCCTTTTCTCTCTCGCACCTCATCGTTGGTGGCCTCTGCCATACACATCACCTCTCTATGATGAAGCCACACACACTTAAATTACATCCGCCACAGAGGACCCTGTGGCACACACACACACACACACACACACACACACACACACACACACCCACACCCACCCACCCACCCACCCGCCCACCCACCCACCCACAAACACACACACATGCACGCACGCACCCCCCACCCCCCACACACACTAAGACTCCATCACACACACACACACACACACACACACACACACACACACACTAAGACTCCATCACACACACACACACTAAGACTCCATCTCTCCCTCTCTCTCTCTCACACACACACACACACGCCACGCACCCCCTGCCCACACACATACTAAGACTCCATCTCACACACACATGCTTTAGGCGGAGAATTTGTTCCTACCACCCTTCATCCAACCTTACCCGTATGATAAACAATCACCTTAATTTACTTGTATAACATGGACAAATTCCACTTTACTTTAGTAGTTAGCAAACTTATCATCTCTACCCTTATAAAAAACCGAGTTGGCAATGATGGTGTGCCTGCCATCTTGTAATATAGACCGTCCGATCTATATTTGACAGATAGAAAGCAAACTATGATAATTTTATAAAAGATACCCGTACCTCTCTCCACATCCTTATCTCCCACAACCTCATTGCTGAGCAATTAAAAAAGGAAGTCTCTGGAACAATCTAGCATGGTGGCCGCTGAGGGAGTCCGGGATTAAGGGGTCCTCGGACAGCCGGTCTATAAGCGTATGCCGGACTATTGGACTATGAAGATGCAAGATAGAAGACTTCGTCCCATGTCCGGATGGGACTCTCCTTTGCGTGGAAGGCAAGCTTGGCGATTTGGATATGAAGATACCTTTCTTTGTAACCGACTCTGTGTAACCCTAGCCCCCTCCGGTGTCTATATAAACCAGAGGGTTTAGTCTGTAGGACACCAACAATCATAACCATAGGCTAGCTTCTAAGGTTTAGCCTCTACGATCTCGTGGTAGATCAACTCTTGTAATACTCATATCATCAAGATCAATCAAGCAGGAAGTAGGGTATTACCTCCATCGAGAGGGCCCGAACCTGTGTAAACATTGTGTCCCCCGCCTCCTGTTACCATTAGCATTAGATGCACAGTTCAGGACCCCCTACCCGAGATCCGCCGGTTTTGACACCGACATTGGTGCTTTCATTGAGAGTTCCACTGTGTCGTTATCATAAGGCTTGATGGCTCCTTCAATCATCCATGACAGCCACACCCTGCTGCCACGATGAACATGACCTAAATCTATCATCAGACTGTGCGCAGGAGATTGCGCCTGTAATCGCACTGGCCCTAGATCCAGAGCAGAGCGCACCACCTGAGGACAGGAGGCTCAACCTCGCCACGGAAGCTGCGGACTCAGCGGCGCTAGAGCCGAACACAGATCTGACCTCCAACGAGGCCTATGTCATCGAAACCTCGGACTCGTCTCCGGCCATAGGCTCCAAACCGTGTGTATCTGCACCCATCAAATCTGATCGGGCGCCGATCTTAGACTTAAGCTCCGCGGGCATCTTCCAACACTCACCCTTAGGCGATGTGTTAAACTCATTAAAGTCCCTCTCTTGTCAGGAGATGCTTGGCCGAACTATGTCCGGCTTGAATGGGAAGTGGACAACGAAGAACTTCGTTGCCCACCCACCACCCACTTGATAGCCACTGTCGATGATTTGACCGACATGCTTGATTTCGACTCCGAAGACATCGACGGTATGGACAATGATGCCAGAGAAGAATAGGAACCACCGCCCAAAGGGCGCTGGACAACTACCTCCTCATACGATATATACATGGTGGATACACCCAAGGAAGACAATGGCGATGAAATAAAAGACCCAGTTGAGGACAAACTTCCTGAGATGCAGTCTAAACGCCGACGTCAGCGGCGCCGCTCTAAATCACTCCATGGTAAAAATAGCGATACCGGCACAAGAGAGAATAGCACACCGGACGATGCCAAAGACAACGAAGACCCCACCAAGCCAAGTTTCGAACAGGCGAAACGGGAAGACGGGCAAGCCAGCTGATATGTCTCCAACGTATCTATAATTTTTGATTGTTCCATGCTATTATATTACCCCTTTTGGATGTTTATGGGCTTTATTTTATACATTTATATCATTTTTGGGACTAACATACTAACCGAAGGCCCAGCCCATATTGCTGTTTTTTTGCCTATTTCAGTATTTCGAAGAAAAGGAATATCAAACGGAGTCCAAACGGAATGAAACCTTCGGGAGCGTGATTTTTGGAACGAACGTGATTCGGAGAGCTTGGAGTGCAAGTCAAGAAGCTTCCGAGGGCCCCAAGAGATAGGGGGCCGCGCCCCCCCTGTAGGGCGTGCCCCTGTCTCGTGGGCCCCTCGGGCGGCCACCGACGTACTTCTTCCTCCTATATATACCTACATACCCCGAAAACATCCAGGGGCACCATGAAACACAATTTCTACCGCTGTAACCTTCTGTATCCGCGAGATCCCATCTTGAGCCTTCAAGACTCACTGAGGGGGAATCGACCACTAAGGGCTTATACATCAACATCCTTGCCCCTCCGATGAGTTGTGAGTAGTTTACCACAGACCTACGGGTCCATAGTTATTATCTAGATGGCTTCTTCTCTCTTTTTGGATCTCAATACAATGTTCTCCCCCTCTCTTGTGGAGATCTATTCGATGTAAACTCTTTTTGCGGTGTGTTTGTCGAGATCCGATGAATTGTGGGTTTATGATCAAGTTTATCTATGAATAATATTGGAATCTTCTCTGAATTCTTTTATGCATGATTGAGTTATCTTTGCAAGTCTCTTCGAATTATCAGTTTGGTTTGGCCTACTAGATTGGTTTTTCTTGCCATGGGAGAAGTGCTTAGCTTTGGGTTCAATCTTGCGGTGTCCTTACCCAGTGATAGAAGGGGTTGCAAGGCATGTATTGTATTGTTGCCATTGAGGATAACAAGATGGGGTTTATATCATATTGCATGTGTTTATCCCTCTACATCATGTCATCTTGCTTAATGCGTTACTCTGTTCTTATGAACTTATTACTCTAGATGCAGGCAGGAGTCGGTCGATGTGTGGAGTAATAGTAGTAGATGCAGGCAGGAGTCGGTCTACTTGTTACGGACGTGATGTCTATATACATAATCATGCCTAGATAAACTCATAACTATGCGCTTTTCTATCAATTGCTCGACAGTAATTTGTTCACCCACCATAATACTTATGCTATCTTGAGAGAAGCCTCTAGTGAAGCCTATGGCCCCCGGGTCTATCTCTTATCATATTTGCTTTCAATCTACCTTTATTTGCATCTTTACTTTTTGCATCTATATCATAAAATACCAAAAATATATCTATGTTATCATACTATTTTTATTAGATCTCACTTTTGCAAGTGGCCATGAAGGGATTGACAACCCCTTTATTGCGTTGGTTGCGAGTTCTCAGTTTGTTTGTGTAGGTGCGTGGGACTTTTGAGGAGCCTCCTACTGAATTGATACCTTGGTTCTCAAAACTGAGGGAAATACTTACGCTACACTTTGCTGCATCACCGTCTCCTCTTCGAGGAAAACCAACGCAAGCTCAAGACATAGCTAGAAGGATTTCTGGCACCGTTGCCGGGGAGGTTTTTGCTCAAGTCAAGACATACCAAGTACCCATCACAAACCCATCTCCCTCGCATTTACATTATTTGCCATTTGCCTCTCATTTTCCTCTCCCCCACTTCACCCTTGCCGTTTTATTCGCCCTCTCTTTCCCAATCTCCTCCTCTCTTTTCGCTTGCCGTTTTTCTGTTTGCTTGTGTGTTAGATTACTTGTTGCCATGGCGCAAGATAATACCAAATTGTGTGATTTCTCGAATACCAATAATAATGATTTCCTTAGTACTCGGATTGCTCCTCTTAATGATGTTGAGTCTTGTGAAATCAATACTGCTTTGATGAATCTTGTTATGAAAGATCAATTTGTTGGCCTTCCTAGTGAAGATGCCGCCACTCATCTAAACAATTTTGTTGATTTGTGTGATATGCAAAAGAACAAAGATATAGATAACGATATTGTCAAATTAAAGTTATTTCCGTTTTCACTTAGTGATCGTGCTAAAGTTTGGTTTTCATCTTTGCCTAAAAATAGTATTGATTCTTGGAACAAGTGCAAAGATGCTTTTATCTCTAAGTATTTTCCTCCCGCCAAGATCATCACTCTTAGGAACGATATTATGAATTTTAAACAACTTGATCATGATTATGTTGCCCAATCTTGGGAAAGAATGAAATTGATGCTTCACAATTGTCCTACTCATGGTTTGAATTTATGGATGATCATACAAATTTTTTATGCTGGTTTGAACTTTGCTTCTAGAAATCTTTTAGATTCGGCCGCAGGAGGCACCTTTATGGAAATCACATTAGGAGATGCTACAAAACTTCTTGATAATATTATGGCTAATTATTCACAATGGAACACAAAAAGATCTTCTAGTAAAAAAGTGCATGCTATAGAAGAAATCAATGTTTTGAGTGGAAAGATGGATGAACTTATGAAGACGTTTGCTACTAAAAATACTCCTCTTGATCCCAATGATACGCCTTTGTCTTCCTTGATTGAGAATAGTAATGAATCTATGGATGTGAATTTTGTTGGTAGGAATAGTTTTCGAAACAATGCTGATAGAGGAAATTTTAATGCTAGACCGTTCCCTAGTAACCCCTCTAATAATTATGGAAATTCCTACAATAATTCTTATGGTAATTTTAATAAGATGCCCTCTGATTTTGAGAATAGTGTGACAGAATTTATGATTTCTCAAAAGAATTTTAATGCTTTGCTTGAAGAAAAATTGCTCAAAGTTGATGATTTGGCTAGGAACATTGATAGATTTTCGCTTGATGTTAATTCTCTGAAACTTGTATCTTCTTCTCCTAAGCATGATATCAATGAGTCTCTCAAAGTAATGAGAATTTCCATTGACGAGTGCAAGGAAAGAACCGCTAGATTGCGTGCTAAAAAAGAAATCTTTATAAAGGCGTGTTCTTCTAGTCTTCATGAAAACAATGATGAAGATCTTAAAGTTATTGATACGTCTCCGATTAGATCTATGTTTTGCAATATGAATTTTGATGATTATGGGAGTGATGATAAATCAACTTTGCCTAGAAGGCGTCCCAAAAATTCGGAACCTTTGGATCTTGATGCTAAATTTGGTAAAAGAGAGATTGGAGAATCCTCAACTTCTAATAATATTGAACCTACTATCTCGGATTTCAAGGAATTTGATTATGATAATTGTTCTTTAAAAGGTTGTATTTCCTTGTTGCAATCCGTTGTTAATTCTCCTCATGCTTATAGTCAAAACAAAGCTTCTACCAAACATATTGTTGACGCCTTGATGCAATCTTATGATGAAAAACTTAATTTGGAAGTTTCTATACATAGAAACTTAATGATGAGTGGGAACCTACTATAAAGATTAGAATTAAAGATTATGAGTGTTTTGCTTTGTGTGATTTGGGTGCTAGTGTTTCCACGATTCCAAAAACTTTATGTGATATTCTAGGTTTCCATGATCTTGATGATTGCTCTTTAAATTTCCACCTTGCGGATTCCACCATTAAAAAGCCTATGGGAATGTTGTTGCAAATATAAATTTGGTGCCCGTAGATTTTATCGTTCTTGATATAGATTGCAATCTTTCTTGCCCTATTATTCTTGGTAGACCTTTCCTTAGAACGATTGGTGCGATTATTGATATGAAGGAAGGGAACATTAGATTCCAATTTCCCTTAAATAAAGGCATGGAGCACTTTCCAAGAAAGAAAGTCAAATTACCTTATGAATCTATCATGCGTGGTACTTATGAATTTAGTGCCAAAGATGGCACTAGTTAGATCTATCTTTGTTTTTATGCCTAGCTAGGGGCGTTAAACGATAGCGCTAGTTGGGAGGCAACCCAATTTTCTTTATGTTTTTCGTTTTTGATCCTGTTTAGTAATAAATCTTGCATCTACCTTCTGCTTCGATGTGTTTTTATCTTTTAATTAGTGTTTGTGCCAAGTAGAACCTATAGGATAACCTACGATGATAGTTGATTTGATTCTGCTGAAAAACAGAAACTTTGCACGCACGAATATAATTTTCTTAAATCACAGGAACGTGGTTTTGCGTTGATTCTTTTTTCTGCTGTTAAATAAACAATTTTTCCAGGACTTCCTATTTTGGTAAGATTTTTAGAGTTCCAGAAGTTTGTGTTTGTTACAGATTGCTACAGACTGTTCTGTTTTTGACAGATTCTGTTTTTCGTGTGTTGTTTTCTTATTTCAATGCATCTATGGCTAGTAAATTAGTTTATGAACCATAAAGAAGTTGGAATACAGTAGGTTTAATACCAAATTAAATAAAGAATGAGTTCATGGCAGTACCTTATGTGGTGGTTTTGTTTTCTTTCACTAACGGAGCTTATAAGATTTCCTGTTGAGTTTTGTGTTGTGAAGTTTTCAAGTTTTGGGTAAAGCTTTTATGGACTATGGAATAAGGAGTGGCAAGAGCCTAAGCTTGGGGATGCCCAAGGCACCCCAAGATATTCAATAATATCCAAAAGCCTAAGCTTCGGGATGCCCCGGGAAGGCATCCCCTCTTTCGTCTTTGTTCATTGGTAAGTTTACTTGGAGCTATATTTTTATTCGCTACATGATATGTGTTTTGCTTGGAGCGTCGTGTATTATATTAGTCTTTGCTTTTTAGTTTACCACAGTCATCCTTTCTGTACACACCTTTTGGGAGAAGCCTATTTGATTAGAATTTGCTAGAATACTTTATGTGCTTCACTTATATCTTTTGAGCTTGATAGTTTTCGCTCTAGTGCTTCACTTATATCTTTTAGAGCATGGTGGTGTCTTAATTTTGAAGAAATTTCTAGTCTCCCATGCCTCACTTATATCTTTCTGAGAGTGTTTTAGAACAGCATGGTATTTGCTATGGTCATAAAGTTGGTCCTAGAATGATGAGCATTCAAGTTGGGTATAATAAAAACTATCATAGAAAAAGTATTGGATGCTATGATCAACTTGATGCTTGATAATTGTTTTGAGATATAAAGGTAGTAATGTTAGGGTCATGCTAGTGGGTAATTATGAAATTGAGAAATACTTTTGTTGAAGTTGGCAAATCCCATAGCATGCACGTATGGTAAAAGTTGTGTGACAAATTTGTTGCATGAGGTGCTCTTTTGATTGTCTTCCTTATGAGTGGCAGTCGGGGACTAGCGATGGTCTTTTCCTACCAATCTATCCCGCTTGGGGCATGCGTAGTAGTACTTTGCTTCGAGGGCTAAGTAGACTTTTGCAATAAGTATATGAGTTCTTTTTGACTAATGTGAGTCCATGGACATATGCACATTCATCCTTCCACTTACCTTCCTCAAAACAGCCACCATACCTACCTATTATGGCATTTCCATAGCCATTCCGAGATATATTGCCATGCAACTTTCCACCGTTCCGTTTACTATGACACGTTCCATCATTGTCATATTGTTCTTTGCATGATCATGTAGTTGACATCGTATTTGTGGCAAGGCCACTTTCATAATTTTCATATACGTCGCTCTTGATTCATTGCGTATCCCGGTACACCGCCGGAGGCATTCACATAGAGTCATATCTTGTTCTAGCCTTGAGTTGTAAAGCCATAAAAGTGTGATGATCTTCATTATTAGAGCATTGTCCTAGTGAGGAAAGGATGCTTAAGGCTATGATTCCCCCACAAGTCTGGATGAGACTTCGGACTTAACAAAAATAAAAAAAATGAGAAAAAAAAGGAAGAAAGGCCAAAAAGAAAAGAAAAAAAAGAGAGAAAGGCCAAAGAAAAAAAAGAAAAAAGAAAGAAAAGAAAAAAAATAAAATGAGAGAAAAAGAGAGAGGGACAATGCTACTATCTCTTTTTCCACACTTGTGCTTCAAAGTAGCACCATGATCTTCATGATAGAGAGTCTCCTATGTTGTCACTTTCATATACTAAGTGGGAATTTTTCATTACAGAACTTGGCTTGTATATTCCAATGATGGGCTTCCTCAAAATGCCCTAGGTCTTTGTGAGCAAGCAAGTTGGATGCACACCCACTTAGTTTCTTTTGTTGAGCTTTCATATATTTATAGCTCTAGTGCATCCGTTGCATGGTAATCCCTACTCACTCATATTGATATCTATTAATGGGCATCTCCATATAGCCCATTAGTACGCCTAGTTGATGTGAGATTATCTTCTCCCTCTTTTTGTCCTCACAACCACTACCATAGTGTTATGTCCATGGCTTACGCTCATGTATTGCATAAGAGTTGAAAAAGCTGAAGCGCGTTAAAAAGTATGAAACAATTGCTCGGCTCGTCATCGGGATTGTGCATGATGGGAGTATTTTGTGTAATGAAAATGAAGCATGGCCTAACTATATGATTTTGTAGGGATAAGCTTTCTTTGGCTATGTTATTTTGATAGGACATGATTATTTGTTAGTATGCTTTGAAGCATTATTATTTTTATGTTTTATAAGCTTTTATATTGAATCATTTGGATCTGAACATTCATGCCACAATAAACAAAATTACATTGAGAATTATGCTAGGTAGCATTCCACCTTAAAAATTTCTTTTTATCATTTACCTACTCGAGGACGAGCAGGAATTAAGCTTGGGGATGCTTGATACGTCTCCAACGTATCTATAATTTTTGATTGTTCAATGCTATTATATTACCCCTTTTGGATGTTTATGGGCTTTATTTTATACATTTATATCATTTTTGGGACTAACCTACTAACCGGAGGCCAAGCCCATATTGCTGTTTTTTTGCCTATTTCATATTTCGAAGAAAAGGAATATCAAACGGAGTCCAAACGGAATGAAACCTTCGGGAGCGTGATTTTTGGAAGAACGTGATCCAGAGAGCTTGGAGTGCAAGTCAAGAAGCTTCCGAGGGCCCCACGAGATAGGGGGCCGCCCCCTTGTAGGGTGCCCCCTGTCTCGTGGGCCCCTCGGGCGGCCACCGACGTACTTCTTCCTCCTATATATACCCACGCACTCAAAACATCCAGGGCACCATGAAACACAATTTCCACCGCCAGAACCTTCAGATCCATGAGATCCCATCTTGGAGCCTTCACGACACTCCACCGGAGGGGGAATCGACCATGGAGGGCTTCTACATCAACATCCTTGCCCTCCGATGAGTTGTGAGTAGTTTACCACAGACCCACGGGTCCATAGTTATTAGCTAGATGGCTTCTTCTCTCTTTTTGATCTCAATACAATGTTCTCCCCTCTCTTGTGGAGATCTATTCGATGTAAACTCTTTTTATGTGTGTTTGTCGAGATCCGATGAATTGTGGGTTTATGATCAAGTTTATCTATGAATAATATTTGAATCTTCTCCGAATTATTTTATGTATGATTGAGTTATCTTTGCAAGTCTCTTTGAATTATCAGTTTGGTTTGGCCTATTAGATTGGTTTTTGTTGCCATGGGAGAAGTGCTTAGCTTTGGGTTCAATTTTGCGATGTCCTTACCCAGTGACAGAAAGGGATGCAAGGCACGTATTGTATTGTTGCCATCGAGGATAACAAGATGGGGTTTATATCATATTGCATGTGTTTATCCCTCTACATCATGTCATCTTGCTTAATGTGTTACTCTGTT
This sequence comes from Aegilops speltoides, assembly GCA_021437245.1. Lineage (NCBI taxonomy): Eukaryota > Viridiplantae > Streptophyta > Magnoliopsida > Poales > Poaceae > Aegilops > Aegilops speltoides. Next base: position 240,161,377 of record CM038147.1, read on the forward strand.
CTTATGAACTTATTACCCTAGATGCAGGCAGGAGTCGGTCAATGTGTGGAGTAATAGTAGTAGATGCAGGCAGGAGTCGGTCTACTTGTTACGGACGTGAAGCCTATATACATGATCATGCCTATATAATCTCATAACTATGCGCTTTTCTATCAATTGCTCGATAGTAATTTGTTCACCCACCGTAATACTTATGCTATCTTGAGAGAAGCCTCTAGTGAAACCTATGGCCCCCGGGTCTATCTCTTATCATATTTGCTTTCAATCTACCTTTATTTGCATCTTTACTTTTTGCATCTATATCATAAAATACCAAAAATATATCTATCTTATCATACTATCTTTATTAGATCTCACTTTCGCAAGTGTCCGTTAAGGGATTGACAACCCCTTTATTGTGTTGGTTGTGAGTTCTCAGTTTTTTTGTGTAGGTGTGTGGGACTTTTGAGGAGCCTCCTTCTGGATTGTTACCTTGGTTCTCAAAACCGAGGGAAATACTTACGCTACACTTTGCTGCATCACCCTCTCCTCTTCGAGGAAAACCAACGCAAGCTCAAGACGTAGCACCAGCCCTGATGAACAGGCCACGAACGACGACTCGGAGGACAGCAATTACATGCCCCTCTCCGAGGACGAGGTGAGCCTCGGCGACGAAGAATTTATCGTGCCTGAGGATCCCATTGAGCAGGAGCGTTTTAAGCGCCGCCTTATAGCCATGGCAAAGAGACTAAGGAAGAGGCAGCAGCAGCTTCAAGCTGATCAAGATCTGCTCACTGATAGATGGACTGAGGTCCTGGCAGCCAATAAATACAGACTCAAACGCCCAGCAAAAAGTTACCCGAAGCGCAAATTGCTACCTCAATTCGATGACGAGGCGCTGGAGCCAGTACTACCAGCGCTTAATGGGGCTGACGGACCACCGCGTGGCTGAAAGAAAATGGCAATTCAGGTCCAACACCAGCCGGCACCGCGTCGACGAACAAATAGAAACACAACATCTCGGGGATACACACACGACCTACGGTACGACTTGGAGAACAGAGCAGGCCAGACCAGATCGATCTATGGATCGTAGGGGCACACCCCAATGCACGACGGTGGCCACCATGCCGTATATAACAAATACACACCTGTCCGGGCCGAATACCACAGACCGACTCCATCTGAGCTGCGTTGCAACGTAGCCCGACATAGAGGCGCTACACATCCCCTATGCTTAAAGTAATGGAACATGAATTCCCAGAAGGGTCCAATCCTGTAAAGATTGAATCATATGATGGAACAACAGATCCCGCGGTATGGATCGAGGACTTCCTTCTCCATATACATATGGCCCGCGGCGATGACCTCCATGCCATCAAGTATCTCCCGCTAAAACTCAAGGGACCAGCTAGGCACTGGTTGAACATTTTGCCCGAAAATTCTATTGGCAGTTGGGAGAACCTGGAAGATGCATTCCTTGACAACTTCGAGGGCACTTGTGTCCGCCCTCCAGATGCCGGTGACTTAATCATATAATCCAACAGCCCGGAGAGTCAGCCAGGAAATTCTGGACTCGGTTCTTAACTAAAAAGAACCAAATCGTCGACTGTCCGGACGCCGAAGCCCTAGCGGCCTTTAAGCATAACATCTGCGACGAGTGGCTCACCTGACACCTTGGCCAAGAGAAGCCGAAGTCCATGGCAGCCCTTACGACGCTCATGACTCTCTTTTGCGCGGGCGAGGATAGCTGGCTAGCTCGTAGCAACATCTCCTCAAGTAAACCTGGCACTTCTGAAGCCAGAGATAGCAACAGCAAGCCCCGACGCAAAAGACACAAGCGTCAAAATAATGGTGATAATGCCAAAGACACGGCCGTCAATGCCGTATTCAGTGGCTCCAAGTCCGGTCAGCGGAAAAGGCCATTTAAAAGAAACAATCCAGGCCCGTCCAATCTGGACCGCATACTCGATCATCCATGTCAAATCCACGGCACCCCCGATAAATCTGCCAATCATACCAACAGAGAATGTTGGGTCTTCAAACAAGATGGCAATTTAAATGCTGAAAACAAGGAAAAGGGATCGCAAAGTGATGATGACGAGGAACCCCGGCCACCAAACACAGGGGGACAGAAGAAGTTTCCTCCCCAAGTTAAAATAGTGAATATGATGTACGCTACCAATATCCCCAAAAGGGAACAGAAGCGCGAACTAAGGGACGTCTACGCGATGGAGCCAGTCGCCCCAAAATACAACCCGTGGTCCTCCTGTTCGATCACTTTTGATCGAAGGGATCACCCGACTAGTATCCGTCATGGCGGTTCAGCCGCACTAGTGCTAGACCCTATCATTGACGGATTCGACCTCACAGGCGTCCTCATGGATGGTGGTAGCAGCCTGAACCTGCTCTATCAGCATACAGTGTGCAAAATGGGTATTGATCCCTCAAGGATCAAGCCCACAAAAACCACCTTTAAAGGTGTCATACTAGGTGTAGAGGCCTGCTGTACAGGCTCAATCACACTGGAAGTGGTCTTCGGATCCCCGAATAATTTCCGAAGCGAAGAATTACTCTTCGATATCGTCCCCTTTCGCAGTGGTTATCACGCACTGCTCGGACGAACCGCATTTGCTCATTTCAATGCGGTGCCGCACTATGCCTACCTTAAACTCACGATGCCCGGACCTCGCGGTATTATAACAGTCAACGGAAATATGGAGCGCTCCCTCCATACTGAGGAGCACACTGCGGCCCTTGCAGCAGAGGTTCATAATAGCCTTTTTCGGCAAAACATCAATTCGGCAATAAAGCCCCCGGACACCGTCAAGCGAGTCCGAGCTACTCTGCAACAGAACCGTCCGACTCGTCCAGAGCTCAGCTAGCAATTCGGCCTTCGTCCCAGCCCCAATAAAGCGGTGAAATTCGTGCTGCGCATACACAACTATGCACTCAAAATACCATGGGCGTGGACGGAGGCACAGCTAGACCTCGGTCCACAATGCGGCTCAACCGCTCCCGGATTCGTATACCTTCACCTTTTCTTTTTCTTTCAGGTTTCTTCACCTCTCAAGGCTTTTTCTGATAAACCTAATCACCGGACCCATCGTGGGACGAATACACCAAGAAAGCTAGGGGCTCTGACGTACAAGGGAATACCCAGGTGGTCTTTGCTAACGATCGTCATACCTGTTTTAAATACCCGCACGCAGCTCGCTCTTGGTCGTGGCATGTTAAATAGCCTTATTTTCTTATTGCACTACTTTGTACAGATACGCCTTGACGTATCAATCAACTTACAATGAAAAATAATCTGCAGCGTCTGCTCATCGCTTAAATTTTTTCCTTGTCTATTTATTTTTTGCACCCGTTACATTCTAGTACGCCTTAATTCGCCAGGGGCTTCATTGTACCCCATAACACGGCAAGAAAGTCCGAACACTTTTACAGTATAGTTTGGCACCCCAAACTTATAGCAATATATGCATCGGCTCCGAATCATGTCTTTGGTCAATAGTTGGGTTGCCCGGCTCTTGTGCTTACTACCTTACGTTCCGCTATATCGGCTAGGGTAGTAAAGGGAGAACTACTGCGATTGTGTCTCGGTTCTTCCAGACGAGCACCTCAGTAGAGAAAGCCGAAAACTGATTGTCATGATGCGGGGAGCGCTGGTCAGCTGTTCGAGAGGTCTTCAAGTCGCTAGAGATTTTTTCCGCTTTATGCGAGGAATCAGTTTTTGTCCGATTAGGCTTGTATAGCGCCTCAACTTCGGCCTTCCGGATACCAGGGGCTATGCCAAAATTTAAAATTATAGAACTCCTATGGCTAAGTGAGGGTGATAAAGCTGTATAGACCGATTGTCTTGTTCGTTGCACTAAACACCTCCTTAAAGGACCAAAAATTTGGATAAAGAGTGTTTAGATTTATCCCGAACACCCCTGTACTAGCTACATGGGGGCAGAAGCCGACCACTGGCCAACTCTCAGATTTAATAAATGGCTACACAAGAGGTAAAATTTTAAATAACAAGCATTATATTACATAAAGTCCTCGTTCCATATTACAGGACAGGATAAAATAATGCTTTCATGGGAAAATAATATCCTTGGAACATTGCTCCGCCACAAGGCGGGATCCCTCCATGACACTGTCATAGTACTTCTCGGGCTTGCGATGCTCCTTGCCCTTGGGCGGACCCTCGGTCATCAACTTCGTGCCATCCATTTTCGCCCAGTGCGTCTTGGCGTGGGCGAAAGCCATCCGCGCACCTTCAATGCAGACCGACTGCTTGACGGCATGAAGCCAAGGGCAGGCAGTGAGCAGCCGCTTCACAAGTCTGAAGTAGCTACTGGGCATGGGCTCGGCAGGCCATAGCCGCACTAGTAGGTCCTTCATGGCTAGTTCGTCCGCCTTGTGCAGCTCGACCAACTGCTTTAGCTGGTCGCTAAGGGGCGCCGGATGTTCTGATCCAAGATAGTGAGAGTAGAACAACTTCTCTGTAGAGCTCCCTTCTTTGGCTCGAAAGAACTCTACAGCATCTGATATGCTGCACGGCAGATCCGCAAACACTCCTGGTTAATTCCAAATTTGGGTAAGTAAAAGGAGCACTTCCTTCACACACTTGCTTTGCATAATAAAAGCCTTACCCACCGCGATCTTATGGGCCGCCTGGATTTCCTGGAGGGCGCTCTGGGCTTCGGCTCAGGCATCTTGCATGCTCTAGCGGGCCTTGGCAAGTTCGGACTCTTGAATCTTCGAATTACGCTCCAAGGACTTGTACTTTTTGACGGCATCCTGGAGCTCTTGCTGGACCTTGCTGACCCGGGCCTCCTGCTTCTCGCGCGCGGTGTGTTCCTTAGCTGCTTTGTCCTTGGCCTGGGCCAACGCCTTCTTGAGGGACGCTACTTTGGTCGTGGCCCCTAATAAAGTTCATGACACTTCAGTCAGTACGAACATTTCACCCTTCCTAAATATAAAGCACCGGTTAGTGTATACCTTGGCTATCCTCCATTTGCTTCTTCATGAGGCCGAGTTCTTCCTCGGCCTGCTCCAGATTCCATGTCTAGCCAAAGACCTCCGCAGTATGAGCAGCTGCGGCTAGTAGTGACGCCTGCTTATTCACATAGACATGTTATGTTAGACTCCTGCGACAATTAGTTTGATCCTCTATTTGGTTTTTCTTTCCAAACACCGAACAGAGCATCGGGGGCTACTGTCTACAAAGTGATATTCTTCTACAACTATATTACTTACCTCAAAGCCTGTTAGAAGGCTAATGTAGGTTTCGGTCAGTCCGTTTTTGGCGGATTGGACTTTCTCAATCACCGTACACATAAGAGTACGGTGTTCTTCCATAATGGAAGCGCCTTGTAGCGCTTCCAGCAATCTATCCGGTGCCTCTGGATGGACAGAGGTCACCGGTGGAGGCGGCTTGCTCCGCTCGTTCAGGAGAGGCTGCCTGCCCGAATCCGGAGCCAGTTGGGTCTCCGGAGCAGATCCGATCGAGGGCCGACCGACGCGACTTCGTCGCCGGGTCTCGAGGGGTCTTTTCCCCATGTGCTCGGCAGCCGGGCTTTTTTCCTCCGGCATCACCGGAACAACCTCCCCTTGGCCCGGTATCCTTCGAGACAACACCTCGGTGTTGTCCGCGGCCTTATGGGAGGTGCCCGTTGGAAGGGACCTGCTGTTCATCGCCGACGGATCCAACGACCCCTTGGAAGAGGAGGATAGCTCGATGTTGGACTGGCCCGGATTGCAGATGCATGGTCTAACACATTAAAAAATGATAAAGTGAAAAAACTAGAAATATTATCGTGTCCGGATGCTTACGATTTGGCCAGGGGCTTGACCCTGGGCCCCCACTCCTCGCTGCTGTTGGTGGCTGCGGCGGAGTAGTCCGGAAGGGAGATTTTCCCTTCTTGGGCGCCTCGGCCTCCCCATGTGTGGAGGCCTTCCTCTTCTTTTTCCTCCAATGGGTGGGGGGGGGGGGAACGGTCTCCTCCTCCTCCCCATCGTCTTCAGCGGAGGAGTGCGTCTTGGCGTCTTCGGATGTCACGTCCGAAACACCCTTGCATCGGAGACCACCTCTGGTCCCCTTGGCCGCCTTCTTGGCTTTATTCTCCAGCACCTCATAAGGCACCGGAAATAGAATCTTCGTCAGAAGAGGCATTTCTGGATCTTCGAGCAGCCGAGCCGGACATTCGATCTGCTCCGCTATCGTTACCCAGGCCTGAAAGATCGGCATGGAGGCTTAGGTTCCTCCCACAGATATGCCGGCAAAAGATATACCTTGCAAACATAAAAGAACTCACCGGATTAGCCCGACGTTTTGCGCTAAGCCCGCGATCTTCGGACGTGGGCGGTGGTACCACGCTAGCCTTAAAAAGCACCTTCCAGATGTCTTCGTGTGTCGTATCGAAGAGCTCCAGCAGCACCTGGTGCTTAGCCGGGTCGAACTCCCACCAATTACAAGTACGGCTCTGGCACGGAAGAATCCGGCGGAAGAGCATGACCTGGACCACGTTGACAAGCTTGATTTTCTTGTCAATCATGTTCTGGACACATGTCTGGAGCCCAGTCACTTCTTCCGCTGAGCCCAGGCTAAACCCTTCTCTTGCCAGGAGGTGAGCCACATGGGGACTCGGGATCGGAATTCTGGGGTCGCCGCCCAAGTGGTACCGCGTGGCTCGGTGATGTAGAACCACCCCGATTGCCACCCCTTTACAGTATCCACAAAGGAGCCTTCAGGCTAGGTGACATTGGGCATTTTGCCCACCGCGCCTCCGCACTCCGCTTGTTGGCCGCTCACCACCTCCGGCTTCACATTGAAGGTCTTCAGCCATAGGCCGAAGTGTGGTGGGATGCGGAGGAAGGCCTCACACACAACAATGAATGCCGAGATATTGAGGATGTAGTTGGGAGCCAAGTCGTGGAAGTCCAGCCCGTAGTAGAACATCAGTCTGCGGACGAACGGGTGAAGGGGGAATCCCAGCTCGCGGACGAAGTGGAAAGAAACACCACCCTTTCTTGGGGCTCCGGGGTGGGGATGATCTGCCCCTTGGCCGGAAGCCGATGAGCGATGTCTTTGGACAAGTACCCGGCCTCCCGGAGCTTCTTGATGTCCTCCTTCTTGACAGAGGAGGCCATCCACTTGCCTCCAGCTCCAGATCTGGACATGATTGGAGTGCTTTTTGGGCAGAAGAGATGGGTGCTTGGGCGCTGGAGTTCGAGAATGAATGAGCAGAGGAAGAAGAGGGTGTGGGTGAAAGAGGGGAATCCTTATCCCTTTATAAAGGCAGTATAAATCATGCGCCTCCCCGCTCGCCCTAAAACTCGCTTATTTCCCAACCGCCATGCTGATGGCACGGTTAGGTTACCCATGCCCGCATTGATGAGAATCCTGTGATAAGGGGACATGATCTCTGCTTCGACAAGACGTGCCAATGAAACCGCACCTCGAGATACAGAGGGGCAGGATAAAAACGGTTCAAATAATGACCGGGCCGTGGCATGATGTCACGCTATGAGTTGTCAGCATATTGGACTCGTGGGATATTATACTCTCTACCGTGGTATGTGGAATTTGATTGGCAGAGCCGGACACGATTCTTATGTTCAAGATCTACTTTGGAGTAATCGAAGAAGGAACCTGCCTTGCAATGCCAAAGACAATTTGCATGCCGGACTCGTCGTCATTGAAGCCTAGTTCAGGGGCTACCGAGGGAGTCCGGGATTAAGGGGTCCTCGGACAGCCGGACTATATGCGTATGCCGGACTGTTGGACTATGAAGATGCAAGATACAAGACTTCGTCCCGTGTCCGGATGGGACTCTCCTTTGCGTGGAAGGCAAGCTTGGCGATTCGGATTTGAAGATTCCTTTCTCTGTAACCGACTCTGTGTAACCCTAGCCCCCTCTAGTGTCTATATAAACCGGAGGGTTTAGTCCGTAGGACACCAACAATCATAACCATAGGCTAGCTTCTAGGGTTTAGCCTCTACGATCTCGTGGCAGATCAACTCTTGTAATACTCATATCATCAAGATCAATCAAGCAGGAAGTAGGGTATTACCTCCATCGAGAGGGCCCGAACCTGGGTAAACATTGTGTCCCCTGGCCCCTGTTACCATTAGCCTTAGACGCACAGTTCGGGACCCCCTACCCGAGATCCGCTGGTTTTGACACCGACAGCCGCTGCCGCCTGCCGGCGCCGTCCATTCCCATGCCTCCGCCCAGTCCGACCACTAGTCACCACTACACTCCATTCCTCCTCACCTTATCTCTCATCTTTCTTTTTTTTTGATGACATTCTTAAGATACCATTTTTCTAATAAAATTCTCGAGATACCATTAGTTTTTACACATGGGATTTCCCCTGCATGGGTCAATCACAACAGGTGTTTTGTAAAAAAGCATATTGATGTTTCGTGCAATGCACGAGCATCTTGCTTGTAATTATATAATGCAAATCACGAGCCGGAAGGGACATTTTTTTACACAACCACGTTAACATGGCCACGTAAATCACTAGCTAAAGTATAATACCATTATACTTATATCCCGATGCAAAAGGTTGAGTACATGTCCGAAGAGTAGAGTCACACACACGCACTCTATCTCTTAGAATCTCTCTCACACACACACACACCAGTTACGTGACGCCCATTTAAGCAGACACGTACTCCATGTTACAATTTGTGCACCCGCGGGTACACGTGATGGTGCGCATTATTTAAGCTGGACGGAGAACCCAAACAATAGCTGCATTCATTCCCCTCCCGCCTCTTCTTCTCTGGTCGTCGTTGCCCGGTAGCCATGGCCCGGCCGAAGGTAACAACATACGCCATACTCCTACCGGAGCGACGCTTTAATCTGGAAATTTTAGTGGTCATGCATGCATCTTCTTGTGCTAGCACTCCAATATAAGGGTTGCCCAGTCGCTTCCCACAGACGTGCGCGGGTGGTGGAAGAGGAATGAGAAGGGAAGTGGGTTGTGGAGTAACGTATTTTACCACAATTTCTTAGGAAACTGAGTGCAATAATTGAGTAGTTTTGCAAACTACCAGTACTACACCTGAAATGGTTCAAAACCAATACTCCCTTGCCAGTGCGCGCTTCCCGCGTGAAACGGTTAGCGTCGCCCTGGAGCGTCAGTGCTGCATTAATGCCCGGCCAGAGTGGAGGCAACCTCTCACTGTCGCCTTCTTTGAAGCAGCGCGACGGCGGAGAGAGCGCCGCTTCCCCGTGCACGTGACTGCTCCACGTCGAGGCTGGCCATAGGCCCTGTTTGGATCCATGGGTTAGTTAGTTTGAGCTACTTGGGGCTCAAATAGCCCTAAAGTATCCAAGCATGAGGGTTAAATTGGAACAAGTTGCACCGAACCCACCAAAAAAAACATCCCACCCAAGAGTGCTAACTGGAGATAGTTCTCATTGGGCCCACTAAAAAATCACTTTTCTCTCTCCATCAAGTGCATTTATTGTCAATCTAACCATGGCACCCAAACACCTCTTTGGCTACAGTTAGATCAGGGTTAGTCATGAGTTAGTCTAACCTCTAGCTAAGTTAAAGTATCCAAACAGGTGCAGTATAGGACATGCAAGTTGCTCAAAGCATACAATCAAATTCGTACGCGAAAGGATCTTTTTTTGAAAATGGAACGTGAAAGGATCTTCGAATGATATAATTTTCAAATTATATAAAATCTTATCAGTAGTCAAAGGCATCCTCGAAGAATACATTAGGCCCTATATAAAATCTTACCAATAGTCAAAACCAAGTGTTCTAAATGAGTTCAAAACGAGAAACTACACCCACTCACGGCACGGCACACCTATCTCATTTGGTCCGTCGGTCAAAGCGCTTCCTCTTCTTGGCATAACAATAGAGTTCAGTACAATTTTTGTAGAATGCTCTTGGCATGTCGCTAACATGTGATGAGTTAACCGACCTCAATAGACGGCAAAAACGCCAGCCCGCCGCACTTGGAGAGAGACAAGGAGCGAGAAGCGATACGGGCTGCTGGATTACTATAGCTAGGTGTCGCACGGAAGCCAAGAAATATGGTGATAGCATGGGTTAGCCATGTACTTGTATGATGTAACTACACTGGGCTGTCGTGTTTCGTACTCTTCTAGTCCACTGTGGAGATGATTGGTTAATTTTATATCACTGAATAATATAAAATATTATGAGTGCAGACGCTCCACCACGAGGTTCCTTGCTCCTTCTCGGTCGTCGGGAATCTATGTTCTTCCACTCTCTTTTTTACGTGAGCTTTGTTCATCCTTTTGCCAACACGCGAGACATCTAGCATCAAGGTGCACGTGTCATGCAAGGATCATTCCATCTATATGAAGAACACGTGGGACTGGAACTACGAGATGGACATGTACCCAGGAGTGGACGTACGAACCTGAGTAATGTAGCGCAGTAAGTGAAGTCGAATGGCACAAATAGTATGAACATGCGTGGCATATAGGCATTTATCTCTTACTACATACCACTAAATGTTGTACGTGCAATGCACGGTGATGTTATGGAGTACGTGCCTAAGTACTCTACTACTACTATTTTAATTGGAGGCACATATTAGCTTTTATATTTGTTTAAGTGTATGCCCCGAGACCTTCCAACTAGACGTGTCTTTCTCTCCGGGTCGCACTTTGTATCGTTCATACCACTAGTACTACTACGTGTGGTCTCTGACCCAGAAGTGGAAGAAGTGGAGACACTCTACCACGCTATTTTTTTGGCGCTAGGCTCTACCACGCTGTTCATGTCCCACTCCTTTCGCTGACGTGTGGGACATCCTGCACGTGTCGTGTTTGGCACTCTTCTTTGTAAGAGTTGAAACACTAGCATTCATCAGAAATAAAATATAAATGTAAATCAGCAGTGATACTATACCATGTAGTTTTCTTCCTCCTCGATATCGGAAAGAATACTTCCGTTCGCCAACATGTGGGACGTCGACCATCCTGGTCCATTTGCCATGCACGCAGAACTCCAAGGGAGAGTCACCCCGGTCGTCGCGCCGCAGTAATAATGACTAATGAGCCGTCAAATCACATGCCCAACCTTTCCCACTATGAACTTGCTCAGATCAAGGAACCATCATGACTTCGTTGAATTCCGCTTCTTGAAGAAAACTACTGCACCAAGAAGATCGCTAGCTACGAGAGTTACTCCAACAGAGGCCTCCTTTCGCTCATAGGATAGGAATTTTATAGGAATATGAAAATCATAGGAAGTGAGATGACATGCATCTCAATTCCTATAGAGAAAGAGATGCCATTTGATGCATAGGATAGGAATTTTTCCATTGAGTCTAGGCTAATGTAATCGTAATTTTCTAAAACTACAAGAGTAACTAGTAGTACTGCAGTGCTCGCACTGCATTACGCACACACACACTAACTACTAGTATTACTACTTCTCACATGCTGGCCAGACGCCGTCGTTCTCCTTCCCGGCTTTGTCGGCGACACCCCACCGTGCTTGGATCTCCACCGACCTCTCCGCAGCAGCGCGTGCATCCTCTGCTTTCTTGCGGCGGCGGGCCTATCTTGTCTTGAGTGCTTTCTGACTTTTCGCTTCCTCCGTGCGGCTTTGGCCACCTCTTGCTCTACCGCGCATTCGGCCTTGGCAGCTTCAAATTCCGCCCACATAGGTGTGAGGTCGCGAGCGGTGATGAACTTGGCATGACGGGATGCCATCGCTTCCCTACCATTTTGTGTGCGGTTGTCGGCGTTCTGGGAACGGGGGTCCCCAGACTTGCCTGCCTGCGGCCTGCGGCGTGGCTCGAGTGGTGGCCCAGTACGACCCATCTTCATCAACGAAAGACTCAAGACCCTCGCGAGGGGCCAAGCCTTGCGGGGCGGACGACACGAGGCTTCCTCAGGAGCGGCCCTTCCAGGCAGGCTCGCGAGGAGGCGGAGAGATCAAGGCAGGGTACCTCACGAGGTACTCGTGACGCAAGCCATGACGATAGAGACCAGGCGGGCGCCAGGCTGGCGCCGGCCTGCGCGGTGTCCTTGTTTCCTCTTTGGTACAAAGGGGGCAAGCCCAGGCGTGGAGTACCGAGGCATCAAGCAAAGTTTGCCATTTTAGTGCAACGAGACCAAGACCAGCAGAGCGGCAGGATGGAGGTCACCGCGGAGTCCAAGACGGCGTCATCACCAGTGCCTTTGGTAGCCGAAGACCAACTTTAGTCAGGATAACTTGTACTAGATGTTCCCCTTCGAAATGGCCGTTGTTGGCGCCCTTCCCGCTCAATATTTTGGAAAGAGGGCCAGGGCCTCTATAAATAGGGATAGCCACCACAGTAGAGGGGAGATCGGATCGAGTGCTCATTAGATCAAGAGGCGATTGAACTCACCCAAGTAGTTCATCGCACCAGCTCAAGAACACCTCTCGCGAGGCGGTTCATCCTTTGTACTGTTCATCATCAGGCCCTGAGGCAGTCCACCACACCACACACTGGAGTAGGGTATTACACCACAACGGTGGCCCGAACCAGTATAAATCTTGTGTCCCTCGTGTTGTTCATCGTTTAGCTTAGATTATTGCCAGGCGATCGGACGTGGGTCGATAGGGGGGAGATCTTCGTGCGCACCCTAGAGTTCGAACCTTAAGGGTTTGCCGGAACCCCACATCCGACATTTGGCGCACCGGGTAGGGGTGCACTAGAATCTTCCTTCTTCCGTCCTGCGTTTCGCCGCTTCACCGCCTCCATGTCTGGCGACCTGACGGCCAACTCTGACCGCTGGGCGGCATGGCCAGCCCATGTCGTGCTGCCTGCCCAAGGTGACCTCAACCTCAAGACTCAGAAGCCCGCTACCGCAGAGCACTATGGGCACGGTGACGCGTCAGCAACGCCGCCTTACTCCGCCATGTGTACGATCAGCAGAAGGGCCTCTGCCATGCCACGCCACAAGACCGCGACACCCGACGGAGCCGGGCGAACATGAAGGCCGCGCTCATAGTGACGCGAGAGCTGCTGTGGTGATCGCAAGAAAGCGCCATGATGTGCTGCTGAACGCGCCACCGAGCTCCCCGGATGCCCTCGCTTCAGGCTCCCTGCTCTCTGCCTAGCTTCCACCCTGTGCCCCGGAGGATCACAAGGCGGGCCAATCCGTGCCCACGCGCCCCCAGGCGCACCTCAAGGCTTCATCAACACTAGCCCGGCCATCAGCGCCGGGCGACAAGCTGCGCCGGCACCGCCCCTGGTAAGCGAGGGCATGCGCATCACTGCCTACGGCCCTAGTGGGTCGCCGCCCTACCGTCCCCAAGATGGAACTTCAAGTCGAACTGCATGGTGTGCGGAGCACTATGGCGAGGCCTTTGGGGTGGTGACCCCGGAGGCCTACGTACCCCACATGGTGGATAGTGAGTACGCGCTGGAGGAAGACCACGTCTCTTTCCTCGGGCCAGGCTGGGAGGAGGAGGCGCCAGAAGCCGAGCTCTTTCAGGAGCCTCACGGAAGCCTTGACAACTGTGCCGACGGCAGCAACTATTGGGTACCGCTAATTCCTCAGGAGCAAGCTTATGCTAACCATGGGTCGCAGGAGGATCAGGTCGCTGCAGCGGATGGTTGCCCCAGTGCGTCAACCTCCCTCCCCTGAGGAGGAGGGCACTAGGGGCAGCAGGAGAGGGGCCGGGAGCCAGGCTCCTCCCCACGGCATGCGGAGCAAGGCATTCTTCGGAGGTAGGCCCTCTGCCGGGGAGGTGCCCTAGGGCCTGCCCCTGGCAAAGGACCCTTGGTCGTCGAGGGAACCGCTGGCGTCCCCTTTTCCCCATTGGCGCCGTCCTGGTTTCCGGTCGTCGTCGATGGTGGTCAAGGGTGGCGCAAGGAGGGGCCCTCGTCTGGCGATATGAAGCAAGGCCAGTACCTGTGAAGAAGGCCCAGTGCCTGTGAAGCTCGCCGCCCGCGACACTCTCATGTAATAATGAGTTGGGGCTGTACATGCCTCGGAGTGTCCGAAGAGCCGCCCTCGGGCCTCGGGGGCTCCCTCCCACGCCGAGTGGCAGCACTTAGCTCCACGCTGGTGAGAAGACGTCGAAGACTAGACTAGGTGCCAGACACGGCCTTTTGCTTTTTGCTTCCTTTCATGCCAACAAGCTTTCTCGTTTCGGATCTAAGTTGAAGTCGATTTTGTGTTTGCGTATGCGAGGAGGGGTGTCGTTTCTTATTCGTATGCTTTCTCGTGCTCCAACTTCTGTTCAAATTGGAATTCACACTAGCTGCCTCCCTCTCACGAGCCCCTTGCGAGTGGGGCAGGGCCCATCATGTGCGCCCGCCGTCCTGCGGCCGGCGTTCGCTCCAGCCAGGCTCTCGCCGCATGGTTGAACGGGACCCTCATGAGGTCCTCGGACGGATGTTGCGAGCCTACTCGAGACATGCCAAGACAAGGTGAAACCACGACAACCTACTCATCGCGAAAATCATGGCATCATGCAGGCACCCATCTGGCATCGATCTTGACAACACATAAGTAATAATCTTTTTTCATGAGGGGCTTCCCCTCCCAAAATGCTCTCACAACCTTTAGGTCCACCCCCAAGTCTCTTCCTGCGCAGGACAAACAGCAGGGGGAAGCACGGGATCAATCAGACATGTCGCTCACCACATCCCCCAGGGCGTCCCCGGAGGCGTCGCTGGCACCGCCGCCGTCGCCGCCAGCCTCTTCATTGCCGTTGTTGGCACCGTCTTCACCACCGTTCACCATGCCGCCTTCATCAGTAGCAACGATCACCCCGTCGTCATCAGAGGTGAAGGCCCGGACGAGTGAATCTACATTGTCATCCACCCACCGCACTAGGTCGCCTCGGACGGCCTTAGCACCAGGGCGATGGCGGCATCAAAGTCGAAGAGGGGGTCGATGTTCTGGAGATAGCTGAAGACGCGGGAGAATGCCCGCGCAAGCAGGCCGCGGCTTTGTTCCTCCACCAGCTGGCGAGACCTCTTAGAGCGGTTCTCTAGATGCGTCACCACGTCAGTGAAGAACCAGGGATTGCCGGCGTAGTTGGTCACATGCGGCTCCTCAGCGTCTGCCTTGCAGATGTTGCCCTAGGCCGTGTTGGCCCTTTCCCTGATTGTCCGGATCATGGGGCCATGCATGTGTTCTAGCGTCTGCTGCTGGCGGATCTCGTCCGCATTCTACTGCGCAACGGCCTCGCCATCATCAACTCGTCGTTGAAGAAGAAGCAGTGCGGCGCGGGAGGAGGCCAGCTCAGCCTGCGCTGAGCTTAGCGCAATAGCGGTGGCCTCAGCTCGCTGCGTGGCTTCAGTCAGCCTGGTCGTGAGAGCAGCAGTCCTGCCTGCGGCTTTAGTCTTGATCAGCTCCAGCCGCTCTCCATACTCGTGCTCAAGAACAGCGCGAGCCTCCGCCACGCAACGGTCGATCTCCTCCTGGATCCGGGCCTCTGCCACGACGCTGCCCTCCGCCTCGGGTGACTGGCGCTCCCTGCCTCCAACCGGGCCAAGATCAAGGTTGCGCTGCAGCCTCCAATGTCAGCGCGCTCGCGCTCCCGAGCTCCTCCTCTTTAGCGGGCCCCTTTCGACGCAGGGCGGCCGGCGCAACTCCGCCGCTGCTCCAGGAGTTGCACCAGCCTTGAGCTCCCACGCGCGTTTTCCGCAGCCTTCACGCCGATCCGCCTCCTGGGCCTCCTCGATGGCTCGAGAGCAGGCCTCCCGAGAGGCCACAAGAGATGCCTCGGCCTTGGCATTGTCGATATCACACCGATGGCGTGCAAGACCGACAGCCGACTTTAGCTTGCGCTGCTCCTCGACCAGCCGCAAGCCTTCAGCTTGAAGACGTGCGTCCTCGCCTGCAAGCTCTACACCAAGCTGGCTCACTGCGTCTGTCGCCTTCTGGAGGAACTCTAGTTGGACAGCACTGCGCTCCCGCGCACACTTGAGCACGTCGTCAACATCATCCTCCGCCATCGATGCTGCCGGAGGACCCTGGAGTGGTTTGCCCCTTCTCGGTAGGGGGCTGGGGGCTGGCGCCCCCACAATCGCCGGGCGGGCCCCGCAAGGGACCCAGCCAGGTGCTAATCCACCTCCTGATGAGGAACCGAAGATCGACTTCAACCACTCACCACCAATAATCAGTGGAGGAGCCCGGGGAAAGCTAGTTGTGCCCAGGGAGAGCTCGCGAAGGAGGAGCGGTGCACCCACAGGTTCAAGGCACACCGCAGGCTGGCCTACCTCTCCGGCCGAGCACGCGCTGGGGGTGGCACGCAGACTTGGGGAAATCAAGGTCGGTGATGGAGGAGAAGCCTGAGGAAGCGGCTCCCTGGCTGGCTTCGCGGGCTCGTCAGAAGGGATCCTGAAAGGCCACGGTCAACAAAGGGAGCGACAAACAAGGAACTATAAGAAGGAGGGACTTACTCGTCCTTGGCGAAGTACTTCCTGTGCTTCAATGGGCGGTACGGGCGATTGTCACCACCGGAAGCCTCCTTCCTCTTGTGAAGGGCCTTGAAATCTATGTAGAACCGGCCCAAGCTCGCGACGTGAGGGCTGGTGCGCGGCATGGGAGCCGAAGTATCAGGACAACCTACATCAAGGGCACCAGCCTGAGAGGAGCGATCAGGTGCCACCCCTTGGTGTCCTGCCGAGGCCTCGGGGGCTTTGGCCTCGGGAGCCGCAAGTCGTGCCCCCTCATCAGCCACCACCTCGCGAGGGCTCCGTATGCTCCAGAGGATGACGCCTCGGGAGCCCCACGTGACATCAGCACCTCGATATCAGCCCCCCCAGCTCCTGCCAATACTTTCCTCCCTGCAACGACTCCTAAGGCAAGGTCGGCGCGGGCTGCTCGGGGAAGGACCGCAACAACCGGGTTCTCGCATGGCCCCGCGAGGCCAGCCGGGCACAGTCCCCATTCTTCGAAGCAGGGCATCTGCCTCACGAACTCGACCCTATTTGTGCAAAGATACAAGAGGGCACCACCATGACAGACGCTGCCAGGAGAGGGGTCACCAGTCAGGACCTGCAGCACCTTCTTCAGCGTCTCAGGCGCGAGATTCCCTTCCTGGAGCCTCATACGGTCCTGACGACCGGAATAAGCCCAAATTGGGCGGGAATGGCGCTGGAGTGGAGCGATGCGGCGCCGGAGGAACTCCTTCACCACCTTGGGCGCCGACACCCCGAGCTTCCTCAGCCTCTCGAAGCGATGCCAGGTGAAAGCAAGCTGGGGGCTCGTAAGCTCCTCGTGACCCCAACCAGGATTGGGAATAGCAGGCAGCATCACATGCGGAGCAGGGGGCTGGGCACCCCAACGTCCACATACAACCACCGCTCCCGGAACCCGCTCGCAGAAGGTGGGAGCCAAAATCGATCCCCGAGGTGGCCATCTCCGGCACGGCCTGGAAGCTCATGCATCCCGAAGACCGGGAAGGGTCAGACAAGCGCAAAGAGAAGAAGTGGCGCAGAAGGGCAACAGAAGGAGGAATCCCCACAATGGCCTCGCAGACGAAGGCGAAGACAGCAAGCAGGGTAATGGATTGGGGGCCAAGATGCATCATGTGGATCTGGTAATTGGAAAGCACCGCATTGAAGAAAGCGGAAATGGGGGGGAGCCAGGCCCGCCCACAAGGCGTCAGCAAAGAATCGGACCTCCGTGACGATCCTGTCAAAGGAGGCATGGGATGCGGGCCAGACCGTCGTCTTCCCACACTCATTGAAGCTGGAGGCAAGTGCGGAGCAGACCTTCTCCAGGGCTTCCAGATTGAGTATGAGTGACTTGTCGACGGCGGGAGCAGCCGCCGGAGGCGCGCTGGGCGAAGGCGCATGTTTCTTCCCCTTATCCTTTTTCGTTGGCGCCATGGCAGTGGAAAGGGGGAAGAACTCAAGATGGATTGGAGGCGGAAGCAGTGGCTCGAGGAGGAAAAGGGAACAAGAAGCGCGCAGGCAGCAAAGGGAGGATAACTGTGTACAAGCCTCGTGGCCGCCTAGCCAGGCGCATAATGAGGGAGCGTGGGGAAGCGAAGGCGCCCACGTCCAATCAACCGCCATGCGGCGCCCAAGGCCGCAGGCTGATGGGGCCCGCGGTGCTCCGCACTTGTCCCTTCGCTTCTCTACTAAGCCAAGTCCGAGCGCGCCTTGGGCCCTTGGGCTACTGTCGGCGTTCTGGGAACGGGGGTCCCCAGACTTGCTCTGCTCATGCCTATGGCGTGGTTTCGAGTGGTGGCCCAAGACGCCCATCTTTCATCAACGCAAGACTCAAGACCCTCGCGAGGGGCCAAGCCTCGCGGGGCGGACGACACGAGGCTTCCTCAGGAGCGGCCTCGCCAGGCAGGCTCGCGAGGAGGCGGAGAGATCAAGGCAAGGTACCTCGCAAGGTACTCGTGACGCAAGCAATGACGATCGAGACCAGGAGGGCGCCAGGCGGGCGCCGGCCTGCGTGGTGTCCTTGTTTCCTCTTTGGTACAAAGGGGGCAAGCACATGCGTGGAGTACCGAGGCATCAGGCTAAGGTTGCCATTTCAGTGCAATAAGACCAAGACCAGCAGAGCGGCAGGATGGAGGTCACCATGGAGCCCAAGACGGCGTCATCACCAGTGCCATTGGCAGCCGAAGACCAACTTTAGTCAGGATAACTTGTACTAGATGTTCCCCTTCGAAATGGCCGTTGTTGGTGCCCTTCTCGCTCAATATTTGGGAAGAGGGCCAAGGCCTCTATAAATAGGGATAGCCACCATAGTAGAGGGGAGATCGGATCGAGTGCTCATTAGATCGAGAGGCGATTAAACTCACCCAAGTAGTTCATCGCACCAGCTCAAGAACACTTCTCGTGAGGCAGTTCATCCTTTGTACTGTTCATCATCAGCCTCTGAGGCAATCCACCACACCACACACTGGAGTAGGGTATTACACCACAACGGTGGCCCGAACCATTATAAATCTTGTGTCCCTCGTGTTGTCCATCTTTTAGCTTAGATTCTTGCGAGGCGATCGGACGTGGATCGGTAGGGGGAAGATCGTTGTGCGCACCCCAGAGTTCTAACCTTAAGGTCCTGCCGGAACCCCACATCTGATAGCGGTCGTGGGCGGCGAGGAACTCGGCGCGGTGGGATTCCATCACTTCCTTACCGGTTAGTGTGCGGCGCGGTGGCATGAACGGCGCTTGGTGACAGCTCTAGGGTGAAGTGGCCGGACAACCGTATAGTGCATTGGTTTGTCAAGAGCTCAAGGACAAAAGACGAAGGAAATTTGGATTCCCCTTCAATCCCTGTCATTTATTACCGAGTAAAATGCAATTACGGTCATCGAACTTCTCTTGATAGCTCACTTTGATCATTGTATACGAGATGTGGTGATTATACGGTCACTGGCTCTGCGTATAGCTTCGTATTTGTCTAGTTGACTAGTCAAACAGTCCGCATGCGCCTCACTAGCTCATGTTCCTTATCTATCTATGCGGGCCTACCTGTCAGTGGAGAAAGAAATACAAACCAAAATTATGCGTATGTGTGTAATCAAACCACGGACTCGGCGCTGCAACGCACACTCGTCAGCCAAATGAAAATGAAAAAAACTTTGCGTCAGACACTCATGCTCACACTGTCAAACCATGCTAATGCATGTACGTTGCCCTCTCAATCCAAGTCCTGCTCATGGCACAAGGAAAACGGCGAGCCCATCACCTGCGCGCCCCGACGGTGCCTAACATTATAGTTTAGACGTTTGATGGAGGCCTACGCGAACGCTGAGCATGTATTCACCTGGATCAACACCAACGGTCATACTCGGGAGCGCCTTGCTCATGTATACTCCTCATCCATCACAACGACAATCTATAAAACAGCCTAGCTAGAGAGGGTATTATGGTACGGAGTATGTACTATCGTGAGCCACTGATCATAGTGCCACTGCACACGAGTGTGTGTCTGATCGATTTGTCCATTATTCGTAAGTTATGCATGGTTGTGTGGTGTCTAATGGTGGTCGTCGAAGGCTAGCTGGCGACAAGAGTGGTTGCATGGACGCCTGGTTGTCAATACGTGCCGCATATGCTTCAAAGGCTCATCATCCATAAGTTCACATTTTACCACCACGCCAGCGTCTGACCCCCCCTGGCCTACCAAAACCCCTTCCATAGCTAGCGCACGCTTCCAGCTTGAAATGGTCACTGTCTCTCCGGAACGTCAATGCCGCATTCACCGGACTTAACTGCAGGTGCAATTGGTGTGTCACTGACATGCGGGCCAGATGCCCGTTGGGCCCACATGTCAGTAACACAACGCACCTGCAGTTAAGTCACTGAAGTAGCGCCGGAATTCACACCCGACGAACCTACTCCGGCGCCGCCGTCCATCCGTCCGCCGCGGCTCATTGCCATTCGCCCGCTATATTAACTTGAGCCCCAGCTCCCAGTCATAGCCAAAGACCCACAATTATTCTCCTTCGGTCCCTTCCTTCTGTCAGAACCACTCCAACCATGGCCTCCTAGCGCTCCAAAGCTCTCTTGGACGTACTGTGCAGGAGCAGACGAAGGACATCGGCGGCTCCGCTTCGGGCGCGCTCCAAAGCTCTCTTCGACATACTGTCGCATGAGCAGACGAAGGAGATCGCCGGCACCCCCCGGTCGCCCTCTGCCGTCATGACCATGAAGCCAACGCGCGTGCGCGGGCGCAGCCGGAAGCGAGGAAGAGTAGTACATGGTAGGTCGCCACCGCTCTGGTCTCGGGACGGTCACCGCTACTCCACTCAGTCGATGCCAAGCTTGGTGGGGTAAACATCGGCGGCCGATTAGCCGCTTGACGGCGACGTGGAGGCGGAAATCTTCAGAACCTTGTGCTCCGGAGGAGGAGGTTATCGAGGCGGATGAGGAGGAGGCAAAGGCAATGGCCGGCTTTCTGGGTTCGTGGCCGGACATGGTGGTCGGGCGCCGGCGATCATTTATATTAGGTTTACAGTAGGTTTTAGTACGGTTTATGTGAAATATGTAATCAATTTCGTCCAGTTTGTAGGAAAAGTTTTCAAAATTTAATGAATTTCATCCAATTAATTTGAAATTTTCTTTGTCTGCACGAATTTCGTTCGGTTAGTTCATATAGTTGTCGAAAGGTATGCGGGCAGCATCAGATGGCATCCATCAGTGTCCTCGGAGAGATGCTGGTGTAAATTTGTGCGCCAGCACTGGAGATGCCCTAACTATCATGCTATAATCGCTAACAGTGCTCCATTATTTGGCAGGGAACAATTATCCCTCGATCAAAATCAGATCCGTCTTGCTTCGCACTCCTCCCACGTAAGTGTGTAAACTCTTTCTTACATAAACATGGAGCTAGTGGACGGCACTGTAGCACATCATATCACTCAAACTAGCCCGCCTAACGCGTGGGAAAGCACCGCCCTCGTCATCTTGTTCTGGATTTCTATTGATCGATTGCACGAAAGTGTTACGCTTTGCAAGTTCTAAAGGAAAAGGCGACACACTTACGACTCGTATGCGTTGCACCCCCGACAGTCCTGCTCGCACGCCGCTCACCAGAGGGGACACGCGTTGTCTTGCAATTTCACTGACATGTGGGACTACAATTGAATAAAACGTCGATAGCCGAAATCTAATCGCTCGGCGGGCGTCGGCTGAGACGAGAGAGACGGGGGAGGGAGAAGAGATCACCCGCCCATCGCGCACGGACTCCAAGAAATATATGGTGATAATGTGAGGTGGGCCATGCGGGAGTCCGGACTGCTTCCAAGCCCGCTTCTGACCGCCCTAGCCCACCAGACCCCCCACCTCCCCCCGCGCGCTCCCCCTTATAGCAAGTAGTACCAGTAAAATACTAGGCTATAAGCCTGCTTATGTGGAGGAGAGAGAGGCATTGACAAAGTCAAGGAGTGGGCTCTGCAAGAGCCCGTCTCTACACGTGCTCCTAGGTATAAAAAAACTAATTCTACAAAAAAGAGGCATAAAAAATAATTGTGTCTAAAAAAAGAAAGGTAAAAAACATTAGAGGAAATAGATAGAGAGAAAGTGAGAAAAAGTTGTAACCTTATAGCCAACCTTATAGTCAACTGTATGGTAGTATTACATGAGGAAGGAGGGAGTGGTGCACATGCCAAGTTCACTGGCACTACTAGGAAAACCCTTACCAGTAGCGCTGTTTTTTTGCTATTAGTAGCGCGGGCGCGCTACTGCTACGGCGCTACAGCTATTTTGTAGCAGTAGCGCTTGTTTAGGCCATCGCTACTGGTATGTTCAGATACTAGTAGCGCGCCCCTGGAAAGCGCTACTGGTAAATGAGCGCTGCTGGTAATATTTTGGCCCGCGCCACTACTAAAATTTATATACATTTTTTCATATTTTGGTGTTGTACATGTTTAAACAGATATATCTTTGATACAATAACAACTCACCATGAACTAGTCTGTTTAAATAGCATATTCATTACCACTAGTCATCACCACCAAACAATGTTCGTCAATGAGACATCATATATATAACAAGTTGGTCACTAGTCATAATCACAACTCGTCATCCTCCTCATCAACTCTAACACATTGTAGCATATAATAACACATTCTACCTATGACCTACTCCTCTCATAGGACTTACTCTACCCTCTCTTAGGTAAAATATCATAAAACAAGATATGCATTGACTCTTCATTAAGGAAACTGGACTCTCCATAATGAAGAACGGAGATCATCCTATCTCGAATTCTTGGCCTACGCACAATGTTGCTTCCAAGTAGCTCTCTACGATGGTCTAAACATTTTTTATATCATGGCTTCCTCTCTTTTAGAAATCCAGTATGGACAGGAGTGATGTGGATACTGCGCCTGACCTGGCTGTGGTGGCCGTAAGCTCATAACATCAACACAACCTCTTGGCAACATCAAATGAGGCACACAATCAATCGGGATTTTCTGTTCAAAAACATAGTATAACTTCGTAGTTAGCAATGTAGTTTAGTTTTAGAAGAATTTATGTAAAAGATGCACGGATGTCATAATACTAGAAAATCTTACCATGCTATCTCCATTGATGTTACCGTAGCACACCGCGTGCACTAGTGGCACATATTGACCATAATTTTGAGGAATTCGATAATAGCTATTGTAGTTCTCAAGATCAGTAAAAAATGTGATAAGACCATCTTTCTCCTTATAAGTTAATTGTGCTTCATCATTGTAGTAGTAGGTTCTGCCTACCATCTTCCGTACATTTTTTTGAAGAAATGAAAATAAGCTGTCAATGGAAATAAGTTGTCAAATATTTTGAAATGAATAATATAAATTACTTAATAAATATGTTTGAGAAACTCACACAGCGGTAGAACTGGAAGCGTGTCAACAAGGACCCAAATGGTCATATTCTTTTCGTCGATGTCAGGATCACCAAGATTGAAGGTGAGAAGCATACCCTCATGAAAATCATACGCCTTGCAAAGGGCTTCCCAATTCAAGCAACCAAAATTGGACGAGTTCACAGAATTGTATAGATTTATAGCAAAATCATAACCATGATGGGTCCTTAGTTGAATTATCTTTGTCTCCATGCTTTCATTATCTTCAAAACCCATCTTCTCCAAGACTTAGCGTCTTGCATGGCATGGGATAAGCTAGTCGAATTGTAAAAGACGGAAATTACACGTTGAAGAAGCAGAGAAGTCGTGCAAAAATAACAAAAAACACTTGTCATCGTTGCGTACCGTTTCAGCATCGAAGGTCTCTTGGAGCTTGATGCTGAAGCGCCGACCTTCTACCAGCACTACTAGGAAAAGGCCTACTAGTGGCGCACCTGTTTTGCCTACTAATGGAGCACTACAGGTGCGCCACTAGCACCACACCATTAGAATTTTTTACTAATGGCGCACCACTGGTGCTCCATTAGTATCTGGTATACTGATGGCACACCAGGCAGTGCGCCATTAGTATATCCCACGGTGCGCCATTAGTATGCCTCCTAGGGGGCCATATTTACCCATGTGCTTTGGCTTACTAATGGCGCACTAGTGGATGATGCACCATTAGTGTCCTTTTTGCAGTGCGCCATTAGTGTGCTGAGTGGTGCACCATTAGTATAAATATTAGGGATTATTTTTTCTTTTCTGATATTTGCATAGGTTACAAAACATATTACTGCACAGAATATAGAGAGCACAACATATAAACAACAGATTTATCGAATACAATAGAAGATTAGTCTCAGAATACAATTCATAATATTAGTCTCCGAATTTAAAATACCGAACAAAGTTAGAACATTACAAGTCTCAAAACTGCGAGTAGCAAGTTTGCCTTCACATTACAAGTCGATATCGATCATCTAAACTACCATCACATAGAAGAGAGCTGCGGTCATCACGGTGACCATAATCGCGATGAAACTGGTCTTCATCCGGTTCCTCCAACGCTCCCTCCTCTCTCCCGCTAGATAGCACGCCAGATCTAACTTCCGCCCGCCCTAGTGGTGTACCCTTTGTAATCAAGTATCGCTGAACGGTGAACCTGTCTCCGACACTCCTCCCAGTCATCGTAGACTCCGGGAACCTTACCCTTGTACACGACATACGACGGCATCTCTATGCAGTAGCCAAGCAAAATGTTAGTAACAATTCATAGACAATACATAAGCAATATATAAGTATGCAACAAAAGGATCAGAAGAGAAAAGCAACACATTAATAGCATGATTCATGGTCCTACTAATAAATAGCATCGATTACATATAAGTTGAACGACTGTCCAAACCAAAGATACATACAAGTTCATTAAAGTTTAATATTACAACATGAGCCAATTGACATTTCAGAACTACATAGCATCACTACTTTCGACTCGACTCAGGGACCTGAGCATGGATGAAGCCGCCGTCTTTCGTGATGGTCATGAAATCGCGGGCGTTGTCAGCCTGCATTGGTAGCGTTGTTTTTGTCTCACTGTTGGACAGTTGAGATCTGAGGTAGAACTGCCCCGAGGTATAAAGGACATATTGATGGATGATTTCCGCAAACTCCGACTGGATGCGAAAGAATTCTTGTCTGATGTTCGTGTCCTGGATTGCCGACAAGCTTGTGGCCCAATCTTTGAGATTATTTGGTAGCAGAAGGTGATTATGGTCCCGTACGATCGCCCGCATGTGATGGAGGGCGTAGTAGGCATCCTTCTGACCGCCAGGTGGCTGCTTGACGCAGGGGAATGTTGTATTGTGGGTGAACACGTGCTTGCCGTACCTATGAACTGGCCTCTTGAAGGTTCCTCTAAATCTGGCGTAGCCGGGGAGAGCATCATCAAGAACTTTCTTGATATTTGTGTAGTCTATCTTCGACTCACGGTCTGGGTCGAAATACGTGGCCATGGAATATTTTGGGTTTAAGAGGATGAGTGTGCAATGTGTTTTACTGCACAAAACACAGAATGTTAGAAAAAAAAGAACGATCGAATCTAAGAAATCATATGTTACAGGGCGGTGAGGGGATGACTTACTCGGGAAAGTAAGGCACGAGGAAGTTACCCTTATCTGGGTTTGCCAGAATGACGCCTTCGAGGTGTGAACTCGCGACTTGCCGGTCCCCAGCGCTGCCCAAGATCTTGGCACGCATGTAGAAGGGGTCGACTATCATGATGTCCGGGGTCTTGTCTCTAATGATCCGCATCTCCATACTCAGCGAAAACAGCCGAATGAAGGTGTAGTGCAGCGGATGAAAGTTAAACATAGCGAAGATGCCATCAAACCGCAGTACGATCGTACCCCCGATGGTGCTATCCACAAAGCCCTTGACCTTTGGCACCTTGGCCATGAAAACCGGGTATGCCACATCATTCTGGGAGAGACACCGCTTCTCCAAAGAAAGAACACTGTCATGCAGACTCCGCATAGCACCGGTTGCAGCATTGAGCAGATTAGTCGGTAGCATCGCCCTACCCGCCACATGCACCCTCCTCGAGATATCCTTAGGTGAAGCTGGCCCGTCTTGAGCATGGATCGTACTCGGTGCCGGCTGGCTCGCACCGCTCTTGTTATTCTTTCATTTCCGTCTCTTCTTCTTCATCTACTGTAATGGGATCGATTTCTGCTCAGAGACCACCTTCTTGAGTGTGTTGGGGCTGATAATATTTCGCACCTTGGCTATCTGGGGCTTGGTGAAGGCGGCAGTTGGAGGCGTCTCCTGAGAACTGAACGCCAGATGACGCCTGTTGCAATTGGGTTTCTCCACGGTTCCACCTAGATCGCGGTCGTCTTTTTCAGGGTTGGGTTCTTGAGAAGGAGGCCCCAAGAACTCGTCACCGTACCCATGTTCGGCAAAGTACTTATCGACGTTGGTAAATGTACTGTCGTCATTGTCGTCATCGTCCGGATCCTGTGCCATATGCATGTCCAGAACCTGTGCCATAGGGATGTTCGGCATGTCCAGTAGCGTTGCGGCGGTCTTGCCATGGCTTGGCGCCGGCACGACTGGCGGTGTTGCCTATGGGGTCGTGTTCCCTGCCCCCAAACGAATCTGGCTCTTCGGCCAAAGCAGGGGCCAGCTTACACAGGCGCTGAGGGTCATGACATCATCTTCGTCGGCCCCAGTGGGTCGAATCAGAGGTAACAACTTGTCGTAGCCTAGCAGCACCCGAACCAGTTCAACCCTATACACGGTGGGTGGCATCGGATTACCGTGGAACACGGGGTTACCCGGTTGAACGATTCTGCCCTTGGTGATATCGATCAATTCACCGCCCACGAAGTGCAGGAGAGTGCATGGAACGTCGGCGGCGCCCTGCGAAAACATGTAGGGCATCAGGGATGCCTAGTCAAAGGCAAGGAGATGAAGTCATCGGCCGAGAGGCTTAGTTACCGTGATGGTGTCGAGCTCGGCTAATGTCGAGGCACCGCCAATGGCGGGCGTGCAACTAATGGAGGGGACTCTTGCTTCCGAGGTTCTGGCCGGCGTACACCCGGGTGCATTAAGCTCCAATGCCCGTGCTGGCGCCGGAGACACGAATACCGCCTCCGCCGGAGACACCAATGGCGCCGCCTGCATGTTGTGCGAGTTGCTGGCCGTGAAGCTGGGAACCAGGGGCGGCCCCTGTTGGCCGCCCGCAATCCACGTCGTCAGCCCCTTAATCAAGGTAGGAACAATGGCGGTGAGCGTCGTTCCCAGTTGTTGTTGCACTTGCTCTTGGACAATATCCGGAATCCGCGCCACATGTGCCCTGAGTTCTTGAACCTCCCGCGACTGGCTTTCTGAGATGGTCTTTTTCTCCTTTCGCCCACCAGCAGTATAGTATGACGATCATTTTGTGTACAAGCCTTTGCCGGCCAGACGACCAGCTGACGACGGCTTACTGAACCTATCCTCGTTTTTCATTACATTCAACGCCCTATTTAGAGTGTTGTCCCAAGGGGAGCTCTAAGACGACCCCGCGCTACTGCTTTCGGTCTCCTGCGGAAGGAATGTGAACCATTTAGAAATTTGGCTTCATTAATTAGAATGCAACCATATGGAGCTAATTCCGCGGGGGTGTATTCCTTACCAGAACACGCTCAAGCGCCTTGGTCTTCGGATCCATGGTAAGCTCCTTTGTTACCGGGTCCTCCTTGTACCGGGCCCTGACATAGTTCTTGGTCTGCTTGTCATGGTATTTCTCGAAGCGGGGAGGTAGGCCTTGCTCGGCACGCTCCGCGTCCTCCTTGTCCCATATAGGCTCCTCCACTCTATAACCGCCGGGACCGAGTTGGTGGACCCCTAAGTTCAACTCCCGCATTTCTTTCCCCCACTGACTTGATTCCACGGTTGCGCTACTCTCGCACTTGATCTTGAACTCCTTGTAGTCATCTTCGCTGATCGAAGGATTTTTCGCCTTGATCTTCTCATAACTATCACCTTTGTCAATCATTTTCTTCACCGCGCTGCTCCAAGTAGACAGGTCCGTGCTCATCCTCGTGAGGGCGGCACTGTTCACTTTATTCCCTGAGAGGCATGTGTTTGCAAAGTTAGCGGGGAACTTGTATCGTTCGTGCAGCTTCGTAAAGAGGAGGCTGCGCAAACTCCCTCGGCCCTTATGCCTTAGGTTCTTGGTGTTGATCGAGATGGTGCTCCGGAGAATGCACCCAAGATGAACCGAGTACCCCTTGACTAATTATTTGGGCGCCGTTGGATGCCCATCAGAGTTCACTTTAGTAAATTCCTCCTTGACGGTGTCGAGCACGTTCGGGCGCCGATCCTTCTGTTGCCTCTTTGGTTGGCTGCCATCTGTGCGTGCGCTGCCATCATCAGTGGTGGAATCCTCGGCGGCACCATCAGTGGTGTCATCCCCTACGCCACTATGGGTTGTGTAGTCAGGATCGGTGTCTTCCGCGGCGTCCTCATAGCTGTGAGGTTCTTCCTCCATCTCCTGGGACAGCTGCCAGAACTGCTTGCCCGAACCGCCGGCCTCATCGTTGTGGGCCATGTTTCGCTCTAAATAGGAAAAAAGTTTGGTCAAAAAGTTGGTTATTGTCAAGGAACAAGATCATGGTCTCATCATTTAGGGTTTGTCGACATCGAGGCATCCTTAAAGCTAAGCTTTTATCATTTAGGGTTTGTCAACGCCGAGGCACCCTAAAAGCCTAAGCTTTCATCATTTAGGTTTTTATCGACACCGAGGCACCCTAAAAGCCAAGGTTTTATAATTTAGGGTTTGTCGACGCTGAGGCACCCTAAATGCTAAGCTAAGTTTTCATCATTTAGGGTTTATCAATGCCGAGGCACCCTAGGTTGACTGATATATATGGGTATCTTCTAATAATATACCCTATCAAGAAAAGGGGAGGAGAATTCTAAGTTGGGCCTAATCACTTGGCTCTATTGCCACCTATGGTTTAATGCAGCAAGAATAAAGGGGCAGTTGATCCTACTTAATTAAGTACTAAGATACCCCGGCCCATGCATTAGTCGCAAGTACCCCATATGTCCTATTTTTAGCAAAATCATGCTAAAATTCACGGAAAATTTGAGCATGACCTTTGCTGAAAATAGGACATATGGAGTACCCGAATTTTTGGAACGGAAGTTAATCGACATTCCGCAAACTCAAGGGCCTCTCGGGTACAGAAGAGCATCACAAGTTGACAAAATTTCCAAGTAGTACAGCAAGAAGAAGACAAGTAGTACCAATGAACATATAGTCCAAAGACATTCTGAATTTCGATAAATGACAAAGAAGTTAACTCATGCCGACAAAGAACAAACTTATAACAACATAAATGAAATTGCAGTTCCAAGTGGGTATGAGAAATAATAAAACCAGATAAATGATTTTGTTTGCTCCACTTAACAAAAATAAAGAAATGATTTTGTTCAATACATCTGGTAAGCTGCACACTGTCTAATATGTGTCATAAATGACAAAGCTGCACACTGTCTATTATATGTCATAAATGACACTAAGATCTCATTACACTCTACATATGCAACATCTATAGAAAGAGACCATCAGTAATATTCAGGTACGTCACAAAAATCAGTGTTAGGCATGCAAAGATCCCCCACCACATCCTCGAGCTAGCTACCTACATCGAGCAACTAAACATACCAACTTTTACAGAAAGACCACACATGAATGTCACTTAACTAAACCAAGTTTGAGTCCAACTTTTACAGAAAGACCACACATGAACAGAGTCATATCACAACAACAATCAAACACGACTACAATCGCAGACCAACATCACATATCAACCAAACACAGACCAACAGGACCCAAAGCATAATGATAATAATAACCTATGTACAGAACCCAAAATTCCCGTCACCAACACAATCTTCACATATACCCACACTGCATACACCCTAGTAACATGGTAACCTACCAAGAAGGCCCATCGTGGCTGGTCAGGGTGGTTAGTAGCAGTGAAACACGCCAACTACCGAGCCCCACATGCATGACTAACAACAAGCATTTCAGCCTTATACTAAAGTGAGTTTTATAACCAGTAAACCGTGACTAATAGCAAGCACACAAACTATAACCCAAGTTTAACCGTTTAGTCACTTGAAAGAACTGATATTTGTCCTCCTGAAATCTACGACATGAAACTAGCCACTGATTTGAGGCAAAAGGGGCCAGAATTATGTGCATGGCTAAATAAAAGTAAAACCAGTGTGATTTTCACATCCAGGAACTACATTGTTCGTCATCTAAGTAAGAAAATGTACGACCTTAAAGGACACTTTCATATTTAATTAGAAATAGTTTGATGAATTGTTAACACTTTGTTTTTTCTAAAAGTATCTACTAGTCGAATGTAACAACATCTTCATACAGTAGCAAAGATCACAATACCAATAGAACCAATATATGAACAAAAAAAATCTGGCATCATTCATCCATGTAACAAATTAAAAAAGCAATACATTCATCCATCTATCCAACTAACACATCGATTCATCCATATATGCAACAAATATTTGCAACTATCCAATTTATATAGCTAAAAAAGAAGAACAAAGAGTTGGGACAGAGAGGATGGCTCACATGGAGGAGTGGAGGACTAGATGAGTGGTGGGCACTTGGGCTATGGCTTCGGGACGGAGGCGCCGTGGGCAGCCGGTGCAGAGGGGCGCGACGGCGGCTTCCTGTTGTCCCCGCTGCGGCAGAGGGCAGAGGGGCAGCCGGTGCAGGGGGCTGCGGAGGATGGCTGGGCTGCGGCGGGAGTGGGTACTGGCGGCGGCGAGTACCGGGACGGCGGCGGCGAGGTCCGGGGCGTTAGCGGCGAGGTCGGCGGCGGCATTGGAACCCTATTGCGCGGCCCTTCTCGAGGTAAGCCCAAGAAGTCAGACCAAGGGCGCGCGGCAGGCACGAGCCATGGAGAAGTGAGGGCGCGGGGGAGGGGAGGTAGGGGGCTTACTGGGGAGGGCTGGGAACGGCGTGGGGTCGCCGGCGATCTCCACGGCCGAAAGAGGAAGAAGGGGTCAGGGACGACGCTTCGGGGCTCTTCTGGTCGCGTGAGCCGTCGGGGAGGACGAGGATGACGCGTTGGTGCTTCTGGGATCAGCGGTAGAGCGAGGGGAGCACGGTGGCGTGGCTATGGCATCGGGGGACGATGACCGGGCGACGGAAGGAGGGAGGCGGGGGCGGAGGGGGTGTGAGGGTGTGGTGAGGGGGGGGAGTGGATCTGGCGAGGGAGGGACGAAGGGATCGGGCGAATTAGCTAGGGGGGAAGATTAGTAATGGCGCACCCCCTAGCGGTGCGCCATTAGTATGTTTTTTGATAGCAATGGCGCACACCCTGGTAGTGCGCCATTAGTAATCTTCTTTTGGATAGCAATATCGCACCCCCTAGAGGTGCGCCATTAGTATTTTTTTGATAGCAATGGCGCACCTCCTGGTAGTGTGCCATTAGTAAGTTTTTTTAGGATTTTTTGTTGCCTAGCGGAGGGCCGGCGGCGGCGGTGGAGCGGGCCGGGGGAGGGTGCGGGGGGTTGTCGGCGGCGGTACAGTGGAGCGGGGAAGGGTGCGGGTGGTCGGCGGCGGCGGTGGAGTGGGCCGGGGGAGAGTGCGGGGGGTTGTAGGCGGCGGTACAGTGGAGCGGGGAAGGGTGCGGGTGATCGGCGGCGGCGGTGGAGCGGGGGAGGGTGCGGGGGGTTCATTTTTAGTTGCATTCATTTTTGAATTGGTAAAACATTTATTTATATGAAAAAATTTCATCAAATTTGAAAAAATATTCATGAATTCAAAAAGTGCCAATGACATTTAAAAATATTCATTTCAATATGTCGAAATACAATCGAGAAATATAGGCTACGATGTAAATACAATCGATCTTAGCTAGCTATCTGTTCACAATCTTCTTGCCCTTATTTTTTGTAAATGGAGTTCTTCTCTTGAACGGACGTCCTTTAGGTAGGGTGGTCCTGCTTCTTCTTGTGGTGTATGCTGGTACTTCATCGTCGTCGTCATGTTCCATCTTCGGGTCGCCGTACTTGTCGAAGTCTTGCTCATTGGCTACTCCACCCATTCCGATGATCTTCCTTTTGCCTCTCCTCACGACAACACGACTGGGCTTTGACGGGACGATAATGAAGAAGCATTGGTCCACTTGGGAAGCCAGTACCCATGGCTCATTTTTTGCGGTGACGTTTGCGCCCACGGTCTTGGATTTGACTTCGGGTATAACCATGGTGGTGAAATACCGGTCTTCTTTTATGACGCTCTTGGCCCATCTGACACGGAACATTGGGACCTTCTCTCCAGTGTAGCTCAGCTCCCAGATCTCCTCGATCCTTCCGTAGTATCTGTCCTTGTCGTTACTGGTGTAGGATTCCATCGTTACCCAAGTGTTCTGATAATCATCGCTCTTCATGTCCTTTCCCTCGGTGTAGAATGTGTAGCCATTGATATCGTACGCCTCATACGTCATCAGGTTATGCTCGGCGCCCTGTGACAAGGCGAATATGAGTTGTTCTTCCGCGGAAGAATCCTCATGTAAAGGGTACGACAAAAGCTTCTGCTTGAACCAACGCATGAAACATGAGTTGTGCTCTTTGATTATATCTCCGTCCTTCCTCTGTTGGCCTCGGTCACTGTACGTCTTCTCAATAAAGCTTTTGTGTTCTACCACCCAAGGATCGACCACGTCTATGTGTTGTAGCGCGACTAGGTTTTCTCTTTGAAAGTCGGTGAGTCGACCCTCGAAGTCGACATGCATTTTGGCGACCTCAAGGAGACCCCATCCAGCGAGCCCGCCGAGGTGACTATCGACGGGCGCAGACCAACGGGTTCTCGATGCCTAGATAATTAAATGCAAGAGGAGATGCACTCTTAGGTCGAAAGCCCCGCTATGCTTCCTCTCGACGTGACATGTTGCGAACGATCCTTTGATGACACCATTCATCCTTTCGAACGGCATCATGCTGTGCAGGAACGCCGCCCGAAGTTGATGATGTCCTCCACGATATGGACCAGCAGATGCACCATAACGTCAAGAATGAGGGCGGAAGTATATCTCAAGCTCGCATAGTATCACCACGATCTCTTCCTCGTAGCCTTCGAGTTGCCTCACGCGAACCGACTTCGAGAGATGACGCGAAAAATTTGCATAGGCCAAATAGCGTTTCCACGGACGTGCACGCCCATGATCCCATGGATTGCAATCGAAGTATCTGCGTCATCAGCACGTGATATCGTGAGACTTCATCCCGCTGAACTTCGCTTCATCGAGTCTAGGTATCCGCTTATCTTCCCAGCAGAATCAGAAGGAAGTTTTACTCCCACGAGGCAGGTGAAAACTGATCGATCTCCTCCTGACTTAGAGTGAAGCACGCGGGAGGGAAGTCATTTCCGGTCTTCTTGGCCTTTTTGCCTTTGCGACGACTTTCCGTGTCTTGCTTCGCCTCATCATCATCATCATTAGCATGAAGCTCCTCCCTGATGCCCATTGATTTCAAGTCTGCCCTTGCTTTCAGCCCACCTTTGGTCCTCTCTGGCATGTTGAGCACGGTACGAAGCAGACTCTCGCTCACGTTCTTCGTGATATGCATGACATCAAGGCTTTGAGGCACACGGTGGATCTTCTAGTATGGCAAGTCCCAGAAAGCAGACCTCGTTTTCCATACCTTCAGCAGTGGCTCTGGCACCCTTCACTTCTTTCTTGGCTCTGGCGCCTTTTGCTTCTTTCCCGGTAGTGGGCAATCTTTCCAATTTTTCAACAACTCGTCTATTTCCTCGCCGCTCCTCGTACGCGGGCGTCTTCGGGGTTCGGTTTCACCATCGAACAGATCCTTGCGTTTCCTCCATGAGTCATCGTCACGAAGCCACCTTCGATGTCCCATGAACACGGTTTTTGAAGACCCAGGAACTCTATCTAGCTAGCGATACGCTCATCATCCATGCACTGACGATCCGGAAAATCCGTGGACCACCTGCCCCGCGACATATCCGTAACCGAGATAGTCCTGCACCATCGTGAGCAGTGCGGCTCTCATAGGGAAATATTCTTTCTCTATGGTGTCCCACGTATTGGCTGGCATTTTCCACAGCTTGTCTAGCTCCTCTTTCAAAGAGCCCCGGACATGATTGATGTCATTCCCTGGTTGTTTCGCCCTTCAATTAGCATACTCATGTGAATGTACTTCCTCTTCATGCACAACCTGGGGAAGGTTGTACATCCACACAAACACAGGCCAAGTGCTATGTGTGCTTCTCGCTGCCAAACGGATTGACTCCATCGGTGCTTGCGCCAAAGACGATGTTCCTTGGATCCTTCCCAAATTCGGTGTTCAAAGTTCAGCGCGCACACCGCTCCCATCCTTAGGGTGACTCAGCATCTTGTCTTTTTATTTATCTCCGGATCATTTGCATCATCTTCTCGCTTCTTCTCCTCCCTATCCGCGTGCCAACGCAGGAGCTTTGCTACCTTAGGGTCCGCGAAATACCGCTGCAGACGAGGAGTTATCGGAAAGTACCACACCACTTTTCAAGGAGCTTTCTTCCTCTTCTTGTATCGAGTGATGCCGCACACCGGACATATGGTAGACTTCGCGTGCTCGTCCCGATAAATGATGCAATTGTTCATGCACACATGGTATTTCACGTGCGGTAAATCCAGAGGACACACGATTTTCTTCGCCTCGTCGAAACTGGTTGGGCACTTGTTCCCCTTGGGTAGACGTTCGTGCCAGAATGACATGTTCTCGTCGAAGCATGCGTCGGTCATTTTGTGTTTTACCTTCATCTCCAGAGCCATGAGCGTTAGTTTCAGTCGGGTATCCTTTGGCCTGCATCCTTCATACAATGGAGTAACCGTGTCTATCTCCAATTGATCCAGCTTGGCTTTCTCTCGGACGGCAGCTCTTGCGTTATCCGTCTGCTTGAGAAGCAGCTCTTGAATATGAGGGTCCTGCACCCAGCCCATCGATGGTCCATCGTCGTCTGCTCCGGCATCTTCATCTTCATGATCATGCGCTTCGTCTGCTCCGGCATCTTCCTCATCATCATGTCCGGCTTCTTCTACATGATGACTGTGCACTACATCTACTGCGTGATCATGTCCTGGAGATTCTTTGTCTTCTAGCCCACCCTCGCCGCGGTTGTCTTGCTCCTCATTTCTTGCCCGGCCCCCATGTACGACTTCATAATCATCTTCATCACCTTGCCACCGATAGCCATCCATGAAACCACGCAAGAGCAGGTGGTCCTGCACCTGTACGGAATCCGGGTCCATAAGGCTCCTCAGCTTGCATCTTCGACACAAACATCTTATCTCCGTCCCGTTCTTTTGAAGCATCTCGGCCTTTGCGGAGCTCAAAGACCTATTCACGATACCTTCGGTCATCGTGCGGACCATGGTCGCCTGCGGGGTAGAGGAAAATGATATTTTAGAACCAAGAAAAAATTTGGCATGACTTTGCCTAAAAATAGGACCAAAAAGAATACATAGTGCCAAAATTCTCGCCGAAACGGAAATGAATCAACATTCCGGCAAAATATTGGCAACTATCGCATTTCAAATACCAGTACCTGCAAACACAAACATATATGCAACACCACAAACATATGCAACACCACAAACATACATAGATCTAGCTAGGCCATGAAAAGTGCATCTGCACGTTGTTGGAGGGAGAGAAAAAGTAGATCTACAACATAAAGAAAGCTTTCCCCTTACTTACCTATCAAAAAAGGTAATTTAACCACTTAATTTGGATGAATCTATTGTGCAAATGAGGTGAGGAGGAGGAGGCACCCGAGACAAGCTTGGAGGAGGAGGTGGAGAGAATGAAGTGGGGAAAGTGAGTGTGTAGGTGGCTGTCCAAAATATCTAGTTGGTCCCAGGTTACTAATGGAGCACCACCTACAAATGCA
Source organism: Aegilops speltoides (assembly GCA_021437245.1). NCBI lineage: Eukaryota > Viridiplantae > Streptophyta > Magnoliopsida > Poales > Poaceae > Aegilops > Aegilops speltoides. The sequence goes on from CM038147.1 coordinate 240,197,146, forward strand.
CCATTAGTAACCTTGGTTACTACTGGTGCGCCATTAGTAGTTTTGCAAAAAAAATAGTAGTGGCGCACTGTGTGGCTGGTGCGCCATTACTAGTTAAAACTAGTAATGGCGCACTGTGCCCTGCTGCGCCATTAGTATTTTTGGAAAAAAATTTGTTATTAGTGGCGCACGATGGGTCTGGTGCGTCATTAGTGTCTATCACACTAATGGCGCACCAACACATGGTGCGCCACTGCTATATAGTAGTGGCGCACCACATGTCTGGTGCGCCATTAGTGTCCATATCATCTATAGCCCTTTTCCTAGTAGTGCAGGTGAGGCCTGTCACACAGACCACGCTCATCTTCGTAGTAATTGCACATAGCGTATTCCCTTTCGTCATCAGACATTTCCTAATAGGTAATTAATAATCCATTATCGAATACATATATAGTAGTTTGTAGCAAAGATCATCATATAACAACTAGAACACCTAAAATTTTTAGTTTGTAGTAGTTTGTAGCAACGATCATCATCGAACCTAGTTTCTAGCAAAGATCATCATATAATCCATCATCGAATACATATATAGTAGTTTGTAGCACAAACCACGCTCATCTTTTGCATTCAATAAGCAAATAACTAATAGGTAATTAATAATCCATCATCGAATACATATATAGTAGTTTCTAGAAAAAATCATCATATAATATCACTAATAGATATCGAATAATAGCTCCTCTAGGTTCAGTGGGCCGTGGTGGACAACCAAAGAGATGGAACCATCACAAGATCATAGCTCCGGTGAGATCGCCATAGAATCTGCCAGGTATTGGAGAACCTGCCGTTCGCCATGAATACCAAGTAGCGCTGGACGTGCGCGTTCTCCTTCATGACACGGTGCTGTACCGCCTGCGCGGGGGACTCAAGCCTCTACACTAATGCAGGCCCACGTGACCGCCACCAAAGAAGCTTTGGGTTGATGACGGGCTGGCTCTCGGGTTACGCCACCAAGGTAGCACAACCCAAGAGAGCAAGGCGGAGCCCGATCCGGACATGGCCCCTCGGCTCAAGCAGGAGTCCTCCGCCGAGTCGACGACGAGGATGCGGGATAGGCATCATCGACGTCGATAACAAAATGCTTAATTATGAAAAAAAATTATAAACACTTAGCAAAATCCGGCATGACCTTTGCTAAAAGCAGGGCATATCGAGCGCCTGAAATTTGCCAGAAAGTAAACGAATCGACATTTCTGGCAAAACATAGGCCACTGGGTTAAACAACTAAGATTGTGACATCTTCAAAATATTACATAAATCCACTTCAAATTTGCATATAATAGGAATAATTGTTTTTACTAAAAAAAATAACAACAAATGTGATAGTTCAAAATATGATCCTAAGATTAACTAGCTAGGGATCATACTACATTATCCTAAGATTCATACTACATTATCCTAAGATTAACTAGCTAGGGTTCATAGTACATTATCCTAAGATTAAAAAACTAAGATTAAACACCTAACATTAAGCAACTAAGATTAAAAACCTACATTATCCTAAGATTCATCCTACATTATCCTAACATTAATGTGACGCCCGGATAATTAAGCTACAGTAATACCCTGCTAATGATGCCACGTCACCACGATCCCTATTGCTAATCTCGCGTTAGTTGAGAACCGATCCAAATTCAAATTTGAAGTAAAGGAAAACATCAAAAGTTTTTCAAACATTAAAACTAAAATGTTCGAGAGGTGACATATAATGCATAGGTAATTATGGTGATGAAGCCACATTTGTATAAAATATGTAAATGCTCCAAAATAACTAAAACATTGGCTATAACAATTAAATTAGTACCTTTTGTAAATATTAAATTGTTAAACTATTTTATTTGGGGTCCAAGCTTTTTGTGGCAGAGGGCTAGACCATGACACTAATTTAGGAGTTAAATATAGTATTTTATAAGACTATACTAAATCAAAAACTAAGGTAAATCAGAAAAGGAAAATAAGTAAAAAGAAAAAAGAAACACAAATAAACAAAACCAAAAGACATAAAGACCCCCTGCTGGATCAGAGCCGGTGCCACCAGCTAACAACCGCCGCCAGCCCCTGCCTATACCCCATGGGGGCACCGAACCCTAGCCCCACTACCCCCACTCCCCCACATCTCTCTCTCGCCCCTCCTCTTCCCCGATCCCTCTCGATCGGGCAAGAATCCCTTGTTGTCCCGACACTCACCGACGACCATCGCCCGACACCGAGCCGCCCGCCACCTCTACGTCATCACCCTGGGCCTCGGCGCCCCGTCCTTGCCCCGTGCCGCTGCCTCCAATGTCCCCGTGCTGGTCACAACTTCGCCACCGACCGCGCCCTTGCCGCCCTGGTCGCCCTGACGCCGTCGCCAACCACCACCACATCACCGGCGCCACAGCGCCATCGCCCGATGCCTCCCGGAGCTACATCGCCGTCGCCGGATCTCGCTTCCCCGACTCCTCCCCGAGCCATGCTGCCCTTGACCTTAAGGTTCCGCGGTGAGGCCCCCGGCCTCCCTTCCTCTCTGCTCCTCGCACCATCCTGCGGTCATGCACGCGCCGCCCGGTGCTCGTGCTCGCGGTGAGCACGCGCAGACAGCGCTAGCTCGCCCGTGGTCCGCGCTGCCGTCGCCTCGGCGCTTGCGCTTAGGATGCGCGCGCCACGCCCGGGTTACCTCCGGTGCTTCGGCGCTTGCCTTGCTCCTCCCTTTTGCCCGCCGTGGCATCACCGCTACCACGCCGGCGCCGCACCGGCGTTTTCCCCCTCGTCGTGGCCTCGATTGGCCGCCTCCAATCCGGGCACCCGCAACCGCATGCCCCGCGCCTGCTAACGCTGCCCACTTGCTTCGCGTTCGCTAAGGCCCATAGGGTTTATAATAAAGGGGGCCCCACCCCCGTAACGATTAAAAAAATAAAAAAAATGAATCAATAAAATTTATAATTAATTAATTAAGTTAATTTATCCTATTAATTAATCTGATTAACTTGTTAGTTTAATTAAAACAGTAATTATTTTAGCTAAACCGTAATTAAACTAATCAGAGTATGACAGGTGGGTCCCACTGGACCCACACGTCAGTTTGACCAGTCAACACCTCTGTTGACTGCTGACGTCATGCTGACGTCATGATGATGTCAGCATGCACTATTCTGGATAATGTTGAATTAAATTAATTAAATAAATTCTAAAAATGTTTTAAAACTTTATAAATTAATATAAAATAATATGTAACTCGGATGGAAAAACTTTGTACATGAAAGTTGCTCAGAACGGCGAGCCGAATCCAGATACGCAGCCCGTTCGTCCGCCACACATCCCTAACACATTGAACGTGCAACTTTCCCCTCTAGATCACCTGTCCAAAAACGCGGAACACCGGGGATACTTTCCCGGATGTTTCCCCCTTTCGCCGGTATCATCTACTATCGCATTAGGGCAGACCTAACACCGTTCATTGTCATGTTGTGCATCGTCATGCTTATGTTTGCATTGTATTTACTTCCCCTTCTTCTCTCCGGTAGACTACGAGACCGACGCTGCTGCTGCCCAGTTCGATTACAGTGTTGACGACCACTCCTTCTTGCCTGAGCAACCAGGCAAGCCCCCCTTTGATCACCAGATATCGCTTATTCTACTCTCTACTGCTTGCATTAGAGTAGTGTAGCATGTTACTATTTCGAATAATCCTATTCTATTGCATAGCCTGTCATTGTTGCTACATCTGTTGATACCTTATCTGCAATCCTAAATGCTTAGTATAGGATGCTAGTTTACCATTAGTGGCCCTACATTCTTGTCAGTCTGCCATGCTATACTCGGGCCGTGATCACGGGTATATACTATACATACATACTATACAGATGGTGACTAAAGTCGGGTCAGCTCGTTGAGTACCCGCAAATGATTTCGATGTGGGGGCTGGAAGGACAGGTGGCTCCATCCCGGTAGAGGTGGGCCTGGGTTCCCGACGGCCCCCGACTGTTACTTTGAGGTGGAGCGACAGGGCAGGTTGAGACCACCTAGGAGAGAGGTGGGCCTGGCCCTGGTTGGCATCCGTGGTTACTTCATAATAACACGCTTAACGAGATCTTGGTATTTGATCTGAGTATGTCCACTAGCCTATACGCACTAACCAACTACGCGGGAAAGATATGGGCACTCGACGTCGTGGTATCAGCCGAAGCCTTCGTGACGTCAGCGACTGAGCGGCACGCGCCGGATTGGAACGTAAGCCTGCTCTTGTATTAAGGGGGCTAGTTCTGCTTCCGGCTGCCCTCACAACATGCAGGTGTGCAATGGGCGATGGGCCCAGACCCCTGCGCCATAGGATTTAGACCGGCGTGCTGACCTCTCTATTGTGCCTAGGTGGGGCTACGACGTGTTGATCTTCCGAGGCCGGGCATGACCCAGGAAAGTGTGTCCGGCCAAATGGGATCGAGCGTGTTGGGTTATGTGGTGCACACCTGCAGGGAAGTTTATCTATTCGAATAGCCGTGTCCCTCGGTAAAAGGACGACCCAGAGTTGTACCTTGACCGTATGACAACTAGAACTGGATACGTAATAAATCACACCCAGACAAGTTCCACAGACAACCCGGTGATCGCTTTTCCACAGGGAGACAAGGGGAAGATCGCCGGGTAGGATTATGCTATGCGATGCTACTTGGAGGACTTCAATCTACTCTCTTCTACATGCTATAAGACGGAGGCTGCCAGAAGCGTAGTCTTTGATAGGATTAGCTATCCCCCTCTTATTCTGGCATTCTGTAGTTCAGTCCACCTATATGGCCCTTTACACATATACCCATGCATATGTAGTGTAGCTCCTTGCTTGCGAGTACTTTGGATGAGTACTCACGGTTGATTTTCTCCCTCTTTTCCCCCTTTCCCTTCTACCTGGTTGTTGCAACCAGATGCTGGAGCCCTGGAGCCAAACGCCACCGTCAACGCAGCGACTACTACTAATCGGAGGTGCCTACTACTACGTGCTGCCGACGATGACCAGGAGTAGTTTAGGAGGATCCTGTGCAGAGGCCCACGCCTCTTCGATCTATATCCCGCTTTGTGCTAGCCTTCTTAAGGTAAACTTGTTTAACTTATGTCCGTATCAGATATTGTTGCTTCACGACTCATCTATGATCGAGCACTTGTATTCGAGCCCTCGAGGCCCCTGGCTTGTATTATGATGCTTGTATGACTTATTTTATTTTTATAGTTGTGTTGTGATATCTTCCCGTGAGTCCCTGATCTTGATCGTACACGTTTGCATGTATGATTAGTGTTCGATTGAATCGGGGGCGTCACAAGTTGGTATCAGAGCCGACTTCCTGTAGGAATTCCCCTTCCACACTCCTTGGCCAAAGTCGAGTCTAGACATTGTAAAACTGTTTTACTAACATGGCTGTGCGGCCCATGGGCCCACGTCGCCATTTGGGTGGTATTAGGATATTTTTTTCCTCGACCTATACTCTGGGACTCTGCCATCTCTTCTAATCGGGTTAAATGGTTTTGCTAACTCTAACTCTAGGTTCTCGTAACTATTTCTCCCGGAGAGCCCTCATTCTGGAAGATCACCTGCTTCGTCAGAAGATTCTGAGGATATCCCTCGATATTTTCCTGAGACCCTTGTGCTCATCGCCTTTGCAATTCATTGCCACCGATATATCCCCATGGATATCTGCATGCACTTGTCATTCTCTTGATCATTCCTAGTTGCTCTTGTTATTACAAGATGTCCTGAAATACTCTCTGATATTCCGAGAATCCTTTGAGCTTACCGCCTTGTAGTTCTTGCCCCATGAATACCCTTACAGATAATTTCTCGCACTTACCGAGTATCCGCCCATCCCTAGTTGTTTGTGTGTTTCACTAAGTTCTTCGAAATAATATTCAATCTTCCGAAATCCTTAGCAGCTTATTGCTCTTGAAATTCTTGCTTGCTTGCATTATGGTTAATCACATAAGTATAGTAATCTTATCGGCATCCTTTGTCACTATCATTTTGAGCCTATTGATTCAATATGTGCGGACACAGGTAGTCATCATGTTATCCTTTTTAAGGTTATCTTTCTGGCTCAGGCGTCATTCCAGACATGAGTTGGTTCTCGGCAATTCAAACTTTTATTTATTGTCAAACTTATCCACCCTTGATCAGAGCGTCTGCTTCTGATCCTTCGTTTTGGAAACCATAATTTCTTTCTATTTAAGCATCAGACTAATCAGGTGATTATTGAATCGGATGCCTCTGCAATCTTCTTCCTCTGAGTGAGTACCGATACTCACATCAGCTTCCTTGTGGATCGCCCGATCCTTTGTTGGATTTTTATCCGACAGTGCCCTTCATAGTCAATCACCTTGTGAGTCCTTCCCCTAATACATAATTGTTGGGGAACGTAGAAGAAATTCAAAATTTTCTATGCAACACCAAGATCAATCTATGGAGATACTAGCAACGAGAGAGAGGGGAGTGCATCTTCATACCCTTGAAGATCGCGATGCGGAAGCGTTACAAGAACGTGGATGAAGGAGTCGTACTCGTAGCGATTCAGATCGCGGTTGATTCCGATCTAAGCGCCGAACAACGGCGCCTCCGCGTTCAACACACGTGCAGCCCAATGACGTCTCCTATGCCTTGATCCAACAAGGGCAGAGGGAGAGGTTGGGGAAGACTCCATCCAGCAGCAGCACGACGACGTTGTGGTGGTGGAGGAGCGCGGTACTCTAGCAGGGCTTCGCCAAGCACTACGAGAGACGAGGAGGGAGAGAGGTAGGGCTGCGCCTTGGGAGAGAGAGACTCGTGTGTTGGGAAGCCCCAAAACCTCCACTATATATAGGGGCAAGGGGAGGGGAAGGCGCCCTATGGTTTTCCCTAGGGGGGCCGGCGGCCAGGGCAGATGAGATCTCCCCTTTGGGTGACTTGGCCCCCAAGCCAGGAGGTGGGAACCCTGGATGGGGCGCCCCAAACCCCCTGGTCACGTGGGAATAGGCAAGGGGGAGCACAGCCCCTTAGTGGGCTGGTTTGCCCCCTTCCCTTGGCCCATGAAGCCCCCCCAACACTTGCCGGGGCTCCCGAAACACCTTTCGGTCATGCTGGTCATCACCCGGTACCTCCGAACACTTCCGACTCCAAAACCCTTCGTCCAATATATCAATCTTCACCTCCGGACCATTCCGGAACTCCTCGTGACGTCCGGGATCTCATCCAGGACTCCGAACAACATTCGGTAACCGCGTACATCTATTCCTTATAACCCTAGCGTCATCGAACCTTAAGTGTGTAGACCCTACGGGTTCGGGAGATACGTAAACATGACCGAGACAACTCTTAGGCCAATAACCAACAGCGGGATCTGGATACCCATGTTGGCTCCCACATGTTCCACGATGATCTCATCGGATGAACCACGATGGCAAGGATTCAATCAATCCCGTATTCAGTTCCCTTTGTCTAGCGGTATAGTACTTGCCCGAGATTCGATCGTCGGTATCCCGATACCTTGTTCAATCTCGTTACCGGCAAGTATCTTTACTCGTTCCGTAACACATCATCTCGTGAACAACCCCTTGGTCACATTGTGTACATTTTGATGATGTCCTACCGAGTGGGCCCAGAGATACTTCTCCGTCACACGGAGTGACAAATCCCAGTCTCGATTCGTGCCAACCCAATAGACACTTTTGGAGATACCCGTAGTGCACCTTTATAGCCACCCAATTACGTTGTGACGTTTGGTACACCCAAAGCATTCCTACGGTATCCGGGAGTTGCACAATCTCATGGTCTAAGGAAATGATACTTGACATTAGAAAAGCTATAGCATACGAACTACATGATCTTTGTGCTAGGCTTAGGATTGGGTCCTGTCCATCACATCATTCTCCTAATTATGTGATCCCGTTATCAACGACATACAATGTCCATGGTCAGGAAACCGTAACCATCTATTGATCAACGAGCTAGTCAACTAGAGGCTTACTAGGGACATAGTGTTGTCTATGCATCCACACATGTATCTGAGTTTCCTATCAATACAATTATAGCATGGATAATAAATGATTATCATGAACAAGGAAATATAGTAATAATAACTAATTTATTATTGCCTCTAGGGCATATTTCCAACAGTCTCCCACTTGCACTATAGTCAATAATCTAGTTCACATCGCCATGTGATTAACACTCATAGGTCACATCACCATGTGACCAACATCCAAAGAGTTTACTAGTGTCACTAAACTAGTTCACATCATCGTTAAGACTCAATGAGTTCTGGGGTTTGATCATGTTTTGCTTGTGAGAGAGGTTTTAGTCAACGGGTCTGCAAGATTCAGATCCGTATGTACTTCACAAATCTCTAGGTCATATTGTAAATGCTGCTTCCACGCTCCACTTAGAGCTATTCCAAATGGTTGCTCCACTATACGTATCCGTTTGCTACTCAGAGTCATTCGGATAGGTGGTAAAACTTGCATCGACGTAACCCTTTACGCTGAACTCTTTATCACCTCCTTAATCGAGAAACATGTCCTTATTACTCCAAGGGCAATTTTGACCACTGTCCAATGATCCATTCCTGGATCACTCTTGTACCCCCTTGCCAGACACGTGGCAAGGCACACATCAAAAGGCCACTCAAAGATAGCATATGTAGAGCCTACGTCTAAACCATAGGGGACAACCTTCGTCCTTTCTCTCTCTTCTGCCGTGGTCGAGCTTTAAGTCTTAATTTCATACCTTACAAGTCAGGCAAGAACTCCTTCTTTGACTGATCCATCTTGAACACCTTCAAGATCATGTCAAGGTATGTGCTCATTTGAAAGTACCATTAAGCATTTTTGATCTATCCTTATAGATCTTGATGCTCAACGTTCAGGCAACTTAATCCAGGTTTTCTTATTGAAAAACACTTTTCAAATAACCATATATGCTTTCCAGAAACTCTACAACATTTCTGATCAACAATATGTTAGCAACATATACTCATCAGAAATTCTATAGTGCTCCCACTCACTTCTTTGGAAATACAAGTTTCTCATAAACTTTGTACAAACCCAAAATCTTTGATCATTCCATCAAAGCGCATATTCTGACTCCGAGATGCTTGCTCTAGTCCATGGAAGGATCGCTGGAGCTAGCATACCTTTTAGCATCCTTAGGATCGACAAAACCTTTTTGATTGTATCACATATAACCTTTCCTTACGAAAACTGGTAAGGAAACTCGTTTTGACATCCATCTACCAGATTTCATAAATGCAGCTAATGCTTACATGATTCCGATGGACTTAAGCATCGCTATGGATGAGAAAATCTCATCGTAGTCAACTCCTTGAACTTGTGAAAAACTCTTCGCCACAAGTCGAGCTTCATAGACGGTGACATTACCGTCCACGTCCGTCATCTTCTTAAAGATCCATTTATCTCAATGGCTTGCCAATCATCGGGCAAGTCCACAAAAGTCCATGCTTTGTTCTGATACATGGATCCTATCTCAGATTTCATGGCTTCTAACCATTTGTCGGAATATGTGCCCACCATCGCTTCTCCATAGCTCGTAGGTTCATTGTTGTCCAGCAACATGACCTTCAAGACAGGACTACTGTACCACTCTGAAGTAGTACGCATCCTTGTCACCCTACGAGGTATGGTAGTGACTTGATCCGAAACTTCAGGATCACTATCATAAGCTTCTACTTCAATTGGTGTGGGCACCACAAGAACAACTTCCTGTGCCCTGCTACACACTAGTTGAAGTGATGGTTCAACAACCTCATCAAGTCTCCACCATGCTCCCACTCAACTTTCCGAGACAAACTTTTCCTCGAGAAAGGACCCGATTCAAGAAACAACCCCTATTGCTTTCAGATCTGAATTAGGAGGTATACCCAACTATTTTGGGTGTCCTATGAAGATGCATTTTATCCGCTTTGGGTTCGAGCTTATCAACCTGAAACTTTTTCACATAAGCGTCGCAGCCCCAAACTTTTAAGAAACGACAACTTAGGTTTCTCCAAACCATAGTTAAAACGGTGTCGTCTCAACGGAATTATGTGGTGCCCTATTAAAGTGAGTGCGGTTGTCTCTAATGCCTAACCCATGAACGATAGTGGTAATTCGATAAGAGACATCATGGTACGCACCATATCCAATAGGGTGCAACTATGATGTTCGGACACACCATCACACTATGGTGTTCTGTGGTATTAATTGTGAAACAATTTCCACAATGTCTTAATTGTGTGCCAAAGTTCAGAACTCAGATACTCATCTCTATGATCATATCATAGATATTTTATCCTCGTTGTCACGATGATCTTCAACTTCACTCAAATTACTTGAGCCATTCAATAATTCAGACTTGTGTTTCATCAAGTAAATATACTCAGATTCACTCAAATCATCCGTGAAGTAAGAACATAACGATATCCATCAAGGCCTCAAAGACTCATTGGACTGCACACATCAAAATGTATTTCTTCCAACAAGTCGCCTTCTTGTTCCATTTTACCGAAAACGAGGCTTTCGGTATCTTGCCCATGTGGTATGATTTGCATGTCTCAAGTGATTCAAAATCAAGTGAGTCCAAACGGTCCATTTGCATGGAGTTTCTTCATGCATATACACCAATAGACATGGTTCGCATGTCTCAAACTTTTCAAAAATGAGTGAGTCCAAAGATCCATCAACATGGAGCTTCTTCATGCATTTTATACCAATATGACTTACATGGCAGTGCCACAAGTAGGTGGTACTATCATTACTATCTTATATCTTTTGGCATGAACATGTGTATCACTACGATCGAGATTCAACAAACCATTCATTTTAGGTGCAACGCCATTGAAGGTATTATTCAAATAAACAGAGTAACCATTATTCTCCTTAAATGAATAACCATGTTGCGATAGACATAATCCAATCATGTCTATGCTCAACGCAAACACCAAATAACAATTATTTAGGTTTAACACCAATCTCGATGGTAGAGGGAGCATGCGATGCTTGATCACATCAACCTTGGAAACACTTCCAACACATATCGTCACTCACCTTTAGCTAGTCTCCGCTTATTCCGTAGCTTTTATTTCGAAGTTACTAACACTTAGCAACCGAACCGTATCTAATACCCTGGTGCTACTAGGAGTACTAGTAAAGTACACATTAACATAATGTATATCCAATATACTTCTATCGACCTTGCTAGCCTTCTCATCAACCAAGTATCTAGGGTAATTCTGCCCGTTGATTGTTCCCCTTATTACGAAGCACTTAGTCTCGGTTTGGGTTCAACCTTGGGTTTCTTCACTAGAGCAGAGCTGATTTGCCGCTTCATGAAGTATCCTTCTTGCCCTTGCCCTTCTTTAAACTAGTGGTTTCACTAACCATCAACAATTGATGCTCCTTCTGATTTCTACTTTTCATGTGTCAAACATTGCGAATATTTCAAGGATCATCATATCTATCCCTGATATGTTATAGTTCATCACGAAGCTCTAGCAGCTTGGTGGCAATGAGTTTGGAGAAACATCACTATCTCATCTGGAAGAGCAACTCCCACTCGATTCAAGTGATTTTTGTACTCAGACAATCTGAGCACAAGCTCAACGATTGAGCTTTTCTCCCTTAGTTTGCAGGCTAAGAAAATCGTCGGAGGTCTTATACCTCTTGACGTGGGGCACAAGCTTGAAATCCCAATTTCAGCACTCGAAACATCTCATATGTTCCACGACGTTTCAAAATCGTCTTCGATGCCTCAACTCTAAACTGTTTAACATTACTGAACTATCACGTAGTTATCAAAACGTGTGTGTCAGATGTTCACAACATCCACAGACGACGTTCAAGGTTCAGCACACTGAGCGGTGCATTAAGGACATAAGCCTTCTTTGAAGCAACGAGGACAATCCTCAGTTCACGGACCTAGTCCGCATAATCGCTACTATCAATTTTCAAATGAATTTTCTCTAGGAACATATCTAGACAGTAGAACTAAAACGCGAGCTTACGACATAATTTGCAAATATCTTTTGACTATGTTTAGGATAATTAAGTTCATCTTATGAACTCCCACTCAGATAGACATCCCTCTAGTTATCTAAGTGATTACATGATCCGAGTCAACTAGGCCGTGTCCGATCATCACGTGAGACGGACTAGTCATCATCGGTGAACATCTTCATGTTGATCGTATCTACCATATGACTCATGCTCGACCTTTCGGTCTCTTGTGTTCCAAGGCCATGTCTGTACATGCTAGGCTCGTCAAGTCAACCTATGTGTTTTGCGTGTGTAAATCTGGCTTACACCCGCTGTATGTGAACGTTAGAATCTATCACACCCGATCATCACGTGGTGCTTCGAAACAATGAACTTTCGCAACGGTGCTTAGTTAGGGGGAACACTTTCTTGAAATTTTAATGAGGGATCATCTTATTTACTACCGTCGTTCTAAGCAAATAAGATGCATAAACATGATAAACATCACATGCAATCAAAAGTGACATGATATGGCCAATATCATTTTGCTCCTTTGATCTCCATCTTCGGGCTCCATGATCATCATCGTCACCGCATGACACCATGATCTCCATCATCATGATCTCCATCATCGTGTCTCCATGAAGTTGTCTCGCCAACTATTACTTCTACTACTATGGCTAACGGTTTAGCAATAAAGTAAAGTAATTACATGGCGTTGTTCATTGACACGGAAGTCATACAATAAATTAAGACAACTCCTATGGCTCCTGCCGGTTGTCATACTCATCGACATGCAAGTCATGATTCCTATTACAAGAACATGATCAATCTCATACATCACATATATCATTCATCACATCTTTTGGCCATATCACATCACAAGGCATATGCTGCAAAAACAAGTTAGACGTCCTCTAATTGTTGTTGCATGTTTTTACGTGGCTTCTATAGGTTTCTAGCAAGAACGTTTCTTACCTACGTAAAACCACAACGTGATATGCCAATTTCTATTTGCCCTTCATAAGGACCCTTTTCATCGAATCCGCTCCAACTAAAGTGGGAGAGACAGACACCCGCTAGCCACCTTATGCAACTAGTGCATGTCAGTCAGTGGAACCTGTCTCACGTAAGTGTACTTGTAAGGTCGGTCCGGGCCGCTTCATCCCACGATGCCGCCGAAGCAAGATAAGACTAGTAGTGGCAAGAAAAATTTGACAACATCTACGTCCACAACAAGTTTGTGTTCTAGTCGTGCATAGAAACTACGCATAGACCTAGCTCTGATGCCACTGTTGGGGAACGTAGCAGAAATTCAAACTTTTCTACGCAACACCAAGATCAATCTATGGAGATACTAGCAACGAGAGAGAGGGGAGTGCATCTTTATACCCTTGAAGATCGCGATGCGGAAGCGTTACAAGAACGCGGATGAAGGAGTCGTACTCATAGCGATTCAGATCGCGGTTGATTCCGATCTAAGCACCGAACAACGGCACCTCCGCGTTCAACACACGTGCAGCCCGATGACGTCTCCCGTGCCTTGATCTAGCAAAGGGAGAGGCAGAGGTTTGGGAAGACTCCGTCCAGCAGCAGCACGATGGCGTGGTGGTGGTGGAGGAGCGCGGTACTCTAGCAGGGCTTCGCCAAGCACTACGAGAGACGAGGAGGGAGAGAGGTAGGGCTGCGCCTTGGGAGAGAGAGACTCGTGTGTTGGGCAGCCCCAAAACCTCCACTATATATAGGGGCAAGGGGAGGGGAAGGCTCCCTAGGGTTTTCCCTAGGGGGGCCGGCGGCCAGGGCAGATGAGATCTCCCCTTTGGGTGACTTGGCCCCCAAGCCAGGAGGTGGGAACCCTGGATGGGGCGCCCCAAACCCCCTGGTCACGTGGGAATAGGTGAGGGGGCGCACAAACCCTTAGTGGGCTGGTTTGCTCCCTTCCCTTGGCCCATGAAGCCCCCCAGCACTTGCCGGGGCTCCCGAAACACCTTTCGGTCATTCTCGTCATCACCCGTACCTCGGAACAATTCCGACTCCAAAACCCTTCGTCCAATATATCAATCTTCACCTCCGGACCATTCCGGAACTCCTTGTGATGTCCGGGATCTCATTCGGGACTCCAAACAACATTCGTTAACCGCGTACATCTATTCCCTATAACCCTAGCGTCATCGAACCTTAAGTGTGTAGACCCTACGGGTTCGGGAGACACGTAGACATGACCGAGACAACTCTCCGGCCAATAACTAATAGCGGAATCTGGATACCCATGTTGGCTCCCACATGTTCCACGATGATCTCATCGGATGAACCACAATGTCAAGGATTCAATCAATCCCGTATTCAATTCCCTTTGTCTAGCGGTATAGTACTTGCCCGAGATTCGATCGTCGGTATCCCGATACCTTGTTCAATCTCGCTACGCAAGTCTCTTTACTCGCTCAGAACACATCATCTCGTGATCAACCCCTTGGTCACATTGTGCACATTTTGATGATGTCCTACCGAGTGGGCCCGAGATACCTCTCCGTCACACGGAGTGACAAATCCAGTCTCGATTCGTACAACCCAACAGACACTTTTGGAGATACCCGTAGTGCACCTTTATAGCCACCCGGTTACATTGTGACGTTTGGTACACCCAAAGCATTCCTACGGTATCCGGAGTTGCACAATCTCGTGGTCTAAGGAAATGATACTTGACATTAGAAAAGCTATAGCTACTTAACTACACGATCTTTGTGCTAGGCTTAGGATTGTCTCTGTCCATCACATCATTCTCCTAATGATGTGATCCCGTTATCAACGACATCCAATGTCCATGGTCAGGAAACCGTAACCATCTATTGATCAACGAGCTAGTCAACTAGAGGCTTACTAGGGACATAGTGTTGTCTATGTATCCCACATGTATCTGAGTTTCCTATCAATACAATTATAGCATGGATAATAAACGGTTATCATGAACAAGGAAATATAGTAATGATAACTAATTTATTATTGCCTCTAGGGCATATTTCCAACAATAATGCCTTCGGTAAATTGTATCCTCTGCTTGGCCGACCATGCTCTGCTTTCGAGCGTGTGAATTTACTTTTGAAACTTGTGGTATATGTTACTAAGATGCCCGATGGGTTGAACCTATACCTTCCCCTAATCCATGAGAACCCGAAAGTTTTCACAAGTCATACTCTTCCGGTGTTCTGCTAGATAAAATTCCAACACTACAGTTATATCAAAGCGAGAGGTGAATGAAATGATATGCATTAAAGAAGTGGGAGTCGACCTTGAACTTTGTGTTCATGCCCATGAAAATGATGTAGACCGTCTCGGAAGCTTCTTGCAAAATGATTATCCAGCTGGATGATTCTTTCGGTATTCTTGGATTGATTCCTTAGAGTTGTGGTTCCGACCATGCTGTCTTGATCTGATATATCTGATGGGAATTCATTCCAGTGCCTCGTCTATTTTTGGCAAGGTTGAAGTATCTATTGTCATAGGTCAATGACCCGGTTCTACTTCTATCATATTCTACCTTCGAGTATTACCCCCTGGTATCTCGGAGATGTCTTACCATTGCACCACATCTTACTAACTTTGTTGAAGTAATGTCTTTCCTTGTCGTAATCACTCTACGGGTTCTGGGTTGTTGTCAACCGAGGACACCGACTAGTGAAATTATTATGCGCTACAAATCAAATACCCCTAGTATTTTTACTAGGAAATTCTGAACTCAATCTGGTCATTCCTAGACTAACGGCTGCATCCTGGTCTTGCTATCTTTGACTGTGCTACCTCGTCCTTCTCTGGTGCACGAATTCTTCTATGTGTGAGCACGACTTGCGTCGAGCTTTCAACATCATGTTGCTTGTCTTGAAAGGCAACTTTGCTTCCGAGCTTGCATCTTATATATTGATCCTATAACTTGCCACTTCGTCATTCCCTTGCTTGTTGCCGTTGTTGTTTGATTGCCTCCTCTTGAAACCTCCCGGCAAATGTGTCGGATCACCTTCAAAACTTTGACTTCTTCCGAGATGCCAACTGTGTTCATGATGAGAAATACCCTCCTTGTCGTCGATGATTTTTTTATCATCGACAACACCCTTGACTTCCTTTCATCGCGAACTTGTCCACATTATGAATACAGCTTGCTCTCCAGCTAGTGTTGTGTTCTGCCTTGAAGTATTACTGTCTTTTGTATCGAGAATGTTGTGGGGATTGCTCCACCTCTTAGAAATTCAAGGTATGATGATACTTCTCACCATCACCATTCTTCCTTGGTCCCCGTGTTGTTTTTAACTGGGATACCAATATGCTAAGGATGCTGCTTGAGTTATGTACTTCTAGCAACCCTTTTGCCTAGAAGTTAACGATCGGCAGTTCTTTCTTAGACTGTTGGTTATTGAATCGTCACTCTAACATTGATCTTGTTGCCTAAGGTCATATTTCGGGCATGCCTTTCAACAAATGATTGATGGTGTATGTTTTACTCGAGCATACAACATTATATCATTTGAATTGACAAGTGTCATCTTCTTGTTCACCTTATTGTGGAAATCCATCCGTTTGGAATTCTGCATGAATTATCGCTGAGCCCATAAGCCACCACCTCCTCTCCTTGGTTTAATGATGAACTATTGTTTCAGGAACCCGCTCCCATAGTTCATTTCCCAAGAATCTTGCAATGCCATTTCCTCGATTTGTGTTGCACCTTTTCTTCTCAGACATCCTGAGTCTGAGGTATCATGACACCAATCGGATCTGAATCTCGGTCAGATATGATGGTTGGGACAACTTTCCAGGAGTTATGATGTTGGTCCTTTGATGACTCAGTAATATGATGTCATGCCTAGCACACCCTGGCTGGAGGACCTATCATTATAATTTCTTTTGCAAGGATAACCATTCTTCCTGGAGGAAATTGTAAGACCTATTTTATAAGTTGCTCCTGCTGGATCATTTGTGTATCCAAAGTCTGGCCCTTGACTGAAACACCATATCATTGCTACCTCGAAGCATGACTATGATACTTCGCTCATCAACAAGAACATTGGAGGCGCAATGCTAAATGTTTCTTGGTCAGTTATCCAAACACCGTTGTATGGATAACATCTTGATTAATCCTTGCCTCTTATCTGAATGGTTGGGTACTTGCTCTCCTACCATGTATGTCATGTTCTGCTTGTACATGGGAAGGGTATACTCCTAATAATTGTGTGTAATCACAATTTTCCTTTCCATTGTTCTGTTTAATATGATAATCGTGTTTTCCTTTCCATTCTTTTGTTTAACCTTTCTTGTAATCCGACTTAACTGAGCAGAGGTAATTCCCTGCTTAGGTAAGCACCTTGTTGTACCACTCTGTCTGTAAGACCTGTTACTATTGTTGATGACATTCCGGTAACCACCGATGGGTGAAAACTTTGCCAATTGGTTCGCCTCGTTCAACGAGTAGGAAAATGGTTCTCTTCGTTCCCCGTCCTTGGTATCGACATTGCTGCCGACATAGCTGACAAGCTATCCACTGACATGCCTCCTTGTCGCGGCTGTGCAAGATGTCACCACCCTTCCTACTTTCAACCCACATGGTGGGCCCATAACCCACAGGTCCACTGGATCGAAACCTGACTCTTCTTTACAACCCGGATTTTAATGTATCCTTCCACCTGGCTTCGATATGTGATTCATGAGCTAAATGCTATACCATTATTCATCCTGGAATCAAACACCATGTTATTCTCGTTGTTCAAAACCCCATTCTAGCTTCTGTCTAGTCATCGAATGATTGCCTACCTGTTTGAAACTTTGGTACCATCGTATATTGCACTCAACGAATTCACTGAAATACAACTCGTGGGTTACCTTGTGTATTTCCCATTGAGTTCACCGTCAGATGCCCAGCTTTGTGGAGATGCATTCTTCCGGAGTTTTTCCCCTTGGTCGCGTTCGTAGGATGATGGAGATCCCGAAGAAAGGATGACGACTTGATCATGGTGACTTGAAGCAGAGAAATGAACACATCAACAGAAGGGATCAACCTCTTCGAAAGGGCAGCCAAGACCGAGAAGACTCGTTAGGTTTTCGCTACCAGCACTTCCCCCCCTTACTCCACCGCTTAAAATCTCGGGACGAGATTTCTTGTAGTGGAGGAGAATTGTGACGCCCGGATAATTAAGCTATAGTAATACCCTGCTAATGATGCCACGTCACCATGATCCCTATTGCTAATCTCGCGTTAGTTGAGAACCGATCCAAATTCAAATTTGAAGTAAAGGCAAACATCAAAAGTTTTTCAAACATTTAAACTAAAATGTTCGAGAGGTGGCATATAATGCATAGGTAATTATGGTGATGAAGCCACATTTGTATAAAATATGTAAATGCTCCAGAATAACTAAAACATTGGCTATAACAATTAAATTAGTACCTTTTGTATATATTAAATTGTTAAACTATTTTATTTGGGGGCCCAAGCTTTTTGTGGCAGAGGGCTAGACCATGACACTAATTTAGGAGTTAAATACAGTATTTTATCAGACTATACTAAATCAAAAACTAAGGTAAAACAGAAAAGTAAATAAGTAAAAAGAAAAAAGAAACACAAATAAACAAAAACCAAAAGACATAAAAAGACCCCCCTGCTGGACCGTAGCCCAGCTGGTCACCAGGCCAACAACCGGCCGGCCCAGCCCCTGGCCTATACCCCATGGGGGCACCGAACCCTAGCCCCACTACCCCCACTCCCCCACGTCTCTCTCTCTCGCCCCTCCTCTTCCCCCGATCCCCTTCTGGATCGGGGCAGCAAATCCCGCCGCCGTCCCGACGCTCGCCGACGATCGTCCCCCCCACCCCCCGACACCGAGACGCCGCCCCGCCACCTCTACGTCGTCACCTCAGGCCTCGGCGCCCAGTCGTCTCCCCGCCGCTGCCTCCAATGGCCCCGTGTTGGCCTCAACTTCGCCACCGACCGCGCCCTTGCCGCCCCGCCTGACGCTGTCGCCAACCACCACCACATCACCGGTGCCACACCGCCATCGCCTGACGCCTCTAGGAGCTACATCACTGTCAGTTTATTAATTAAGTTAATTAATTAAGTTAATTAATCCTATTTAATTAATCTGATTAACTTGTTAGTTTATTTAACTAAACCCTAATTAAACTAATCAGAGTATGACAGGTGGGTCCCACTGGACCCACACGTCAGTGTGACCAGTCGACACCTCTGCTAACTGCTGACGTCATGATGATGTCAGCATGCACTATTCTGGATAATGTTGAATTAAATTAATTAAATAAATTCTAAAAATGTTTTAAAACTTTATAAATTAATATAAAATAATCCGTAACTCGGATGGAAAAACATTGTACATGAAAGTTGCTCAGAACGGCGAGCCGAATCCAGATACGCAACCCGTTCGTCCGCCACACATCCCTAACATATCGAACACGCAACTTTCCCCCTCTGGATCACCTGTCCGAAAACGCGAAACTCTGGGGATACTTTCCCGGATGTTTCCCCCATTCACCGGTATCACCTACTATCGCATTAGGGCACACCTAACACCGCTCATTGTCATGTCGTGCCTTGTCATGCTTATGTTTGCATTGTATTTACTGTTTCTTCCCCCTCTTCTCTCCGGTAGACTACGAGACCAACGCTGCTGCTGCCCAGTTCGACTACGGTGTTGACGACCACTCCTTCTTGCCTGAGCAACCAGGCAAGCCCCCCCTTTGATCACCAGATATTGCCTATTCTACTCTCTACTGCTTGCATTAGAGTAGTGTAGCATGTTACTGTTTATATTAATCCTATTCTGTTGCATAGCCTGTCATTGTTGCTACATCTGTTGATACCTTACCTGCAATCCTAAATGCTTAGTATAGGATGCTAGTTTACCATTAGTGGCCCTACATTCTTGTCAGTCTTCCATGCTATACTATCGGGCCATGATCACTCGGGAGGTGTTCACGGGTATATACTATACATACATACTATACAGATGGTGACTAAAGTTGGGTCAGCTCGTTGAGTACCCGCAAGTGATTTTAATGTGGGGGCTGGAAGGACAGGTGGCTCCATCCCGGTAGAGGTGGGCCTGGGTTCTCGACGGCCCCCGACTATTACTTTGAGGCGGAGTGACAGGGCAGGTTGAGACCACCTAGGAGAGAGGTGTGCATGGCCCTAGTCGGCGTCCGTGGTTACTTCATAATAACACGCTTAATGAGATCTTGGTATTTGACCTGAGTCTGGCCACTGGCCTATACGCACTAACCAACTATGAGGGAAAGATATGGGCACTCAACGTCGTGGTATCAGCCGAAGCCTTCGTGACGTCAGCGACTGAGCGGCGCGCGCCGGATTGGAACGTAAGCCTACCTCAGTATTAAGGGGCTAGTTACGCTTCCGCCGCCTCGCAACGCTTGGTGTGCAATGGGCGATGGGCCCAGACCCCTGCGCCATAGGATTTAGACCGGCGTGCTGACCTCTCTGTTGTGCCTAGGTGGTACTGCGACGTGTTGATCTTCCGAGGCCGGGCATGACCCAGGAAAGTGTGTCCGGCCAAATGGGATCGAGCGTGTTGGATTATGTGGTGCACCCCTGCAGGGAAGTTTATCTATTCGAATAGCCGTGTCCCTCGGTAAAAGGACGACCCGGAGTTGTACCCGGTAAATGGGATCGAGCGTGTTGGGTTATGTATTCAAAGCACACAAGTCGAAGCACAACTGGAAGTTTAACATGTCTGAGTATAGACATCTACAAATGAAAAAGGCTGAGAAGCCTGACTATCTACCAGATCCTGCCGAGGGCACAGGATCGTAGCTGAGGTAACAAGCTAAACGTCGAAGTCCACATGGAACTACTAGCGAGACTGAAGTCTCTCTGCAAAAAACATAAATTAAGCAATGTGAGTACAAATGTACCCAGCAAGACTTACATCAGAACTAACTACATATGCATCATTATCAACAAAGGGGGTGGTGGAGTTTAACTGCAGCAAGCCAGCTTTGACTCGTGGCTATCCTGAACTACATTCGCAAGTAACTCTTTTGAGGTGGCGCACACATGTCCACATATTCACCATATCAATACACCACTATGGATCCGCCTCCCGTCTCCCTCGAGAACGCCATCCATAGCACTCACGCTTATCTTGCGATTTTAGAGTATCCACTTTCACTTGTCTATGAACTATACAGCAACCCGAAGTCCTTTATCGCGACACGGCTATTCAATAGATGATGTTAACACCGAGGGTGTACTTCTTCACACGCGCCTCGCCACTTACCGCCATGTACACGTCATGTATCTCGGCAACCTTCAAGCGGAGGCCTGGCGAGGGTGTCGGCCACGACCTGACGAACCACACAAGTCTCTCGTCCAGGTTTATCGCCTATTCGGGTTCCATCCGCAAGGAGATCCGGCCGGGGTGTCGCTCACGACCCCAAACGATCTGTGCAGGGTTCCCAAGCCCACCATCTGGGTGCCACTTGGTACACCGGGACACTGTTCCTAGTCTGTCCCAAGCCCACCTGTACTGGGTGCCACTTGGTAGACTACTAACACTACCAACAAACACCAGAAACTAGTTGCGACTCCTGGACAGAGATCAAGTCGGTTAATAAGTCGAGAGAGTAAATTAAGGATCCCAATGTGTGGTAGTAGTTGTTCATGGATCACAAACACAGAACTCAGTTCCTGAGGACGGCTTCAATGAGACAACCCACCATGTACTCCTACATGGCCTCTCACCGCTACCTTTACCAAATTGTGTTCTCACACGTAGCTCACACACAGTAGGACATGTTCACACACCTCCAATTCATCCCCGATGAATCAGACCTGACTCAACTCTAAGTAGTAGCAGGCATGACAAACAAGCATGAATGAGTAGGCACATCAGGGCTCAAAAAACTCCTACTCATGCCAGTGGGTTTCATCTATTTACTGTGGCAATGACAGGTCATGCAGAGGAAAGGGGTTCAGCTACCGCAGCAAGTAACAAATATGTCGTTGTTGTCCTAATGTAGTAAAATGGAGCAATAGCGAGAGAGTTGGATTGTATCGGAAAGAACAAGGGGTTTTTGCTTGCCTGGCACTTCTGAAGATAATATAGTTCTTCATTGGTGTCATCGAACTCATCGTCCGAACCAAGTCTATCGAGAGGGGACAAATACCGGCAACACAGAGAAAACACAATCAATTCAATGCAACAATATGATGCATGAATATGACATGGCAAAATGAGTGTGTTTTGGCTAATGCAACTTAGAACAGATTAAATGAAGTTGGTTTGAATACAAGATTCAAATTCAAACACCATATGTGATTATTCAAATGCCATTTAATTGATTTGACCTAAACAGTGAACAAAAGTTGTGCTAACATGCATGAAAATGGTACAGATGGATAGATTGGATTTTTCTGATCATTTTTCATATATAATTTATTTCATTTGGAGTTACGGTTGAATTTCTATGATTTTTTAGAAGTTTTGGACAAATTCTGGAATTTTCATAATTAAATTAAATCCAGAAAATGACTTATTGCGTCACTGTGACATCAGCTGGTCAACGGGGCCGGTCCAGGTCAAAACTGATGACCGGGTCCCACATGTCATTGGCTCACTATTAACTGGGAGTTAATCCCGTGTTGACTAGGATTTGACCCGCTACGGGGCCTGCCTGTCAGTGCCTGTTAGGGAGGGATTAGTGGTGACTAGCGCCTAACTAAGCGACCAGGTCAGCCCGCCGGAGTTTGGCCGGCGGCGACCTCAAACCGCAGCGGATATTCGCCAGAGACGTTGATCCGGCAGCGGTTCGACGCGCTGAGGGCATCAGTGGATAGCTCTTGCTCGTCCGCATCCAAAGGACCGGACGGGAGGCCGCGGGGTGGCTGGGAGCAACGCCAGCAGCAAACAAGGCAGCGGCCGGAGCTACGGCTCCATGGACGCGAGGACTGCAGCGCGCTAGCGAGCAAGCTGATGGCCGCGTTGGGCTCCTAGGAGCTCCCTAAGCACGCCTGCGTGCTCGGGTTAGCCAGGCGGGGCTACTACCGACGGTGATGACAGACGCAATGCCGGCGAGCTTCGGTGATGGCGGGGAACGGCACTACGGCATGGGGGCAAGCAAATGGAGAGAGGGGAGATGCGGCGGAGCTCACGGCGCATCCGATGGCGTCGTCAGTGAGGTCGGGGACGGTCGGGTTGCTGCGAATCGACGAGGACGACCGTTGGTGCAGAGAACGAAGACGGCGCCAATGGCGGCCATGTTGTGCTCCTCTGGTTTCTGTCGTCGATGGGGACGCGGACGAGGTCGGTGCAGAGCTCCCGATCATGGCAGCACAACGGGGGGGGGGGGATGGCAATGGCCATGCGAGCGGCAGTGGTGGACGGTGGGGCTGTCGGTGGTCACGTGGAGCAGGGCTAGAGAGAGAGAGGCTCTAGAGAGATGGGGGGAGTGAGAGGGAAGGTGTTGGGCGTCTCCGTGGAACGGTTTGAAGGCCGAGGAGGTTGCCACGGTGAAGCAGGAGGTGGAGGACTCTGCGTGCGCGCGTGCGACTTCGCCTCTGCCTACTGGCAGTCGTTGAAGATGACCACGGCGCCCTTGGTGGGCTGGGCCAGCAACGGTGTTGGGCTGCTACAGGTGCAGGTAAGCTGGGCCAGGTTAGTTTCCTTCTTTTTTTTCACATTTATGTTTCTATTTTCTAATGTTTCAATTCTATTTTGATTTGATTCACATCCCAAATCATTTAGTAGCTTCTGAAAATATTTATGTGGCTTGCTGTAATATATTCCAAGCCACTCACAGGTTTTTCAGAATTGTTGGACTTGCAATTCTTTTATAGAAGAATTAAATCCAACTCAAATATTTATTGATTTAAATCCAAATGGCCAAAATAATTCCTCAAAAATGTTCCATATTTTTGGTTGGACCAAAACCCTTGCCAAAAATATTAAACATCATTGAAGAGCATTTTGGAACATTGGATGCATTTTCCAGGGTTATTATGCCCTTCTTTTAATTAAAATTTTGAGGCTTTCAAATTTCCTTAATTCAAGTTTCAGAATTTAGACATGATGCATGGATGCAATGCCACTAATTACAAGCATTATTCTAGGGCTGTGACAACTCACCCCCACTAAACAAGAATCTCGTCCCGAGATTCAAGACGCAAGGTAAGAAGACAGAGGGGACACAAAGCTAACACGATCTTCATGATCCGATTGCTCTTCTCGAATATGTTGATCCATTGATTCAAATGGATCTTGACGTCTTTGCTTGCGAGGTCTTCATCCAACACGATGACAACAGAAGGAGACTCTGCAGAAAACGATCTCCTCGAAGATCGAGTATTGAAGATCAACTCATGGAGTGACAGGTAAGAACATCTCTCAAGCTGCGATACGAAGCATTCATCCAAAGGGATGGAGTGAAACAGATGTCGAAGGTTCACTAGGTAGACAACAATTCCACACTTAAGCAGGTGGTTATCAGTTGTCAATGTAGCGAGGAGTTGAGTTGCCATGATACCACAACGAGACACCTTAGGGATGATGACTCGTAGATATACCCCCTTAAGTGGCAAAAAGAATTACCTTTGATTCAAGGATCATTGAGACTCTTTATACCAACCTAAGGAAAATCACAAACGATCATGTGAATGAGTTCGAAGAAATGGCATACTCAGTTTGGAGAGAAACTTTAATTATAAGACAACTCAGCAGACGGAAAGCACATTCCAGATGATGTCGAGGATGTAGGCCCGTGACTGAGCGTATTCTCGAGAACTGAGCATTTCCTTACTCATCAATGTCTTACCAACATCCATGACAAGGATCCTGGAAACACAACATACTACCATGATGAATGGTGATGGACAATGCAGATGCAAAGGAAGATAACACCTTCTCAAATTTCACCTTGGCAGGGCCAAGGGAACAAAATCTGGATGATCGACCAAGAGACATTTAGCACTCCGCTTCTAATGTTCTCCTTGATGTGCTAGCGCAACCCATTTATTAAAATGGTTTGGTACCTAGAACCATCAAGTAAAAGGTCGGACTTTGGGAGCACAAGAATCCATAAGGATTAACTACGGAGGTAAATCCTACGAAATCCTCATGGGGAGGTGGCCAACTTTCTTCAATCGAGATACTACAATAATAGGTCTTCCGGCTGGGTGTTGGCCATGACATCCACTTTACCAGTCATCGAGAGACCAATATATAGTTCTTGGAAAATGCTCCAACCATTATATCTGCCTGAGATTCAAATCTGGTTGGTGTCAGGATATTCCAGACTCGTCAAGTCTAGGAAGGAAAATGAAAGTTTGCAACACAAATCGACGAGACGACGTTGCGAGATTCTCAGGGAATGAACTACGACAGCAAGCTCCAAAACATGAGCTAGTTCTGCTACAACATGTGAACACATTGTCCGAGACAAGCATGACCACATAGTAGTCTTATAATAAAACACTACCGAGTTCTGGTGGGGAGCCACCATCGAGGACATCGAAGTCCTTGTGCACTTATCGACGAACTTCTTATCCTTGAACAAATCAATCAGTGGCTTAGTGTTCTAGGGACACATACAGAATGAAGGTTGCAAGTCTCCAAACCACAGAGTACTTCGCACGTATGCATGACTGATTTGGAGTGACTCCAGACAAATGCACATGAATTAGAGGAAGTCACTTCTTTCACCTGGGCATAAGTTTCATGAGCTAGCATGAACAAATGCTTTCAAAAGTTTCCAACACCAGCTTAATGTTCAACAGAATTATGGAGAAGACAAGGATGTTGTCGATGGGCTCAACAACAATTCATCCAGGTTTCCATATAATTGGAGTTCCACCATTATGTGAAGAAGGCGATAGCATTGGTCAGACCCAAAGAGTATAATGGTGTATGCTCGAGGAATCAACCACGAGTAAGACAACATTACGAATATCGTTGGTTCTAATTTGACTTGACAATAGCCCATGCTCAAATCAAAGATTGTTTAAGATACTAGATCCAACAACTGATCACAGGGAACAATCGATGAAGATATCATCTTTCTTCAACATACACACACAAAGATGTCCCTTTAAATGAACTAAGTTGGCAAGCTTCTATCTTCCAACTCTCCAAGTTGTTGTTTAGCTTAACCAACTAGCTCGGGCTATCCGACATAGATTCTTGGAGAAGGGGTGGTTCATAGAGAAACCAACTTGATCACGAGCTTAACATAGCGGTCAGGTGACAACCTGGTGATACTTTCGAGAAGACATTCGGAAAATCACGAACCACCGACATGTTACTAAGCTTGAGAACAATCTTGCTTTTCAGGGCAAGACGATATGATCAACAGAGCGAGGGATTGACACAATCCTAACTCATTGATCGGAGGGTGCACCGGAAATATGGACGAGGTAGCACGATCAATCTTAGAATGATGATTCCATAACCAACACACTAAGAATGAGATTTTCGTCCATTAACCACTAAGAAACATGGTTGCTAGGGGTATTAATTTCACACATCATGATCCACTTGTCGGCATGCCGGTTACAATAACACGGGGACCGAGAAATGAATAATGATGGCGAGAAGTATCACTGCGTCAAGAGTTCATAGGATGGTGTGCAATTTCCATGACATTCTTGACATAAAGTGGGTAATACTTCAGGGTAGAATAGACCGAAAGCTGGACTGGCATTTTGATTTGCGGATTACAACTGCTTTGACCCAATCCTGAATGTGGATGGGGTTCTGGAGTATGACTTGACGGACCACAAGAGTAAAAGACATTGATGAATGAATGCATGCATACCCTTGACTATCAATTGATAGACGAGGGTCAGAAAACAACTAAAGAGGGACAACTCAAAGAACATACAATTTTCTGAGTTGTGGATGCATAGATTAGTATGTTGAACCAAGTTCAACAGGTATCTTCCGGATAACCCATGCTGAAGAGGAAGGACTGGCAGATTCACAACTATGAATGGAGGAATCATCAAGAGCACTCTGGTTGTGATCTTTCAGTTCAGCGAGGAACTTCTGCCAAAATGGTTCATGATATTTAGAGGAAGGGAATACCACGGACCTCCAGGACTATCGCAAAGGTTACTAATAACCTAAAGGAACTAGCAAACACTAACAACATGAAGTAGGTAGAGTAAGTCTCGGGTTCAAGAGCCCAGGAATAGAATACCTACTACTAAGTGGCATCACGGGATGCTTTCGAGAATGATGGCCAGAATCATCACACTGGAAACACAAAACACGGCTAGATTACTAGATGATCCCCTAAGACACCTAGGGTCGTAATAATTCCAACATATATGTCGGGGCAATAGAATACCTCAACTCAACAATTAGTGTGATTAACCTGGCCTAAAGGAACATCGAAACCAGAGGGAAAGGATTTTGCAAATGCATCAGATTGTTTAGAAACCTGGGACGGCTCGGACAGCATAACGACTGTAAATGCTCGAAAATATTTGAGACAAGCTACAAAAATGGTGGCATAACCACTTGATCATCGTAATATCATGAATCTGAGGCTGGCTATGATTACATGGAAGTAGTAGGAACCAATTTGAAGCTTAGAACCATCAATCCTATAAGTCTATGGATTAGTAACACGTGATCCTAATAGAAAGAAGAGAAAGCCTAGGTCCTTAACCCCGTAGGGAAGATAAGATGACTCGGATCAGAAGGCATAAGGTAAAGGAGTAAAAAGAGCCTTACGTTCCATCCCACAATCAATTCCCTTATATAACTAAAGCATTTCTAGACACAACTTCGACAAGTTTGGCTTGGTAATCCTACAGGCAGTCAAGCTCTGATACCAAAACTGTCAGGACCCCGACTGAATGGCACACCGGTCTAGCATGTAACACCTCATATCACTTTGTGGCCTCACGCACGGTATTCCCATGGTGTCGCCTTACCAAGCCTGGGACCGTTTGCGCCTTTTGGCACACGTATATTATAGTGTCGCTAGCATCCATGTGACAAGGAGCCTGGGCTAACATGGCTAGTCATGAACCCAAAGTGTCACTAACTTACAGGGATGGGCATACATGACCCAGCAACGAACGTGTCGGTCATCAGCGAGTGAATCCGGGCTGTAGCAACTGGGCTAGCAGGACTTCGGTAAACCGGGCTGTAGCAACTGGGCTAGCAGGACTCCGGTAAACCGGGCTGTAGCGGGCTAACAGGACTCCGGTAAACACCGCGCGACATTTCCCCAAAGGGACAGACACAGGAACGAGGAAGGACACATGCCGGCCAGCCTAAGTGTTTCGGAGCAGTAGCAAACTACCAAGGCTCAGTGGAAGCACTAGGAGACATTTCCCGGTAAGAGAGGCTACCACGGATAAACAACTAGATAGTCAGATCCCACACATATCAAGCATTTAGTTAACATACACACAATATGCTCAATATGTCCAAATACAACATGGCATCATAAAATGACTCTACAACTCAAGTATTTTATTTGAGAGGCTCCGAGGAGCGAGATATTACAACCATGGGTCTCATGACCCAACATTCAGAGCACACAAGTCAAAGGACAAGTGGAAGCTTAACATGTCTGAGTACAGACATCTACAAATGAAAAAGGCTGAGAAGCCTGACTATCTACCAGATCCTGCCGAGGGCACAAGATTGTAGCTGAGGTAACAAGCTAAACATCGAAGTCCACGTGGAACTACTAGCGAGACTGAAGTCTCTCTGCAAAAACATAAATTAAGCAATGTGAGTACAAATGTACCCAGCAATACTTACATCAGAACTAACTACATATGCATCATTATCAACAAAGGGGGTGGTGGAGTTTAACTGCAGCAAGCCAGCTTTGACTCGGTGGCTATCCTGAACTACGACTGCAAGTAACTCTTTTGAAGTGGCGCACACGAGTCCATATATTCACCATATCAATACACCACTATGGATCCGCTCCCATCTCCCTACGAGAACGCCATCCATAGCACTCACGCTTATCTTGCGCATTTTAGAGTATCCACTTTCACTTGTCTATGAACTGTACAGGCAACCCAGAATTCCTTTACCGCGGACACGGCTATCCAAATAGATGATGTTAACCGTGCAGGGGTGTACTTCTTCACACACACTCTCGCCACTTACCGCCATGTACTCGTCATGTATCTCGGCAACCTTCAAGAGGAAGCCTGGCGAGGGTGTCGGCCACGACCTGACTAACCACACAAGTCTCTCGTCCAGGTTTATCGCCTATTCGGGTTCCATCCGCAAGGAGATTCGGCCGGGGTGTCGCTCACAGCCCCAAACGATGTGTGCAGGGTTCCCAAGCCCACCATCCGGGTGCCACTTGGTACACCGGGCACTGTGCCTAGTCTGTCCCAAGCCCACCTGTACCGGGTGCCACTTGGTAGACTACTAACACTTGCTACAAACACCAGAAACTAGTTGCGACTCCTGGACAGAGATCAAGTTGGTTAATAAGTTGAGAGAGTCAATTAAGGATCCCAATGTGTGGTAGTAGCTGTTCATGGATCACAAACACAGAACTCAGTTCCTGAGGACGGCTTGAATGAGACAACCCACCATGTACTCCTACATGGCCTCTCACCGCTACCTTTACCAAATCGTGTTCTCACACTTAGCTCACACACAGTAGGACATGTTCACACACCTCCAATTCATCCCCGATGAATCAGACCTGACTCAACTCTAAGCAGCAGCAAGCATGACAAACAAACATGAATGAGTAGGCACATCAGGGCTCAAAAAACTCCTCCTCATGCTAGTGGGTTTCATCTATTTACTGTGGCAATGACAGGTCATGTAGAGGAAAGGGGTTCAGCTACCGCAGCAAGTAACAAATATGTCGTTGTTGTCCTAATGCAGCAAAATAGAGCAGGAGCGAGAGAGTGGGATTGTATCGGAATGAACAAGGGGTTTTTGCTTGCCTGGCACTTGTGAAGATAATATAGTTCTTCATCGGTGTCATCAAACTCATCGTTGGAACCAAGTCTATCGAGAGGGGACAAATATCGGCAACACAGAGAAAACACAATCAATGCAATGCAACAATATGATGCATGAATATGACATGGCAAAATGAGTGTGTTTTGGCTAATGCAACTTAGAACAGATTAAATGAAGTTGGTTTGAATACAAGATTCAAATTCAAACTCCATATGTGATTATTCAAATGCCATTTAATTGATTTTACCTAAACAGTGAACAAAAGTTCTTCTAACATGCATGAAAATGGTACAGATGGATAGATTGGATTTTTCTAATCATTTTTCATATATAATTTATTTCATTTGGAGTTATATTTGAATTTCTATGATTTTTAGAAGTTTTATACAAATTCTGGAATTTTCATAATTAAATTAAATCCAGAAAATGACTTATTGCGTCACTGTGACGTCAGCTGGTCAACGGGGCCGGTCCAGGTCAAAACTGACGACCGGGTCCCACATGTCATTGGCTCAAGATAATCGGGAGTTAATCCCTGTCGACCGATTTCACCCGCCACGGGCCCTTTGTCGATGCTGTTAGGGAGGGATTAGTGGTGACTAGCGCCTAACTAAGCGACCAGGTCGGCCCGCCGGTGTTTGGCCGGCGGTGACTGAGGGAGTCTTGAACTAGGGGGTGTCCGGATAGCCGAACTATCATCATCGGCCGGACTCCAAGAGTATGAAGATACAAGATTGAAGACTTCGTCCCGTGTCTGGATAGGACTTTCCTTGGCGTGGAAGGCAAGCTTGGCAATACGGATATGTAGATCTCCTACCATTGTAACCAACTCTGTGTAACCCTAGCCCTCTCCGGTGTCTATATAAACCGGAGGGTTTTAGTCCATAGGATGAACAACAATCATACCATAGGCTAGCTTCTAGGGTTTGGCCTCCTTGATCTCGTGGTAGATCCACTCTTGTACTACCCATATCATCAATATCAATCAAGCAGGAGTAGGGTTTTACCTCCATCGAGAGGGCCCGAACCTGGGTAAAAACATCGTGTCCCTTGTCTCCTGTTACCATCTGCCTAGACGCACAGTTCAGGACCCCCTACCCGAGATCCGCCGGTTTTGACACCGACATTGGTGCTTTCATTGAGAGTTCCTCTGTGTCATCACCGATAGGCTTGATGGCTCCTTCGATCACCAACAACACGGTCCAGGGTGAGACTTTTCTCCCCGTACAGATCTTCGTATTCGGCGGCTTTGCACTGCGGGACAATTCGCTTGGCCATCTGGAGCAGATCGAAAGCTACGCCCCTGGCCATCAGGTCAGATTTGGAAGTCTAAACTTCATGGCTGACATCCACGGAGACTTGATCTTCGATGGATATGAGCCCCAGCCGAGCGCGCCGCACTGTCTCGATGTGCAGGATTCAGCTCTGCTGCCGGACAGTACCCTGGAGGCCACACATGAGTCCGCTCCGACCCTTAATTCGGAGCCGACCACGCAGATCGAGGATGGGTGGCTAGAGACCGCCTCGGGGGCTGCAACCTCTACGGCGATGGAGCCGAATACCGACCTTGTCCCTTGCGACGCTCGTGACTCCGAGGTGCCGGACTCCTCGCCGGACTCCGAACCTCCTGCGCCCCCTCCAATCGAATCCGATTGGGCGCCGATCATGGAGTTCACCGCCATGACATCTTTCAACACTCACCTTTTGGCGACATCCTGAATTCGCTAAAGTATCTCTCGCTATCAGGAGAGCCCTGGCCGAATTGCGGTCAGGATGGTTGGGATGCGGACGACGAAGAAATTCAAAGCCCACCCACCACCCACTTTGTAGCCACTGTCGACGATCTAACCGACATGCTAGACTACGACTCCGAAGACATCGACGGTATGGACGACGATGCCGGAGATGACCAAGAACCAGCGCCTACGGGGCACTGGAAGACCACCTCGTCGTATGACATATATATGGTGGACATCTCAAAGGATGGGAATGGCGAGGAAAAAGCGGAGGAAGACTCCTCCAAGAAACAGCCCAAGCGCCGGCGTCAGCGGCGCCGCTCTAAATCCCGCCACAGCAAGAATGGAGATTCCGCACCGGAGATAACAATACCCCGAGAGTGCCAAGAGAACCCCTCCAAAGCAAGATTCAGCACAAGAGGACGGAGAAGCCAGCCCTCATGAGAGAGCGGAAGATGAAGAGGTAGAGGATGATAATTACATGCCTCCCTCCGGAGACGAGGCAAGCCTCAACGACGACGAATTTGTCGTGCCTGAGGATCCCGCCGAACAAGAGCGTTTCAAATGCAGGCTAATGGCCACGGCGAACAGCCTAAAGAAAAAGCAGCAACAGCTTAGAGCTGATCGCCGATAGATGGACTAAAGTCCTTGCGACCGAAGAGTATGAACTCGAATGCCCCTCCAAAAGCTACCCCAAACGCAAGTTGCTCCCCCGACTAGAGGAGGAGGCATATAAACCTGCATCACCAGAGCGCAATACGGCTGACCAACCACCTCGCGGTCGCGACAGAGAGGCCTTTAGGCCCTCCATTAGAACCGTACCCCGGCACCGCTCGAAAAGTACGAAGCCACGGGGGAATGCGCCGGACTTGCGAGACATATTGGACGATAAGGCAAGACAATCAAGATCGATCTACGGATCGTGTGGGCGCCCCACGATGGGCGACGACGACCGTCGCGCCGGATACGGCAACTCTGGCCGGGCCGAACACATTAGACAAAGCTCGTTGGAGCTACGTCGTGATATAGCCCAATATAGAGGCGCCGCACACCCACTATGCTTCACAGATGAAGTAATGGATCATCAAATCCCCGAAGGGTTTAAACCCGTGAACATTGAATCCTATGATGGCACAACAGACCCCGCGGTTTGGATCGAAGACTATCTCATTCATATCCACATGGCCCGCAGTGACGATCTTCACGCCATTAAATATCTCCCACTCAAGCTTAAAGGACCAGCTCGGCATTGGCTTAACAGCTTGCCAGCAGAATCAATTGGGTGTTGGGAAGACCTGGAAGCCGCATTCCTTGACAACTTCCAGGGCACATATGTGCGACCACCAGACGCCGATGACCTAAGCCACATAATTCAGCAGCTGATTTAATCGCCGATACATTACGGACACGGTTCTAACAAAGAAAAATCAAATCGTCAATCGTCCGGATGCAGAGGCCTCCAAGCCTTCAAACATAACATCCGCGACGAATGGCTTGCCCGGCACCTAGGACAGAAAAGCCAAATCCATGGCAGCCCTCACATCACTTATGACCCGCTTCATGGAGAGGACAGTAGCTAGCCCACAAAGAATAACCTCAAAGAAAATTCTGGCAGTCCGGATACCAAGGACCGCAATGGCGGTCGCGTCATAATAAAAAACAAACGCCGTGTTAACGGCGATAACACCGAGGATACGATAGTCAACACCGGATTCAGAGGCTCTAAACCCGGTCAGCGGAAAAAGCCATTCAAAAGAACTACTCCGGGTCCGTCCAATTTGGACCGAATACTCGACCGCTCTTGCGGATACATGGCACTTCAAAAACCAGCTAATCACACCAACAGGGATGGTTGGGTATTCAAGCAGGCAGGCAAGTTAATTGCTGAAAACAATGACAAGGGGCTGCATAGCGATGATGAGGAAGAGACCCGGCCGCCGAACAATAGAGGATAGAAGGGTTTCCACCCACAAGTGCGGACGGTGAACATGATATACGCAACTCACATACCCAAGAGGGAGCGGAAGCGTGCACTCAGGGACGTATACGTGATGGAGCCAGTCGCCCCGAAGTTCAACCCATGGTCCTCCTGCCCGATCACTTTTGATCGAAGGGACCACCCCACTAGTATCCGCCACGGTGGATTCGCCGCATTGGTTTTAGACCCAATCGTCGATGGATTTCACCTCACTAGAGTCCTGATGGACGGCGGTAGCAGCCTGAACCTACTTTATCAGGATACAGTGCGCAAGATGGGCATAGACTCCTCAAGGATTAAACCCACAAAGACGACCTTCAAAGGCGTCATACCACGTGTAGAGGCCAATTTTACAGGCTCAGTTACACTGGAAGTGGTCTTCGGATCCCCGGATAACTTCCAAAGCGAGGAGTTAATCTTTGATATAGTCCCATTCCGCAGCGGCTATCATGCTCTGCTCGGACGAACCACGTTCGCAAAGTTCAACGCGGTGCCGCACTACGCATACCTCAAACTCAAGATGCCAGGCCCTCGAGGAGTCATTACGGTCAACGGAAACACTGAACGCTCCCTCCGAACGGAGGAACACACAGCGGCTCTCGCGGCGGAAGTACAGAGCAACCTCTTAAGGCAGTTTTCGAGTCCCGCCGTTAAGCGACCGGACACGGCCAAACGCGCCTAGAGTAACTTACAACAAGACCACCTGGCACGTTCCGAGCATGCGTAGCAATGCGGCCCCAACCCCAGCCCTCACAAAATTGCAATACTGGTCCTTCGCGTACATCATTATGCTTTGGAGATACCATGGGCATAGGGGGAGGGGCACGACCACAACAGGCCCAGAGTGCGGCTCAACCACACCAGGGGCTCCCAAGTGTGTCATCCTATTTCTTTTTTTTCTTCTTATCCACAGGACTCCACTTACTAGAGGGCCTGTCCGGCAGTAGACCTGCCGAACTCACGATGCAACAGCCAGGGAAGGAGAAAGGCTACGACGAACACTCAGGTGGTCTCCATTACGAGCATTAAATATGTTTTATACACCATTCCGCAGCCCACCTCTAGAGGGGGACATGTTTAATAGTCCCATCCCTTGCTTATCGCACTATTTGTATCGTTCTGCATTCATGGCAGTATTTCTGGAATAAACAATGCATCACTTTTTGCTTATAATTGCATTTCTTTCTTACACATATGTTCATTTATGACATGTTGCATCCGTACACTCTGGTACGGCGAAATACACCAGGGGCTTAAGTTCCCCACATTATGGTGTGATAAGCCCGAACACTTTCACAAGTGCGGCACCCCGAACTTATAGCATTATATGTATCGGCTCCGAATCATGTCTTGGGTCAGTAGTTGGGTTTGCCCGACTCCCATGTTTTGGTACCTTACATTCCATTGTATCGGCTAAGGTAGCACTGGGAGAACCACTGCGATTGCGCCCCGGTTGAGCTGGGCGAGCGCCTTAGTGGAGAAAGCTAAAACTGACCATCATGATACGGCGAGAGCTGGTCGCTGTTCGAGAGGTTTTTTCGAGTCCCTAAAGACTTATGCCGCTTAGAGCGAGGAACCGGCTTTGTCCGCCCAGCGCCGATAAGCGCCCAAATCGGTCTTCCGAACACTAGGGGCTTCGCTGAAATTTAAAATTATAGAATTCTATGGCTAAGTGAGAGTGTTCAAGCATTATAAGTCCGGTTGCCTCGTTCATTGTGTTGCACGCCTCCCTAGATGGACCCAAACAAGGGAACAAGAGCGCTCAAGTTTATCCCGAACACCCCAGCACTAGTGGCATGGGGGCTGAAGCCGACAACTTGCCATCTCTCAGATTTGATAAACGGCCGCACAGAAGGTAATATTTTAAATTAACAAGCGTTGCTTAGCGCATATGAACAAAGTTTTCAGCACACAGGATAACAAAATGCAAGTCTACACAAATATTACATCTTTGGAGCACTCACCCGCAATCATGTGGGCACCCTTCAGGACACTCTTATAATACATTTCGGGCGTGCGATACTCCTTGCTCGCCGGTGGCGCTGGTCCATCACAAGCTTCTCGGCGTCCATCCTGCCCAAAGGCACCTTTGCACGGCAAGGCCCGACGGGCACCTTCAATGTAGGCGGATTGCTTGACGACTTCAACCGTGGACACGATCCACCGGCCGCCAGACCAGTCAAGTAGCTCCTGTGCATGGACTCCTTAGCCACAGCCAACTATGAGGCCCTTCATGCCCTGCTCGGCAACCTTGTGGAGCTCGACCACTGCTTCACCTGGTCGCTAAGGGGCACAAGATGTCCGCCTCAAAGATCCGAGACCGAAGACCTTCTCCGTCGAGCTCCCCTCCTCGGCCCGGTAGAAAGCGGCAGCATCGGACACACTGTGGGCAATGTTCTGCTCCTCTGGTTGCTGTCATCGATGGGGACGCGTACGAGGTCGGCACAGAGCTCCCGACCATGGCAGCGCGACGGGGGGATGGCAATGGCCACGCGAGCGGCAGCGGTGGACGGTGGGGCTGTCGGTGGTCACGTGGAGCAGGGTTAGAGACAGAGAGGCACCAGAGAGATGGGGGAGTGAGAGGGAAGGTGTTGGGTGTCTCTGTGGCACGGTTCGAAGGCCGAGGAGGTTGCCACGGCGAAGCAGGAGGTGGAGTGCTCTGCGTGCGCGCGTGCGATTTCGCCTCTGCCTACTGGCAGTGGTTGAAGATGACCACGACGCCCTTGGTGGGCTGGGCCAGCAACGGTGTTGGGCTGCTACAGGTGCAGGTAAGCTGGGCTAGGTTAGTTTCCTTCTTTTTTTCACATTTCTGTTTCTGTTTTCTAATGTTTCAATTCTGTTTTGATTGGATTCACAGCCCAAATCATTTAGTAGCTTCTGAAAATATTTATGTGGCTTGATGTAATATATTCCAAGCCACTCACAGGTTTTTCAGAATTGTTGGACTTGCAATTCTTTTATAGAAGAATTAAATCCAACTCAAATATTTATTGATTTAAATCCAAATGGCCAAAATAATTCCCCAAAAATGTTCCATATTTTTGGTTGGACCAAAACCCTTGCCAAAAATATTAAACATCATTGAAGAGCATTTTGGTACATTGGATGCATTTTCCAGGGTTATTTTGCCCTTCTTTTAATTAAAATTTTTGAGGCTTTCAAATTTCCTTAATTCAAGTTTCAGAATTTAGACATGATGCATGGATGCAATGCCACTAATTACAAGCATTATTCTAGGGTTGTGACAACAACAGACCCCGTGGTATGGGTTGAGGACTTTCTTCTCCATATCCACATGGCCCGTGGTGATGATCTTCACGCCATCAAGTACCTCCCGATCAAACTCAAGGAACTAGCTAGGTACTAGTTGAACAGTCTGCCCGAAAACTCCATTAGCGGCTGGGAGGACTTGGAGGACGCCTTCCTTGACAACTTCCATGGAACATATGTCCGACCTTCGGATGCCCATGACCTAAGTCACATAATCCAATAGCCCGGAGAGTCAGCCAGGAAATTTTGGACTCGGTTCCTAACTAAAAAGAACCATATTGTCGACTCTGCGGACGCTGAAGCCCTAGCGGCATTTAAGCACAGCATCCACGACAAATGGCTGGCCAGACACCTCGGCCAAGAAAAACCGAAGCCCATGTCAGCCCTTACGACACTCATGACCCTCTTCTGTGGGGGCGAAGATAGCTGGCTAGCCCATAGCAATAACAATACAAGCGAACCTGGCACTTCTGAAGCCAGAAATAGCAACGGCAAGCCCCGACGCAATAGACATAAGCTTCGAAACAACAGTGACAACACCGAAGACACGGCGGTCAATGCCAAATTAAGTAGCTCTAAGTCCGGACAACGGAAGAAGCCATTTAAAAGAAATAATCCGTGCCCGTCCAGTTTGGACCACATACTCGATCGTCCATGTCAAATCCATGGCACTCCTGATAAACTAGCCAATCATACCAACAGAGAGTGTTGGGTCTTGTCGGTTTCAAATCCGGCGGATCTCGGGTAGGGGGTCCCGAACTGTGCGTCTAGGCGGATGGTAACAGGAGACAAGGGACACGATGTTTTTACCCAGGTTCAGGCCCTCTCGATGGAGGTAAAACCCTACTCCTGCTTGATTAATATTGATGATATGAGTAGTACAAGAGTGGATCTACCACGAGATCAAGGAGGCTAAACCCTAGAAGCTAGCCTATGGTATGATTGTTGTAATGGTTGTTCGTCCTATGGACTAAAACCCTCCGGTTTATATAGACACCAGAGAGGGCTAGGGTTACACAGAGTCGGTTACAATGGTAGGAGATCTACATATCCGTATTGCCAAGCTTGCCTTCCACACCAAGGAAAGTCCCATCCGGACACGGGACAAAGTCTTCAATCTTGTATCTTCATAGTCTTGGAGTCCGGCCGATGATGATAGTCCGGTTATCTGGACACCCCCTAGTCCAGACTCCTCAAGAGTCCCCTGAACCAGGGCTTCAATGACGATTTAGTCCGGCGCGATATTGTCTTCGGCATTGCAAGGTGGTTTCTTCCTCCGAATAATTCATAGAAGATTGTGAACACC
Organism: Aegilops speltoides; assembly: GCA_021437245.1. Lineage (NCBI taxonomy): Eukaryota > Viridiplantae > Streptophyta > Magnoliopsida > Poales > Poaceae > Aegilops > Aegilops speltoides. The sequence continues at coordinate 240,235,399 of CM038147.1, forward strand.
AGGATAGTGTCCGGCTCTGAAAATAAATTCCACATATCACCGTAGAGAGAATAATATGTACACAAGTTCAATCTGCTACGTATTTTGTGGTGTGACGTCACACCACTACCAAGCCTTTACTTGAATCGTTTTCATTATACCACCTCAGCGCGTTTAGCAAAGCGGTTTCCTTGGCACGTCTTGTCGAAGCAGAGATCGTGTTCCCGTTATTCTGGAATTCCCATCAATACGGACGTGGGTAACCCAACCGTGCCCGTTGCCACGCCTCCTCTATCAAAGGTGAGTCCCAAACGTTCACGGGGACGGCTCTTGGTATTCTCCCTCTTTATAATGAGACCAAGGCTCATTTCTTTTCTTCAATCCTCAATCGAATCTGCCCCTCGCCCCGAGTTCCAACACCTAGAGCCCCAGATTCGAGTGCCTCGGACCTTCAACAATGTCCGGGTCCGACCTACAGGGCCGGTGGATGCCCTCCTCCGTCATGGAAGAGGACGTGCTAAAGCTGAGAGAAGCCAGGTACCTGACCTATGAGATTTCGCATAGGTTGCCCGCCAAAGGGCAAGTCATTCCTACTCCCGAGCCCAGCGAGAGCGTCGTGTTTGTGTCCCACCTCCTTCGAGGTTTAGGCTTCCCGATGGATCCTTTTGTGAGAGGGCTCATGTTTTACTATGGGCTGGAATTCCACGACTTGGCCCCGGAGTCCATCCTCCACATCTCATCATTCATTATCGTCTGCGAAGCCTTCCTCCACACTACCCTCACTTCAGTTTGTGGCTCAAAACCTTCAACGTGGAGCCGAAGATGATCGAGGGGCGTCAAGCAGAGTGCGGCGGGGCGGCTGTAAGCAAGAGGGCCGATGCTCCATGGCCCGAGGGCTCTTTCCAGGAGGAGCTCGGCTTCTGGTAACAGGAGTGGTTCTATATTACCGCTCCCAGGGGCAGCAGGCAGAAGCCGCCGACAATCTTTCGCTCGGGCCCTCCACAACGGCTGATGTCATGGGTCAACCAAGGGCTCAACTGGGGGCCGTCAAAGGACGTACCCCTATTGCAGGGCCGGATTCGAGACCTCCAAGAGAGGGAGATCAATCTGGTTGTAGTGATGCAGGTTATGCTGATTCGGCGTCTTCTGCCCTGCAAACGTCGCCCCCTCCGCCTGTGGGAATTCAATCCAGAGGGACCACGAGCTCTCCAACACTTCATGGGTGCGACGCCCGTGGAAATGTACAAATTGTTCTTCGGATCACAAGAAGTGTGTCCGGAATTGACCGAGGATGCCGGCCTAAGCTGCAATCGCCCGGATGCTCGAGTAAGTAGCCCTGTGTCCGGACATACCGTTTGTTTGCATATTCTTGGATTTGCCTTTTAACCAACCGTCCTTTGAACAGGAGTGGATAGCGCAAGCCAAACTGATACGGTGTTCGGCCCCCCTCCCAGAGACCACGCCGGATCCGGTGTTGGTCAAGATGTTGGAGGTTGCGCCTCTAGAGGAGGGCGAAGGGGAAAACAGAGAAACTACCGCCTCTACTAAGGAGGCTTTCGAGAAAGGGGGGATGGAGAATCCCTCCCTTCATGGGGAGCAGAGGACCGCTTGCGAAGGCACGGAGGCTAAGGCCTCAAAGCGGGGGAAGAAATCTTCACCAGAGGGTCCTACGCCGGGGGAGGCCCCGGCCGCACTATCTCCCCCAAGGAATCAGCCCTCCAGCGAGACGTAAGTAGGAAAAGGGGAGTTTTGTGATGAGGGACATCCCTATTTTTGCTTCTGAGGATAACCAACATTTTTACCTTGTAGTTCGGATCTCCGTCCTTCTCAGCTGAGCTCGTCTTCAGGGGACCTTCGTCCGGAGATGATGGAGAGCGAGGCGCCTCCATCTGCCGCACCGTCAGGTGGGGCGGACGACCTTGAGGTGTCGTCATGGAGGGTATCCCCGAGTCCGGCAGGGCCGGAGAGTTCGGCACCAACTGGTGTACGGCCGGGGGAGCTGAAGGATCTGCTTGAGAGGGCGTCTATCTCAGAAGATCACCGTACATTGATGAGTACGGTGATTGAAAGAATTTCATCCGCCGAGGGCGGGTTGCATGATGCCGTCAGAAGTTTGCTGGCGGGGTTTGAGGTACGTAAAAATGACATACCTTTTGACAGTTTTACACATAAAGTGCGCCCTGTATAGAGAGTAGCCCCTGAGACTCGGTATGTTGTCGAAAGCGACAGCGTGCCGAGGATCATAATCTCAGGTATTAATCCTCGCCTTTCCTATGCAGGTGGCGGATAGTCCGGTGGCCAGCCGGACTGATGGAGTTGCCGAACTGAAGCGGCAACTCGACGTTGCGGATGCGGACATCGCGCTGGTCAATAAGCGACTTGACGAGTCACAAGGTAGGTTGTTTCTCCGTGGTCACCTGGTTAGGGAGCTGGTGCTCATTCCTTACAACATGTATGCTTAATGCAGATGGTGCCGCTGTTGTGGAGGACCTTCGAGCAGAGCTTGCTCGAGCCAAGGAGCAGGCCAGAAGGAGTGATGCGGCTGCCTCGAAGGCGGCCGAAGAGCTAGAAGCCGAAAGGGCTGCTCACTGCCGAAGCAGGGAGGAGATGGCCGAAATGCCCGTGAAGCTGAAAGATGTTACCAACCACTATGAGGTTCTTGAAAAAGAACGCCGAGCGGAGCGAGAAGACCTGAAGAAGGCCACCGCCGAAGCCAAGGATGCCGCTCGCAATGAGGGCTATAAAGGAGGAGCTGCGCCAGTCGAGACATTGCGGCCGGTAAGCCCCTTCGCTGCGCAGAAGTTCACAGATCAAGTATGCTCAGCTTGGCCACTGTGGGGTCCGGAGGATCCTTATATGGATTTAGCGGCGGGCGGCAGATGTTGTTGTGCACTTCCGAAGTCAGAAGGATCACGAGACGGAAGAGCTTTTTTGGTCTCAATTCCACAGTCCGGAGCGTTCACTTCCGTTGACCGATCGGTTGGCTGAGTGGGCTGAGCTGAATAGATTGTCCGAACTAGCCATGACGGATGTAGTGGCTCATATCTGGCCGGTGCCGCATATCCTTGGGGCGGTGCCGCATATTACGACAATTCCTTGGGGCGGTGCCGCATATCAAGGCGATGAAGCGGTCGGCCTGCATAGAGGGTGCACGGATGGCTCTCGTCCGTGTGAAGACATACTGGACGGAGATGGATGCCACCGATGTTGCAACCCGGGGTTCGGACGAGAGCCGGTTACCCGCCGAGCACTATTTTGGGGAAGTTCTGCGGGGTGCTCGTGTAATAGAGTCGCAGTGCTCAAAAAATGTCATGTTCAAATGATCTTTATGATATGTAAAACGATGTTCATAATATAAGTGCTTTTTATACTTGTGCCTTCAAGTATTGAAATATCTCCTGTGCGGCCGTTATTGTATACTTGTGTATAACCTGAAAGATGGCAGTCTTGACTTACCCCCACGCACATGGTGCGGGGTGTTTGCAAAATAGCGCATTTTCACACTTAATCCAACGTCTTGGTCCTGTGAAGGAGGTGGTATCGTAGCAAACGAGGCAACCGGACTATGATGCTTTATCACTTTCACTTAGCCATAGGAGTTCGAAGGTGGGGCTACGATATAGCCCCTAGGGGCACCGCGCTCTCCGAATTCGGGGCGCGTATGTGTCGGTGTACTAAAGTAGGGGTACCTTAGTACCCCGAACTTGTGCACGGGCAGTTGCAGCACCCCGCGGCAAGGCTCGCCGGGCGCCCGCCAAGACCCTCCTTCATTTCTACTTACGGCCATTCAATAACAAACTGTCAGATGAATAGACAAGGCCCCGGCAAGAGAAGCTTGCCGGGAAGAACAAGGCCCCGGCAAGAGGAGCTTGCCGGGAAGGCCAACCAGGGCGCTCCCAAAAGACTTGCCACGACGCCCCGCGTCCCGGCAAGGCCCTGTGAACCAAGCAAGCTTGCCGGGCGCGACAAGAAGAAGGGCCGTGGCAAAGGCTTGCTTGTCACAAGGCTGCCACCCGCACCCAAGATCCAGCACATCCAACGACGTGTCACCCTGTGGCCATCCCAGGGGCGCGTGGCGGTATTGTGCAGCCATGCAATGCGAGGTGTAAGCGGAGCCGACAAGGAGGCCATCGTGGCGAACGGTGGCGCACCTAACAAATCGCTTCCTTGCCTTTGTTGGGGCGACCAGACGGGCATTAAATGCCTTTGTCCCTGCCGTCGAGTTAGGTAGGGACAACATTGAACACTTGTTGTACCAACCTGCATTTTACTCTTTTACCCCTCTTCCTACGCTGCCACTGTCGGTGACCCCTTAGACTATAAAAGGAGGCCCATGCACACGTAGAAGGGGTTCGATCCATTCGGCGATCCAGCACCACTACGCGCCACGCTCTCGGCAGGAACAAATACAACACAAAGCAGCGGAGGAGTTTTATCTCTCGGAGAGCTCAAGCTGGGTAAAATCCCGTGTGTGTGACCTCGATCGCTCTTCGTGCGGCCCTCGCCCCTGCTGGACGAAGGGCCCCCTGCCCATAGGTGCTCGTGCCCACGAAACCACGACAAGTATGTGCGACGACCGAAGCGGCCCTTCGTCAGCGGAGGAATTCTAGACATTCGGTAGTCGATCGAGTGGTTGACCAGTCTCGCTGTATCATGATGATCGGTTTTCGGCTTTCTCTATTGAGGTGCTCGCCCGGCGAACGGGCACAATCGCGATAGTTCTCCTGGTGCGCGTTAGCCGATGATCTGAGCGTAAGGCGAAAAACACTTGAGCCGGGCAAACCCAACATTTGACCAAAGACATGATTCGGAGCTGATGCATATAAGGCCTAACTCGAGACACCGAACACTCCCTAAGGTATTCGGTCTTTATGATAATGGGCAGAACAATGCCCTAAGCCCCTTGTGTCCAGGTACGGACGAAAATTTCTGACGCGGCCGATGCCAAAATGCCAGCCTCCTCGTTGGTTATGGTGAAAAACCGGGGGATGTGAATCAACAAGAGACAGTAAGAAAGGTTTACACAGGGTCTTAATCTGAAAAGAATCGTTTCCACGGGTCCCTGCTGCACGTCTGCGCCTGTGTCTCCGTTGTGCCGTATCCTCGACGGGTGTACACGTTGTTCATCTGTAAAAGAGAGGAACTTAGCTTGAAAAGAAATCGTGCAAAAAATGTATTTAAAACGGAGTAGGAATAAATGAATAAAGTTGAGCTTTTATTGGCTCTTATCGTTCATACGCACAGCCCCTTATGAAGGGGTGTGCGGCTAGTAAGCCCCTGGTTTATTTGTGCCGGACTCGCCTAGCCATGTCCGGGGTCTTGAGCGACCTTGTAAGGATATGATGCCGCGTGGACCGGGCATTTTAAGTGTAAGAGACGCGTAGTGCGGTATTGCATTAAAGCGGGCGAAAGCTTCGCGTCCCAATAATGCTTGATGGCTACTTTTAAATGGGGCGACGTGGAAGATTAGCTTTTCGCGACGGAGGTTGTCAGGTGAACCGAACACAACTTCTGGTAGTAAGGAGCCCGTGGTCTTGGTGTAAGGGCTTGGCGTCACTCCTTTAAAGGAAGTGCAGCTATGGCGAATTTTAGTAGGGTCTATCCCCAACTTGCGGATTGTGTCCGGATATAGCAGGTTTAAATCGCTGACGCCATCCATTAGGACTTGTGTAAATTGTAGTCCGTCGATTATAGGATCCAATATCAGAGCAGTCCATCCTGCGTTTCGAATATTTCTGGAGTAATCCAGGTGGTCGAAAGTAATTGGTTTTGACATCCAATCTCTAGATTCCGCTGGGGTGGACCGTGTGGTATGCACTTTGGCAGGTGCCGCCCTATTTTTCCTTGTTGTCACTTGAAGTGAATTCACTGTTTTGACCTGTTGTGGGAAGTTCTTTTGTTGTCCGGCGCTCTGCTTGTGAGGTTCGTCATCGTCCTCGCTCGGTGTGTTGAGCCCCTTGTGTTCGGTGTTGAGTCGGTCGGACTGTTTGAAGACCCAACAATCTCTGTGGGTGTGGTTTGCGGGCTTCCCGGGGGTACTGTGGATTTGACATATCCGATCCAAAATTTTGTTGTGGTTGGATAGCTCGTCACTGTTGCCCTTAAGAGGCAGTGTTTTTCTGTTCGGCCGCGAGCTTTCGAGTCCGGCGTTGACCGCCGTGTTCTTTGGGCCATTTTCTTTATTTGGGCGCTGATCCTTTCTGCGTCGTGATTTTCCGTTTCCATCTCTGATCTCGGATGTACTCGGGTCACTGGTGCTGCATCTTGCCAGCCAGCTGTCTTCCCCCGCGCAAAAGTGGGTCATGAGGCTCGTTAGCGTGGCCATTGTTCTTGGCTTTTCCTGGCCGGGGTGTCTGGCGAGCCATTCGTCTCGGACGTTATGTTTAAAAGCTGCTAAGGTTTCGGCGTCCGGACAGTCAACTATTTGGTTCTTTTTGCCGAGGAACCTGTTCGAATTTTGCTACTGACTCTCCGGGCTGTTGAGTTATGTGACTTAAATCGTCTGCATCCGGAGGGCGTACATAAGTCCCCTGAAAATTTGCTCTAAACGCGTCCTCGAGCTCTTCCCAACTTCCAATGGTATTTTCTGGGAGGCTTTTGAGCCAATGCCGAGCTGGCCCTTTGAGGTTGAGGGGTAGATATTTTATGGCGTGGAGATTGTCTCCTCTAGCCATGTGTATGTGTAGGATGTAATCCTCAATCCTGACTCCGGGGTCTGTTGTTCCGTTGTATGCCTCTATGTTTACGGGCTTGAATCCCGCTGGAAATTCATGATCCAGCACCTCATCGGTGAAACATAGTGGGTGTCTGCGCCCCAGATTTAGGTGTGCCGTTATCTTCGAACACTCGGCGTGTTGTGTTGCTTCCTGGGGCCCTCTTCTTTGGCCCATAAATGGACCTGACCGGGCCATCATTTTTGCGAGGATCTTCATGTGTGTCATGTGCCGGCTTGTGTGCGGCGCCGCTTGCCGCTCTTGGCCTGTCATCTGGTCGTCTATCCGGCCAGGCAACCTCTTTGCTTTTTGATTTTGGGGGCTCTACGACCTCCTCGTCGAATTCGGGTAGCAGCTTGCGCTTCGGGTAGCTCTTTGCTTGGTGGCTATTGCGGTATTTGTCCGCGGTCTTGAGTACTTTGCTCCACCTCATTCTGAGTATGCCTTCCGCTGTTTTGAGCTTCCGTTTCTACTTCTTCAAACTTCTTGCAGTGGCGACAAGCCTTTCGTGAAGGTTTTTATGCTCCGGTGGTGTGTCCAGCGTAAGATCGTCTGGACTGTTGTTTTCGCTGAGGATGGGTTGGTTGTCCGATTCATCCTGTTCAGATGGTTGCTTGGTTGCATGTTTGTCATCCACTGGTTTGCCCTGCTCTACGGCTGGGTCATTATGGGTGCTGTTGTTGTCGAGGCGGGACTTCGGGCGGCGCTTGCGTCGCCGTTTTGGTTGTTTTTTGGGGGAATTACCCTTCGCCGTGTCCCGTTGTTCCTCGTTATCGCTTCCTTTTGGTGTGTCCACCATGTATAGGTCATGAGTTGAGGTGGTCTTCCAGTGCCCCGTAGGCGCTGGTTCTTGGTCGTCTCCGGCATCGTCGTCCATACCATCAATGTCTTCGGAGTCATAGTCTAGCATGTCTGTTAGATCGTCGACAGTGGCTACAAAGTGGGTGGTGGGTGGGTCGTCGTCTGCATTCCTACCGTCCTGACCGCTGTCCGGCCAGGGCTCTCCTGATAATGAGAGATACTTTAGCGAATTCAGGATGTCTCCAAAGGGTGAGTGCTGAAAGATGTCTGCGGCAGTGAACTCCATGATCGGCGCCCAATCGGATTCGATTGGGAGGGGCGCAGGAGGTTCGGAGTCCGGCGAGGAGTGCGGCACCTTGGAGTCACGAGCTTTACAAGGGACAAGGTCAGTATTCGGCTCCATCGCCATAGAAGTTGCAGCCCCCGAGGCGGTGTCTAGCCACCCGTCCTCGACCAGGCGGTCGGCTCGAACTAAGGGTCGGAGCGGACTCATGTGCGCCTCGTGGCACTATCCGCAGCAGAGCTAAATCATGCCCATCGTGGACGGTGCGGCGGCCGCTTTGTGGCTCGAATCCGTCGAAGATCAAGTCTCCGCGGATGTCGGCCGTGAAGTTTAGGCTTCCAAATCTGACTGATGGCGGGGTGTAGCTTCGATCTGCTCCGGATGGCTGCTTAATTGGCCCACAAAGGCAAAGCTGCCGAACACGAAGATCTGTCCGGGGAGAAAAGTCTCACCCTGGACTGCGTTGTTGTTGATGATTGAAGGAACCATCAAGCCTATCGGTGACGACACAGAGGAACTCTCAATGAAAGCACCAATGTCGGTGTCAAAACCGGCGGATCTCGGGTAGGGGGTCCCGAACTGTGTGTCTAGGCGGATGGTAACAGGAGACAAGGGACACAATGTTTTTACCCAGGTTCGGGCCCTCTCGATGGAGGTAAAACCCTACTCGTGCTTGATTAATATTGATGATATGAGTAGTACAAGAGTGGATCTACCACGAGATCAAGGAGGCTAAACCCTAGAAGCTAGCCTATGGTATGATTGTTGTAATGGTTGTTCGTCCTACGGACTAAAACCCTCCGGTTTTTATAGACACCGGAGAGGGCTAGGGTTACACAGAGTCGGTTACAATGGTAGGAGATCTACATATCCGTATTGCCAAGCTTGCCTTCCACGCCAAGCAAAGTCCCATCCGGACACGGGACAAAGTCTTCAATCTTGTATCTTCATAGTCTTGGAGTCCGGCCGATGATGATAGTCCGGCTATCCGGACACCCCCTAGTCCAGGACTCCCTCAGTCTTCAAACAGGCCGGCAAGTTAAATACCGAGAGCAAGGAAAAAGAGTCGCAAAGCAATAACGACGACGAGGAGCCCCAGCCACCGAGCACAGGGGGACAGAATAAGTTCCCCCCAAGTTAAAACGGTGAATATGATATACGCCACCCACATCCCCAAGAGGGAGCGCAAGCATGCACTCAGGGACGTCTACGTGATGGAGACAGTCGCCCCAAAGTGCAACCCATGGTCATCCTGTCCGATCACCTTCGATCGCGGGCACCATCTGACCAGTATCCGTCATGGCGGTTCAGCCGCATTGGTTCTCGACCCAATCATTGATGGATTCCACCTTACGCGAGTCCTCATGGATGGTGGCAGCAGCCTGAACCTGCTTTATCAGGATACATTGTGCAAAATGGGTATCGATCCCTCAAGGATCAAGCCCACAAAAACCACCTTTAAATTTGTCATACCAGGTGTAGAAGCCTGCTGTACGGACTCAATCACACTGGAAGTGGTCTTCGGATCCCCGGATAATTTCCGGAGCGAAGAGTTGATCTTCGATATCGTCCCCTTATGCAGTGGCTATCATGCACTGCTTGGACGAAGTGCATTTGCTCGATTCAATGTGGTGCAGGACTACGCCTACCTCAAGCTCAAGATGCCTGGACCACACGGTGTCATAACGGTCAACGGAAATACAAAACGCTCCCCCCGTACTAAGGAGCACACCGCGGCCCTTGCAGCAGAAGTACAGAGCAAGCCTTTTAGGCAGAACCTCAATTCGGCAGTAAAACTCCCGGACACCGTCAAGCGAGTCCGAACTACTCTGTAGTAGGACAGACCAGCTCGTCTAGAGCTTGACTAGCAATTCGGCCTCCGTCCCAGTCCCAATCAAGCGGTGACATTTGTTCCACGCGTACATAACTACGCACTTAAAATACCATGGGCATGGACGGAGGCACAGCTAGAGCATGGTCCATAATGCGGCTCAACCGCCCTGGATCCGCATACCTTCACTCTTTCTTTTTCTTTCAGGTTTTTCTCTTCTCGAGGCTTTTCTGATAACCTGATCATCGGACCCATCACGGTACGAACACACCAAGAAGGCAAGGAGCTTTGACGTACAAGGGAACCCCCAGGTGATCTCTGCTAACGATCGTTATACCTGTTTTGCATACCCGCACGCAGCTCGCCCTTGGTCATGGCATGTCAAATAACCTTACTTGCTTATCGCATTACTTGTACAAGTACGCCTTGACGTATTAATCAAATTACAATGGAAAATAATTTGCGGCGCAATATTTGCAGCGTCAACTTATTACTTGACTTTTTCCTTTTTCTTTATATATTCTTATCAATTGCACCCATACACTCTGGTACGCATTACTTCGCCAGGGGCTTCATCGTGCCCCGCTATACGGCAATATAGTCTGAACACTTTTGTAGTACAGTTTGGCACCCCAAACTTATAGCATTATATGCATCGGCTCCGAATCATGTCTTTGGTTAATAGTCAGGTTTCTCGGCTCCTGTGCTTACTACCTTATGTTCCGCTATATCGGCTAGGGTAGTAAAGGGAGAACTACTGTGATTGTGTCCCGGTTCTTCCGGACGAGCACCTCAGTAGAGAAAGCCGAAAACTGACTCTCATGATGCGGCGAGAGCTGGTCAGCTGTTCGAGAGGTTTCAAATCCTTAGAGATTTTTTCCACATTATGCGAGGAATCGGTTTTTATCCGATTAGGCGTGTATAGCGCCCCAAGTTCGTCCTTCCGAACACCAGGGGCTGTGCCAAAATTTTCATTGTCAAAGTCCTATGGCTAAGTGAGGGTGGTAAAGCCGCATAGTCTGATTGCCTTGTTTGTTGCGCTAAACACCTCTTTTAGGGACTAAATTGTGGAGTAAAGAGTGTTTAGATTTATCCCGAACACCCCCGTACTATCTACGTGGGGGCAGAAGCCGACGACTGGCCAGCTCTCCGATTTCCTAAACGGCCGCATAGGAGGGAAAATTTTAAATAATAGACATTATATTACATAACGGATCTGTTTAATATTACAGGACATGATAACATGAGTGTGTTCACGGAAATATGACATCCTTAGCACATTGTTCCGCCACAAGGCGGGATCCCTTCAGGACACTGTCAAAATACAGTACGGGTCGGCGGTGCTCCTTGCCCTCATGCGGCCCCTCGGTCATCAGCTTCATGGCGTCCAACTTCGCTCAATGCATCTTAGCGCGGGCAAATGCCATCTACGCGCCTTCAATACAGACCGACCGCTTGATGGCTTCAAGCTGAGGGCAGGCGCTGACAAGCCGCTTCACGATTCCGAAGTACCTGCTAGGCATGGCTTCGGCAGGCTATAGCTGGATTATCAAATCCTTCATGGCTAGTTCAGCCACCTTATGTAACTCGACCAGCTGTTTTAGCTGATCTTTAAAGGGCATTGGATGTTTTGGTCCAAGGTATTGCAACCAGAACAACTTCTTCGTTGAGCTCCCTTCTTCGGCTCGATAGAATTCTACAACATCTAACACGCTGCGCGGCAAATCCGCAAATACTCCTGGAGAACTCCAAATCCGGGTCAGTAAAAGGAATTTTTCCTTCACATGTCTGCTCTACATAATGAAAGCCTTACCCACCGCGTTCTTCTTGGCCGCCTGAATTTCCTGGAGGGCGCCCTGGGCTTCGCCTCGGGCATCATTTGCACTCTGGCGGGCCTTGGCAAGTTCAGACTCTGGATTCTTAAAGTCGCGCTCCAAGGACTCGTACTTCTTGATGGCGTCCTGGCCTTTTCTTTAGCCGCCCTGTCGTTGGCCTCAGCCAGTGACTTCTTGAGAGCCTCTGCCTCGATCGTTGCCCCTAGCAAATATTATGGCACTTCAGTCAGAACAAATCATTCATTATACCTGTATTTAGACAAGGTTAAACACATACCCTTGCTTTCCTCCAGTCGCTTCTTCACGAGGCCAAGCTCTTCCTCGGCCCGCTCCAGATTCTGCTTCAGTCCGGAGACCTCCGCAGTATGAGAGGCAGCAGCTAGCAGCAACGCCTACTTGTTCACATAGACATTTTAGATTAGACTCCTGCGAAAAATATTTGATCCTCTATCCGGTTTTTCTTTCCGAACACCGGACATAGTATCAGGGGCTACTGTCTATACTGTGACATTCTTTTTATTGTGTTGCTTACCTCAAAGCCTCTTAGAAGGCTCGTGCACGCTTCGGTCAGTCCACTTTTCACAGACTAGATCTTCTCAATCACCGTACCCATAAGGGTACGGTGTTCTTCAATAATGGAAGTGCCCTGCAGCGCTTCCAACAATCTATCCGGTGCCTCTGGATGGACAGAGGTCATCGGTGGAGTTGGCTCACCCCCCTCTCTTGAAAGAGGTGGCCTACCCGAGTCCGGAGCCACATGGGTCTCTGGAGCTGTATTCAGCTAGGGGCCGAATTGGATACATCCACCATCATGGGTGTCCATGGGGGTTTGCTCCCCCATGTGTTCGGCAGCCAGGGTTTCACCCTCCGGCACCACCGGGACGGCCTCCTGAGCCTCTCCCTGGCCTGGGATCCTTTGAGACAACACCTCGGTGTTGTCCAAAACCTTGGGGAGGAGGCCGTCGAAAGGGACCTGCTGTCCATCACCGACGGGTCCAGCGATCCCTCCGAAGAGGAGGATAGGTCGATGTTGGACCGAGCTGGAATACAAATGCATTAATCAGAACATTAAGACAATAAAATAAAGAGGCTGGATACATGAACGTCTCCGGATACTTACGATTTGGCCGGGGGCTTTTTCCTGGGTTCCCACTCCCCGCTGCTGTTGGTGGCCGCTGTTGGACGCCTCGGTCTCCACATGTGTGGATGCCGTCCTCTTCTTTCTCCGCCCTGCAGGGGGAATGGATTTCTTCTTCTTCCTCCTCCTCCTCCTCGTCTCCGGCGACAGGGGAGTGATCCTCGACGTCTTCGGACATTGCATCCGAAGCGCCCTTACGACGGAGATCATCTCTGGTCCCCTTGGCCTTATTCTTTGCCATCTTCTCTGGCACCTCATAAGGCACCGGAAACAACATTTTCGTCAGAAGCGGGGTTTCTGGGTCTTCGGGCAGCGGAGCCGGACAGTTAATCCACTCCGCTATCTCTATCTAGGCCTAAAATTGATAGGGAGGCTTAGATTCCTTCCTCAAATATGTCAATAAAGGGTATACCTTAAAACATGAAAGAACTTACCGGGTTAGCCTTGCGAGTTAAGCTAAGCCCACGATCCTCGGTCATGGACGGTGGTGTCTCGCTGGCCTTGAAGAGCACCTTCCAGATGTCTTCGTGTGTTGTGTCTAAGAGCTATAGTAGCATCTGGTGCTTGGCCGGATCGAATTCCCACAAATAGCAAGTCCGGCGTTGGCACGGAAGGATCCGGCGAACGAGCATAACCTGGATCATGTTGATGAGCTTGATTTTCTTGTTTATCACATTTTGGACACACGTCTGGAGCCCTATCAGCTCGTTCGAGGATCCCCAGGCCAAGCCTTTCTCTTGCCAGGAGGTGAGCCGCATCGGGACTCGAATCGGAATGCGGGGGTCGCCGCCCAATTGGTGCCGCGCGGCTTGGCGATATAGAACCACCCCGACTGCCACCCTTTCACATTCTCCACAAAGGATCCTTCGGGCGAGGTGAAATTGGGTATCTTGCCCACCATGGCGCCTCTGCACTCTGCTTATTGGCCTCTCACTACATTCGGCTTCACATTGAAGGTCTTCAGCCATAGGCCGAAGTAAGGTGGGATGCAGAGGAAGGCCTCACACACGACAATAAATACCGAGATGTTGAGGATAGAGTTGGGGGCCAAATCATGGAAGTCCAGCCCATAGTAAAACATCAGTCCGTGGACAAAAGGGTGGAGAGGGAACTCCAGCCCGCGGATGAAGTCTGTGATAAACACCACCCTCTCTTGGGGTTCCGAGGTGGTGACGATCTGTCCTTTGGCCGGGAGCTAGTGAGTGATTCCCTTGGCCAAGTACCTGGCCTCCTGGAGCTTCTTGATGTCCTTCTCCTTGACGGAGGAGGCCATCCACTTGCCTCCTGCTCCGGATCCGGACATGATTGGAGTGCTTTTTGGGGCGGAGAAGGCGAGTGCTTGGGCGCTGGAGCTCGAGGATGGATGGGCAGAGGAAGGAGAAAGCGTGGGTGAAAGAGGATGAATCCTTATCCCTTTATAAAGGCAGTAGAAGTCATGCGCCTCCCCACTCGCCTTAAAATTCGCCTATTACCCAAGCGCCATGCAGATGACACAGTTGGGTTACCCATGCCCGTATTGACGAGAATCCCGTTATTAAGGGACATGATCTCTGCTTTGACAAGATGTGCCAATGAAACCGTACCTCAAAACATGGAGCAGAAGGCCAAAAAACGGTTCGAATAATGACCGGGCAGTGGCGTGATGTCACACTAAAAAATTTTCTCAGCGGATTGGACTCGTGAAATATTATACTCTCTATGGTTGTGTGTGGTACTTGTTTTGCAGAGCCGGACACGTTTTCTATGTTCGGAGGGCTATGTTGGAGTATTCGGAGAAGGAACCCACCTTGCAATGCCGAAGACAATCTGCGCGCCAGACTAATCGTCATTAAAGCCTGGTTCAGGGGCTACTGAGGGAATCCTGGATTAAGGGGTCCTCGGACAGCCGGACTATATACTTTGGCTGGACTGTTGGACTATGAAGATACAAGATAGAAGACTTTGTCCCGTGTCCGGATGGGACTCTCCTTGGCGTGGAAGGAAAGCTTGGCGATTCAGATATGTAGATTCCTTTTTCTGTAACCGACTTTCTACAACCCTAGCCCCCTCCGGTGTCTATATAAACTGGAGGGTTTAGACTTCTAGGGTTTATCCACAACAATCACAACCTCATAGGCTGGACTTCTAGGGTTTAGCCATTACGACCTTGTGGTAGATCAATTCTTGTAATACTCATATTCATCAAGATCAATCAAGCAGGAAGTAGGGTATTACCTCCATAGAGAGGACCCGAACCTGGGTAAATATCGTGTCCCCCGCCTCCTGTTACCATTAGCCTTAGACACACAGTTCGGGACCCCCTACCCGAGATCCGCCGGTTTTGGCATCGACACTCGTTGCTCATCCTCTATATCAGAAAGAATACTTTCATTTGCCGACATGTGGGACGTCGACCATCCTGGTCCACCTGACATGCACAAAATTATCCTGGTCTACCCCGGTCGTATCGCAGGCCTAAGCTTTCCCACTGTAAGTTGGTCGGACGAAGGAACCATCATGACTTTGTTGAATTCCGCTTCTTCAAGAAAACTTACTGTAACCGCAATACTGCTACCACACATGAAGACTGGATGACACCGTACCACGTGATATCACTGAAACCCACTAGGCCAAATTAGCCTGCCTAGGTCATCTATTTTGGAACGGAGGGAGTACGTTTCTGTACTGCTATCATTTTGTGTTGTACGTCTCTGTACTTTTGCTATGGTTTTCCTACCCTATGAACCAAATGAGGCATGAATGTATCCATGTCGACTAAGCCTACAATTTTAGGAGCTTGGGCTATTGGCCGATCGACGACAGATAAGTATAAGCGTACCACGAGCTCATCAGCCCCAACGTTTCTCTTTGGTGAGTGTTTTGCAAGTACTATAGCTCACACAATAGCTAGCCTACTAACACCAAGAATCATCAAACAAGCCCTGCTGATATGATAAACAGTTCAAACTTACATCTAAGCATGCCATATATTTCATCAAAAGCTGGTGAGGATACATCTGTTTCCATTACTCGAAGAGAGTTCGCATGATTCATTATCAAACAAAAGTAGCAAGTACCACCAACACAAGATAGTGCACTAGCCCTAAGATGGTTTGATAACACGCATCGTTCTGGTAATTAAACATAGGGCAATGCAAACTACCATGAAGGATTAGCGCGACCAACTATTTCTTGTCATCGATCTCTCGGGCAATGACCACAGCATGGACAACGGCATGGGAATCGATCTCTGGGGCGATGTCCACAGGACTGACCAGACATCAGAATCGATCTCTGGGGTGAGGTCCACAGGATGGACAGCGGCATCGGAATCAATCTCCGGGGCAATGTCAACAGGATGGACCGCGACATCGAAAACGATCTCTGGGGCGTTGTCCACAGGACGGGACGGGACATCGGAATCATCAAGGACGTCCACTGGCACCTGCACAACCCTAACATATTAGCAAGCACATTGCAAATAATCAAAAACCACAACTATGGTAAGCCATTATTTTTTACCTTGTGCAGCTCACTGGGGGATCCCATCCCTCCGGGGGCCATCGCCATCACCTTGCCAGGGGAATACTGCTTCTCAATGGCGACTATCTCCTCAAACTCGGCCTTGAGCCTCGCATAGGTGGCCCTTAGAGTTTCTGGGGTAGGTATGGTGGGGCCCTTGCTGTTCTTCCAACTTTCTTTGAGGAGTTCGTCCGCCAACGTTGTCAACTCTTTGGCCCGTGCTTGTTTCTTGGAGTTCTTCGTCTCCATGGGTTGGCCCGCCAACATGGTCAACTCGTTGGTCGGTGCTCACTTCCTGGAGATCGCTATCTCCGGTGGATTGTCCACCGGCAACTCTTTGCCTAGTGCTCCAGGATCCATCAATGAACTGACAAACAAAAAGCAATCGAAAGGTAACCACAATTGCAATGAAAACGGGAAAAGAATAGGCTGTGAGAATCGGTCGGTGCTTCACAAAAAGAAGATTCTTGGAACGAAAATATAGCAATATAATGTGATTCGCCCACCTTTCCTTCGTCGGTACAGAAGAAAAATGGCAGAAGTGAGTAGCCCGGAGTGAGGTTTTCTTCAAGAAAGTTGAGAAAGGGCTTGAATGAGCATTCCAGTGAAATAATGGTTGCTTCGTCCAGTCCAACTTCGAGGCCACTTTACCACTGCTGGCAAAGGTGTGGGTTTTGTGATATGACGGGTCATGACGGCCACACCGGGGTGACCGGTGAGTCTCGACTGTAGCACCTCGTTGTGATTTGGTGGATGGCACGCAGGCCCGGATGCTTTGATGTCCTGCATGTAGATAGAGCGGCTAGTCATATAGGAGTGCTCAACATTGTGCACCGCGACCAAGGCGGAGAGGAAAACGAGGGAACTACGTAATTAATGCATGAGTTTAATTAGGGTAGTTTTATAAAGTACGAGATACATTCCTCCAATCACAAAATGCCTTGGTTGATGAGATTTGAGATTTGAGCCCTATAAACATGAAGGGAGGGAGCTGGACGCGGTGTAGTCTAGTCACTTGTTGAAATCTCTAGAAAGGCAAATACTCCTTTCCGGTTTACAGGGCTATACTAGCAAGTACTAGTACTACAATAGTGGGCTCAAATAGAAATTTTGTCTCTTGCAAGAGCCTGGCTATATGCGTGCTCCAAGGCACAGCACCACGCCCCACCCCTACACAAAGACTGCCACGCGAGCGTTCGCAACTTCCACGTTCAGGTTGCGCTTGGCTCTTCACCTCTTTGAGAAGACGAAAAATGATGTTACTACTACTTCTACAGTATTGAATCCACTGCTGCATGTCCGTCCACCTCATGCGGGAGGGATAGTGTGTAGCGAAAGCTTCTACTAGTCCTGCCAGCCACCACGCTCATGAGCAAGGGAGGGGCGCAGCTTCATTGACTTATTGGTCCTTCCTCCGCGTCTATGACAGGCAGGGGCAATAGGTGGGTTGCCCACCTGTCATGCAGCCAAAGGTTGTTAAGGCACCCGAGCTCAGTCCGCGAGGGAGAGGGCGTTGTAGTAATCAAACTTCTCGGTCTTGTACGAGTTGATGCAACACATCAAAGCACTGCACTTGATATATTTGAATAATTTGCATTTACCAATGCATTAATTACGCAACACATCAAAGCACTGCACTCGATATAAGTCTTTTTAGACATTTCAAAGGACTACAACATACAGATGCATGTAGACATATTTTAGGGTGTTGATTCACTCATTTTGCTTCGTATGTAGTCACTTGTTGCAATCTCAAAAAAGACTTATATTTGGAAACGGAGGGAGTACAACGCATGCATGCATGCCGTGACTTTCCTTTTGATACTTGCATATGTTGATTTGATGCACCTTGCCAAATTTTGACTATAAATATAACTAACCAAATGTTCATGCATGTCACAAAAAATTACGGGGTTGTTTTGGATTGTGACTATGTTTGTCTTATGTTGCCACATTATTTTTCCCACACTTGCCTAACTTGAGTTGCTCAAATTGTTAGACACGCTTTGGCTTGCCTAAGGGAATCTTGCCACACTTTTTGTGTCTATGACATGTGGAGTTCACTGCTAATAAAAAATCTCTTGTCTTAGGTGTGGCTAATAAAAAAGACTTATATTTAGGAATGGAGGGAGTAGAAAATATAAATAATAATGCTTGTTGGGCAACCCCCGTTTCCTATAATTTTAGCCGTGGGCTTGTTCACAATTTTTACGAGGGGGTGATTGTTCATTGAATGGAGGGACTTGTACCAGACTTGAACGATACAAAGTGCGATCTGGCACACTATAAACCACTTGGAATAAGCGTGTAGCTATCTGATACGTCCATTTTGCATCATGCTTTTATATCGATATTTATTACATTATGGGCTGTTATTACACGTTATGTCACAATACTTATGGTTATTCTCTCTTATTTTACAAGGTTTACATAAAGAGGGGGAATGCCAGCAGCTGGGATTCTGGGCTAGAAAAGGAGAAAATATTGGAGACCTATTCTGCACAGCTCCAAAAGTCCTAAAACTCCACGAAAGTCATTTTGGGAATTAATAAAAAAATATTCAGCCGAAGAAATACCCGAGGGGGGCCACCCACCATCCATGAGGGTGGGGGGCGCGCCCTACCCCCTGGGCGTGCCCCCTGTCTCGATGGCCACCTCGCAGCCCTCCGGTGCCCATCTTCTGCTATATGAAGTCTTTTACCCTGGCAAAAAAAAAAGATAAGCAAGCTTACGGGACGAAACTCAGCCGCCACGAGGCGGAACCTTGGCGGAACCAATATAGGGCTCCGGCGGAGCTGTTCTGCTGGGGAAACATCCCTCCGAGAGGGGGAAATCATCACCATCGTCATCACCACGATCCTCTCATCAGGAGGGGGTCAATCTCCATCAACATCTTCATCAACACCATCTCCTCTCAAACCCTAGTTCATCTCTTATATCCAATCGTTGCACCAAAACCTCAGATTGGTACCTGTGGGTTGCTAGTAGTGTTGATTACTCCTTGTAATTGATGCTAGTTGGTTTATTTGGTGGAAGATCTTATGTTCAGATCCTTAATGCATATTAATACCCCTCTAATTATGAACACGAATATGCCTTGTGAGTAGTTACGTTTGTTCCTGAGGACATGGGTGATGTCTTGCTATAAGTAGTCATGTGAATTTGGTATTCGTTCGATATTTTGATGAGATGTATGTTGTCTCTCCTCTAGTGGTGTTATGTGAACGTAAACTACATGACACTTCACCATTGTTTGGGCCTAGATGAAGGCATTAGGAATTAATAAGTAGATGATGGGTTGCTAGAGTGACGAAAGTTTAAACCCTAGTTTATGCGTTGCTTCGTAAGGGGCTGATTTGGATCCACTTGTTTCATGCTATGGTTAGGTTTACCTTAATACTTTTTTTGTAGTTGCAGATGCTTGCAATAGGGGTTAATCATAATGGGATGCTTGTCCAAGAAATGGCAGTACCCAAGCACCGGTCCACCCACATATCAAATTATCAAAGTAACGAACACGAATCATATGAGCGTGATGAAAACTAGCTTGACGATAATTCCCATGCATCGTCGGGAGCACTTTTCTCTATATAAGAACTTGTCCAGGCTTGTCCTTTGCTACAAGAAGGATTGGGCCACCTTGCTGCACCTTATTTACTTTCATTGCTTGTTACCTGTTACAAATTATCTTATCAAAAACTATCTATTACCTACAATTTTAGTGGTTGCAGAGAATACCTTACTGAAAACCGCTTGTCATTTCCTTCTGCTCCTCGTTGGGTTCGACACTCTTACTTATCGAAAGGATTACGATAGATCCCCTACACTTGTGGGACTACAAACGATTGAAATTGGAATTTCACCAGAAGTTTTATCCTATGCATCTTGTTCATCATGATCATAATTATATATATAATTTTTGGCCTCGCGAAGGAGAAAGCATCGCTCAAGCTTGGGGGAGGCTTAATTCAATGTTATATTCATGCCCCAATCATGATCTCTCACGAGAAATGATTATTCAAAAAATTTATGCTCGGCTTTCTCTCAACAATCGCTCCATGCTCGATACTTCTTGTGCTGGGTCTTTTATGATGAAGACTATTTAATTCAGATGGGATTTATTGGCAAGAATTAAACGCAACTCTAAAGATTGGGATTTCGACGAAGGTAAGGAGTCAGGTATGACACCTAAGTTTAATTGTGTTAAATCTTTTATGGATACCGATGTTTTCCATGAATTTAACAATAAGTATGGACTTGACTCTGAGATAGTAGCTTCTTTCTGTGAATCATTTGCTACTCATGTTGACCTCCCTAAGGAGAAGTGGTTTAAATATAATCCTCCCACTGAAGTAAAAGTAGTTGCACCTATTAAAGTTGAAGAAAAGACTATCACTTATAATGATCCTATTGTTCCTACTACTTATGTTGAGAAACCACCTTTTCCTGTTAGGATAAAGGATCATACTAAAACTTCAACTGTGGTTCCTAAGAGTAATACTAGAACATATACACCACCAGAGCAAATTAAAGTTGAACCTAGTATTGCTATGGTTAAAGATCTCTTAGCTGATAATATTGATGGGCATGTTATTTATTTCTGTGATGAAGCCGCTAGAATTGTTAGACCAGATGCTAAGAAACATAGACCTGTTGTAGGCATGCCTATTATTTCTGTTAAAATAGGAGATCATTGTTATCATGGCTTATGTGATATGGGTGCTAGCGCCAGTGCAATACCTTATTCCATATATGAAGAAATTATGCATGATATTGCACCTACTAAGGTACAAGAAATTGATGTTACAATTAAGCTTGCCAATAGAGATACTATTTCACCAATTGGGATTGTTAGAGATGTTGAAGTTTTGTGTGGGAAAGTTAAATGTCCTGCTGATTTTCTTGTTCTTGTTTCTCCACAAGATGACTTTTGTCCCATTATATTTGGTAGACCCTTCTTGAATACTATTAATGCTAAGATAGATTGCAATGTTGTCTCATGAGTTTAATTTCGCTAAATTTCGTAGACAACCCCATGATAAATAATTGCCTAGTAAGGATGAAATTATTTGTCTTGCTTCTATTGCCATGCCTCTTAATGATCCCTTAGAACCGTATTTGCTAGACCATGAAAATGATATGTTTACGAATGAAAGAAGGGAAATAGATGAAGTATTCTTCAAACAGGGACCTATTTTGAAACACAACTTGCCTGTTGAAATCCTTGGGGATCCTCTTCCACCCAAGGGTGATCCTGGGTTTGAGATTTAACCATTACCTGATACTCTTAAATATGCTTATCTTGATGAAAAGAAGATATATCCTGTTATTATTAGTGCTAACCTTTCAGAGCAGGAAGAGGAAAGATTATTGAGAACACTGCAGAAGCACCGTGCTGCTATTGGATATACTCTTGATGATCTTAAGGGAATTAGTCCCACTCTACACCAACACAAAATAAAACTGGAGGAAGACGCTAAACCAGTCATTGATCACCAACGACGGTTAAATCCAAAGATGAAAGAAGTGGTAAGAAAGGAAATACTAAAGCTACTTGAGGCAGGTATAATTTATCCAGTTGCTGATAGTCAGTGGGTAAGTCCCGTCCATTGTGTCCCTAAGAAGGGAGGTATTACTGTAGTTCCTAATGATAAAGATGAGTTGATCCCACAAAGGATTATTACAGGTTATAGGATGGTAATTGATTTCTGCAAATTAAATAAAGCTACTAAAAAGATCATTACCCTTTACCTTTTATTGATCAAATGCTAGAAAGACTATCCAAACATACACATTTTTAATTTCTAGATGGTTACTCTAGTTTCTCTCAAATACCTGTGTCAGCAGAGGATCAAGAAAAGACCACTTTTACTTGCCCTTTCGGTACTTTTGCTTATAGACGTATGCCATTTGGTTTATGTAATGCACCTGCTACCTTTCAAAGATGCATGATGGCTATATTCTCTGACTTTTGTGAAAAGATTTGTGAGGTATTCATGGATGATTTCTCCGTTTATGAATCCTATTTTGATGATTGCTTGAGCAACCTTCAACGAGTTTTGCAGAGATGCGAAGATACTAGTCTTGTCTTGAATTGGGAGAAGTGCCACTTTATGGTTAATGAAGACATTGTATTGGGGCATAAAATTTCTGAAAGAGGTATTGAAGTTGATAAAGCTAAAGTTGATGCAATTGAAAAGATGTCGTGTCCCAAGGACATCAAAGGTATAAGAAGTTTCCTTGGTCATGCCGGTTTTTATAGGGGGTTCATTAAGGACTTTTCTAAAATTTCTTGGCCTCTGACTAATCTATTACAAAAAGATATTCCTTTTGTCTTCAATGATGATTGTGTAGAAGCATTTGAAATATTTAAGAAAGCTTTGGTTTCTGCACCTATTGTTCAGCTACCTGATTGGAGTTTACCCTGTGAAATAATGTGTGATGCTAGTGATTTGTTGTAGGTGCTGTTCTAGGACAATGAGTTGATAAGAAACTAAATGTTATTCAATATGCTAGCAAAACTCTAGATACTGCTCAGGGAAATTATTCTACTACTGAAAAAGAGTTCATAGCAGTTGTATTTGCTTGTGATAAGTTCAGACCTTATATTGTTGATTCTAAAGTAACTATTCACACTGATCATGCTGATATTAAATACCTTATGGAAAAGAAAGATGCTAAACCTAGACTTATTAGATGGATTCTCTTGCTACAAGAATTTGATTTGCATATTATTGATAGAAAGGGAGCTGAGAACCCCGTTGCAGACAACTTGTCTAGGTTAGAGAATGTGCCTGATGACCTACTAGCTATTAATGATAGCTTTCCTGATGAACAATTAGCGGTCATAAATGCTTCTCGTACTGCTCCATGGTATGCTGATTACGCTAATTACATTGTTGCTAAATTTATACCACCTAGTTTCACATACCAACAAAAGAAAAAGTTCTTCTATGATTTAAGACATTACTTCTGGGATGACCCACACCTTCATAAAGGAGTAGATGGTGTTATTAGACATTGCGTACCTGAGCATGAACATGAACAGATCCTACGCAAGTGTCACTCCGAGGCATATGGAGGACACCATGCTGGAGACAAAACTGCACACAAGGTATTGCAATCCTGTTTTTATTGGCCTACTCTCTTCAAAGATGCCCGTAAGTTTGTCTTGTCTTGTGATGCATGTCAAAGAATTGGAAATATTAGTAGACATCAAGAAATGCCTATGAATTATTCTCTTGTTATTGAACCATTTCATGTTTGGGGCTTTGATTATATGGGACCGTTTCCTGCCTCTAATGGGTATACTCATATTTTAGTTGTTGTTGATTACGTTACTAAGTGGGTAGAAGCTATTCCAAGTAGTAGTGCTAATCATAAAACCTCTAATAAGATGCTTAAAGTAGTTAATTTTCCGAGGTTTAGAGTCCTTAGATATTTAATGACTAATGGTGGTTCACATTTTATTCATGGTGCTTTTCATAAAATGCTTGCTAAGTATGATGTTAATCATAGAATTGCATCTCCATATCACCCACAGTCTAGTGGTCAAGTAGAATTGAGTAATAGAGAGCTCAAATTTATTTTGCAAAAGACGGTTAATAGATCTAGAAAGAATTGGTCCAAAAAACTTAATGATGCATTATGGGCTTATAGAACTGCATATAAGAATCCTATGGGTATGTCTCCATATAAAATGGTTTATGGAAAAGCATGTCACTTACCTCTTGAACTTGAACATAAGGCATATTGGGCCATTAAAGAGCTCAGCTATGATTTTAAACTTGCCGGTGAGAAGAGATTATTTGACATTAGCTCCCTTGATGAATGGAGAACCCAAGCCTATGAGAATGCCAAGCTATTTAAAGAAAAAAAGTTAAAACATGGCATGACAAAAGGATACAAAAGCGTGAGTGTTAATGTAGGTGATTATGTGTTGCTATTCAACTCTCGTTTAAGATTTTTTGCAGGAAAACTTCTCTCTAAAGGGGAAGGCCCTTACGTTATCGAGGAGGTCTATTGTTCCGGTGCCATAAAAATCAACAACTTCAAAGGTACAAATCCAAAGGTGGTGAACGGTCAAAGAATCGAACATTATATCTCAGGTAATCCTCTAAATGTTGAAACTAATGTTATTGAAACCGTAACCCCGGAGGAATACATAAGAGACACTTTCCAGAACGTTTCAGACTCCGAAAAGGAATAGGTATGTCGTACGGTAAGTAAACCGACTCCAAAACAGTTCTAATAGCAATTTTTCTCTTTTTTGGAATATTTAAGAAAATTGGAAAATGAGATGTAGTCCGGGAAGGACACGAGGCATCCACGAGGGTGGAGGGCGCGCCCTACCCCCTGGGCGCGCCCCCCTACCTCATGGGCACCTCACGTGTTCTCCGGACTCTGTTTTCTTGCACGATACTTCTTTCGGTCGGTAAAAATTCATTACATAATCTCCCAAAAGTTTTGACCACCATATCACGCACATATCCTTTGTCTTTGTTTTGAGCTGTTTCTAACGCAGATTTAGAGCAAGATGTCTTCTCAAGAGTCAGTCGGGGAGAGTCAGGTGTCTCATCCGACGCCAGGTCCAGGAGCAAATAGCGATGCTTATCACTTTGGGCCATCAACAGAGGAGGAGATGGAGGCCGACTTGAAAAGGATAGATGCCATGGAGGAGGATCAACAAGTTACCTCTTGTTTCCGAGCTGGATTCACGATGGGGGAACTACAGAGCTCAGCCATTCCAAACTCGGTCATCCCTTCCAATGTTAAATTTCTTTCATATGAAACTATGAAAAAGAGTGTTACTTGTTCTACAGCAGCTATGCAACATCCATGGGTAAAAGGAGCTTTAGCCGTCATGGGTAAACTCCGCAAGGAAAATATGGACCTTAAGCAGCAAGTCAATAAGCTCAAGGAGGAGAATCGTATCCTAAGGGGCATCATCGCCAAGAAGATCACCCCACCACTTCCGAAGAAGGAGACATAATCACATGGGTATGGGCACTCCCCTTGGCAACTGACAAGCTTGGGGGAGGTGCCCTGGTATTGTATCACCATCACACTCCTATATTTACCCTTTTTCTTAGTTCGATCCTTTTGGTAATATCTTGATATAGTAGAATAAAGTTTTGGTATGATTAGTTTTGAGTTTTGCTTTGTGATCTCTTCTATGTAATCGAGTCCGTGAGCTATATATATATATATATATATATATATATATATATATATATATATATATATAAAGAATAGTGTTGGGTCAAGGGCCTTGCTTTCTTGCTATGATCTTGAAAGAAATAATAAAAAGAAATTAAGAGATCATATTGATCTTATGGAGAGTAATGACTTCAGATATAAAGAGTATGATACATAAAGTTGTTGAGAGTTGGCAAACATAGTTTTGGTCATCGTTGCAATAATAGGAAGTAATAAAGAGAGAGAGGTTTTCACATATAAATATACTATCTTGGACATCTTTTATGATTGTGAGCACTCATTAAAGTATGACATGCTAAAGAGTTGATGTTGTACAAGGAAGACAACATAATGGGTTATGCTTTCTC
Source organism: Aegilops speltoides (assembly GCA_021437245.1). Taxonomy (NCBI): domain Eukaryota; kingdom Viridiplantae; phylum Streptophyta; class Magnoliopsida; order Poales; family Poaceae; genus Aegilops; species Aegilops speltoides. Next base: position 240,261,046 of record CM038147.1, read on the forward strand.
ACATCTTAGTTAAAGTATATTGTCATGGATCATCCAACATGTTGAGCTTGCCTTTCCCCCTCATGCTAGCCAAATTCCTTGCACCAAGTAGAGATACTATTTGTGCTTCCAAATATCCTTAAACCCAGTTTTGCCATGAGAGTCCACCATATCTACTTATGGATTGAGTAAGATCCTTCATGTAAGTTGTCATGTTGCATGCAATAAAAACTGCTTTCTAAATATGTATGACTTATTAGTGTGGAGAAAATAAGCTTTATACGATCTTGTGATATGGAAGTAATAAAAGTGACGGACTACATAATAAAGGTTCATATCACAAGTGGCAATATAATGTGACGTTCTTTTGCATTAAGATTTCGTTCATCCAACCATAAAAGCACATGACAACCTCTGCTTCCCTCTGCGAAGGGCCTATATTTTACTTTATGCAAGAGTCAAGGTGATCTTCACCTTTCCCTTTTACATTTTATCCTTTGGCAAGCACCTCGTGTTGGAAAGATCCTGATATATATATATATATATATATATATATATATATATATATATATATATATATATATATCCAATTGGATGTAAGTTAGCATGAACTATTATTGTTGACATTACCCTTGAGGTAAAAGGTTGGGAGGCAACATTATAAGCCCCTATCTTTCTCTGTGTCCAATTAAAACTCCATAACCATAAGTATTGCGTGAGTGTTAGCAATTATGAAAGACTAAATGATAGTTGAGTATGTGGACCTGCTGAAAAGCTCTTATGTTGACCCTTTCCGATGTTATGATAAATTGCAATTGCTTCAATGACTGAGATTATAGTTGTTAGTTTTCAATGAAGTTTCTGGTTCATACTTGACATTGTGAATAGATTGTTAGTTGAGCATAAGAAATCATATGACAATATGTCTATATATATATATATATATTGCTGTTATAAGAATGATCATGATGCCCTCATGTCTGTATTTTATTTTATCGACATATTTTTCGATCTCGGCTTCCGCTTGAGGACAAGCGAGGTCTAAGCATGGGGGAGTTGATACGTCCATTTTGCATCATGCTTTTATATCGATATTTATTACATTATGGGCTGTTATTACACGTTATGTCACAATACTTATGGCTATTCTCTCTTATTTTACAAGGTTTACATAAAGAGGGGGAATGCCGGCAGCTGGGATTCTGGGCTGGAAAAGGAGCAAATATTGGAGACCTATTCTGCACAGCTCCAAAAGCCCTGAAACTCCACGGAAGTCATTTTGGGAATTAATAAAAAAATATTCAGCAGAAGAAATACCCGAGGGGGGCCACCCACCATCCATGAGGGTGGGGGGCGCGCCCTACCCCCTGGGCGTGCCCCCTGTCTCGATGGCCACCTCGCAGCCCTCCGGTGCCCATCTTATGCTATATGAAGTCTTTTACCCTGGAAAAAATCATAAGCAAGCTTACGGGACGAAACTTTGCCGCCACGAGGCGGAACCTTGGCGGAACCAATCTAGGGCTCCGGCAGAGCTGTTCTGCCGGGGAAACATCCCTCCCGGAGGGGGAAATCATCACCATCGTCATCACCAACGATCCTCTCATCGGGAGGGGGCCAATCTCCATCAACATCTTCACCAGCACCATCTCCTCTCAAACCCTAGTTCATCTCTTGTATCCAATCTTTGTACCAAAACCTTATATTGCACTACAAAAAAATACACTTCTGTGATGATACGTGTTTGTCACAGTAGGTCGCATTTTCTGTCATGCATGTACATCCATGACGATTTTATGATAGAATCAAGATATTCATACCTGTGCTGTCGTGGAAGTGTTCCATGACATTACCAAAATTATCATCATGGAAGTGTCCACTTCCATGACAATAAATCGCGCGTCCCAGAAGTGCTTTCGTCAAGGGTGACCGACACGTGGCATCCACCGTAACGGAACGCTGTTAAGCTATCGGGTCCGGTTTTGGACCCGATAACCCGTTAACAGCCCCGACCAATGGTGATTTTCCACGTGTAAAATCATCATTGGCTGGAGGAAACACATGTCGGCTCACCGTTGGGATAGATGTCATCCACTCATTGGACCCAAGGCGCCTATGAAACGTCGACATGTGGCACGGCCCAACAGACCTGTGAAAAGGCCGGCCCGTTTGACTTGGTCAAAAGGTGGCGGGCCGGCCCACGGAAAGCCTGTTAACGGCCTGTCCACATATAGCCCCTTTACAACCCGCTAACCCAGGGACCGTTATGCCCTATCCGAATTAGGCCCAGTAGTGTCATCTGGGCCGTCCAATATGATTCCAGCCCGTTTTAACCTCCGGCCCATGTGTGGCCCATGACTTCTTTCGGCCCATTAACGGCCCATGGTGAAACTGGCCCGTAATGAACAGTGTATCACTTTATACACATTAATGGCCCATTATTCCACTAGGCCGTTTCCAGCCCAAGTTATCTTCTTAAAGCCCATTTATTCTTGGGCTCATTTGCAGCATTCAGTTACTTATAGCCCGTTACTGTCATTTTCTTCTTGTGGGCCAAAAATTTAGCCCGTCGTTACAGTCGGCCCGTTTGTGGACCGTTAATACGTTGGGCCGTTTCCATGTCAAAAAACCCGTTGGGCTGTTTTCATACAGTTATCAAATACGGGCCATTAACAGCCCGTTATGGTCCACGAATAGTATGGCCCATGATTGGCGAAATGATGATATTCCCCGTAGAAGGCCCATGGATCCTACGGCCCATAGAAGGCCCATGGACCCTACGGCCCGTAGAAGGCCCATGGATCCTACGGCCCGTACAAAGGCCAATGGATCCTACGACCGTAGAAGGCCCATGGATCATACGGCTCGCAGGAGGCCCATGGTTACAACAGTTTGTGTGCTACCATCATTACTTTGGCCTAGTTACCAAAAATAGGCTATTGTGGCCACTAGAAAAACATGGAAAAAGAACTGCAGTGACTACAACAAAACAACTAAACAAGACAATGAGGAAATAAATAAGCAAGCAATTAACGCTAGCCTATTACTGCTATTACACATATTACGTCCAATGGGCATCAAAGTTCGCCACCAGTGCAAATATAGGGAACAAAGTAGCGTATTACATACACTGGCCGTCAAAATTGGCCACCAGTGCAAATAAACGCGGCAGCAAAACAAGAGCATAACTGAAATACCTTCAGAAGAGCTCAAGAAACATTGTCCTGGGTATCCACCATGCTGGCAATAAGCTTAGCAAGCTTATTAGCTTTGTCCTGTTTGGCACTAAAATCCTCCAACGCTTGCTGTTGCACCAGAAAGTATGCATCTGAATGCTCCAGGGACTTCCGCAGTCCTTCCGCTTCTTGTCGCAGCACAGCTGATCGATGTCTTTCAGCTTGTAGTTGAGACTCAAGAAACCGAATTGATTCAGACAGTGAGTTTGAATAGCTTGTGCAAGCGGTAGTGGCCAGTAACTCGAACACTAAACCAAGACAGGACTTTGGGGTTGTCTCACTGTCTTCAAGATAGTCTTCCTTAGCTGTTTTATCAGCTTTGTTGGAGACCAACAAGGATGTTTCACTATCCTGAACCTTCCTTTATCATTGCTTAATAAGGCACTCTTCCCCAATATTATGTCAGCATTCTAAAAGAACAAACAAGCAGACACATAATAGGTTTAGCATGTATTAGTATATGAAACTCATTTTGGTGGACCAGTTCATTAGTAAGGTGGACAGGATTAAACCTCCAATTCTTCTATTGCCAAGTACTAGTACATAATAAAAGCATCAAACAAACATATATCTATGTCCTATGGTCACTGCATTGTCTTGCCAAATCAAAGTAGAGACACGGTTCAAATCATATCAGTTCAAGACAAAGCAACAGTGAAAGAATACAAAGCGTGGGAAACTACACGGCACAACAAGAGTTCACATGGGCACCACGGGTCTACATGTACAATAACACTATTGGATCTGTTGTGATGCTAGTAATATGCATGATATGAGAAGTCAACTGTATACACAATTGAAATTGAAATCAACAGAGCTATTGATAAGAGCAAACCTGTTAAAGAAACATGCATGAACATACCTGCTGTGCCATTGGAGTTTCAATTGGATCCTTCAATTTAAAAATAAGTTTGTATGAGTAAATAAAGTGATACAAGAGAAAATCAGTATGCACGATAGCAATCATAGTTAAAAAAGGTGCACCTAGGCTCTAGGCGTTGGCAAAACACATTGTGCATAACTACGCTTAATCTGTGCATAACTGCGCATAAGCATGCGCTTTTGTCAGTAATGCGCAAGGCAGTGGCAAAACGCACAATTAACGCCTAGTGCTTTTTGAACTATGATAGCAATGGAATCTTGAATTAGAACAATTGTTCTTCAGGTTTAAGCACTTGTTCTACATGAACAGAGTACAGTAAGACACAAGAATATAGTATTTAAAAATGGAAAATAAGCTCATAGACCTTACCACATTCTTGGTTCGAGACCAGTACAGAACAAGGCATTCCTAGTCATCGTCCAGTAAATGTGTCTCAGGAGAACGTAAGGGAATTTGATGAGTTTCTTTGCCGGTGAAGTACATTTTCTTCAGGTAATTCCGATACTGCCACCAAGCATTCTTGAAGATAGCAGAGGTATTAGCACAGGTTACCCCATCCTAAGTTTCCAAATCGGTCCTTCTCTATAGAGAAAAATGGGAAAATTTGTTGTATTATAACCATCATGGAGGTAGGATGTATGGGACAAAGCAAAGTAATTGCCATGAATAACATTTCTTACACATAACTCTGGACAAACACAATCGGCATTTTCCTTCATCTTGATATAATATTTCCAAGATGGGAAGATACACATACGATTTAACAACATCAAATGCGATAGCTGCTAAACTACGACTAGCTGGTTGTGGTTCCTCCACGGAATAGGCGTACTAAGCTGGTGCGATTGGGGTTCATACGGTAGTATTGGCCTTTAGGCACCTTTGGAGCTGCCTTACTAACTGCTCTTGTTTGGGAGCTCTGTGGTGGAGATGGTGCTGTGTCAACAGGAACTGGGTTACTATCTACTGGGGTTGGGGTTAGATTGGGTGAAGATGGTTCTCTGTCCATCGCAGTAGGGGTATAAACTGGCATCACCCGCCCCAATTCAAATGGCTGATAAATAGGAAACATAGTTGAATGTACATACATTGTATGAGAGACAGATGCAGTAGATAGTGTGGAAAAAATGCATGAAATAGTTGACATGTATATTGTTTAACTAAAACGGATAGCATGGCATAATTTCACATATATGATGTCTATCTAAACTGAATAGCATAACATAACATAATTCAAAGATATGATGAATAACTAAACATGATTGCATGACATAATTCACCTACATGGTATCTAAGTAATCAGGATCGCAACATTTAATTCACATACGTGATTTGTATGCTAAACAGAGGGCATTCGATATGATGTCTGAACTAAGAACATGGTGTTGAATATTGTGTATATGATGTCTAAACTATGCAATGCAAGACACCATATGCATGATATGAGCAGTATAACCGTGCCAAGTTTGAGCATACACCTCCATGGGGGGAATAGGACTGGTCATCTGTCTCTGAATCCATCTCTGAGGAGCTATCGGGACCCAACAAGAGATCTACTTTGACAGGTAGCACTGTCTGCTCTGAAGGCCTTGTTTTCACTCCAGATTTTTCCATGTCCCACCCAAATGGCTGATTCATAGGAAGAGTAGTTTAATGTACAAACATTGTCGACAAATGGAAATTTAATGAAGAAAAGGATGGGCAAGATATCATTCAAATATATGATGCCTGGTTAAACAGGATGGAATTGCACATTTCACATATATTATGGCTGGCTAAAAGACATGAGACTGCATAATTCCCATATATGATATAGAAACTAAACAGGTGGCATTACAGAACATGTCTAAACTAAGCAGATGACATATATGATGTCAAAAGTTGGCACTACAAGGCAACGTATGCATGATATGACTAACATCATCATTCCAAGGTAGAGAAAACACCTTGGGGGGTAAATAGGAGTGGTCAGCGGCGTCTGAATCCGCCTCAGAACAGATATCTTCATCTGGATTACAATCTGGAGAGCGGTGGGGAGAGTTTGCCATTGAACCCACCATGGAGCGATGTCTCCATGACATTGTATTGCCGCGCAAAACTCTTCTCTTTTTCTCTACATGTTCAGCATGACTGTGCACAATATCTGACATGCATACTAAAAAAATATGGTGAGATTATGTAAGGACATCATGCAGAAATTTAGAGTGATGGTAACAACCAGTGGATGGATCCAAAAATAATGATAGCAGACTGATGATTGCTTTAATTTAATAAAAAGACATATGATGATTGCTTTACTATTTGTTTCCCACCCAAGATGAACAACATAGGCATACCCTAGGTGAACCAGATATCAGACAGACATACTATTCATTGCTGCCTCGATATGTGCTCCACAACTAATTTAGAACTCAAGTTTGAACATTAATTTGGACCTGACTTGGAGTCCAAGAGGTGAACAGGACGATAAAGTAGCAGGTAATTTTAAGCAATGCATAACATAAGCAGAAACAAAAGAATGCGACCTCTCTTGTGGGCCCGTGTACTCCTCAGGTTCATCTGCTGAGTCGATGATGGTGATGCTGTTGCGGTGGGTGCCGGCGGCAGGGAAGGAGATCTGAGGCGGCGAAAGACGGTCAGGAGTCGTGATGAAAGGTTTGGTGGATGCTTCTGTCGATGGAGCAGCATAGGTGAGGTGGACGAAGTCATGGCAGGAGCAGGACAAACCTCACAAAGTTCCCTTCAACACGTACCTGTAACTGAAGTAATTCTATAATGGTTCATTTGGCTTACATGATTCTTAAAACTCAGGGATAGGAAAAACACCGAATAGGATAGGAATGCACATGGTAAACAGAGCATTTATAAACACAGGATTACTGTGAACTTGGGTGTTTGGTTTACAGGAATTGGAAGAGCAGAGGAATGCAAAGAAACATGGCCAAAATAAAGTGAAACCATATGAAAGCGTGTACAGTTAGAATGTTATTCTGGCACTAATGCACTTGGTCTTGTTTTCATGCATAGGATTTTAAAAACTAGGTCCAGGTGGATGTTTTGCTTCATTCTTTTCAACAAAATGCATGAATAATTGAATAGTAGAGTGCCATTGGAAAATTCCCTATTGCTATGTTTTTCCGTTGAACCAAAATAGCCCTAATGGATCGACGTGAATGTATAGTAATAAGTGATGCAACAAGTGTACAACCTCTTTGCCGTAGTCGTGTCGACCTCAGCATCATTGGGTTGGTCGTTGAAGCAGTTGAGGCATAGGTGGCTGTCAGAGGTGTGGAGGAAGATCTGAGGAATCAGAGAGGCGGCGTCGTGGCTTTGCTCTATTGTGATGGATCGTTCTTTCATTGGAGCAGCTCCGGTGAGCCGTAAGACGTCAAGGCTGAAGCAGCACAAGACAGACATCGTCAATCTCAAGTGGGATTCTAATAGCATCTCCAATAGATGATGTAAAATAGATGTAAAATTTAAATCACCAAAAACAACCCGACTACAACAGATGAGGTAAAAACTGTTGACTCTGAACTTAACTGTCGAAACTGAAATTTACTGGGGAATCTGAATGCTACTGTCGAAACTGAACGCAATGGTAGCAAAGAGGCACTTGACAAGTAATTTAGGGAGGGCCTGCAGTTCATCTTCAACCTGCACCCCGCTGAGCCTCCAGCCACCACCGGCCGAACCGCCTGATCCAGCGCCGCCTCGCCGCCCCAAAACAACTCCCCACCGCCGCCCCGACCAGCCCTCTAGGCTACCCGCCCCCACCCTGAACCCTAAGATAGATAGTCGAGTACCTCTCCGGCGAGCCCCCGTCCCCGCTGTGGTGGTTCTTCCTTAACTCCAGCAAGCCCCCCCAACCCCTGAAAATCGACTGACCCAAAAGTCGATTCAGTCGACTGAAGTGTGGCTAAATCGGAGCAGAGCAGCAGCACGAGCGAGGGGGAGAGCAGCAGCAGTAGCTGGGCGAGCGATCGATCGAGCGAGGGCCGGAGCAGCAGCAGCAGCACGAGCGAGCAAGCGAGAGCGGGAGCAGCAGCAGCAGATCCGGCTGGTATGGACGCTGCCACCGAAGGGGCCTCGCACTGGGGGAGAGCCGCCGTGGAGATGTCGCCTGCGGCGCCGGCTTCAAGGTAGCCGCTCCATGGGGGTGCAGGATGGAGCATCGTCGATGCCGGGAGGTCTGGTTAAGGAGAAGGTGCGATGCGATGAGTGTACAACCTCTTTGGTGGCGCCGAGTAGGCCTCGGCTTCGTCCGAGGAGTCTGTGAGGATGCTGCGGTTCCGGTGGAACAGGTTAAGGCGGCGCTGTGGGGATGGAGCAGTCACGATAGACGAGGCGATTGTCAGAGCAGCTCCTTGGAGGTGCAGGACGGGGCGGCTGAACCGGCACGATGACGAGATGGACGACGGATCCTCATCCGGGGAGGTGGACGAGGGACGTCGAGCTGTTGCGGTGGACGACGTCGTCGAGGAAGAGGCTCCGGCTGGGCAGTGGTAAGGTGGAGGACGGAGGAGGGTGGGGTTACGCGGCTGGGGCGGAGAGGTTATGGCGGCCTGGGATTTCGAATGGCGAAAAGGGGGCGATGGGAGGGGGTGAACCATGACTTAGGGACGCGCTTGTCCAAAATCTAGGGTGTGTTACAAAAGTACCCCCCACCGATTTGAACTAGCGGCCCTTGTGGCTCAGGGTTAGAAGGGGGATTCGGCGTGTCGGGATTTGGCAGTGGAGGGAGTTTTCGCGCACGTTGTAATTTCGGGATAGCAAGGCGCGGGTTGTGAAGGCGCCAGTTTTTGGAGCACGATATCTGAATTTTCGGGATATAACAAGACGCGGGTTGAATTTTAGGGACAAGCCTAACATGTAGTAATATTGTACTTGTATGTACCAAATCAATTCGCACTTCCCTCAACCAAAAAGAAAACAAAAAAATAAAACTATTCACACCACACAAAGAGAGAGTCTTGCCCTGTTTTACTATACAAATGCTATTCAAAGCTACTCCCTCCTTCCATCTATATAGGGCCTAATGCATTTTTCGATGCTAACTTTGACCAAATATTAGAGCAATAATATATAACATGCAACTTACACAAAGCACACCATTAAATTCGTTTGTGAAAGGTTCTTTCAATGATATAATTTTCACATTGTGCATGTCATGTACTATTAATCTTGTCAATAGTCAAAGGCAGTATTAAAAAACTCATTACGCCCTATATAGATGGAAGGAGGGAGTATGAATCCATGTTATGTCCGATTAATTTTTTTCGCTTGCTGTATAATGCATGTAACCTACTCATACCAACATTTTAGTGCATTCCAAATGTCTATACTACTGCTGCAATTCGAACTAAATTTGAATTTGTTTCTCTATTTCAATAAGAATCTACAAGCATGATTGTTGCCAACTTCAACCATCATTCATGTATTACCTTAATAACACACCACATGATTACTATAGAGATAGATATGAACTATGTGTACTACATGAACTCGAATTCTTTTTTTTGAATACACTTGATGTTGATGCCAAATAATGGTACATTTGATGTACTAACTATATATTCATAATCTAAACTATGTTCCATATGTACACCGTGTTTATCACACAAATATAGTGCCCCACCCCTACATTATGACAAGTATTTAGACCTGAGCTGCAAAAGCCACACATTAGCCCAAATTATAATGAATGTTCTATGTATTATACGTAGTACTAGCAAGATGCCCATGCGTTCCACAGAACATCAACATGATCAAGGGGCCTAATTTGCAAATATGGAGAGGGGTGTGGGTATCTTTTTTCAAACTTGCCATAGTTTCCTTCCTATCCACCAGATATAAATCAGACGGCCTATATTGCAGGATGGCAGGCACACCATCATCAACAACTCCATTTTTTTATAAGAGTAGAGATAAAATATATTATATGTAGTATAACATGTTCATAACCACACCATGTATCACCGTTATATATATTCACATATGCGTCCGTTTAAAACACTATGATAAATTCTTCAAATATCCTAATTCACTTTTTATAATGAAGTATGATCTCTATTCGTCTTTTATACCCACACAGTCCTCTTATCTTTGTAGCTAGCGCTAACTTTCTCTCATGCATGCACACGCCCGCATCCTCTCACCCTCCCTCATAATTCTCTAGCTCCATCGCGCAAATTCGTCTTTTCACTTTAGGTCGTTCACCCATGGTGTGTGTAGGCCCCCCAGCTCCTTCTTTACGGCACACATCGATCGATATGCCTCTCTAGCCAGGTGTGCCTAGCACAAACACAAGCTTCCCCTCTTCTCTTGTCATTGTCCGTGCCTCACTCCCACCACTCTTTTCATCGATCTCGTACTCGCACACTCCTCCCCCCTCGATAGAGTATGACTCTCGTACCACCTCCTAGATGCATCCCTCTCTATCTATCCTTCTCCTCGTGCTTCATTTGCTTCTAACACAATGCATGTATACCGATCAATCTCCCAACATATACCTAGATCGACTTTAACTACCCCCCATCGATCGACGTACCTAACAAGTTATGTTTCTCCTTTCTCTAACAAAGGGCGATTGATCTTCCTATGTAGTTATGTCTGCTTACCACAGCTATATCGTCCCCTCCTGACCCATCTCTCACACGCACGTGCACAGACAACAAGCAGCCATCTCCTCTCTTATTGATATTGCGGGCGTGCCCTCCGTTTGTCTAGCAAGCCTATCCCGCTATTTGTTAGAAGCAAATCCACTACCACCCCCCTCCAACACTCTAGCTCTGTCTCTCTCCCAACCTTATTCCTCTCCTGCACATATGCATGGATGCCGATCAATCTCCCTTAATACATGAGGCAGATCGATCTCCTTAATACATGAGGTAGGCCTCTCTCCTCCTCCACACATATACCAGCCATTGTACCTCTATAGTTAATTGGGCCTCCCTCTTTCCCCACCACACACCGATAGTCGAGCGCTGCAGGTAGGTATCCATGCCACAGAGACAAACTGCACATGTCCCCTCTCACGTTCCAGTAGGGCAGCCACTCAATATATTTTACGTGGGCACACATAAATTCGATGGCACTCTTTATCGATCGCGTGTGCACATACACACACATCATCCCTCTCTTCGATTCTATGGACACCTCAAGCCGATGATACCTCTACTCTCTTCTCGTGGATCGCCCCCTCTATATATGTTATATCCAGGACTCTATTTCACACACATTGCATATGTTACATTTTTTGATTGACCGCCCCACCCCCCCAAAAAAAACTCTCACAAACCCACACACTATATATCTCTAGGTTTGTATCTCTCTCACACAACCCCACATAGGTGGTGTACGTATACAAGAAGGGAATAGGTGCACCGTGCACGTGCTCGCGCTTCGTGCCCATCCACAGCCGCGCGGGTACATGGTGGAGCTCATTTCTTTACGAAATGGCAGCCCACATGCTAATTTGAACGCCTATAGCAGTTGTTTACCTAGGGAGGTCGTGTACCACGCATGCACAAAACAAAGCTCGACTTGACGCGTTGCCGCGTTATTTTTAAATAAAGTTATAGCGCTCAATGGCACGTACAAAAAAATAAAATGATTTTTATGGAGAAAAAGGTAGTCCGCTCCACTATATACAATGGAGCCTGCCTTCCTGGTTTGTCGCTCTTCAGAGTATCTCACACAAGGCTGCGGTGGCCTCTCTCTCTCTCACCATTGGTCACTGATCCGGACGCATCCCGTCCGTCGGGGGAAAGGGAGGAACTGCATCGTTTCTCCGTTCGATGGCGCCGAGGCAGCATGTCCCGATCTGCGGTACACGCCGTTCTCTCTGACCAAGCTCCTGCGCAGCAGGGCCTAAGCCACCTGCTCGCTGCTGCAGTATGGGCAGATTCCACCCGCCGCCGCTCACCTAGTTACATCCTGACGACCTCTAGGTATCCCCTCTGGCCTTGCTCCACTGCCCGTCTTCCCACGTCGCTGCATGTGGATCTTCCATAGTTCTTTGCCCAAAACGTAGCTCGTCCGGCGTACTTCCCATATTGCAATCTCATCCTCACACCGTTTTAGACAAACACAACCATGTTGTTATCTTCCCTTAGGACAAGGAATATGCTTCTTTTGTGTCATCGCATGTGTCATCAACTATTATTGGCCAGTAATTGTTTCCTTTCTACCTCTTTTTTGCAAACAGGGCTATCCATTTCACCTCGTTGCTATTGCGACCTTTTGGTGAACTGCACAAATCACTTTTTTCTTAAGAGTGTTTTATGCAGTTGTACTAAAATGTCACACGGGCAACGTCTCTACATTCGGTCTTGTTGCACAAAGGGAGATTGGTTTTGCTCTATCCTCCTCATCCAACTCCGAGCCTAATCTTCTCCTACTAGTTATTCTTAAGAGAGACTGCAAAGGTGACTGGCTTCTATTTGTGTGTTTGTTGTTTCATCAGCAGTCCTCTATTATCGTAATCACACTTAATATCTTTGGAACAGGGACGCTCCACTCTATTTTAGTGGAACTGCACAAAATGATCGGAATGTTGCATGCTCCAGACAGCTACTTTTTTCTCAACATGCCTTGTTGACTTAGACAGAGCTGGGGGGACGTTGCTGCCAATGAAAGCATGGATCGCGAAGGTGCTCATAGGTGTCCGATGATCCTAGCTTCTTGAATGAGCAGCGGGTGCTATATCAGACCATCCGTAGGGCCCACGGGGCCCTCTCCATCATCCTTTGAGTTGTTGCGCTCGTCGTGGTGCCGAGTATTGTTAACATCGTCAACGAACATGAGGATTCAGGAGATGACTTTATTTTGGCTGGATGACACTAGGGATCCACTAGGGCCATAGCCGTACGTACGCAAGTGCCTCCTTATTATGTACAACTATTTTTTTGCTTCCTCCTGGTTTCCTGACATCACGGTCCCACACCATTGTGAACCTATGTGGTCAACATAAACAAGAGAATTGCACAAGGTGCGTCCGACAGCTGGGCCTAAGCAGCTCGAGCAGTATTTGTGTTTTTGAGGCGTGAGCACTGCAGAGTTTTTCTTGGCGATGATTTTGTTGTTGTTCAGAGGACAGCAGGGTATTAACTGGGTGGGCTATGGCCCGTCTAGCCCAGGCCAGATATCCAGCCCAGATAGTAATCTTTTCAAGATGAAGATGGCTAGCCCAGCTATACGTTTTTTGAGGAATACCCAGGCAAGGTCAACTTGTTATTCTCTGCCCCGCTGGGCTGCAAATCTTTCCTAGGAGGGATGCATTAGGCTTAACCGGAAAATGGGCTTTAAAAAATAATAAACGGGATGGGCAGTAACTATAAAAAATGCACCAAACACGAAATTAGTTTATAAAATATTATTTATGGATTTTGAAAATCTTAAGTTTTCATTGTTGCGCGCGCAATGTTTTGTTTGATTTTTACGTAATACAAATTTATATTTAATCTCACTAGAAATTTCAGGATAAAAATATTTCGGATCCCATCAAAATGTGGGAAATTTTATTGAATTCTGTCTTCAACAGTTGGTTGAAATTATTAATCGTTGTCCTAGCTAGAAAATGGGTTGTACTTTTAAGAAACTTTAAATGGGCTGTAGTAAATTCCATTAGAATTCAAAAATGGGTTGTACATTCTTACAAACCGCAAATGGGCTATAAGTTCTCTGCCACACACTTGTGGTCCTACTAAGTTGATGCGTCCTCTAAAAAAAATAAGTTGACGCGTATGCAAGGCTTTGTCAACTTATTATAGTCAACACACGGTTCTAGCAGCAGTGGCCGTTGGATGTCTATCCAACGGATGTCGTGCTTCTTCTTCAATCTCGGATATTCTTAGCTTCGGCTGCCCAAAAAATGATTCCTCCCCCTGACATCCGGGGCGCACCATTTCAGAGGCTGACCTGTGGGCCTACTAAGTTGGCGCGTACCAAGGGCTTTGTCAACTTAGTCGATATAAATGATTCTAGCTTCAGTGAGCGTACGATGTCCATCCAACGGTCGTAGTGCTTCTTCAACCTCTGGTCTTCTTGGTCCAGCTGCCCAAAGCAGCGCCCGTAGTGCCACCTGCTCCTGTTTCCCGTGGCCGGTTGTGCTGCCGTGGAGGCCTCACCGCCCCCATACTACTCCCACCGCTAGCCAGGCCATCCCTCCACTCACCCACACCCCCTGTTATTCTGCGGTGATGGCAGCCTCACACTGCAGCCGAACCAGTGAACCCTCGTACTCCTCTCCACGCAGGCTTCCACTGCTGCGTCTTCCCCGGCTCCGCTTTGTCCCCTTCCTAGGCCTCGCCGTCGTCCGCCGCCCTGGTGCTCTCGGCGCGGCGTGGTCAACGACCGACTTCCATCATAAGAGTACTGTATGTGGAGAGGCTGACAGCTGGGTCCTCGGCGGCCGCAAGGAAGTGCCTCCTTATTACGCGCAAAATAATTATTCCTCCACCTGATAGTAGGGACGCACAGGACGGGCCACCTTATTTCGCGAAAAAAAACGTTTCCCCCCTGACTACTGGTACCCACCAGACAGGCCACCGTATTTCACGAAAAAAACGTTCCTCCCGTTGTCAGCTCGGACCCATCGGAAGTGCCTCCTTATTACGCACAAAAAAATGAATACTCCCCCTGCTAGCTGGGACCCACCTTGGTGGGAGGCTGGCTTGTGGGCCTACTAAGTTAACGAGGATGGAGGGCTTTGTCAACTTAGTCAATAAGAACGATTCTAGCTCCAGTGGCCGTACGATGTCCATCCAACGGCCGTAGTGCTTCTTCAACCTCTGGTCTTCTTGCTCTAGCTGCCCAAAGCAGCGTCGGTCGAGCCGCATGCTCCTTCCTCCCATGGCCGGCTGTGCTGCCGCGGAGGCCTCACCGCCCGTACTATTCCCACCGCTGGCCAGGCCCTGCGGCGAGGGCAGCCTCACACCGCAGCCGAACCAGTGAACCCTCGTACTCCTCTCCGCGTGGGCTTCCACTGCCGCGTCTTCCCCGGCTTTGGGTCGTCCCCTTCCTGGGCCTCGCCATCATCCACCACCCTGGTGCTCTCTGTGTAGCGTGGTCAACGTGGTCAAGGAACGACTTCCATCGTACATGGACTATACGTGGAGAGGCTGAAAATTGGGTCCACGGCCGCAGCAAGGAGGTGCCTCCTTGTTACGCGGAAAATAATGATACCTCCACCTGACAGCAGGGACCCACCGGACGGGCCACTGTATTTCGCGAAAAAAATGTTTCCCCCATGACTGCTGGGACCCACCAGCTATATCTTCGCACGCAAGGAAGTGCGTCCGGGCAAAAAAAAAACGATTCGCCCCCCTGACTGCTGGGACCCACCAGCTATATCATCGCACGCAAGGAAGTGCCTGACAGTCAGGACCCACCTGGTCGAAGCGTACATAGCATTGTCATTCTGGTCGCTAACGTGTATGTACATATTGGTGGATGTAGAGGCGTGCACGTGTCGTAGTAGAGGCGCGCACGTAGCATGTACACGTACGTACAATGGCCAGTGTGCAAGAAAAAAATATGTCCACGTATGTGTACATACGGGCGGGGTCTTGAACGCCTACTCGCGCATACGTACGGCCAGGGGTCGTGTACATGGCTGGGTCGGAACAGAGAAACAATGTCGTCGTTGTGTTCATGGGGAGCCAACTGGCTGGGTCGGAATGGAATGCGTCGTGTTCATCGAGAGGTCTTGGATGGAACAGGTGATGGAAACGAGGCTTGGCATACCGCAGAACGGAAGAAACGGCCTTGTGTTCGACCGTCCACGTTGGAAACGGGATCCTGTTCATCTGGAGGGGTTTGGTGTACCGCAAAACGGAGGAAATGGACCTCCTACGGTTGAAATGGGGGTCCTGTTGATCGGGAGGGGTGTGGCGTATCGCAAAACGGTTGAAATGGACTTGTGTTGGAGCGCTACGGTCAAAACGGGGGTCCTGTTCATCGGGAAGGGTGTGGCGTACCGCAAAACAGGACTCCACAGATACTGTTCATCTCCACCGTCAACCTCCTCCAGCCTCCACGGGCTCAATCGGGTTCAGTTAACAGCCATCGATCGATCGCTCGGGTTCAATAAAGCGTAGCCTGCAGTGCAATTGCTCGGGTTCAGTTAGAGCCCAATGCCTCGCTAGGGTTCAATTAGAGCCAACGCCTCACACACACGCGCGTACGTGTATGAGAGAAACGCGCATCGCTCGGCCCCCGACCACCCGCCGTAACCGGGAACTCCCCAAAATTTTCCCCGCCCTCGCTTCTACCACAGTTTTTTTCGTCATGGACAACCCAAAGAATGTCATGCAGCTGCGTCTCCAGCCCACCCAGGATGAAAAGCCCATTTTCTGTCATGATTTTTTTCATAGAAGTAGGAGCCCACCACATCGGGTTTTGTCACAATTATCGTTATAGAAGTGTCATAAGTATGATAGAATTTTTTTTCGTTCGGCCCAAAATGTCACGGATGTGTCTTTTTTTGTAGTGTTGGTACCTGTGGGTTGCTAGTAGTGTTGATTACTCCTTGTAATTGATGCTAGTTGGTTTATTTGGTGGAAGATCATATGTTCAGATCCTTAATGCATATTAATACCCCTCTAATTATGAACATGAATATGCCTTGTGAGTAGTTATGTTTGTTCCTGATGACATGGGTGAAGTCTCGCTATAAGTTGTCATGTGAATTTGGTATTTGTTCGATATTTTGATGAGATGTATGTTGTCTCTCCTCTAGTGGTGTTATGTGAACATAAACTACATGACACTTCACCATTGTTTGGGCCTAGAGGAAGGCATTGGGAAGTAATAAGTAGATGATGGGTTGCTAGAGTGACAAAAGTTTAAACCCTAGTTTATGCGTTGCTTCGTAAGGGGCTGATTTGGATCCACTTGTTTCATGCTATGGTTAGGTTTACCTTAATACTTGTTTTGTAGTTGTGTTTGCGTGAAATAGTGGTTAATCATAAGTGGGATGCTTGTCCAAGAAAGGGCAGTACCCAAGCACCAGTCCACCCACATACCAAATTATCAAAGTAACAAACGCGAATCATATGAGCGTGATGAAAACTAGCTAAACGATAATTCCCATGTGTCCTCGGGAGCGCTTTTCTCTATATAAGAACTTGTCCAGGCTTGTCCTTTGCCACAAAGAGGATTGGGCAACCTTGTTGCACCTTATTTAATTTCATTGCTTGTTACCCGTTACAAATTATCTTATCGCAAAACTATCTATTACCTACAATTTCAGTACCTGCAGAGAATACCTTACCAAAAACCGCTTGTCATTTCCTTCTGCTCCTCGTTGGGTTTGACACTCTTACTTATCAAAAGGACTACAATAGATCCCCTACACTTGTGGGTCATCACTATCTGAAAAAACAATCAACAACTAAAAAAAGGGCGACCTGACACGTACACAATTTTAAACGATTGTTTTGATGGAGTGAAAAAGGAAAACTACGCCACTACATATATATAGGACGGAGCCTACGCGCTTTCTTGCTAGGGTTGCTCTATTCACACACTCTCATCCTCTCCATATCTAAACACGATAGCGGTGGTAACACTGCCTTTCTCCCTTCAAAAAACTCTGTCTTTCTATCCTCACCGCTGGTTACAGATCCGTACGTATCCCCCTCCGCCGGGGAAGGGGAGGAGGGGCAGCGTTTAGGCCGTCGTCGACAGCGAGGGAGGAGACCCACTGCCGGCCGCACCATTATCTCTGGCAGAGCGCCGGCGCGGGAGGTCCTCCGATCCCTTCGTCGTTTCCCTAGTGTGGGCGGATCCGGCCTCCTGCCGCCCACCTATCCACATCTCGATGACCTTCAGGTATATCTTCCTTCGAAACCGCCTTAGCTCTACTTCCCCAGCTTGCTACGTTGCTGCATGTGCATCATTTTCTACCTCTCAGCTCCTCTCGATCGGATGGTCCAACGTCACCTATTTTTTCTTCTATTGTTAGAGGTAAAGCTACTTCATGGAGTCGAATCTTTTACTTGGTTCAAACAAGAAATAAAGTGGGGGTGGGGGAATTTAGTATGTATGTCAGATTTGGTACAAACAGGAAGGAAAGGTGGTGAAAGTAGTACAGACTGGTCATCCAACCAGTCTCTTGGACGAAAAGGGAAATATAGGGGTAATGTTGTACATAGTGGTAT
Source organism: Aegilops speltoides (assembly GCA_021437245.1). Lineage (NCBI taxonomy): Eukaryota > Viridiplantae > Streptophyta > Magnoliopsida > Poales > Poaceae > Aegilops > Aegilops speltoides. The sequence goes on from CM038147.1 coordinate 240,279,306, forward strand.
GACCAGGACTAGATTTGATATCCACACATAGGAGTAGGTGGCTAGAGTGAACAAAAATGGGACCAACCCAGATATGTTTCTTGGATGTTTGTTTCTCGTGGCAACAAACTATGAATCGCCACTTTATGCCCCTATTTAGGTACATGGTGCTGTACTGCTGGTGCACCCACTGTCCCATGCCCTTATACGAAATATTTAGCTGTTCTTAATCTAATGCCCTTGGTAAAATGAAGCCATGGCACTGTTATAATCCATGACAAGTTTAGCCAAATGTTTTTGCCTGTAATTGTTTGAGACTCTGACTGTTTCCTTTGTAGCTTTTTGTGCAAATAGGGATATCCATTTCACCTGGTTGCTGTTGTGACCTTTTGGCGCACTGCACAAAACACTTCTTAAAAGAAGTGACTTTTGTGCTGTTTTACTGGAATGTCAGAATGGAACAGTTGGTTCATTTTGGTGGGACTGTACAAAGGGAGATCTGTGTTCCAACCCTCACTGACAAAACAAATTCTAAAATAGAAGGTCAATCATGTACTTGGTTTCACCAAGTGTGGAGGAGAAAGAGAAACAGAGAATGAAGAGCAGGAGGAAGAAGAATAAATAGTGCCAAGGTGATCTTGCTGAAGCCAGAGGCCTCAGTCGAGGCCATTCAAGGGCTCCGACAATGACTATCTTACATGTGAGACGATCCTCCAGGGAGCCCTTCCACTTCTGCTGTCTCACTTAATTAATTAGGAGTACTTAAGTACCACTAATTTATTGCTGCCTAATTTTCCCGTTGGAGTTAAACAAATCTTTAGTAGCACCCTATGCTGAATCATGTACGTGTGTGTGTTTGTCTATGGAGGTGAATCATGTGGTGGAGCAGGGAGGGAATATTATTAGTGTCATGACATAATAGTGCTACTGTTTTGCATGTCAATTTATTGCCATTGGTTCAACTAGGCAATGTTTTGCGTATTGTCCATCACGAATTTGATGTTACTGTTAGAGTAATATGCTAATGTCTTTCTATCCTTTCTCACTAAGCTAATGAAGGTTTCACCTTGTTACTACTTGTGCAAATAGGGATCTTGTTGTGCCAATCATACATTTTAGTGGAACTACACAAGACAATACAATGAACTGTATCCCAGCCAGTGCTTTAAATCTGCTGGAAGTTCTTGATAATCTTTCGATATAATCTCAACACTAGCAAACAAGAGTGATTTCAACCATACATTTGAAGTGCACAAAAGTATATACTATTGAGTGATTCCAGTGAGTCCTTTATCATCTCTTATGGAACTACATGAATAAGCTTTTTTCCTCAGGTTGGTACGGGCCTAAGGCCTTCACCCATATTAGTTTGCTGTCATCTCTATTTGTATCGTGCTACTGTCATGAGAAACTCCTTTATTTTTGCACGTTAAAGTTTTGCAACCTATGATACATGGCAATGCTTTGAGTGTTGAGCTAATTGGCACTGATTAAATAAACTAATACCTCTCTTTAAGCAAGACTACTATGTTGCTAACTTTACGCATTAAGATAATGATGGTGCTTCTGTTTGTTAGTGTATGCTTCATCAACTAGTCCCACTATTACAGTAATCTCACTCTCTCAATACATGTGCCAACAGGGATGCTCAATTTTGGTGGAACTACACAAAAACTTTGGGTGCTTCATTGCCTCGAGAGCTTCCATCCTTTCCTGTCAGCTGCTAATCTTGGCCTTCTTTCTTCCTTTGATGTCAGTCGCGTCGCTTATCTCGGCTTCTAGTCAAAGGAAATAGTAATTGATATGCTACCTCACACAGGTTGGTATTGGTCTATATCCTGATTATTGTGCTTGTCATGTATTGGTAATTTGGTATTGTGCTACTGTTTGCCGATTTCATAAAGGAGTAACTTGGAGCATGAACTCGCAGGAAAATCATTGCATTGGGTGATTTCAGTAGAACTGCACAAAAAGATCAGATGGACAGGTACTTATGCTGCTGCTATGTACACCAAAGTTCACTAAGACAAGCATCGATGTTGACAAGAAGTGCCTATATTCATTCGAGTATCAACCAGCATCAACCAGTTGTCAAACTCCAAGTATTAGGAGAGTGAACGCCAAAAATATTGCTTGGCGCATAGCCCAGAAAAACACAGTCCAATCTTTGGTCCCATCTTGTGCCTTTTTGTTATCGGCAGATATGGTAGCGAACTGTATGGCATGGATTCTAAAGATTCCAAACAAGCTGGTTGACGCGTATATTCATTTGGCACTTAATCAGTCTGCACGCCAGGGATGCTCCATTTCAGTCGAACTGCACAAAATATTTGGGTCGTTCATTTTCTCAACCGCCTCCTTTCTTGTCTGCAATGTAGAATTTTGGCGAGCTACAGGACCAAGATGAGCCAGTAAACTAGTTGGATGAAAGTAGTGGCCAAGTTGCTCAAACCTCCCTCAGCACGAGGCCACTATTTGAGGATAAACCTACAAGCAAAGTTCAGATTGTCTGTGCTGCCTCTTATGTACTCGAAAGTTTACCCGTACAAGCATTAATTTTAGCAAGAAGTACCTCCGACTGAACATCACTTACCAGTCTGTACCCTAGTAGGTAATTAAAGTTCGCCCATGGATCATATTGGCTGTGATCTCAATCATTTGGATGCATAAACATACTGAACATGTGTATATCTGTATCTTTTTGTGAATTATCTATGAATATTGTCGTGTGATCTATCAATCATTTGGATGCATAGATATGCTGAACTTGTGTATATATGAATCTTTTGAGTTGTTGATTGTGAATGTTGGCTATGAATATGAACGTGTCCTGTGAACCTGAGTTTGATACGAATGTTTAACCTTTCTATTGTACTTGTGTGTGAACTTGTTAGTATGCCTACTGTGGGATATGTGACATGTGGGTGTTAACGGCACACCTTCTTCCCGAGAAGAATTGCACCTACTTTGTTAGGGTAGCAATGACGCATCAGCTCTTTTTAATCTTTTTGCTCTGTCTTCCCCCCTCCCCCGCTCAACCCCTGCCATAATGTTTTCGGCCTCAAAACAAACATAGTATTGTGTTGTTTTTGGGGCTTGATGAAAAATCGAGTGCTGGTTTCTGTAGGTTGGCCCACCCAGCAAATGGGCTGCTGGTCCACCACGGACTGGGAGGCTAAAAATACAAGTTTGTGGTGCAGAGGCAAGTAAAAAAACGCCATCAGAGCCATCCACTGAAGAAAAAAATCGCTCCTGATGTGCTTCTTCACTCGTGCCGCCGGCCCCCTCTTTAATCCAGTTTGCTCGAGGATCTAGCTGGTATCATTTTTTTCCAGAGGGCGAACAAGTATCAGCTAGGCCTAGGTTTTGTATTTTAACATGCGTAGCCCACGACATATGGAGACAGTTGTTTCAACTTATATTTTGAGGTCCATACCGGCCTATGGGCTTTTTCTTAATGATCGGCAGCCCAATGTATTTTTTTAATAAAATGCAGGTCTCTGTTCTATTTATCTATATATAAGAATAATAATGTTGTGTCCAATTTATGTTTTCCCTTCTAACCACATTATATATATTTATATTATTACTATTATAATATATATTATAGAGACTTATATATACATTATAAAAACATCCCACATGTTATTAACTTATAAAAGTAAATGTTTAACAGAATTTGGCAAAGAAAATCCTGGTTGTTTTTGACTCACAGGCAAGGAAAATCCTGGTGATTGCATACAAAAGCTTGCGAAGATTTTGAGGACCAATGTAATAATAACGCGCTCATTTTTATTTTGAGCAATAACTCGCTAATTTGTTAATTTTATACATAAAAATGTGCCTCTCTAGTTTATTTTTTGATATTAATTGCTCCTTCTAACATAACATTATATATATAACGAGCCCAACTAATTTGTGTATTTTAAGGAAGTGCAAATGGGCTGGGATTTCTTAGAAAATATAAATGGGCCGGATTGACGCGAAATTATTTGTTCACCCAGCCCAGCAAATGGATTGTACATTCAAACTAGCTGCCCCCAACCGAGGGATGTGCAAAACTAAATGCAGATGCAGCGGTCTCAGCAGGAAGGAGGCATGCAGCGGTGGGTGCAATTTGCAGGGACCAACAAGGGATGTTTCTTGGAGCATCGGCCATTGTTGTGAAACATATAAGTGATCCAGCAACACTCGAGGCAATGGCAATTACGGAAGCTTTATCCCTATCAGCAGATCTATACGTCCAAAACATCCATGTGGCATCAGATTACAAGGTGGTAGTAGATGATGTGAGGAATGGCACGTCAGCAGCTTATGGTTCATGCATTAAGGAAATGTTTCCTCCCCCTGACAGCTGGGACCCATCGGCTGTATCGTCGCACGGAAGGAACTGCCTCCTTGTTATGCGAAAAAAATTATTCCTCCCATTGACAGCTGGGACCCGTCAAATTTGGTGGCTGACTTGTGGGCCTACTAACTGGACGTGTACGCATGGCTTTTGTCAACTTAATCAATAAATGATTCTAGTAGCTGGACCGTTGGATGTTAATCCAACAGCCGTGCTCCTTCTTCAACCTCTCTTCTTGCTCCTGTCTCTCGTGCGCAGCACCGCGGCTGTGCTGCCGCGCACGCGAACCAGTCAAGTTTCCCACTCCTCTCCATCTCTGACTCCACTGTCGCGTCTTCCCCATCTCCGACTCATTCCAGTCTGGGGCCTCGCCGTCGTCCACCGGCCTTGGTGCGCTCGGCGCGGTGTGGTCAACGTGGCCACCAATCGAGAGTCATCGGAAGATGGTTGTACGTGAGAGGCTGATAGTGGGGACGCACCACACCCATGGACGCATGCATGCAACGAAACGCGGCGTGGTCAAGGAACGACTTCCATCGAAAGAGTACTGTACGTGGAGAGGCTGACAGCTGGGTCCATGGCCGCAACAAGGAAGTGCCTCCTTACTACGCGGAAAATAATGATTCCTCCACCTGACAGCAGGGACCCACCGGACGGGCCACCGTATTTCACGAAAAAAAACGTTTCCCCCCTGACTGCTGGGACCCACCCGACGGGCCACCGTATTTCATGAAAAAAATGTTCCCCCCGCTGTCACCTCAGACCCACTGGAAGTGCCTCCTTATTACGCACAAAAAAAATTAATACTCCCCCTACTAGCTGGGACCCACCTTGGTGGGAGGCTGACTTGTAGGCCTACTAAGTTGACGGGGATGGAGGGCTTTGTCAACTTAGTCAATATGAACAATTCTAGCTCCAGTGACCGTACGATGTCCATCCAACGGCCGTAGCGCTTCTTCAACCTCTGGTCTTCTTGCTCCAGCTGCCCAAAGCAGCGCCTGTCGTGTCGCATGCTCCTGCCTCCCGTGGCCGGCTGTGCTGCTGCGGAGTCCTCACTGACCCCTACTATTCCGACCACTGGCCAGGCCCTACGGCGAAGGCAACCTCACACCGCAGCCGAACTAGTGAACCATCGTACTCCTCTCCGTGTAGGCTTCCACTACCGTGTCTTCCCCGGCTCCGTGTCGTCCCTTTCCTAGGCCTCGCCGTCGTCCACCGCCCTGGTGCTCTCGGCGTGCCTTGGTCAACATGGTCAAGGAACGACTTCCATCAGAAGAGTACCGTACGTGGAGAGGCTGACAGTTGGCTCCACGGCGGCCGCAAGGAAGTGCCTCCTTATTACGCGCAAAATAATTATTCCTCCACCTGACAGCAGGGACGCACTGGACGGGCCACCGTATTTCACAAAAAAAACGTTTCCCCCTAACTGCTGGGACCCACCAGCTACATCTTCGCACGCAAGGAAGTGCGTCCGAAAAAAAAACAATTCACCCCCCTTACTGTTGGGACCCACCAGCTACATCTTTGCACGCAAGGAAGTGCCTGATAGTCGGGACCCACCTGGTCGAAGCGTACGTAGCGTTGTCATTCTGGTCGCGAACGTGTACGTACATACTGGTCGATGTAGATGCGCACGTGTCGTAGTAGAGGCGCGCATGTAGAATGTACACGTACGTACATCGACCAGGGTGCAAGAAAGTAAATACGGCCACGTACGTACATACGGGCGGGGTCTCGAACGCCTACTCGCGCATACATACAGCCAGGGCTCGTGTACATGGTTGGGTCAGAATGGAGAAACTGCGTCGTCGTCGTGTTCATTGGGAGGGGTTGGATGGAACAGCCAATGGAAACGAAGCCTGGCGTACCACAGAACGGAGGAAACGGCCTTGTGTTCGACCGGCCATGGTCGAAATGGGATCCTGTTCATCGGGAGGGGGTCTGGTGTACCGCAAAACGGAGGAAACGGACTTGTGTTGGACCTCCTATGGTCCAAACGGGGTCCTGTTGATCGGGAGGGGTGTGGCATACCGCAAAACGGAGGAAACGGACTTGTGTTGGATCGCTATGGTCAAAACAGGGCTCCTGTTCATCGGGAGGGGTGTGGCGTACCACAAAACGGGACTCCACGGGATACTGTTCATCTCCACCGTCGACCTCCTCCAGTCTCCACGGGCTACTGTTCATCCATCGTTGACCTCCTCCAGCCTCCACCTGCGACTGTTCGTCCACGTGCTCCTGTTCATCCAGCCTCCATCGCGCGCTACTCCATGGACTACTGTTCAACCAGCCCTCTCCATGGGCTCCTGTTCAACCACCCTTCACAGGGTACTATTCATCCAGCCCTCCACCGGCTACTATTCAACCAGCCCTCCACGTGGTCGTCCTGTTCATCCAGCCCTCCACGGGGTCCTATTCATCCAGCCCCAACCGGCTCAATCAATCGCAGTCCTATTCAACCAGAGGCAACACCACGAGGTCCTGTTCATCCACCCCCACCAGGAATTGTTCATCCAAACCCCCCAAGCAACGCTCACTGTTCATCTAGAGGCAGCATCGATTGGCTTCAGTTAGCAGCAGCAGCAAAGGAATCGCTCGATCGGGTTCAGTTAACAGCCATTGATCGATCGGTCGGGTTCAGTAAAGCGTAGCCTGCAGTGCACACGCTCGGGTTGACTAGGCGAACGCCTCGCTCAGTTTCAGTCAGAGCGCAATGCCTTGCACCCACACGCGTGTGTGCACGAGAGAAACGTGCAAACCTCCATGCATCGCTCGGCCCAGACCACCCACCGTAACCGAGAACACCCCGGTATTTTCCTCGCCCTCTCTTCTACCATGGTTTTTTCCGTCATGGATGGCCCAAAGAATGTCATGCAACTGCGTCTCAAGCCCGCCCAGGATGAAAAGCCCATTTGCTATCATGATTTTTTGTCATAGAAGTAGGAGCCCACCACATCTATGATGATACCTGATTTTGTCACATTTATCGTCATAGAAGTGTCATAAGTATGACAGAAAAAATTTCGTTCGGCCCAAAATGTCACGGATGTGTCTTTTTTTTGTAGTGGGGCGAGGCCACCCCAGAAGCAGATAACCAAGGCATCCCGGCAGGGCATGCCGGGGCTCACGGAGACTAAACCACCTCACCAACCACTCCACCTTGACTCACGTCATCGATCAGTGCGGTGTCAAGCCGCAGAGTGACTAAGTGGCAGCCATTTGCCACATGGCAGCCTCTCCCTACAGGAAAAGCCCACGGATGACACCCATCCTGTGACATGTCAAGCGAGCAAGCGTGGAGTTGGCAAGATAGCCCGGCAAGCCTTGTCGGGCAACCAACAACGTGACATTAAGCGGTGCATTTAATGCGCCCTGTTAGCCCACAGAGTTAGGTATGATAGCACTGTTTGCTATCTTATCAGTGCGTAATGACTACTTTGCCATTATGGTAACCCCTTGATCTATAAAAGGAGGCCCATGGCAATCGTAGAAAGGGTGAGAAGGTTGGACAACTCACGCCCCCACACGCGCGTAGCCACTGCCGCCCCTGCCGGGCAAGTGTACTGCGTTCCACCACCATCATTCCACCATCAATCCACCAAAGCAGTAGTAGGGTTTTATGCCTCATGGAGGCCCAAACCTGGGTAAAAATGCCTGTGTGATCTCTGCCGTGCTTCCCCATGCTCGTCTGCTATTTGTGCAATGCGACACCCCCTTGCCGAACCAGCAAGGGGCCTTCTGGTCCCATAGGTGGCCGTGGTTTCCCGCGACATCTTTGGCGCGTTAGGTAGGGGGCTCGCTTGCGCGAACCTGAAGGCGTGTGCAGTGCGTCATCTTCATCACCGTCTTCACCTTCAACGACGCCATCAACCATGGTGCCCTAGAAGAAACCCGGTTCTTCGGCTCGCCCATCCACCTCGAAGGCTCCGCCACCCGCGGCCTCTGACGTTGCGGGGGGCGCGGAGACACGCTAGGGTGTGGATGCTGCTGGGGATGTGGTCGCAGAAGGCGGCACCATCCCCACTTCCCCCGCGACTGACGCAGGAGCAGGAGAAACTGGAGGAGGACCGCATCAGCAACATCCCGACGGCCACACTCCGCAAGGTACGGGTGTAGGGGCTACTCTGTTCGTACCCCTTCCACCCACCGACGGGAACATCCGTAGCAATGGCGCTCGCTCCGGGGCAAATCGCCGCCCTCCGGCCGCTCCCACTATAGGGACGACTGCAACACATGCGCCTCCCCCGGGACGGGTCGACCAAACTGCTGCGCCCAACGGAGACGGTGATCCTCAAGCGCCTTCGCCGCACCACCCCGCCATCCAGGTGGTCGCCCCGTAGCAGCGGGGGCGCAGTGTTACCGCTGCTGGCACCGTCATGAGCTGGAGGCCATGGCGCGGGCTCAGCTACTACTGGGGTTCCCTCCAGTAGCGGAGCAGATGGACGAATGTCGTGCCACCATCCAAAGTCTGCTCGGTTTTGCCGAAGCTGGGGGCTCGCGGCGAGCTGTCCCACCATGGCCTCCCCAAGCGACATCACCGGCTCATGCTACTGGCCGTATAGAAGGGGCCATCCCTACGGTGCAGTCCCCGCCAAGGGAGCCAGCGCGAGTGCAACAGAATCAAGACCCCAACGAGGTCTCGATGGCCTCCTCTGACCCACGAGTGCATCCAGGCCGACGGCGAGCCCCGAAGGATGGTCGGAGGGGAGACACGCGCATCGTTATTAACAAACGCCGCGACGACCCCCGCCGGACCGATGGGTGTGACGGCCCCCACATCGACGAAAATGCGCTCGGTATTGGTGGGTGCCTACCTTTCGAGGTTCGCTGCCATGCCTTTACTCGTGAGCCGTGGCAAGTCCGTTGGTCGTCCGTTCGCATGCTTAAGCCAGAGATACCAGAGAAGTATGATGGGAGGCTGAACCTGGCGGAATTACTGAGCATCTACACCATCGCTGTTTAGGCTGCCGGGGGAAGAGATGAGAAGGTGTTTGCCAACTACTTCCCTTTGGCCCTCAAGTCCAATGTGAGGTCTTGGCTGATGCACCAACTGGAGGACTCCATTTCGTCGTGGGCTAACATGTGCCATGAGTTCATTGGCGCCTTCACTAGCGGTCATCAAGAGCCCGGCAGGCCCAGCGACTTGCAGCTTCTCCAGCAGAAGGAAGGAGAAACCCTTCATAATTATTTACAGAGATTCAGCAAAGTTCATAGAAACATCCCAAATATCCATCCAAGAGTTGTAATAGTTGCCTTCTAGTCGAACATGCGCAACCGCTGGGTTCGTTCCAAGATGAACGTGCGGTTGCCCAAGACTATGAAGGAGCTCTACACCTTGGTGGATAGGAGTGCCCGAATGGAGGAGGGAAGAAAGTTGCCAGGAGAGGAAGATTGTGCTAATATTGATTCAGAGGATGATGATGAGTCAACCAGTCAGAAGAAGAGCAAGAAGCACAGTAAGAAGCGGAAGGATAAGGCAGTGATGGCTGTTCAAAAATTGGGTACGCCTAGTACAGGCAAGAAGGCCCAAGCTGAGGCCCCCGGCAAGGAAGCTGCCATGTGCGCTGACTGCCGGGAGGCGGCGGCTACCGAGAAGGCCGGGAAAGGTGATGGGTCGTACTACAAGATTCATCAGACCAAAGGCCACCACCTTCAAGAGTGTTATCAAGTTGAGCAGCTCGTCAAGAGACAAAGAGCAGAGTATGAGAAGCGTGAAGGAAAAGGGTCAAAATGTTGCTCGCGGTAAGGGCTGAGGTGGTGAAGTAAATCACCCCTGCAAACTGATACGTCTCCAATGTATCTATAATTTTTGATTGTTCCATGCTATTATAATATCTATTTTAGATGTTAATGGGCTTTATTATACACTTTTATATTATTTTTGGTACTAACCTATTAACCGGAGGCCCAGTCCAAATTGCTGTTTTTTTTGCCTATTTCAGTGTTTCGTAGAAAAGGAATATCAAACGAAATGAAATCTTTGGGAGAGTTTCTTTGGAACAAACGCAATCCAGGAGACTTGGAGTGGAAGTCTAGAAATAAACGAGGGGGCCACGAGGTAGGAGGATGCGCCTAGGGGGTAGGCGCACCCCCACCGTCATGAGCCCCTCGTGGCTCCCCTGACCGACTTCCTTCGCCTATATATACTCATATACACTGAAAACATCGGGGAGCACCACGAAACCCTATTTACACCACCGCAACCTTCTGTACCCGTGAGATCCCATCTTGGGGCCTTTTCCGGCGCTCCGCCAGACGAGGAATCGATCACGGAGGGCTTCTACATCAACACCATAGCCTCTCCGATAAAGTGTGAGTAGTTTAACACAGACTTTCGGATCCATATTATTAGCTAGATGTTTTCTTCTCTCTCTTTTATTCACAATACAAAGTTCTCCTCGATCTTCTTGGAGATCTATTCGATGTAATTCTTTTTGTGGTGTGTTTGTCGAGATCCGATGAATTGTGGGTTTAAGATAAAGATTATCTATGAACAATAGTTGAATCTCCTCTGAATTCTTTTATGTATGATTTGTTATCTTTGCAAGTCTCTTCGAATTATCAGTTTGGTTTGTCCTACTAGATTGATCTTTCTTGCAATGGGAGAAGTGCTTAGCTTTGGGTTCAATCTTGCGGTGTCCTTTCCCAGTGACAGCAGGGGCAGCAAGGCACGTATAGTATTGTTGCCATCGAGGATAAAAAAATGGGGTTTGTATCATATTGCTTGAGTTTATCCCTCTACATCGTGTCATCTTGCCTAATGCGTTACCCTGTTCTTATGAACTTAATACTCTAGATGCATGCTAGATAGCGGTCGATGTGTGGAGTAATAGTAGTAGATGCAGAATCATTTCGATCTACTTGTCGCGACGTGATTCCTATATACATGATCATGCCTAGATATTCTCATAACTATGCACTTTTCTATCAAATGCTCGACAATAATTTTTTCACCCACCGTAATACTTATGCTATCTTGAGAGCAGCCACTAGTGAAACCTATGGCCCCCTGGGTTTATTTTCCATCATATAAGTTTCTGATCTATTTAATTTTGCAATCTTTACTTTCCAATCTATATCATAAAAATACCAAAAATATTTATCTTATTATCTCTATCAGATCTCACTTTTGCAAGTGGCTGTGAAGGAATTGACAACCCCTTTATCGCATTGGTTGCAAGGTTCTTATTTGTTTGTGTAGGTACGAGGGATTTGTGTGTAGCCTCCTACTAGATTGATACCTTGGTTCTCAAAAACTGAGGGAAATAATTACGCTACTTTGCCACATCACCCTTTCCTCTTCAAGGGAAAACCAATGCATGCTCATGAGGTAGCAAGAAGGATTTCTGGCTCTGTTGCCGAGGAGTCTATGCACAAGTCAAGACATACCAAGTACCCATCACAAACTCTTATCCCTCGCATTACATTATTTGCCATTTGCCTCTCGTTTTCCTCTCCCCCACTTCACCCATTGCCTTTTCTTTGCCTCTTTACCGTTTGCCTTTCCTTCGCCATGGCCTAATCGTAAAGGGCTAAGGGTTCTCTCCTAGGTTTTAGAACTTTGGGTAGTCCCTCTGTCCTCTCTAAAATCATAAATAATGATGCTATGGAAAGACCTACCGGGGTTATCAATGAGAGTTTGAATAATTTCGATGAAGATGATCCCGGAATTTTTCATTATTTACTTGATGAGTCTTTAAAAGATGCTTGGGATAGGCTGTTAAGGATCCGAGCTAGCTATGTGCCATAATATCAAATTGAGATATACCTAAAAAGCTTTTATGTTGGCTTACCCTCTTCGTTCAAGCAAGTTCTAGATTCTATTTTTGAAGAAGGTTTTCTTGAGGGGATCCTATAGATACCTATGAAAAGATGAAAACTATATTTGGGCACCTATGAGTGAGAAGGTTGAATCCACGTCTCTTTTATTCTTTTATCAAAACGAAATTATCAAAGAGATGAAGGCTAGCTTAGATGCAAATATCCGTAGTGTTCTTAATCTTTCTTCCACCATTAATGGCAATGTCCTTTCTGAAAATAGAAAGATAAATGCTATAGATAAGAAATTTTCTATTTTCATTCCCAATACCAAAGATGGCAATACTTAGATCTATTCTCGCTCTTATGCCTAGCTAGGGGCGTTAAACGATATCACTTGTTGGGAGGCAACCCAATTTTATTTTTGTTCTTTGCTTTTTGTTCCTGTTTAGTACTCCCTCCGTCTCATAATGTAAGACGTTTTTTGACACTACACTAGTGTTAAAAAATGTCTTACATTATGAGATAGAGGGAGTAATAAATAATTCAGCTAGCCTCTGGTTAGATGTGATTTTATGTTTTAATTATTGTTTGTGCCAAGTAGAATCTTTGGGAAGACTTGGGTGAAGTCTTTATGATCTTGCTGTAAAAAACAGAAACTTTAGCGTTCACGAGATTAGCTGTCATTTTTTTTCTAGAGATTGCTTTTAGGTTGATTCTTTTTTGCAGATGATTAATATACAAATTCCTCACGTCCACCAATTTATTTAAGAATTTTTGGATTTCCAGAAGTATTCGAAAGGTACAGATTACTACGGACTGTTCCGTTTTTGACAGATTCTGTTTTTCGTGTGTTGTTTGCTTATTTTTGACGAATCTATGGCTAGTGTCGGGGCGTATGAACCATAGAGAAGTTGTAATACAGTAGGTTTAGCACCAATATAAATAAATAATGAGTTCATTACAGTACCTTAAAGTGGTGGCTTGTTTTATTTCGCTAACGGAGCTCGTTAGATTTTCTATTGAGTTTTGTGTTGTGAAGTTTTCAAGTTTTGTGTAAAGATTTGATGGATTATGGAATAAGGAGCGGCAAGAGCCTAAGCTTGGGAATGCCCAAGGCACCCCAAGGTAAAATTCAAGGACAACCAAAAGCCTAAGCTCGGGGATGCCCCGGAAGGCATCCCCTCTTTCGTACTCGTCCATCGGTAACTTTACTTGATGCTATATTTTTATTCACCACATGATATGTGTTTTGCTTGAAGAGTCTTGTATGATTTGAGTCTTTGCTTTTTAGTTTAACACAATCATCCTTGCTGTACACACCTTTTGGGAGAGACACACATGAATCGAAATTTATTAGAATACTCTATGTGCTTCACTTATATCTTTTGAGCTAGATAATTTTGCTCTAGTACTTCACTTATATCTTTTTAGAGCACGGCGGTGGTTTTATTTTATAGAAATTATTGATCTCTCATGCTTCACTTATGTCTGAAAATGATGAGCATCCTAGTTAGGTATAATAAAAACTATCATATAAAGTGCATTGAATACTATGAGAAAGTTGATACTTGATGATTGTTTTCAGATATGAGAATGGTAATATTAGAGTCATGCTAGTTGAGTAGTTGTGAATGTGAGGAATACTTGTGTTAAATGTTTGTGATTCCCATAGCATGCACGTATGGTGAACCGTTATGTGATGAAGTTGGAGCATGATTTATTTATTGATTGTCTTCCTTATGTGTGGAGGTCGGGATCACGCGATGGTTAACTTCTACCAACCCTTCCCCTAGGAGCATGCGTGTAGTACTTTGTTTTGATAACTTGTAGATTTTTGCAATAAGTATGTGACTTCTTCATGACTAATGTTGAGTCTATGGATTATATGCACTCTCACCCTTCCACAATTGCTAGCCCCTCTTGTGCCGCGCAACTTTCGCCGGTATCATACACCCACCATATACCTTCCTCAAAACAGCCACCATACCTACATATTATGGCATTTCCATAGCCATTCTGAGATATATTGCCATGCAACTTTCCACCATTTCGTTTATTATGACACGCTCCATCATTGTCATATTGCTTTGCATCATCATGTAGTTGACATCGTATTTGTGGCAAAGCCACCATTCATAATTCTTTCATACATGTCACTCTTGATTCATTGCACATCCCGGTACACCGCCGAAGGCATTCACATAGAGTCATATTTTGTTCTAAGTATTGAGTTGTAATTTTTGAGTTGTAAGTAAATAAAAGTGTGATGATCTTCATTATTAGAGCATTGTCCCATGTGAGGAAAGGATGATGGACGCAATGATTCCCCCACAAGTCGGGATGGGACTCCGGACTTTATGAAAAACAAAGAGGGCAAAGATGCCCAAATAAAAAAGAGAGGGCAAAGAAGCCCACCAAAAAAAGAGAGAAAAATGATAGAAAAAGAGAAAGGGACAATGTTACTATCCTTTACCACACTTGTGCTTCAAAGTAGCGCCATGATCTTCATAATAGAGAGTCTCCTATGTTGTCACCTTCATATGCTAGTGAGAACTTTTCATTATAGAACTTGGCTTGTATATTCCAACGATGCTCTTCCTCAAATTGCCCTAGGTCTTCGTGAGCAAGCAAGTTGGATGCACACCCACTTAGTTTCTTTTGATGAGCTTTCATACATTTATAGCTCTAGTGCATCCGTTGCATGGCAATCCATACTCACTCACATTGATATCTATTAATGGGCATCTCCATAGCCCATTGATACGCCTAGTTGATGTGAGACTATCATCTCCTTTTTTGTCTTCTCCACAACCACCATCCTATTCCACCTATAGTGTTATATCCATGGCTCACGATCATGTATTATGTGAAGATTGAAAAAGTTTGAAAATACTAAATTATGAAACAATTGCTTGGATAAAACCGGGGTTGTGCATGATTTAAATATTTTGTGTGATGAAGATAGAGCATAGCTAGACAATATGATTTTGAAGGGATAACTTTCTTTGGCCATGTTATTTTGAGAAGACATGATTACTTTGTTATTATGCTTGAAGTATTATTACTCTCATGTCAATATTAAACTTTTGTCTTGAATCTTTCGGATCTGAACATTCATGCCACAATAAAGAGAATTACATTGAGAAATATGCTAGGTAGCATTCCACATCAAAAATTCTGTTTTTATCATTTACCTACTCGAGGACGAGCAGGAATTAAGCTTGGGGATGCTTGATACGTCTCCAACGTATATATAATTTTTGATTGTTCCATGCTATTATACTATCTATTTTGGATGTTTAATGGGCTTTATTATACACTTTTATATTATTTTTGGGACTAACCAATTAACCAAAGACCCAGTCCAAATTATTTTTTTGCCCATTTCATTGTTTCGCAGAAAAGGAATAACAACGGAGTCCAAACAGAATGAAACCTTCGGGAGAGTTATTTTTGGAACAAACGCAATCCAGGAGACTTGGAGTGGACATCAAGAAAGAAACGAGGTGGCCACGAGGCAGTAAGGTGCGCCCAGGGGGTAGGCACGCCCCTACCCTCGTGGGCCCCTCATGGCTCCCCTCACCGACTTCCTTAACCTATGTATAATCATATACCCTGAAAAAATCGGGGAGCACCACAAAACCCTATTTCCACTGCTGCAACCTTCTGTACCCATGAGATCCCATCTTGGGGCCATTTTCGGCGCTCCGCCGGAGGGGGAATCGATCACGGAGGGCTTCTACATCAACACCATAGCCTCTCCGATGAAGTGTGAGTAGTTTACCACAGACATTCGGGTCCATAGTTATTAGCTAGATGACTTCTTCTCTGTCTTTGATTCTCAATACAAAGTTCCCCTCGATCTTCTTGGAGATCTATTCGATGTAATTCTTTTTGTAGTGTGTTTGTCGAGATCCTATGAATTGTGGGTTTATGATAAATATTATCTATGAACAATATTTGAATCTCCTCTGAATTCTTTTATGTATGATTTGTTTTCTTTGCAAGTCTCTTCGAATTATCAGTTTGGTTTGGCCTACTAGATTGATCTTTCTTGCAATGGGAGAAGTGCTTAGCTTTGGGTTCTATCTTGCGGTGTCCTTTCCCAGTGACAGCAGGGGCAGCAAGGCACGTATTGTATTTTTGCCATCGAGGATAAAAAGATGGGGTTTATATCATATTGCTTGAGTTTATCCCTCTACATCATGTCATCTTGCCTAATGCGTTACTCTGTTCTTATGAACTTAATACTGTAGATGCATGCTAGATAGCGGTCGATGTGTGGAGTAATTGTAGTAGATGCAGAATCATTTCGATCTACTTGTCACGACGTGATTCCTATGTACATGATCATGCCTAGATATTCTCATAACTATGCACTTTTCTATCAATTGCTCGACAGTAATTTGTTCACCCACCGTAATACTTATGCTATATTGAGAGAAGCCACTACTGAGACCTATGGCCCGCGGGTCTATTTTCCATCATATAAGTTTCCGATCTATTTTATTTTGCAATCTTTACTTTCCAATCTATATCATAAAAATACCAAAAATATTTATCTTATTATCTCTATCAGATCTCACTTTTGCAAGTGACAACCCCTTTATCGCATTGGTTGCAAGGTTCTTATTTGTTTGTGTAGGTACGAGGGATTTGCGTGTAGCCTCCTACTAGATTGATACCTTGGTTCTCAAAAACTGAGGGAAATACTTAAGCTACTTTGCCGCATCACCCTTTCCTCTTCAAGGGAAAACCAATGCATTCTCATGAGGTAGCAAGAAGGATTTCTGGCGCCGTTCCCTTGGAGTCTATGCACAAGTCAAGACATACCAAGTACCCATCACAAACTCTTATCCCTCGCATTACATTATTTGCTATTTGCCTCTCTTTTTCCTCTCCCCCACTTCACCCAGTGCCTTTTCTTTGCCTCTTTACCGTTTGCCTTTCCTTTTCCATGGCCTAATCGTAAAGGGCGAAGGGTTCTATCCTGGGTTTTAGTACTTCGGGTAGTCCCTTTGTCCTCTCTAAGCTCATAAATAATGGTGCTATGGAAATACCTACCGGGGTTATCAATGAGAGTTTGAATAATTTTGATGAAGATGATCCCGGAATTTTTCGTTATTTACTTGATGAGTCTTTAAAAGATGCTTGGGATAGGCTATTAAGGATCCGAGCTAGCTATGTGCCACAATATCAAATTGAGATATACCTAAAAAGCTTTTATGTTGGCTTACCCTCTTCGTTCAAGCAAGTATTAGATTCTATTTTTGAAGAAGGTTTTCTTGCGGGGATCCTATAGATACCTATGAAAAGATGAAAACTATATTTGGGCGCCCATGAATGAGAAGATTGAATCCATGTCTCTTTTATTCTTTTATCAAAACGAAATTATCAAAGAGATGAAGGCTAGCTTAGATGCAAATTTCCATAGTGTGCTTAATCTTTCTTCCACCATTAATGGCAATGTCCTTTCCGGAAATAGAAAGATAAATGTTATAGATAAGAAATTTTCTATTTTCATTCCCAATACCAAAGATGGCAATACTTAGATCTATTCTCGCTCTTATGCCTAGCTAGTGGCGTTAAACGATAGCACTTGTTGGGAGGCAACCCAATTTTATTTTTGTTCTTTGCTTTTTGTTCTTGTTTAGTACTCCCCCTTCTCATAATGTAAGACGTTTTTTGACACTACACTAGTGTTAGAAAACGTCTTACATTATGGGACAGAGGGAGTAATAAATAATTCAGCTAGCCTATGGTTAGATGTGATTTTATGTTTTAATTATTGTTTGTGCCAAGTAGAATCTTTGGGAAGACTTGGGTGAAGTCTTTATGATCTTGCTGTAAAAAACAGAAACTTTAGCGTTCATGAGATTAGCAGTCATTTTTTTTCTGGAGATTGCTTTTAGGTTGATTCTTTTTTGCAAATGATTAATATACAAATTCCTCACATCCACCAGTTTATTTAAGAATTTTTGGATTTCCAGAAGTATTCGAAAGGTACAGATTACTACAGACTGTTCCGTTTTTGACAGATTCTGTTTTTCGTGTGTTGTTTGCTTATTTTTGACGAATCTATGGATAGTGTCGGGGGGTATGAACCATAGAGAAGTTGTAATACAGTAGGTTTAGCACCAATATAAATAAATAATGAGTTCATTACAGTACCTTAAAGTGGTGGTTTGTTTTATTTCGCTAACAGAGCTCGTGAGATTTTCTATTGAGTTTTGTGTTGTGAAGTTTTCAAGTTTTGGGTAAAGATTTGATGGATTATGGAATAAGGAGCGGCAAGAGCCTAAGCTTGGGGATGCCCAAGGCACCCCAAGGTAAAATTCAAGGACAACCAAAAGCCTAAGCTCGGGGATGCCCCGGAAGGCATCCCCTCTTTCATACTCGTCCATCGGTAACTTTACTTGATGCTATATTTTTATTCACCACATGATATGTGTTTTGCTTGAAGATTCTTGTATGATTTGAGTCCTTGCTTTTTAGTTTAACACAATCATCCTTGCTGTACACACATTTTGGGAGAGAAACACATGAATCGAAATTTATTAGAATACTCTATGTGCTTCACTTATAACTTTTGAGCTAGATAATTTTGCTCTAGTACTTCACTTATATCTTTTTAGAGCACGGCGGTGGTTTTATTTTATAGAAGTTATTGATCTCTCATGCTTCACTTATGTTATTTTGAGAGTCCTTTATAACAACATGGTATTTTCTTTGGTTAAAATTTTAGTCTGAAAATGATGACCATCCAAGTTAGGTATAATAAAAACTATCATACAAAGTGCATTGAATACTATGAGAAGTTTGATAGTTGATGATTGTTTTCAGATATGAGAATGGTAATATTAGATTCATGCTAGTTGAGTAGTTGTGAATTTGAGGAATACTTGTGTTAAATGTTTGTGATTCCCATAGCATGCACGTATGGTGAACCGTTATGTGATGAAGTTGGAGCATGATTTATTTATTGATTGTCTTCCTTATGTGTGGAGGTCGGGATCACGCGATGGTTAACTTCGACCAACCCTTCCCCTAGGAGCATGCGTGTAGTATTTTGTTTTGATAACTTGTAGATTTTTGCAATAAGTATGTGAGTTCTTCATGACTAATGTTGAGTCCATGGATTATACGCACTCTCACCTTTCCACCATTGCTAGCCTCTCTTGTGCCGTGCAACTTTCGCCGGTATCATACACCCACCATATACCTTCCTCAAAACAGCCTCCATACCTACATATTATGGCATTTCCATAGCCATTCTGAGATATATTGCCATGCAACTTTCCACCATTTCATTTATTATGACATGCTCCATCATTGTCATATTGCTTTGCATGATCATGTAGTTGACATCGTATTTGTGGCAAAGCCACCATTCATAATTCTTTCATACATGTCACTCTTGATTCAATGCACATCCTGGTACACCGCCGAAGGCATTCACATAGAGTCATATTTTGTTCTAAGTATTGAGTTGTAATTTTTGAGTTGTAAGTAAATAAAAGTGTGATGATCTTCATTATTAGAGCATTGTCCCATGTGAGGAAAGGATGATGGACGCAATGATTCCCCCACAAGTCGGGATGGGACTCCGGACTTTATGAAAAATAAAGAGGCCAAAGATGCCCAAATAAAAAAAAGAGGCCAAAGAAGCCCACCAAAAAAAGAGAAAAAATGATAGAAAAAGAGAAAAGGGACAATGTTACTATCCTTTTACCACACTTGTGCTTCAAAGTAGCACCATGATCTTCATAATAGAGAGCCTCCTATGTTGTCACCTTCATATGCTAGTGAGAGTTTTTCATTATAGAACTTGGCTTGTATATTCCGATGATGCTCTTCCTCAAATTGCCCTAGGTCTTCGTGAGCAAGCAAGTTGGATGCACACCCACTTAGTTTCTTTTGATGAGCTTTCATACATTTATAGCTCTAGTGCATCCGTTGCATGGCAATCTCTACTCACTCACATTGATATCCAATAATGGGCATCTCCATAGCCCATTGATACGCCTAGTTGATGTGAGACTATCTTCTCCTTTTTTGTCTTCTCCACAACCACCATCCTATTCCACCTATAGTGTTCTATCCATGGCTCACGCTCATGTATTACGTGAAGATTGAAAAAGTTTGAAAATACTAAATTATGAAACAATTGCTTGGATAAAACCGGGGTTGTGCATGATTTAAATATTTTGTGTGATGAAGATAGAGCATAGCCAGACCATATGATTTTGTAGGGATAACTTTCTTTGGCCATGTTATTTTGAGAAGACATGATTACTTTGTTAGTATGCTTGAAGTATTATTACTCTCATTCAATATTAAACTTTTGTCTTGATTCTTTCGGATCTGAACATTCATGCCACAGTAAAGAGAATTACATTGAGAAATATGCTAGGTAGCATTCCACATCAAAAATTCTGTTTTTATCATTTACCTAGTCGAGGACGAGCAGGAATTAAGCTTGGGGATGCTTGATACGTCTCCAACGTATATATAATTCTTGATTGTTCCATGCTATTATACTATCTGTTTTGGATGTTTAATGGGGTTTATTATACACTTTTATATTATTTTTGGGACTAACCTATTAACCAGAGACCCAGTCCAAATTGTTGTTTTTTTCCTATTTCATTGTTTCGCAGAAAAGGAATATCAAACGGAGTCCAAACGGAATGAAACCTTCGGGAGAGTTATTTTTGGAACAAACGCAATCCAGGAGACTTGGAGTGGACATCAAGAAAGAAACGAGGTGGCCACGAGGCAGGAAGGCACGCCCAGGGGGGTAGACACGCCCCCACCCTCGTGGGCCCCTCGTGGCTCCCCTGACCGACTTCCTTAACCTATGTATAATCATAGACCCTGAAAAAAATCGGGGAGCACCGCAAAACCCTATTTCCACTACCGCAACCTTCTGTGCCCATGAGATCCCATCTTGGGGCCATTTTCGGCGCTCCGCCGGAGGGGGAATCGATCACGGAGGGCTTCTACATCAACACCATAGCCTCTCCGATGAAGTGTGAGTAGTTTACCACAGACCTTCGGGTCCATAGTTATTAGCTAGATGGCTTCTTCTCTCTCTTTGATTCTCAATACAAAGTTCTCCTCGATCTTCTTGGAGATCTATCTGATGTAATTCTTTTTGTAGTGTGTTTGTCAAGATCCGATGAATTGTGGGTTTATGATAAAGATTATCTATGAACAATATTTGAATCTCCTCTGAATTATTTTATGTATGATTTGTTTTCTTTGCAAGTCTCTTCGAATTATCAGTTTGGTTTGTCCTACTAGATTGATCTTTCTTGCAATGGGAGAAGTGCTTAGCTTTGGGTTCAATCTTGCGGTGTCCTTTCCCGGTGGATGTTAGGGCAGCAAGGCACGTATTGTATTGTTGTCATCGAGGATAAAAAGATGGGGTTTATATCATATTGCTTGAGTTTATCCCTCTACATCATGTCATCTTGCCTAATGCGTTACTCTATTCTTATGAACTTAATATTGTAGATGCATGCTAGATAGCGGTCGATGTGTGGAGTAATTGTAGTAGATGCAGAATCATTTCGATCTACTTGTCACGACGTGATTCCTATATACATGATCTTGCCTAGATATTCTCATAACTATGCACTTTTCTATCAATTGCTCGACAGTAATTTGTTCACCCATCGTAATACTTATGCTATATTGAGAGAAGCCACTACTGAAACCTATGGCCCGCGGGTCTATTTTCCATCATATAAGTTTCTGATCTATTTTATTTTGCAATCTTTACTTTCCAATCTATATCATAAAAATACCAAAAATATTTATCTTATTATCTCTATCAGATCTCACTTTTGCAAGTGACAACCCCTTTATCGCATTGGTTGCAAGGTTCTTATTTGTTTGTGTAGGTACGAGGGATTTGCGTGTAGCCTCCTACTAGATTGATACCTTGGTTCTCAAAAACTAGGGAAATACTTACGCTACTTTGCCGCATCACCCTTTCCTCTTCAAGGGAAAACCAATGCATGCTCATGAGGTAGCAAGAAGGATTTCTGGCGTCGTTGCCGGGGAGTCTATGCACAAGTCAAGACATACCAAGTACCCATCACAAACTCTTATCCCTCGCATTACATTATTTGCTATTTGCCTCTCGTTTTCCTCTCCCCCACTTCACCCAGTGCCTTTTCTTTGCCTCTTTACCGTTTTCCTTTCCTTTGCCATGGCCAAATCGTAAAGGGCTAAGGGTTCTATCCTGGTTTTTAGTACTTTGGGTAGTCCCTCTGTCCTCTCTAAGCTCATAAATAATGATGCATGGAAATACCTACGGGGTTATCAATGAGAGTTTGAATAATTTTGATGAAGATGATCCCGAATTTTTCGTTATTTACTTGATGAGTCTTTAAAAGATGCTTGGGATAGGCTATTAAGGAGCCGAGCTAGCTATGTGCCACCATATCAAATTGAGATATACCTAAAAAGCTTTTATGTTGGCTTACCCTCTTCGTTCAAGCAAGTTTTAGATTCTATTTTTGAAGAAGGTTTTCTTGAGGGGATCCTATAGATACCTATGAAAAGATGAAAACTATATTTGGGCACCCATGAATGAGAAGTTTGAATCCACGTCCCTTTTATTCTTTTATCAAAACGAAATTATCAAAGAGATGAAGGCTAGCTTAGATGCAAATTTCCGTAGTGTGCTTAATCTTTCTTCCACCATTAATGGCAATGTCCTTTCCGAAAATAGAAAGATAAATGCTATAGATAAGAAATTTTCTATTTTCATTCCCAATACCAAAGATGGCAATACTTAGATCTATTCTCGCTCTTATGCCTAGCTAGGGGCGTACGATAGCACTTGTTGGGAGGCAACACAATTTTATTTTTGTTCTTTGCTTTTTGTTCCTGTTTAGTACTCCCCCTTCTCATAATGTAAGACGTTTTTTGACACTACACTAGTGTTAGAAAACGTCTTACATTATGGGACAGAGGGAGTAATAAATAATTCAGCTAGCCTCTGGTTAGATGTGATTTTATGTTTTAATTATTGTTTGTGCCAAGTAGAATCTTTGGGAAGACTTGGGTGAAGTCTTTATGATCTTGCTGTAAAAAACAGAAACTTTAGCGTTCACGAGATTAGCTGTCATTTTTTTTTCTGGAGATTGCTTTTAGGTTGATTCTTTTTTTGCAAATGATTAATATACAAATTCCTCACGTCCACCAGTTTATTTAAGAATTTTTGGATTTCCAGAAGTATTCAAAAGGTATAGATTACTACAGACTGTTCCGTTTTTGACAGATTCTGTTTTTCGTGTGTTGTTTGCTTATTTTTGACGAATCTATGGCTAGCATCGGGGGGTATGAACCATAGAGAAGTTGTAATACAGTAGGTTTATCACCAATATAAATAAATAATGAGTTCATTATAGTACCTTAAAGTGGTGGTTTGTTTTATTTCGCTAACGGAGCTCGTGAGATTTTCTATTGAGTTTTGTGTTGTGAAGTTTTCAAATTTTGGGTAAAGATTTGATGGATTATGGAATAAGGAGCGGCAAGAGCCTAAGCTTGGGGATGACCAAGGCACCCCAAGGTAAAATTCAAGGACAACCAAAAGCCTAAGCTCGGGGATGCCCCGGAAGGCATCCCCTCTTTCGTACTCGTCCATCGGTAACTTTACTTGATGCTATATTTTTATTCACCACATTATATGTGTTTTGCTTGAAGAGTCTTGTATGATTTGAGTCTTTGCTTTTTAGTTTAACACAATCATCCTTGCTATACACACATTTTGGGAGAGACACACATGAATCGAAATTTATTAGAATACTCTATGTGCTTCACTTATAACTTTTGAGCTAGATAATTTTGCTCTAGTACTTCACTTATATCTTTTAGAGCACGGCGGTGGTTTTATTTTATAGAAATTATTGATCTCTCATGCTTCACTTATGTTATTTTGAGAGTCCTTTATAACAACATGGTATTTTCTTTGGTTAAAATTTTAGTCTGAAAATGATGAGCATCCAAGTTAGGTATAATAAAAACTATCATATAATGTGCATTGAATACTATGAGAAGTTTGATAGTTGATGATTGTTTTCAGATATGAGAATGGTCATATTAGAGTCATGCTAGTTGAGTAGTTGTGAATTTGAGGAATACTTGTGTTAAATGTTTGTGATTCCCATAGCATGCACGTATGGTGAACCGTTATGTGATGAAGTTGGAGCATGATTTATTTATTGATTGTCTTCCTTATGTGTGGAGGTCGGGATCACGCGATGGTTAACTTCTACCAACCCTTCCCCTAGGAGCATGCGTGTAGTATTTTGTTTTGATAACTTGTAGATTTTTGCAATAAGTATGTGAGTTCTTCATGACTAATGTTGAGTCCATGGATTATACGCACTCTCACCCTTCCACCATTGCTAGCCTCTCTTGTGCCGCGCAACTTTCGCCGGTATCATACACCCACCATATACCTTCCTCAAAACAGCCTCCATACCTACATATTATGGCATTTCCATAGCCATTCTGAGATATATTGCCATGCAACTTTCCACCATTTCATTTATTATAACACGCTGCATCATTGTCATATTGCTTTGCATGATCATGTAGTTGACATCGTATTTGTGGCAAAGCCACCATTCATAATTCTTTCATACATGTAACTCTTGATTCAATGCACATCCCGGTACACCGCCAAAGGCATTCACATAGAGTCATATTTTGTTCTAAGTATTGAGTTGTAATTTTTGAGTTGTAAGTAAATAAAAGTGTGATGATCTGCATTATTAGAGCATTGTCCCATGTGAGGAAAGGATGATGGACACAATGATTCCCCCACAAGTCGGGATGGGACTCCGGACTTTATGAAAAATAAAGTGGCCAAAGATGCCCAAATAAAAAAAAGAGGCCAAAGAAGCCCACCAAAAAAAGAGAAAAATGATAGAAAAAAGAAAGGGACAATGTTACTATCCTTTTACCACACTTGTGCTTCAAAGTAGCACCATGATCTTCATAATAGAGAGTCTCCTATGTTGTCACCTTCATATGCTAGTGAGAGTTTTTCATTATAGAACTTGGCTTGTATATTCCAACGATGCTCTACCTCAAATTGCCCTAGGTCTTCGTGAGCAAGCAAGTTGGATGCACACCCACTTAGTTTCTTTTGATGAGCTTTCATACATTTATAGCTCTAGTGCATCCGTTGCATGGCAATCTCTACTCACTCACATTGATATCTAATAATGGGCATCTCCATAGCCCATTGATACGCCTAGTTGATGTGAGACTATCTTCTCCTTTTTTGTCTTCTCCACAACCACCATCCTATTCCACATATAGTGTTATATCCATGCCTTACGCTCATGTATTACGTGAAGATTGAAAAAGTTTGAAAATACTAAATTATGAAACAATTGCTTGGATAAAACTGGGGTTGTGCATGATTTAAATATATTGTGTGATGAAGATAGAGCATAGCCAGACTATATGATTTTTTAGGGATAACTTTCTTTGGCCATGTTATTTTGAGAAGACATGATTACTTTGTTAGTATGCTTGAAGTATTATTACTCTCATGTCAATATTAAACTTTTGTCTTGAATCTTTCAGATATGAACATTCATGCCACAATAAAGAGAATTACATTGAGAAATATGCTAGGTAGCATTCCACATCAAAAATTCTGTTTTATCATTTACCTACTCGAGGACGAGCAGGAATTAAGCTTGGGGATGCTTGATACGTCTCCAACGTATATATAATTTTTGATTGTTCCATGCAATTATACTATCTGTTTTGGATGTTTAATGGGCTTTATTATACACTTTTATATAATTTTTGGGACTAACCTATTAACGAGACTCCAGTCCAAATTGTTGTTTTTTCCTATTTCATTGTTTAGCGAGAAAAGGAATATCAAGCGAGTCCAAGCGGAATGAAACCTTCGGAGAGTTATTTTTGGAACAAAGCGCAATCCAGGAGACTTGGAGTGGACATCAAGAAAAAGCGATGTGGCCACGAGGCGGGAAGGCACGCCAGGGGGGTAGACACGCCCCCACCCTCGTGGGCCCTCGTGGCTCCCCGACCGACTTCCTTAACCTATGTATAATCATATACCCTGAAAAAATCGGGGAGCACCACAAAACCCTATTTCCACTGCCGCAACCTTCTGTGCCCATGAGATCCCATCTTGGGGCCATTTTCGGCGCTCCACCGGAGGGGGAATCGATCACGGAGGGCTTCTACATCAACACCATAGCCTCTCCGATGAAGTGTGAGTAGTTTACCACAGACCTTCGGGTCCATAGTTATTAGCTAGATGGCTTCTTCTCTCTCTTTGATTCTCAATACAAAGTTCTCCTCGATCTTCTTGGAGATCTATTCGATGTAATTCTTTTTGTAGTGTGTTTGTCAAGATCCGATGAATTGTGGGCTAATGATAAAGATTATCTATGAACAATATTTGAATCTCCTCTGAATTATTTTATGTATGATTTGTTTTCTTTGCAAGTCTCTTGAATTATCAGTTTGGTTTGGCCTACTAGATTGATCTTTCTTGCAATGGGAGAAGTGCTTAGCTTTGGGTTCAATCTTGCGGTGTCCTTTCCCGGTGTGTGAGGGCAGCAAGGCACGTATTGTATTGTTGTCATCGAGGATAAAAGATGGGGTTTATATCATATTGCTTGAGTTTATCCTCTACATCATGTCATCTTGCCTAATGCGTTACTCTGTTCTTATGAACTTAATACTCTAGATGCATGCTAGATAGCGGTCGATGTGCGGAGTAGTAGTAGTAGATGCACAATCATTTTGATCTACTTGTCACGACGTGATTCCTATATACATGATCATGCCTAGATATTCTCATAACTATGCACTTTTCTATCAATTGCTCGACAGTAATTTGTTCACCCATCGTAATACTTATGCTATATTGAGAGAAGCCACTCTGAAACCTATGGCCCTGGGTCTATTTTCCATCATATAAGTTTCGATCTATTTTATTTTGCAATCTTTACTTTCCAATCTATATCATAAAAATACCAAAAATATTTATCTTATTATCTCTATCAGATCTCACTTTTGCAAGTGACAACCCCTTTATCGCATTGGTTGCAAGGTTCTTATTTGTTTGTGTAGGTACGAGGGATTTGCGTGTAGCCTCCTACTAGATTGATACCTTGGTTCTCAAAAACTAGGGAAATACTTACGCTACTTTGCCGCATCACCCTTTCCTCTTCAAGGGAAAACCAATGCATGCTCATGAGGTAGCAAGAAGGATTTCTGGCGTCGTTGCCGGGGAGTCTATGCACAAGTCAAGACATACCAAGTACCCATCACAAACTCTTATCCCTCGCATTACATTATTTGCTATTTGCCTCTCGTTTTCCTCTCCCCCACTTCACCCAGTGCCTTTTCTTTGCCTCTTTACCGTTTTCCTTTCCTTTGCCATGGCCAAATCGTAAAGGGCTAAGGGTTCTATCCTGGTTTTTAGTACTTTGGGTAGTCCCTCTGTCCTCTCTAAGCTCATAAATAATGATGCATGGAAATACCTACCGGGGTTATCAATGAGAGTTTGAATAATTTTGATGAAGATGATCCCGGAATTTTTCGTTATTTACTTGATGAGTCTTTAAAAGATGCTTGGGATAGGCTATTAAGGAGCCGAGCTAGCTATGTGCCACCATATCAAATTGAGATATACCTAAAAAGCTTTTATGTTGGCTTACCCTCTTCGTTCAAGCAAGTTTTAGATTCTATTTTTGAAGAAGGTTTTCTTGAGGGGATCCTATAGATACCTATGAAAAGATGAAAACTATATTTGGGCACCCATGAATGAGAAGTTTGAATCCACGTCCCTTTTATTCTTT
This sequence comes from Aegilops speltoides, assembly GCA_021437245.1. Classification (NCBI taxonomy): domain Eukaryota; kingdom Viridiplantae; phylum Streptophyta; class Magnoliopsida; order Poales; family Poaceae; genus Aegilops; species Aegilops speltoides. The sequence goes on from CM038147.1 coordinate 240,307,272, forward strand.
TATCAAAACGAAATTATCAAAGAGATGAAGGCTAGCTTAGATGCAAATTTCCGTAGTGTGCTTAATCTTTCTTCCACCATTAATGGCAATGTCCTTTCCGAAAATAGAAAGATAAATGCTATAGATAAGAAATTTTCTATTTTCATTCCCAATACCAAAGATGGCAATACTTAGATCTATTCTCGCTCTTATGCCTAGCTAGGGGCGTACGATAGCACTTGTTGGGAGGCAACACAATTTTATTTTTGTTCTTTGCTTTTTGTTCCTGTTTAGTACTCCCCCTTCTCATAATGTAAGACGTTTTTTGACACTACACTAGTGTTAGAAAACGTCTTACATTATGGGACAGAGGGAGTAATAAATAATTCAGCTAGCCTCTGGTTAGATGTGATTTTATGTTTTAATTATTGTTTGTGCCAAGTAGAATCTTTGGGAAGACTTGGGTGAAGTCTTTATGATCTTCTTTGTAAAAAACAGAAACTTTAGCGTTCATGAGATTAGCAGTCATTTTTTTTCTGGAGATTGCTTTTAGGTTGATTCTTTTTTGCAAATGATTAATATACAAATTCCTCACATCCACCAGTTTATTTAAGAATTTTTGGATTTCCAGAAGTATTCGAAAGGTACAGATTACTACAGACTGTTCCGTTTTTGACTGATTCTGTTTTTCGTGTGTTGTTTGCTTATTTTTGACGAATCTATGGCTAGCATCGGGGTATGAACCATAGAAGTTGTAATACAGTAGGTTTATCACCAATATAAATAAATAATGAGTTCATTATAGTACCTTAAAGTGGTGGTTTGTTTTATTTCGCTAACGGAGCTCGTGAGATTTTCTATTGAGTTTTGTGTTGTGAAGTTTTCAAATTTTGGGTAAAGATTTGATGGATTATGGAATAAGGAGCGGCAAGAGCCTAAGCTTGGGGATGACCAAGGCACCCCAAGGTAAAATTCAAGGACAACCAAAAGCCTAAGCTCGGGGATGCCCCGGAAGGCATCCCCTCTTTCGTACTCGTCCATCGGTAACTTTACTTGATGCTATATTTTTATTCACCACATTATATGTGTTTTGCTTGAAGAGTCTTGTATGATTTGAGTCTTTGCTTTTTAGTTTAACACAATCATCCTTGCTATACACACATTTTGGGAGAGACACACATGAATCGAAATTTATTAGAATACTCTATGTGCTTCACTTATAACTTTTGAGCTAGATAATTTTGCTCTAGTACTTCACTTATATCTTTTTAGAGCACGGCGGTGGTTTTATTTTATAGAAATTATTGATCTCTCATGCTTCACTTATGTTATTTTGAGAGTCCTTTATAACAACATGGTATTTTCTTTGGTTAAAATTTTAGTCTGAAAATGATGAGCATCCAAGTTAGGTATAATAAAAACTATCATATAATGTGCATTGAATACTATGAGAAGTTTGATAGTTGATGATTGTTTTCAGATATGAGAATGGTCATATTAGAGTCATGCTAGTTGAGTAGTTGTGAATTTGAGGAATACTTGTGTTAAATGTTTGTGATTCCCATAGCATGCACGTATGGTGAACCGTTATGTGATGAAGTTGGAGCATGATTTATTTATTGATTGTCTTCCTTATGTGTGGAGGTCGGGATCACGCGATGGTTAACTTCTACCAACCCTTCCCCTAGGAGCATGCGTGTAGTATTTTGTTTTGATAACTTGTAGATTTTTGCAATAAGTATGTGAGTTCTTCATGACTAATGTTGAGTCCATGGATTATACGCACTCTCACCCTTCCACCATTGCTAGCCTCTCTTGTGCCGCGCAACTTTCGCCGGTATCATACACCCACCATATACCTTCCTCAAAACAGCCTCCATACCTACATATTATGGCATTTCCATAGCCATTCTGAGATATATTGCCATGCAACTTTCCACCATTTCATTTATTATAACACGCTGCATCATTGTCATATTGCTTTGCATGATCATGTAGTTGACATCGTATTTGTGGCAAAGCCACCATTCATAATTCTTTCATACATGTAACTCTTGATTCAATGCACATCCCGGTACACCGCCAAAGGCATTCACATAGAGTCATATTTTGTTCTAAGTATTGAGTTGTAATTTTTGAGTTGTAAGTAAATAAAAGTGTGATGATCTGCATTATTAGAGCATTGTCCCATGTGAGGAAAGGATGATGGACACAATGATTCCCCCACAAGTCGGGATGGGACTCCGGACTTTATGAAAAATAAAGTGGCCAAAGATGCCCAAATAAAAAAAAGAGGCCAAAGAAGCCCACCAAAAAAAGAGAAAAAATGATAGAAAAAGAGAAAAGGGACAATGTTACTATCCTTTTACCACACTTGTGCTTCAAAGTAGCACCATGATCTTCATAATAGAGAGTCTCCTATGTTGTCACCTTCATATGCTAGTGAGAGTTTTTCATTATAGAACTTGGCTTGTATATTCCAACGATGCTCTACCTCAAATTGCCCTAGGTCTTCGTGAGCAAGCAAGTTGGATGCACACCCACTTAGTTTCTTTTGATGAGCTTTCATACATTTATAGCTCTAGTGCATCCGTTGCATGGCAATCTCTACTCACTCACATTGATATCCAATAATGGGCATCTCCATAGCCCATTGATACGCCTAGTTGATGTGAGACTATCTTCTCCTTTTTTGTCTTCTCCACAACCACCATCCTATTCCACATATAGTGTTATATCCATGCCTTACGCTCATGTATTACGTGAAGATTGAAAAAGTTTGAAAATACTAAATTATGAAACAATTGCTTGGATAAAACTGGGGTTGTGCATGATTTAAATATATTGTGTGATGAAGATAGAGCATAGCCGGACTATATGATTTTTAGGGATAACTTTCTTTGGCCATGTTATTTTGAGAAGACATGATTACTTTGTTAGTATGCTTGAAGTATTATTACTCTCATGTCAATATTAAACTTTTGTCTTGAATCTTTCAGATATGAACATTCATGCCACAATAAAGAGAATTACATTGAGAAATATGCTAGGTAGCATTCCACATCAAAATTCTGTTTTATCATTTACCTACTCGAGGAATGAGCAGGAATTAAGCTTGGGGATGCTTGATACGTCTCCAACGATATATAATTTTTGATTGTTCCATGCAATTATACTATCTGTTTTGGATGTTTAATGGGCTTTATTATACACTTTTATATAATTTTTGGGACTAACCTATTAACCAGAGACCCAGTCCAAATTGTTGTTTTTTTCCTATTTCATTGTTTCGCAGAAAAGGAATATCAAACGGAGTCCAAACGGAATGAAACCTTCGGGGGAGTTATTTTTGGAACAAACGCAATCCAGGAGACTTGGAGTGGACATCAAGAAAGAAACGATGTGGCCACGAGGCAGGAAGGCACGCCCCCACCCTCGTGGGCCCCTCGTGGCTCCCCTGACCGACTTCCTTAACCTATGTATAATCATATACCCTGAAAAAATCGGGGAGCACCACAAAACCCTATTTCCACTGCCGCAACCTTCTGTGCCCATGAGATCCCATCTTGGGGCCATTTTGGCGCTCACGGGAGGAATCGATCACGGAGGGCTTCTACATCAACACCATAGCCTCTCCGATGAAGTGTGAGTAGTTTACCACAGACCTTCGGGTCCATAGTTATTAGCTAGATGGCTTCTTCTCTCTCTTTGATTCTCAATACAAAGTTCTCCTCGATCTTCTTGGAGATCTATTCGATGTAATTCTTTTTGTAGTGTGTTTGTCAAGATCCGATGAATTGTGGGCTAATGATAAAGATTATCTATGAACAATATTTGAATCTCCTCTGCATTATTTTATGTATGATTTGTTTTCTTTGCAAGTCTCTTCGAATTATCAGTTTGGTTTGGCCTACTAGATTGATCTTTCTTGCAATGGGAGAAGTGCTTAGCTTTGGGTTCAATCTTGCGGTGTCCTTTCCCGGTGTGACAGAGGCAGCAAGGCACGTATTGTATTGTTGCCAGCGAGGATAAAAAGATGGGTTTTATATCATATTGCTTGAGTTTATCCCTCTACATCATGTCATCTTGCCTAATGCGTTACTCTGTTCTTATGAACTTAATACTCTAGATGCATGCTAGATAGCGGTCGATGTGCGGAGTAGTAGTAGTAGATGCACAATCATTTTGATCTACTTGTCACGACGTGATTCCTATATACATGATCATGCCTAGATATTCTCATAACTATGCACTTTTCTATCAATTGCTCGACAGTAATTTGTTCACCCACCGTAATACTTATGCTTTCTTGAGAGAACCTACTACTGAAACCTATGGCCCCTGGGTCTATTTTCCATCATATAAGTTTCCGATCTATTTTATTTTGCAATCTTTACTTTCCAATCTATATCATAAAAATACCAAAAATATTTATCTTATCATCTCTATCAGATCTCACTTTTGCAAGTGGCCGTGAAGGGATTGACAACCCCTTATTCTCATTGGTTGCAAGGTTCTTATTTGTTTGTGTAGGTGCTACCTCTTGAGCACTGCGTTGGTTTTCCCTTGAAGAGGAAAGGGTAATGCAGCAAAGTAGCATAAGTATTTCCCTCAGTTTTCGAGAACCAAGGTATCAATCCAGTAGGAGGCTCCACAGAAGTCCCTCATACCTACACAAACAAACAAGAACCTCGCAACCAACGCGATAAAGGGGTTGTCAATCCCTTCACGGTAACTTGCGAAAGTGAGATATGATAGAGATAATAAGATAAGATAAATATTTTTGGTATTTTTATGATATAGATTGGAAAGTAAAGATGCAAAATAAAGTAGATCGGAAACTTATATGATAAAAGATATACCCGGGGCCATAGGTTTCACTAGTGGCTTCTCTCAAGATAGCATAATATTACGGTGGGTGAACAAATTATTGTCGAGCAATTGATAGAAAAGTGCATAGTTATGAGATTATCTAGGCACGATCATGTATATAGGCATCACGTCCATGACAAGTAGACCGACTCCTGCCTACATCTACTACTATTACTCCAAACATTGGCTGACTCCTGCTTGCATCTAGAGTATTAAGTTCATAAGAACAGAGTAACACATTAAGCAAGATGACATGATGTAGAGGGATAAACTCAAGCAATATGATATAAACCCCATCTTTTTATCCTCGATGGCAACAATACAATACGTGCCTTGCTTCCCCTGCTGTCACTGGGAAAGGACACCGAAAGATTCAACCCAAAGCTAAGCACTTATCCCATTGCAAGAAAGATCAATCTAGTATGCCAAACCAAACTGATAATTCAAAGAGAATTGCAAAGATAACCAATCATACATAAAATAATTCAGAGGAGATTCAAATATTTCTCATAGATAAACTTTGTCATAATCCCACAATTCATCGGATATCGACAAACGCACCGCAAAAAGAGTTACATCGAATAGATCTCCAAGAAGATCGAGGAAAACTTTGTATTGAAATTCAAAGAGAGAGAAGAAGCCATCTAGCTAATAACTATGGACCCGAAGGTCTGTGGTAAACTACTCACAACTCATCGGAGAGGCTATGGTGTTGATGTAGAAGCCCTCCATAGTCGATTCCCCCTCCGACGGAGCACCGACGAAGGCTCCAAGATGGGATCTCGCGGATACAGAAGGTTGCGGCTGCGAAAATAGTTTTTCGTTGTGCTCCTGGATGTTTTCAGGGTATGGAGGTATATATAGGCGAAGGAGGTAGGTCAGGGGAGCACGAGGGGCCCACAAGGGTGGGGGCGCACCCACCCCCCTAGGGCGCGCCCTCCTGCCTAGTGGCCGTCTCGGCTGCTTCTTGACGTCCACTCCAATTCTCCTGGATTGCGTTTGTTCAAAAAAGATCGCTCCCAAAGGTTTCATTCCGTTTGGAATCCGTTTGATATTCCTTTTCTTCGAAACACTGAAATAGGCAAAAAAACAACAATTCGGGCTGGGCCTCCGGTTAGTAGGTTAGTCCCAAAAATGATATAAAAGTGTAAATGAAAGTGCAACTATCCCTGGGTGGATTTGGTAATTCCTAACAACATATAGCTCATTGAGCTAATGCTATTTCAAGATAAATATTTCAGGAAGGCTCAATGTTTGGCATGGCATGGATGAGAAACGTGGACCCCTCAAAATGCTAAGGACAAAAGGATTGGCTGATGCTCAAAGCACAAGACTCTACATATTTCATTTTAGTGATCCAAGAGCACATTGAGTCCATAGAAAAAGCCAATACTATCAAGAGGGGGTGAGGTGTTGCTTAATGAGTTTCTTGCTAAAAGTGCTTAGTGATATGCTCCAAAAACCCTCAACTACTTTCTCACATCCACATATGTCCCAAACCAAAAGTCAAACACGGACCCACTGAAACTTTCTATCCGGCGCCACCGAGTTCAGTTTACATAGCCACTGCTAGAAACCCCAGTCTTTTCGGTCTCACCGATAGGGATCTCGGTCTCACAGAGATGGGATTGTAATCTCTCTGTTTCCCTTCGTAACGTTTCGGTCAAACCGAGATGAGCGATCGGTGTCGGTGTCAAAACCGGCGGATCTCGGGTAGGGGGTCCCGAACTGTGCGTCTAAGGCTAATGGTAACAGGAGGCAGGGGACACAATGTTTACCTAGGTTCGGGCCCTCTCTATGGAGGTAATACCCTACTTCTTGCTTGATTGATCTTGATGATATGAGTGTTACAAGAGTAGATCTACCACGAGATCGTAGATGCTAAACCCTAGAAGCTAGCCTATGATTATGATTGTTCTTGTCCTACAGACTAAATCCTCCGGTTTATATAGACACCGGACGGGCTAGGGTTACAACAGAGGCGGTTACAGAGAAGGAAATTTACATATCCGAATTGCCAAGCTTGCCTTCCACACAAAGGAGAGTCCCACTCGGACACGGGTGTTCGCACACGAACACGTCACCGTGTACCTCCAACTCCGAGGGTGATGCACCGCAGCTCACGTCGAAGGAGACCCGTTCGGAAGCGCGGTACGCAGGCAATCCGGCGGGTGCTTTTGAAGACCCGAAACCCCACACGCCCGGGAGGGACCCCATCTGGGCGCGCGGCGGCTATGGGCTGCCCTAGGTCGACCTGATCGCCCCTAGGGCCTCGAGGTTCGCCGCCCTGCAATGAAGAAGAACGAACGAAGAACGAGGAAGAAGAAGAACTAGGGTTAAGGAGAAAAGATAAAAGATAAAAAGTGGTAGATTGATTGATTGATTGTGTGTTGTTGTTCAATCGGCCGTCACCTCTCGTCTATATAAGAGGCGGATGGACTTCCCGTACAAGAAAAGGACTTGCCTTGTCGTCCAAATCATCAAAATCTAGACAAATTCCGACTTCTCACGACCTCCGGCCCGGAAGTCCGGCTCTAGGCCCGGATGATCCGGCCTAGCCCAGTTTTTTGACAGCAGCTCACTCTTTTGGCTCTAGAATCCTCATACGACCACGGATTTGGACGTTTTTTATATCCAAATCAACCGTCTCGACGAGACGCACAACTTTCATGTTGAACACGTTTTCATCCGAGGCCATCTTGAGGGTGTTTCGGGCCGTTTTCTAAAGTCTGCAGCAGAAAAACGTGTCCGGACATCCAGACGATTGCCCGGATTGTCCGGCCTTTACCCGGATCATCCGGGAGTTGATCCAGATCATCCGGCTTCAAATTTTAGCTTCTGTTGTTTTGGTCAATTTTTCGGCCCTCGGCCGGATGATCTGGACCCCGGTCCGGATGATCCGGCCATACAGTGCTGCAGCGCACAGTTTTGGCTATAACTTTTGCATACGAACTCGGATGGGGACGATTCTTATATCAAAATCGTCCATTTCGATGCGACGAAGAACTTTGCAGTTGTAAATTTTTCCATCCGAGGTCGTCTTAATTAGGTTTCATGCCATTCTTTAATCAGGTGTCAACACGGGTATCTCAGAAATTGTCATATCTTTTGCACTTGAGCTCCTTTTTGGTCCATCTTCATATTTATTTCGATCATCTTGACGAGGGCCTTCAAATGGTGACATAAACTCATAATTTTAACCTCATTCCATTATAGACTCAAGTCACTCTTTGCGATCATGCCATTTTTGAGCGTCAACACATGCCCCCCTGTTTTTCGGCAAAGGTAGTATGCCGAAAAATAACTCGTATTATGTTGGTTCTAAGGACGATGTCAACACTCCATCGGCCACTTTGCATGTGCTTGGGCGATAAATATATATTGGCCATTATTTCTTTGAATCCTTGATGCAAAATTTGGTGAAACCTTCTCAACTTCCTTAACAATCCGATGATAAAGCTCCACAGATATGTATCTCAAGGTCATCCTCTGAATCATATAGTTCACCCTTTTGTTAGGACTTTGCAGATAATCAACAATAAACTTTCTCCAATCCTCACTTTTACCTGCATAAAAACAATATTAGTGGCCGAAGTGGTGGACTTCGGTTTGGCCTTACCTATGTTGACGAGACTAAGCATCGGCTATTGATAGAAATGCAACACACCATGATTAACATAGTAGCCGGATGCTTGCTATGCCAACTCTTTCGAATGGTCATGTCTAGAAATATGAACAATTTTATAGCAACCCAAGGTAAATTTTGCATCTAGACATGCCTCAAGATAAACTATAAGTGATTCGTTAAAACATTGATAACCCTTGGATATTTGTTGCACTACTCATAACGAATCACTGGAAGCCTCAATATGTTTAGCACATATGACAAAAGTTCCAAACCGAATAACATTGCAGATTTGGCTTTGATTATTGTGCAATAAATATTTTAAGAGGCATGAGGCTTCACATAATAGAACCATATGGAGATATATAAACAACACCAACACCATGGCCATTGTTATGAATTCAACTATCAAAACAAAATCTCCATAGTACTTGTCTCGCTCTCCATTCGAACTAAGGACGATGTAAGAATATTACACCGGCCATGATCGGATAGTTTCTTAGGACGATAGTTAATTATCGGCCATTATCATGAGGTCCATGTAGAATTCATCCATTAAAGCATGTATAGCCGAAATAAACAAATACAATATCAATAAAATATTTCGGCCCCTTTGTCTTAGCAACAAAAATGTAACTAACCAAATGTATAGTGATTTGGTAATACTCTGTCATGATATGGAAAATTATGTTGCATCCATGGATCAAAATAAGTCCATGGAGGGTAACTGATCATACCTGTGGATGAATTCCATGGCAAAGGCATCAATGGCATTGTTGAAGAAAATGGATGATGTGCTAACCGAAGATTTTGATGTTGTGATGTGCACCTTCGGCTTAATTGTTTGTGGCTTTCATTATTTTCCTTCTTCACTTTTATTGTACTTGCCGCAACAGAAGCATGCACATCATTTTTGTCTTGATTGATCTTCTTGGGAACCCATGCCATGTTCCTCTTTCTCAGCTCTTGTGCACTAAGATTTTGTAATTCCTTCTTTTGCCAATACGATAAGCCGAGTGGGCATCTCGGCTGTGATTCTATTTTGACCAATGGCAATTCTTTCTTGGCCTTGTGCACTCTCAACTTCTTTTCTTCAGATTTGGCACTTTGACTCTTAATAATTGGTTGCTTCATCTCATTGCCTTTAGTAGCCAATGTCAACACTTTCATTGGCTCTTTTTCATTTGAGATCAAATCTGAAGTAGCAATCTTACGACCATCTCTTTTAACGCGGTAAACTTGTTTGACCACCTCTTTCTTCTTCCTTGAGCTCTGGACCGATTCCTTATGATTGAAACGGTCTTTAACATGTGATTGTTCAGATGTTGATCTTCTTGGAGCTGCATAATATTGGTGAGATGGTCTAAAATAAGATGGAGAATGTGCCCTTGTATCATACCTGTCCCATGATGAATATGTATCTATATGAGCATAGGGAGGCATCCACGGCATTGGCATTGGCGGCCCAAAATAAGGATATGAATATGTTGCATTAAAATTCGCACTTTGCCAATACCGATCTTCATATTTGCGCCTTGGGGGTGATCTTGGTTTCTTTGCATGATTTGGCCGATAAGCATTCTTCTCTTCACTCTTCTTTTGATATTTATCCAATAGTTCAGCGAAGGTGATTTTTGATCTCTTACACTTGCGCTTATTTCGGCCTTTGTTTTCTTTTGGTTTGCTTCCATCGATCATTGGATTTGCTTGCTGCCCCCCAGTCCTTGGCGTCTCCATTGTAGCTTCGATGGAATTTTTGCCCTCAAGGTTATGTTCATTATGCTCTTCAACAAATTCTTTACTTGAAAGCTCGATCCCATCACCTACTGTTTTTACCTTCTCTTTAAATGGATCGGCTTGAAGCAGCCGATGCAAAAACTTTCTGCCATCGGGACCAATCGGAATAGACTGGTCATTTCTTGGTGTCTCAACAAATTTCAATCGTCCTTTATCAATGGCCGATTTAACTATTTGACGAAACATATTGCAATCCTCAAAATTATGTTTGAACGAATGATGCAACCTACAATACATTCGTCCTTGAATTGATGGCTTGACATGGTGATCAAGAATTCTAATGTAATTATTTTTCAACAACAAATCAAAGATTTGATCACACATGTTTGAATCAAAGGTATACCTTTTGTTTTCTAGCCGATCTTGTTGTGAGAACGGCTTTGGAGTTAAGCAAACGAATGGTTCAGATTTGGCATCTTCCCATTCGGCTATGAATTCTTTTTCACATTCTTTTTCCGATGTCCTTAAATAAGAAACTATACTAGCATAGATTTTCCCAAAAGATTTTAACCTTGGCTTTGAATTTTTGAAATCAAAGTAGTTAGAACATACACGTCTCAATTGAGACCATGCGTAAGCCAAGTATGAAGCAAACAAAGCTACCCAATTAGATATGAACTTTAAATAAAGCAATGGGAAAAGCATTGGTTGCAGTAATAAGTCACTATCGGTCTCTTTGAATGGTACAATATATTGACCGATATGCTTAGTAACAATTTTATTGCTAACAAGTATATTGCCCTTCTTCATTGGTCTTTGAAAATTACTTATTAGAATTTTTCTAATAGATGCATCAACAATAAAGTTGTGACCAAATCTGAAAATAGGTAAATTACTTGCTAGACATACCTCTTCAAATATGTTGGGAGAGCATGATGATTGCATATGATGAATAATATTGTGCTTTGCTTCTGAATGACTTCCCAACACCATGTCACAATTTTCTTCTTGATTTTGTGCATCATAAATTTGAAGATCTTTGTCAACCGAACTTTGTTCGGCTACTTGTTCTTGTCCTTGAAACTCATCAATTTCTATGGCACGAAACTCATAGGGCAGGAAGTAGGTTCCCTTAACTTCAGAAAAATCAAGTATGGTCGTTTTGCCATGCTTTACATGCCCTTTCTCAATACCACTTGCCTCTTTGGATTTGATGGATTCAGAATATATACTACTTGATTCGGCTTTTTCAACCGAAGCACTTTCATGTTTTGAATTATCCATCTTTTCATTGATACTATCAATTGGCAATGCTTCTTTTATTTGAGCCAATTCTCCTTCAAATTGTTTTCGGCTGCGAGCGGCAAGATTGGCTTTAAGCTTTTTCTCAACGTCAGCCCACTCCGGATATGATCGCCCCCCAATGCTTTTAGATTCTTTCGGCAATGACACATGGGTGTTGCCGAAACTTTGCAATTGTGTAGGGGGTGTATAATATGATGTAGTACTAGGTGAAGGCATGTGCATTGTTGTAAAACCATATTTTTGCTCGCCAATTTTATCAATTGGCAAATATTCATCTTCTTGCAAAACTTTAGCTTTTATTGCGGCATAATCAGGAAATAGCCCCTTTTCATGTTGTTCAAGGCAAAGAGCACTAATCCTCTTATTTTGGGCTAAACTCTTCAATGCAGCCACCACTACCTCATCTTCTACAATATTGGGTACAACCGCTCCAGTAAAATTTACATTTATTCGGCTATGACCAGGAAGGTGTGAAGCCGAATTATGAACATCTACAGTTGTGTATGGTGCTGAAAAATTATTGTCATGAGGTGTAGCATATGATGGTTGGGAATAACTGGCCGAATAGCTAGTAGTAGCATGGCCAATTCCCTCGTTCATCGGCATGGTTGGATTAGTATATTGCACATTACTTGCCGATGAATAAAAGGGTGAAACACTTTCTTGCATGGCATTGGAAATCCTAACATGAGGTGTTTCAAATTTATTAACCAAACTCACCATGTTGTTCATCGGCATATGGATTTGTGGGGTTGCCGATGCATGAGAGTTTGGATACATATGTTGTACGTTGCTAAAATCATAAGAATTTGAAGCATAAAAATTGTTTTGTATCGGCCCTTGCGCATAATTAGATGCATGATTGATAAAACTAGGGCTAGCCGATACATTATGCTCATTAGGTGATCTAGCAACAACATATGGATTATTTCCATCTACAAAGGGAAATTGGGTATTCATATTACCTTTGTAGATTGCAGCAACTTGATGACGATCTCTTCGTAGCAAGAACGGGCCGGAGACTGTTCAAAGCTTCGTCCCCAGCGGGGTCGCCAAAAAGTGTGTTCGCACACGAACACATCACCGTGTACCTCCAACGCCGAGGGTGATGCACCGCAGCTCACGTCGAAGGAGACCCCTCCGGAAGCGCGGTACGCAGGCAATCCGGCGGGTGCTTTTGAAGACCCGAAACCCCACACGCCCGGGAGGGACCCCGTCTGGGCGCGCGGCGGCTATGGGCTGCCCTAGGTTGACCTGATCGCCCCTAGGGCCTCGAGGTTCGCCGCCCTGCAATGAAGAAGAACGAACGAAGAACGAGGAAGAAGAAGAACTAGGGTTAAGGAGAAAAGATAAAAGATAAAAAGTGGTAGATTGATTGATCGATTGTGTGTTGTTGTTCAATCGGCCGTCACCTCTCGTCTATATAAGAGGCGGATGGACTTCCCGTACAAGAAAAGGACTTGCCTTGTCGTTCAAATCATCAAAATCTAGACAAATTCGGACTTCTCACGACCTCCGGCCCGGATGTCCGGCTCTAGGCCCGGATGATCCGGCCTAGCCCAGTTTTTTGATATCAGCTCACTTTTTTAGCTATAGAATCCTCATACGACCACAGATTTGGACGTTTTTTATATCCAAATCAACCGTCTCGACGAGACGCACAACTTTCATGTTGAACACTTTTTCATCCGAGGCCATCTTGAGGGTGTTTCGGGCCGTTTTCTAAAGTCTGCAGCAGAAAAACGTGTCCGGACATCCAGACGATTGCCCGGATTGTCCGGCCTTTACCCGGATCATCCGGGAGTTGATCCAGATCATCCGGCTTCAACTTTTTGCTTCTGTTGTTTTGGTCAATTTTTCGGCCCTCGGCCGGATGATCTGAACCCCGGTCCGGATGATCCGGCCATACAGTGCTGCAGCGCACAGTTTTGGCTATAACTTTTGCATACGAACTTGGATGGGGACGATTCTTATATCAAAATCGTCCGTTTCGACGAGACGAAGAACTTTGCAGTTGTAATTTTTCCATCCGAGGTCGTCTTAATTAGGTTTCATGCCATTCTTTAATCAGGTGTCAACACGGGTATCTCAGAAATTGTCATATCTTTTGCACTTGAGCTCCTTTTTGGTCCATCTTCATATTTATTTCGATCATCTTGACGAGGGCCTTCAAATGGTGACATAAACTCATAATTTTAACCTCATTCCATTATAGACTCAAGTCACTCTTTGCGATCATGCCATTTTTGAGCGTCAACAACGGGACGAAGTCTTCAGTCTTGTATCTTCATAGTCCAACAGTCCGGCATAAGCATATAGTCTGGCTGTCCGAGGACCCCCTAATCCAGGACTCCCTCTGTAGCTCCTGAACCAAGCTTCAATGACGATGAGTTCGGCTAACAGATTGTCTTCGGCATTGCAAGGCGGGTTCTTCTCCAAATTCTCCAGAGTACCTGTTGTGACGAGCAGTGTCCGGCTTCCCATTTAATGTTGCACTCATCGGCTTCTGTGCCTTAATAATGTCAGTCTCCACGTGTTGAGCGAATGCGAGAAGCCGAGGCATTTTTACACTTGCCACCCTGACCATGTAAATAAATCGACTATTAAAGAGACGGGGATCCTCAAATCCAAATCACATCATTCTTCCCCAAGTGAGGATCCATCAGAGCGCGCCCAAAAAAACCATCCCATCATGGCCGACCACCGCAGCTCCTCCTCTCGCCCCCATAGCGCCAAGCCAGGTGATTGGGAGAAGTGTTCTGTACCCCACGATCGGTTGGTGGATTTGCAGACCCAGGGGTTTCTTCCGCCTGCGTATCTTGTCCCCGTCCGAGCCGGACTATGCACTTACGATGGCGGGGAGCAAGCGGAGAGTTTTTCCAACCCATCCAGGTGGGAGCGAGTATGCCGTGTACCTTACTTGCTGAGGGGCCTTGGATTTCCAATTCATCCGTTCCTCCACAGGCTCCTGGAGTATTACGGCCTTTAGTTGCACAACTTCACTCCTGCCTCCATCCTGCACATCGCAGGTCATGTAACCCTTTGCGAGCTATTTCTGGGCTGCGAAGCTCATTTCGAGCTATGGAAGAGGTTGTTCTGCCTCCTCCCTCGCAATCAGGAAGGATCAATATACCAAGTGCGTGGAGCCGAAATATTGCGCATCGTCGGGACCGGATACCTGTCCGGCACTCCGAAGAAGACATCCGAAGATTGGCCTTAGGAGTGGTTTTACATAGAGGACGTCTCCCTCCCAGACCCTATCCGGATGGGTCTTCCTGTGTTCGCCAATGCCCCATTGAAGAAACGCCGTAGCTGGCGTCCTCGGAGCCCCCAGGAGGAAGATAACAGAGAGGTCCTTTATCTGATGGGCAGGATAAAAACGCTGGCCAAATCTGGATTCACAATAATTGAGGTTATGTCAATATGCATAATGCGGGGGGTACAGCCACTACAGTATCGAGGGCATCCCATGTGGCACTTCAATGGAGAATACGATGCCACCCGCTGCGGTCGGAAAGGTCTGGACTCCGACCGCTCTGGCGAAAATATTGTCCGATTTATATAAAGGAGAAGAAGAGGAGTTCATCCGTATTAAACCACGGGATGGATTTTCCATGTACAACCCCCCTAGCTGGGTGAGTTGTTATCCTACTTAACTCTATTCATTCCCGCATTCTTTCATTGCAAATATTTACCTTGCTAGTCCATAGCAGGAACTGTGAAATGCTGTGAGGGAGGTCCACAACCCGCCTCCACAGCCACAGGACGACAATCGGGCCCTCGACCCCGGTCTCAAAGAAGACTCGGACGTATTTGTGGAGCTCGTTGATAGGATGTTTTACCAGGCAAGTTTTGACGGCACCCTGGTGGCCATCATTGCCGACTATCCTGGCATGCTCCTTGCCCTTCTTTACACCTTACCCAACGCACATGTATTGCGCTTTATAGGGAAGGCCATCGGGGCGCCATGCCGAACCCGCGGCGACTCACCAACAATGGGTGCCCAAGCCGGGTAGGCTTAAAAGGAAGGAGGTCAGGACCGAGACGCTGTTGGAGAGGTATGACTTAAAACATGCTCCGTGATTGTCGTCTTTAAAATATAACAATGTCCTTTGTGCCCTTGTAGAAAGAGTACCCGCCGGACTGTGCCCGGAGATCCTGCCGGTCACGCCTCTACCAGCCGAACTCCAGAACCAGCCTCAAGGGTGGAGGCTAACGTGGAGACAACACAGGACGGTCCTCCTACAGAGGATGCGGATCGAATATCCGCTACAAATTCTGAAGTGGAGAGCGCTATGAATCATCCGCGTCGGCGGGCCGCACTCCGCGACCCTAATTTTTCCGAAGAGGCATTCAATGCCTTAAACTCGGGAGACGCGTACATCCGAGCTGCTCAAAAAGGGCTTGCTAGAGCCACAGACTAGTATTTAAAAGATATACGGGTAAGTAATATCTGATAATTATGTATATCAGCAGCCCCTGAGACTTGAAACAGTTGGCACAACTGATTTAAGGATCACTGTATGAATAGGTTCTTAAAGAGAAGAACACCCATTTGTCTCAAGAGCTGGAGGAGTGCAAAGCCCGGCTAAAGGCCGCAACTGCCGAAATGGAGGCATCCAAGAAGGCCTCACCTGGTAATATTTATCTTGATCGATAAAAGACGTAATTACGTGTACTAGTTGGTATTCGACATGTTTGCAGATCTAACAATAGATTTCGCATACAATCCTGGAATGAATCCGAAGATCTTACAAGAGGGTGAACAACAAGCTCAACGACAGCTAGAGGCTGGCGAGCGTGTGCTTACATGGGTTTGGCTAGAGAAGAACGATCTCCAGGATTCCAATACCCGGCTGGGCATGGAATTGAAAGATGCTCGGGCCCAGCTAGCGGACTCCGTGAAGGAGAGGCTTCAATGAGGCATTTTCAGTATGTGCTCAAAACAAACCTTTGTATAGTTCGGCAAAGAAACAAGCTAAAAGAGTTATGTCTGTAGGTATACTGACTGGTCGTCCTGAAGAGGAGATGCCTGGATCTTGAGGCGATCTTCTTCAAGAGCTTTCGCAACTGCATGAACAAGTTCGACAGGTGATGCAGGGTATTGCCGCGACCTTGTGGCCAACTGCCTCCCTGCCAGGAAGCATGGGGAGCTTGTATGGCTTCTGAAGGGAGCGCGGCAGTGCTTCCAATTGTGGAAGATATCGGCCTGCTGATAAGGTGCGAGGGAAGCATGGGCCATGGTGAAAACACGGTACACCAAGGTCGATCCGAATCACATGGCCCTGGTTGGACCTATAGGGTCAGATGGGAAAGAGATTCCTGTTAGTCTGGTATATGACCAAGTAGAATTAACCGCAAAGTATTCCCAACAGGATTGTAGGCTAGACAGCCTGTTGGATGGCATAGAAGAAGAAGTATGTAGGTCTAAGTGACCATGTACTTCAATTGACATATTTTGTCCCTAGCCGGATTACAAATCATTTGTCATGGCGGACCTTTTCGTTTCATCCTCTGGACCCGACAGTCCGGAGTATTTCTGAATACCCGCTCAGTTATGTAAACTGGGGTATGCGTGGAAACTAGGTGTAGGGGTCATTAGTGCTTGAACAGACAAGTACCCAACTAGCTATGTTATATTACATGGATAGTAAGAAACATCTTCCAGGGAGAATAGTTCCGTCAAGGGTTCCTTTCCCTGGGTACACATGCATTAATGTGCATGTCCGAACTGTGAACAGAGACGCAATATATGAAACATCTAGGGGTTTCTATTATAATGAGTAAGAAACATCTTTTGTTCACTGACCGAATATTCCCTTAAGAACGCTAGCTTTTGGCTTCACCTAGTCTGAGGTACACGTCCGGCGGACCCGGCAATAACAATCGTAGAGGTGCACGCCTTATACCCTAGCCGAACTAACGGGAACGTAAGGCATAAATACAGGAGCCAGGCAACCCAGCTTGACCAAAACTTAAGTCATATCGATGCATATAATGGTGAAGAAAGGGTACATATGGAAAAGTGACACATATGTAGTGGGTGTGAAGCCCGGAAGATAATTATACTAAGCTTCTATATGAGAAGCCCCCAGGTATATTGAGCGTGCATACTTCAGGATTTAGCATGTCAAGAGTGTGTAGTCGAGTCACACTTAAAGCTTCAGAGCTATAAAAGGAAAGAGAGAGGATATAAATAATAATGAAAAAAGGCGGAGGGAAGGAGACGAACACGGAGTTCGGTGCTAGGCGTAGAATCTTCAGAGTCTGGATGCGTTCCATGGGTTCGGCTCGGGTCGATTATCTGATGCATCCCGCAGGCGGTACGGTCCTCCAGTGAGAACTTTATCAATGATGAAGGGACCCTCCCACTTGGGCTTGAGTTTGTCCTTTTTCTTCTCCGGTAGGCGTAGAACGAGTTCGCCAACGTTATAAGTTTTGTCCTGTACTTCTCTGCTTTCATACCTTTGTGCCTGTTGTTGAAAGAATGCGGAATGGGCTTTTGTGACGTCCCGCTCCTCCTCCAGGGCATCTAAACTTTCCTGCCGATCAAGCTCGGCTTCTCTCTCTTCATACATGCGCACTCGAGGTGAGTCATGAATGATATCGCAGGGCAATACCGCCTCTATGCCGTACACCATGAAGAATGGTATGTATCTGGTAGTGTGATTCAGCGTGGTCCACAGTCCCCATAGTATGGAGTCAAGCTCCTCGACCCAGTGCGTGTCTGATAACTTCAAGGATCGCACTAGTCTGGGTTTGATGCTGCTCATAATAAGACCATTTGCTCGTTCGACTTGACCGTTTGTTTGGGGGTGATAGATGGAGGCGTAATCGAGCTTAATGCCCCTGTTGCCGCACCAAGTTTTCACCTTGTCGGCTGTGAAGTTCTAGCCATTACCGGTGACGATGCTATGGGGGACACCGTAAAGGTGTACAACCCCGGATATGAAGTCTATCACTGATCTGGATTCGACTGTTTTAACTGGTTTGGCCTCTATCCATTTGGTGAATTTATCCACCATGACCAATAGGTATTTTTTCTTATGGCTTCCTCCTTTAAGGGGTCTGACCATATCGAGCCCCTAGACCGCAAAGGGCCAAGTTATGGGGATTGTTTGGAGAGCGGTGGGTGGCATATGGCTTTGGTTGGCGAAGAGCTGGCAACCGATGCAACGTTGGACGAGGTCCTGTGCGTCTGCTCGGGCTGTCGGCCAGTAGAATTCTGTCCGGAAGGCCCTGCTTACAAGGGCCCGAACTGCGGCGTGGTGGCCGCCGAGTCCAGCATGGATTTTGGCCAATAGCTGCCACCCTTCCTCTTCGGAGATACATCTTTGGAGTACTCTGGTAGCGCTTTTCTTATAAAGCTCTCTCTTGTGGACCTTGTAGGCTTTAGAGCGCCGCACAATGCAACGTGCCTCATTTTGGTCTTTGGGGAGTTCTTGCCTATTTAGGTAGGCTAAGAAGGGTTCGGTCCAGGGGGCGATGATGACCATGATTACATGGGCCGAAGGTGTTATTTCGGTGGCGGAGCCTCCGATTATGTCAGTGTGTTCGGTTTCTGGGGTAGTGGTCGGATCCAGACTGGTATTGCCGGTCTCCCCTTGCCACACCACAGATGGCTTGAACAGTCTTTCCAAGAAGATGTTAGGTGGGATGGGGTCGCGCTTAGCGCCGATGCGGGCAAGGATATCCGCTGCTTGATTATTTTCTCGGGCCACATGATGAAATTCGATCCCCTCGAACCGAGCTGACATCTTGAGGACGGCATTGCGGTAAGCCGCCATTTTCGGGTCCTTAGCATCGAAATATCCATTTATTTTTTATATTGCGAGGTTCGAATCCCCGCACACTTCTAGGCATTGGATGCCCATGGAGATTGCCATCCGAAGACCGTGCAATAGAGCCTCGTATTTGGCTGCATTGTTGGAGTCTGTGTATAGTATTTGGAGTATGTAGTGGACTGTATCTCCAGTGGGGGATGTCAGGACGATGCCCGCTCCCAGACCAGCCAGTATCTTAGAGCCGTCAAAGTGCATGATCCAATTGGAGTATGCATCGTACTCTTTAGGGAGTTCGGCTTCTGTCCATTCGGCGACGAAGTCAGCCAGTACTTGCGACTTAATGGCTCGCCGTGGTTTATATATCATGTCGAACGGGAGGAGCTCGATGGCCCACTTACCGATCCGGCCCATGGCATCGCGGTTATTTATTATATCGTTGAGTGGTACTTCAGAGGCCATCGTGATTGAACACTCTTGAAAGTAGTGTCGTAGCTTACGGGATGCCATGAAGACCGTGTATGCTATCTTTTGATAATGTGTGTACCATGACTTGTGGCGTGAGGACGGTGGATACGTAGTATACCGGCTTTTGAAGCGGGAACTTATGTCCATCCTCCTATCGTTCAACGACGAGCACGGCGCTTACAACTTGGTGTGTTGCCGCTATATATAACAGCATGCGTTCGCCAATGTTCGGCGCGGCCAGGATTCGGTTGCTGGCCAAGAGGGCCTTTATTTCTTCCAGTCCGGCCGTAGCCGCATCCGACCACTCGAAGTGTTCGGTGCATCGAAGAAGGCGATAGAGAGGTAGTGCCTTTTCTCCTAATTGAGAGATAAAGCGGCTTAAGGCAGCCACGCATCCAGTTAATTTCTGGATTTGCTTGAGGTCTGTTGGGGTAGCCAACTGTGGCAGAGCTCGGATTTTAGCCGGGTTTGCTTCAATTCCTCTGTTGGAAATGATGAAGCCCAGTAGCTTTCCGACAGGAATGCCGAAAACGCATTTTTTCGGATTGAGCTTGATGTCATATGTTCGGAGATTGTCGAACGTGAGCCTCAGGTTGTCTATTAAAGATTCGACGTGTCTAGTCTTGATGACTACGTCGTCTACGTATGACTCAACTATTTTGCCTATTTGTTTTTCCAGGCATGTCTGAATCATGCGTTGGTAGGTTGCACCGGTGTTTTTGACCCTGAAAGGCATGGTGTTGAAACAGAAGGGGCTGTATGGAGTGATGAATGCCGTTGCGGCTTGATCGGACTCCGCCATCTTGATTTTATGGTATCTGGAGTATGCGTCGAGGAAGCACAATGAGTCGTGTCCTGCGGTAGCGTCGATGATTTGATCGATGCGGGGGAGGGGGAAGGGGTCCTTTGGGCAAGCTTTATTGAGGTCCTTGAAATCAACACATAGGCGCCAGGATTTGTCCTTCTTTGGTACCATCACTAGGTTTGCTAGCCAGTCTGGGTGTTTTATTTCTCTGATGAATCCGGTTCGAGTAACTTGGCAAGCTCCTCTCCCATAGCTTGTCGTTTGGGCTCTGAAAAGCGCCGTAGTGTTTGCTTGACCGTCTTGTATCCCTTTAATACGTTGAAGCTATGCTCGGCCAGCCTGTGTGCGATCCCTGGCATATCTGAGGGGTGTCAAGCAAAGATGTCCCAATTCTCGCATAAGAACGCCCACAATGCGGCGTCGATTGTGGGGATCAGCTGTGCCCCAATTGATGTTGTTTTGGTAGGGTCCGTCGGGTGGACTTGGAATTTGACTATTTCGTCCGCTGGTTTGAAAGAGGTGGACTTGGATCGTTTGTCGAGTATTACGTCGTCTCTGTCCACTGTGGAGCATAGCGTAGTTAGTTCTTCGGCCGTGAGGGCTTCGGATAATGCCTCAAGGGCCAGGGCGGCAGTTTTATTTTCGGTGCGGAGTGCTATGTCCGGATCACTGGCTAGAGTGATGATTCGATTGGGCCCGGGCATCTCGAGATTCATGTACCCATAATGGGGTATAGCTTGGAAGCTCGCAAATGCATCCCACCCTAAAAGGGCG
Organism: Aegilops speltoides; assembly: GCA_021437245.1. Lineage (NCBI taxonomy): Eukaryota > Viridiplantae > Streptophyta > Magnoliopsida > Poales > Poaceae > Aegilops > Aegilops speltoides. The sequence goes on from CM038147.1 coordinate 240,328,618, forward strand.
TGGTATCCACTACTGAAGGGGCCATTTGGAATGTTATCTCTTCGGACCTATAATTCTCCGGCATGCCGAATACCACATCAAGTGTGATTTTTCCCGCACGTCGTGCCTCTCGACTAGGGATGATTCCTCTGAAAGTCGTGCTGCTTTGCTGAATGCGGCTTTTGTCTATTTCCATTTTGTTGGGAGTTTCCTCGTAGATGAGATTTAATCTGCTACCACCGTCCATGAGCACTTTGGTAAGTCGGAAGCCGTCCACAATTGGACTAAGGACCAAGGTGGGTGGTGCTCGGACAGTTCGGAACTGAGGTTTGTCACTGGCATTGAAGGTTATGGCTGTGTCGTTCCATGGATTTATTGCTGTAACATGGCAGACTTCGGCGAGGCCGCGGAGTGCTCTCTTGCACCTGTTATTTGAGGTGAAAGTCTTGAAGACTGTCAATATTGTATTGTTGTTTTCTGCGGGATGATGCTCTGCGGCATTGTTAATGAGGAGATCCTCGCCGCTCTTGGCCACCTGCCGAAGTATCCAACATGCTCTAAGGATGTGTGTTGGTATGGTATCCGGTGTGGTGTGAATTTTACATGGCCCATTGAGCCATCCCTCCAATATGGTTCCGCGCCCTATAGTGGGCTTCGGTTTCTTTGTAATTGGATCGGGTGACCTGCGAGAGTGCACCCTTTTAGTTCGGACGAGGGTTTTAGTGAGAGCCGGAGGATCCCAGAATTTAGCCTGGGTTTTCCAGGCGCTTTCCATCGCACAGTACTTCTATACTATGGCCGCCAAGTTGGCGAAGTGTGATATGTCACGGCGACTTATGGCGTTGAGGATTCCCTTATCCGTGCAATTTTCGCAAAAGACTGAGATTGCATCTTCCTCGTGACAGTCCTTGACCTTGCTCATTACAAGGAGGAAGCTGGCAAAAAGTGATGTACTGTCTCTTGGGATTTTTGTCTAATGTGGGAAGATCGCTTGTATCTGGGTGGGTGGGTGGATTTAAGTCCGAACCCTGACCCGATCTGAGACCCGGGGGCAGAGGAACTTCCGAACTTGGCGGTTCGCGTTCTGAGATGTTGTCCAATTTTTTTGGCCCGCTGTCCGATCCTAAGTTCGGAGTTTGGGTCATGTCCTCCTGTGAACAGGTATCCGGCTCGGAGAGCTCGGGAATCCAGACATAGTTCGTCCTCAAGATAGAGGAAGAATCGTTGCATTGCTCCACCCCCACCGCTATCTAGTGGGTGACCGGCGGAGAGTTAATCTCTCTCTGATCGGGTTTAAGCCCAATCTGATCATAGTCCGTAGCGACTCCCAAGGCGGCGATATGATCCAAGAGCTTGTTCAGGGACGAAAGTTCCATTGGATCTATCTGCTCGGTGTTTTCCGAGCTGACGAGGAGGCTGTTTTCGATGACCCGAGAAGTCATCATTGGCACGGCGGCCGAACGGGCGGTCATGACGAAGTCACCTAGTCAGAGGGTTTAGCCTAAAGCTAGGGCTCCCCCCAGAGGTGATGTTGTCCTGGATAACAAGGCGAGCCATTAAACCTTTTCTCGACGTCACAGTGGAACTCTCAATGAAAGCACCAATGTCGGTGTCAAAACTGGCGGATCTCAGGTAGGGGATCCCGAACTGTGCGTCTAAGGCTAATGCTAACAGGAGGCGGGGGACACAATGTTTACCCAGGTTCGGGCCCTCTCCATGGAGGTAATACCCTACTTCTTGCTTGATTGATCTTGATGATATGAGTTTTACAAGAGTATATCTACCACGAGATCGTAGAGGCTAAACCCTAGAAGCTAGCCTATGATTATGATTGTTCTTGTCCTATGGACTAAATCCTCTGGTTTATATAGACACCGGAGGGGATAGGGTTACAACAGAGGTGGTTACAGAGAAGGAAATCTACATATCCGAATTGCCAAGCTTGCCTTCCACGCAAAGGAGAGTCCCACCTAGACACGGGACGAAGTCTTCAGTCTTGTATATTCATAGTCCAACAGTCCGGCATAAGCATATAGTCCGGCTGTCCGAGGACCCCCCATAATCCAGGACTCCCTCAATCGGTCCCACCGAGATAGCAATGCAAACTCTCTATTTCCCTTTCATAACGTTTCGGTCCAATCGAGATGAGCGAATCGATCCCACCGAGTTTGCCTGACCAACTCTCTGTTTGTCTATTACCAAAATCGGTCTCACCGAGTTTGTGTGATCGGTCTCACCGAGATTACGTTATGCCACCGAGTTGACATGTCGGTCCCACCTAAATGCCTAGCGGTCACATTATGAACTAAATCGGTCTGACTGAGTTCCACGATTCGGTCCCACCGAGTTTGGTAAATTGTGTGTAACAGTTAGATTTTGTTTGGAGGCTATATATACCCCTCCACCCACTCTTCATTCGTGGAGAGAACATCAGAACATTCCTACACTTCCAACATACATTTTCTGAGAGAGAACAACCTATACTTGTGTTGAGGTCAAGATATTCCATTCCAACCACATAAATCTTGATCTCTAGCCTTCCCCAAGTTTCTTTCCACTCAAATCTTCTTTCCACGAAATCCAAATCCTGTGAGAGAGAGTAGAGTGTTGGGGAGACTATCATTTCAAGCACAAGAGCAAGGAGTTCATCATCAACACACCATTTGTTACCTCTTGGAGAGTGGTGTCTCCTAGATTGGTTAGGTGTCACTTGGCAGCCTCTGTCAAGATTGTGGAGTTGAACCAAAGAGTTTGTAAGGGCAAGGAGATTGCCTACTTTGTGAAGATCTACCCGAGTGAGGCAAGTCCTTCGTGGGCGACGGCCATGGTGGGATAGACAAGGTTGCTTCTTCGTGGACCCTTCATGGGTGGAGACCTCCGTGGACTCGTGCAACCGTTACCCTTCGTGGGTTGAAGTCTCCATCAACGTGGATGTACAATAGCACCATGTCGTGTCTGGGGACGAGCACCTATGGGGCAGGGGGCCCCTTCTGGTCCGGCAGGGGGGCGAGGGCCGCACGAAGAGCAGATCGAGGTCACACACACGGGGGATTTTACCCAGCTTCGGAGCTCTCCGGAGAGATAAAACTCCTACTGCTGCTTTGTGTTGTATTTGTTCCTGCTCGAGAGCGCGAGCGTATTATGGTGCTGGATGTGTCGAATGGACCGAACCCCTTCTACGTGCGCATGGGCTCCCTTTTATAGTCTAAGGGGGTCACCGACAGGTGGCAGCGTAGGAAGAGGGGGTAAAAGAGTAAAAACGCAGGTTGGTACAACAGTGTTCAACAGTGTCCCCTACCTAACTCTGACGGCAGGGGACAAAGGCATTTAATGCCCGTCCGGTCGCCCCAACAGTGCAAGGAAACGACCGTTAGGTGCGCCACCGTTCGCCACGATGGCCTCCTTGTCAGCTCCGCTTTCCACCTTGCAATCAAGATGGCTGCACAAATACCGCCACGTGCTCTCGGATGGCCCCAGGGTGACACGCCGTTGGATCTTGTTGGAGCTTGGGTGCTGGGTGGCAGCCTTGCCGCGGCAAGCGCCTTGCCGCGGCCCTTCTCTTGTTGCGCCGGCAAGCTTGCCGGTCGTCGGGCCTTGCCGGGGCGCGCGGGGCGTCGCGGCAAGTCTTCTGGACGCGCCTTGGTTGGCCTTCCCGACAAGCTCCTCTTGCCGGGGCCTTGTTCTTCCCGGCAAGCTCCTCTTGCCGGGTCTTTGTCCACTTGGTTGACACTTTGTTCTTGAATGGCAGTAAGTGGAAATGATGGAGGGTCTTGGCGGGCGCCCGGCGGGCCTTGCCGCGGGGTGCTGCAACTGCCCGTGCACAAGTTCGGGGTACTAAGGTACCCCTACTTTAGTACACCGACAGAGCCCCGGCTGGGCCATACACGGTGCCGAAGCGCTGTTGGGCAGCCCAAAACAGTCACGGCACGCTGCCTGGGTCCACACAAAAACCTACTCCGCTTCCACCGCGTCCCCCGCAACGGCACATGCCGATTGCGGCGTCGTGGGAGAGAACGTGGTCAGCACTTAATTCCAGGAGATGCGTAACGTTCACATCCCCTGTTTATAAGCAGGGGAAACAGGGCCGTTCCCCCACTTTCGCCACTTGCAGTTCCTTCCTTTGAAAGCTCCGCCGTTCCCCACCGCTCCCAGAGTCGAAAGAGAGCAGCGTGCCGCCGCCGTCGCCTTCGCCTCCCCTCACTGCTTCCGCCATGGCTCCGAAGACTGAAAAGGCTGCAAAGACTGCGAAGGCTGCGAAGGCCGCGAAAGCCGCGAAGTCGGCCGAGGCGCTGGAGCTCGAGGCACTGCGCAAGAAGCAAGTGCTTTTCCCCCCTGAGCTCACCCCGGAGGCGCTGCGGACGGAGTTCTATCTCTTCTGGTCGACGCAGACGCGGGCGCATCCGCGCACGCCGGTGCTTTCCGCTGAAGCCTCCAAGTCGAAAAAGTGCCCCAGAGGGTACTACTTCTTCCCTGTGTTCTTCTATTGCGGGCTCTGCCCACCTTTTTCCACTTTTCTTTGCGACATCATGAACACCTATGGGTTTCATCTTCTCGACTTCACCCCCAACGCCATTGTGACAATGGCGGTTTTCGCACACCTCTGCGAGAACTTTGTTGGCATCCTCCCCAATGTCGCTCTTTTTCGTCACTATTTCTCTCCCCGGGCCGAGAAAGGGGAGCCACTGGCTGGCGGAATCGCCTGGACCTCCCGGATGGGCATGAAGGAGGTGTACTTGACGGGCGAGCTCCGCAGCAAGTGGGACGAGTGGAGGGCGGAGTGGTGCTGGATCTGTGATGCCAATCCGCCGTCATTCACCAAACTGCGCGAGACCTGGGTGGTGCATGGCAGCGACTGGAGCACTCTGTCGCCGGATGACGCCAAGCTGACGATCGCCACCACCCGAATCCTTCGGCTCAGGCATGCTGGACTCACAACAGGGGCAGTTGGCGCGGATTTTCTTCGCCGTCGCATCGCCCCTCTGCAAGAGAGGGGGAGGCCCGCCTGGCTGTTCAGCGGACCGGCGGATTTCATGAGGCTGCGCCCGGGTCTCAACTTCAACTTCACCGTTCTGGCGCTTGACGGGATGCTGAGGGAGATGTTCAAGCATGACCCCAACCATCCAGAATGGTTCCAGTTGCCGCAGGGCGTCGTCCCCTTGTGCAACAACTCCCAGCACGATCACATCTGTGCAATGATGCCGGAGTGCGACTCGCACGGGATAAGTGCAAATTGGATAGAGCCCGCAGCCGAGGTCGTGCAGCAATCCTTCGATGACTTGGTGGAGGTGGCAGTCAAATCCGACGAGCAGAAGCTCCTCACCCGCGCCACAACTGCCAACGAGCTGGCATATATTGCTAGCAGGGCCGAAGAAGCGGCGGCAGCCGCTGCCGCGGGCGAGTTTGGCTTCACGCTGGCGGAGGCGGACGCAGCTGAGGCGGCAAGCCTCACCGCCCGGGAAGATCTTGCCGGAGAGGCCGAAGGCGAAGGGGAGGCCCAGGTCGAAGCGAGCGAGCCCGCCGAGGGCGCGAGCGGCCAGCCGTCTTCGAGTAACTTGCTGCAGGCGGAGCCCCCAGCGCAGCCCCAATTCCGACCGAGAAGGCGTCTCCGTCGAGTTGGGGAGCTGGCAGAAGAGCAGGCCGTCCAGCAGCCGCGGCGCCGTGGGACACGCTCCACCGCGGCAAGTAACGTTGCCGTGGGAGGGTCCCAAGCTGTGCCGGCAACGGAGGAGGGGTCTTCCCGGACCGCCATGCCTGACCCTGCTGCGGCCCTCGGCAAGCGTCGGAGGGAGCCTACTCGTCCGCTGAGCCGCGCCGAGAGGGTACTGGAGTTCGACCTCTCCGCGCTGAGCTCCGATGACGATGAAGAGGAGGAGGAGGAAGAGGATGAGGAGGAGTAAGGCTTTCTCCTTACTGCACTCGTCTTTCTTTGTTGTTGTTTGTCTTGTATCTAATTCGCTTCTCCTTGAACTCCTGTTCCTTTCCAGGACTTTGGCCAAGAGGGCGGCGAAGAGGGCCAAGATCCCCGTGGTCGACATCGGGGGCGATCCTGCCGTGACGATGGAGGATGCGTCCGAGACCACCTTGACGGACCCGATCCCTTCTCCTCATGGCAGCCCCCAGCACAGCCCCTAGCGTAAGTGTTTTGGTTCAATTCCCGTTGTGGGGCGCGCACGGGTGCTTCTTCTTTTGCTGACATCTTGATTATTGACTCATTTGTACAGGAGCAGAACAAACCCACCAGGAGCAATTGGAGGCCGACCCGGAGGTGTCGTCGGCTTCAACTACGCCACCAAGGGCCGATTCCCCGATATGGGAGCACTCCCCGACAAGGAGGGGATCTCCGGCAAGGGTCGGAACCGACGAGCCCCCAGTGGTGGAGCCCATGATCACAGAGCCCAGCACAGGTGACCCTCCTTGCCGGAAACTTTCCCTTGGGTTCTGCCGATCTTTTTTTCTCTCTTCCTTTTGGGTATCTGCTTGACTTTCCCTTCCTCTTCCTATCTTCAGATCCTCCTCTTGGGGACCCGATGGAAACTGAGGCCACCCGCGAGGAGGGCGTGTGCGGCAACACTGAGGACGTCGCTGCCGACGAGGAAGAGGCCGGCGCCGATGAGCCCGCCGACGAGGAAGCCGCCAGGACTACTGGTGCAGGAGCCGGCGAGGGATCTGGCGGCCGTACTGACGACCCGGAGGACGCAGGAGCACGAGGCGCTGCACCGACCGCCGACCCCTCCGCCGCGGATGTGGCATCGAGCTCCGAGGAGCCCCAGCCAGGTGCTTACTTGAAGGCTGGCGAGGGCGTGTACATCAAGATTCCCTGGGCGTCGAGCTCCAGGGCGCCGGTCGAGGGAGAGGAATTTGATGGAGAGGTACTCGCCTCCGCTGGGCTGGCGGTGGTTGACAAGCCAGGCAGCGGCAGCGGCGAGTCCGAGGTGGAGCAGTTGCTCCGAAAGCTGGTGTCACTCTACCGCGCCTGGCAAGCGAAGCTCGAGTCCCGGCAAGCGGGAGTCGACATAGAGAAACATGCGCAAGAGCTCCGGGACCGCAACCAGGAGGCCCTTCGATCCATTGCAGCGGAGAGGGCGCAGCTGGGCGAGGCAAAGGAGGCGTTCATCCTGGAGAAGGCTGAAGCCGAGGAGCAGCAGAGGCTCGCCGCCGAGGAGATGTCCAGGCGGGAAGGTGAGCTGACACAGAAGAAAGCCAGTCTGGACAGTCACGAGGAGGAGCTCGAGGCACGAGAGCAGGCGCTTGGCGGGACGCTCAAGGAGGCAAGGGCGAGCGCGCCGCTGAGGCCGCCAAGAAGGATTTAGAGGAGAGGGTGACGCGGCTGGAGGCGGACATGACAAAGAAGAATGACGAGCTTGCCGCACTCCAGCGCGAGCGTGAAAAAGATGCACGCGCCCATGGCGATCTGCAGGCCCAGCTCGCCGAGAAGATCAAGGAGCTGAACGCCGCCATGGACTCGAGTGCTGATCTGGAGCTGAAGCTGTCCACCTTGGAGGGGACGCTGGACGCCGCCAAGAAGCGGGAGGATGACTTGAGGAAAGAGCTCAAGGGCAACGAGGAGCTGCTGACGAGGGCCGCCGAGACCCAGAACACCTTCAAGACCACGGTGGAGCTCTAGACGGAGGGCCTCGTCAACATCGCTGCGCTCATCGATGAGGAGCTGGCGAGGCTGGACTTGGCGGGCTTCGGGTACCCCACGGAGGGGAATCTCCAGCCCAGCGCCAAGCTCACGCTTTTCTTCAAGGATGTGGTGACGGCTCTCCGGCAGCTCCGGGAAAGGATCCCGAAGCAGCTGGCCAACGAGTCGCGCGTGATCTGCACCAAGGTCCTGGAGGAGGTGTTGGTGAAGATCCTCTTCCGCAACCCGAGCGTCGACTTCACCCGTGTCACCAAGAAGCTGCCGGTGGATGCCGATCTTGAAGAGCTCAAAGCCGTCGTCGCACCCATCGTGGACAAGATCAATGAAGTTAGGAGGGTCGACGACGATCGTGTGGATTAGGCCGCCCTTCTTCTTCCTCTTCCCTGCCGCTGCATTTTCAGTTATGAGGACAATCTAGTCAGTGCCACAATAAGTCATTTTTGTAATATAACTTTATTCTGGGCAACACTCATTATGTTATATCCTTTACTTCGTTACATCCCTTGCATGTTTTTGCCCTACGCTTTGAGGGAACTTGTCGGCGCGAGCACACTTGCCGAGTGCGGAACATCAGCAGCCCGCTGGCGGTGTCGCCTCCGGCAAGAAATCTCGTCGGGCCTAGTTGCAGCTTGCTTGTATTGTTGAGCGGACTCGAAAACAACTCAAGGGCGCAACTTAGCCGCGAGTCGATTCCTCCGCGCACAGGTTTTCCATACAAGGCACGAACGTTCAAGGAATATAACTTAAAGAATTTAAAACGGACTGTGCTCAAACTTTGGCAACTTAGCTTTTCTGTCGTCCTTGCCCCGGCAAGGTTAGATTCCTTTGAACGACGCCTAGTCCACACCTTTATCTTCTCCTTCCCCCCCGGTGAACTTGTGGGCGGAGGGATCTTCTTTTTGTGAAGAAAGAAGAGAAAATAATGATATGGAACTTTAAAGTTCGGTATTGCTTACCGGGGGTGTGTGCTGCACAAAGTGTCAGATATAGATGCAAAAGAAAAGAAGATGCATTAAACTTGACAAGATGTGCGGGGCACGTGAACTTTATTTATGCACGGGAGCTGCGCCCGGCTTTGTACAAAGGGTTACATGTGACAGCGGCAAGGCTTGTCCAAAAGGTGGTTGCCGGAACGGGTCCGGCAACCGCGCTTTATGGGTAAAACTTGCGAAGATGTTCTATGTTCCAGAGTTGCTCACCGAATGCCATCCTCGGTCTCAAGGCGGACAAATGCGGGCCTAGTGACTCGTTTCACCCGATAAGGGCCTTCCCACTTCGGCGTCAACTTGTTGGAATTCTGGGCGGACTAAACACGCCGAAGAACAAGGTCGCCTTCCTCGAAGCTCCTGGCATTAACTTTGCGGCTATGGTAGCGGCGCAAAGCTTGCTGGTAGCGAGCAGCTCGCACAGCAGCCTGAAGACGATTCTCCTCGAGGAGCAGCGCGTCATCTCGCCGCAGCTGCTCTTGCTCAAGCTCATCATAAGCGAGCACTCGAGGCGATCCGATACGAAGTTCCGTGGGGAGAATCGCCCGCCCGTAGACTAGAGCAAAGGGTGTCTGGCCAGTGGCTCGATTTGGTGTCGTTCTGATTGACCAAAGAACCACTAGCAGCTGCTCAATCCAATTTTTTCCGCACTTGCGCAGCCTGTCGAAAGTTCTGGTCTTGAGCCCGCGCAGTACTTCAGCGTTTGCCCTCTCCGCTTGACCGTTGCTTCTCGGGTGAGCAACAGAAGCGAAGCAGATCTTGGTGCCAAGATCTTGGACGTATTGCATGAAGGCGTGGCTCGTGAACTATGTGCCATTGTCGGTGATTATCCTGTTAGGGATTCCAAAACGGCAAACAATTGACCTGAAGAACTTGACGGCTCATTGTGCTGTCACCTTTCTCACTGGTTCCACTTCTGGCCACTTTGTGAACTTGTCGATTGCAACGTACAAGTATTCAAAGCCCCCGACAGCTCGGGGGAAGGGGCCGAGGATGTCGAGCCCCCAGACCGAAAATGGCCAAGATAAAGGGATTGTTTGGAGAGCTTGAGCTGGTTGATGAATCTGCTTGGAATGGAACTGGCACGCTTCACACTTGGTTACTTGTGCAGTTGCATCCTGGAGGGCTGTCGGCCAGAAGAAACCTTGCCGGAAAGCCTTACCGGCAAGTGCTCTTGCGCCTATGTGGTGACCACATATGCCTCCATGTATCTCCGCCAACAGCTCTTGTCCTTCTTCCCGGGAGATGCACTTCAATTTCACTCCGTTGAATCTTCTTCTGTACAGTATGTCATCGACAAACTGGTACATACTCGATTGCCGGGCTACTTTCTCCGCTGCTTCTTGCTCCTCGGGAAGTTCTCCTGTTTGGAGGAAATGGACGATCTGCTGTGCCCATGCTGGAGCTTGTGGCTCGACGGCAAGGACTAAAGGCGCAAATGCTGCTGCGGGAACATCCGCTTCTACGGCAAGGATCTGGGATCCTGCTGGAGCGTGATGCTCCCCGGCAAGCGTGTCGGGACACGGCTTGTCGGGGGCGTCTGTTTCAATGAAACAAACCATAGGGCTTGTCGGAGCAGACTGCCCCTCAGCGCTCTCTGTGCCGGTCTTGGTGACCTTCTTGGCGGCGGCTCCGGGGAGCTCTGCCGGAAAGTAGTCACCAGTGACCAACTTCCTCTTTTTGCTCTGTCCAGTTGATGGTGTTATAGATGGCTGAGTTAGCTTGAGCACAAAAATCCCTGGTTCCACAGGTAACTTGAGCGCAGCACACTTTGACAGGCCATCTGCAATGTCATTCTGGGCTCTTGGAACATGTTCCATCTGCAGGCCGCCAAAATGTTCTTCTAGATTCCTCACTTCATCGATGTATGCTTCCATCAACGGACTTTGATAATCTTTGTTCACTTGGCGGACGACTAGCTGCGAGTCACCCCTGACAATAAGCTTCCTGATCCCAAGTTCAGCAGCGATTCTGAGTCCGGCAAGCAACCCTTCATACTCTACAGTATTGTTTGTTGCTTGCTCCTTGGGAAAGTGCATCCGGATCACGACTTGAGGTGTTCTCCGTGGGTGCGACAAGTAGCACTCCCAAGACCGGGCGCCTTTGCAGCGAGAAGGCTCCATCAAAGTACATGACCCATTCTTTGCTTGCTTCCTTGACAAGGATGCTCTTCTCCGGAGTTTCCTCATCGGGCGTTGGCGTCCATTCCGCTATGAATTCTGCCAATGCTCGGCTCTGAATAGTTGAAGTACTCTCAAACTTGAGGCCAAAGCTTGACAATTCTAGTGCCCACTTGACAATTCTGCCCGTTGCTTCTGGATTCTGCAATATCATCTTCAACGGGAAGCGAGTGACAACTGTGATCTCATGTGCTTGAAAGTAATGGCGCAGCTTCCTTGAGGCCATGAGAAGGCCGAAAAGCAGCTTCTGCACACCAGAGTATCTTGATCTAGCCCCCTGCAAAAGGGAGCTGACGAAGTAAACTGGGCGCTGTACCATCTTCTTCTGTTTTTCTTCCGGCAACTGCACAGATCCATCCTTGGCGGAGCCAGAACTTATCTTATCAGGGCTTGCCGGGCCAGAGCTTGTCGGAGAGGTCCCCTGCTTGTTGCTGGACTCGCTTGCCGCGGCTGCTGGCTCATCATCCGCTTCTCTCTCCGCAACTAACGCAACGCTAACCACTTGATTGGTTGCCGCCAGATATAGCAGCAACTTCTCCTGTGGTTTAGGTGCGACAAGTGTTGGAGTAGAGGACAGGTATTTCTTCAAGTCCTGCAGTGCAGCCTCCGCTTCCGGAGTCCATTTCATTGGACCTGCCTTTTTCAAAATCTTGAAAAAGGGCAGGGCGCGCTCAGCAGATTTAGAGATGAACCTACTGAGAGCAGCAACGCAGCCGGCAAGCTTTCGCACATCCCTGACTCACTTTGGGGCCTCGATCTGCTCGATGGCTTCAATCTTGTCGGGATTGGCTTCAATCCCCCTCTGAGATACAAAGAATCCGAGAAGTTTGCCGAAAGGGACTCCAAACACACACTTCTCGGGATTCAGCTTGAGATTGATCTTGCGCAGATTTGCAAAAGTCTCGTCTAAATCCTGGACCAGGGTCTCTTTATTCTTGCTCTTGACCACTATGTCATCCATGTAAGCTTCTACATTTCTGTGTAGCTGTGGCTCAAAAGCATGACTGACTACTCTTGCAAATGTTGAACCAGCATTCTTTGTCCGAAAGGCATCCGTACAAAGCAGTACGTGCCACATGGAGTAATGAATGCTGTTTTCTCTTCATCCTCTTCCGCCATGAAGATCTGATGATATCCTGAGTATGCATCAAGGAATGAGAGCAGATCACATCATGCTGTGGAGTCGACAATCTGGTCAATGCGCGGCAATGGAAATGGATCCTTAGGACAGGCTTTATTGACATCTGTGAAGTCAATACAAAGCCTCCACTTCCTGTTGGCCTTACGCACGACTACTGGATTGGCTAACCACGTTGGATGGAGTACTCCTCGGACCAGGCCTGCTGCTTCCAATTTCTTGATCTCCTCTGCAATGAACTCTTGACGCTCCATCGCTTGTTTCCTGACTCTCTGTTTGATGGGCCGCGCGTGAGGACAGACGGCAAGGTGGTGCTCAATTACCTCCCTGGGAACACCGGGGATGTCAGATGGTTGCCATGCAAACACATCGACATTCGCCCGCAGGAAAGCAACGAGCGCGCTTTCCTATTTAGGGTCAAGCGTGGCACTGATGGTGAAGGTACCACCAGTGCCGTCCTCCTTGGCGGCCACCTTCTTGGTCTTTGGTGAGGCTATCTTTGCCTTCTTGCACTTGCCGGTGGAGCTCGATGGTGCGTCCTCGACGGCAGCGCAGCGCTCCGGGGAGGTGCGCTTGCCGGAGTGGGCATCAGAGCTACTCTTGCCGGTCTTAGGCTTCTTCTTCCCCCGGGGAGCTTCAGCGGCAAGTGGCTTATGCTCTGCTGCGGCTGCTGCTTCCCGGTAGATCTTGTCGGTACATATTAGTGCATCCTTCTTGTCACCTTGGACAGAAATGACACTTATCGGACCAGGCATCTTGAGCACATTGTAGGCATAATGAGAGGCTGCCATGAACTTGGCAAGCGCTGGACGGCCGAGTATCCCATTGTATGGCAACGGGAAATCAGCAACGTCAAATGTGACTCTCTCTGTCCTGAAATTCAGCTCACTGCCAAATGTCACTGGCAGCGTGATCTTCCCTTTCGTCTTGCTCCTTCCCGGATTTATCCCTTGAAAAGTACCAGTCTCTTCGAGGTCGCTGTCGGGGATCTGGAGCTTCTTGATCACTGCGGAGGAGATGAGATTCAGGCCGGCCCCGCCGTCAACCAACATTTTTGTGACCTTGAGGTTGCGGATGGTTGGTGAAACCAACATTGGCAAGCACCCAACCGCAGTGATGCGATCAGGGTGATCCTCAACGTCAAAGACGATGGGCGTGCTGGACCACTTCAGGGGCTTGCACGCTTCGACTGATGGTTCTGCTGTGTTCACCTCCCGCACCCACTATTTGAGTTGACGGTGTGAGGTGTGCAGAGAAGCACCGCCGTCAACGCACAAAACCTCCGTTGCCTTCTGAAACTCTTGGTCATCAGTCTCATCTTCCTCCATCTCATCATCCTCATCCTCTTCTTCATCCTTGTCGCGGCCCCGGGGAGGTCTATCTCCTTGCCGCTGCTTGGGCTTGCATGGCGCCTCCCCGGGCGGAAGCTTCTTGCCGGATCCTCCGCCACCTTTCTGGGACTTCTCCTTGTCGCGGCGCTCGTATTCAGCTCTCTATAGCTCCGCCATCTGCTCGACTTTCTTGCATGATTGGAGATCGTGGCCCTTGGTCCGATGGATCTTGCAATATTGCTTGCCGGAGCCGTCCTGCTTGTCGGCGGCCACCACGGCCTCGCCGGAGTCGCTGGGTTTGGCCTTTCCGGAGCCTTCGTTGCCGGACTGCTCAACGACTAGCACATCCTTAGCCTTTCTCTTTCTATTGTTCCCCCTCCGGTTCTTCCTTGCCGGGGCGGTGTCCTCCTCACTGTCAGATCCTTCTGCCCCTGCAGTCTCTCCGGGGATTTTCCTTCCCTCCTCAGCCCGTGCACACTTGTCGGCCAGAGCATATAGCTCGCTGACATCTCGAATCTTGCACATCGCCATCTCCTCCCTCATCCTGCGGTTGCGTACGTTCTGATGGAACGCGCTGATAACCGCGGCAGGGTGGACGCCTGGGATGTTGCGTTGCACCTGGCTGAATCTCTGTATGTACTTGCGCAGAGGTTCTCCCTCCTTCTGGACGAGCAGATGCAAATCGCTTTCCTGGCCATGTGGTTTGTGGCCGCCTGTGAAGGCGCCGACAAACTGGTGACACAGGTCCGCCCACGAAGAGATGGAGCTGTCCGGCAAGTGCATGAGCTTAGATCTGACGTTGGGCTTGAGCACCAGCGGGAAGTAGTTGGCGAGGATCTTCTCGTCTCGCCCCCGGCAGCCTGCACCGCAATGGTGTAGACGTTGAGGAACTCCGACGGATGTATCCTGCCATCATACTTCTCGGGCACGTCTGGCTTGAAGTTCTTGGTGCGGGGCCACTGGACTTGCCGCAGCTCACGGGTGAACGCAGGGCAACCTGCCACGTACGGCAAGTCTCCTGGTTCCCCCGGCGCGTGCATGTCGACAGTGGGCCCAGCGCGCTGGTCAGATTGACGTCGCGCTTCTTTTCTGCGCTCGATGCGAGTACGAGCGTCTTCGTGCCGTCGTTCTTGGAGAACTTGGCGTTGGTCACGGCGAGTTCGCGGGTCCGACGACGCAGTGGAGTCGGCGTCGGGGTTGACCCGGCAAGTGGGCGATCTTGGCCTTCGGGGCGGGGAGTGCATGGTAGTGGCGCCCCCAGCGGTCTTGTCGGCGTCGGCTTGTGCCTGGGCGCCTTGCCGGGGCTTCGATGCGCTCGGTTGCCGGGGCTTGTTGCCGTTGGCGAAGCCGATGAGGCTATAAATGGTCATCCTCCAGTCGTCAATCTTGTGTGGCGCTGGAGGGTAGTCTAGGAGCAGCTGGGCTCGGGCCAGCGCTTCCTCTGCAGTCTTGGGTGGCGGTGGCGATGAGCGGCGCGAGGAGCGGGATGTGCTCGGACTTCCAACCGGATTGGAAGGAGCAACACCCCGTCCGGGCGACCGTACTTCACTCACGCTAGCATGCTGGCGTGCACGCTGGTCTTGAACACCCCGCGACCCACCAGCTTGGCCTTGTTCCAACGCGAGCACGGTGCTAGGGGCACCGTGGCATTGTTGGTCTTGCACCTCCTGAGAGGGGCGCGGTGGATATCCAGACGAAGAAGCTTGCGGGGCCTTGTCCTTGGACCTGGTGACGACGTGAGTGCCGCCACCGGCGCCCGCTCCTCCGCAGGCGTCCGCCCCGCCGCCCGTTTGCTCCGGTGGCGATAGGACAGTCGCAGACGGAGCGGCTACCTCCGAGGCCTTCTTCTTCGGTGGCATGTTGACGAAGATGTTGATGTAGCACGCGCGGAGACCGGATCAGGTTCGCATAACCTCGACGCCCCCTACCTGGCGCGCCAAAGATGTCGTGTCTGGGGACGAGCACCTATGGGGCAGGGGGCCCCTTCTGGTCCGGCAGGGGGGCGAGGGCCGCACGAAGAGCAGATCGAGGTCACACACGCGGGGGATTTTACCCAGCTTCAGAGCTCTCCGGAGAGATAAAACTCCTACTGCTGCTTTGTGTTGTATTTGTTCCTGCTCGAGAGCGCGAGCGTATTATGGTGCTGGATGTGTCGAATGGACCGAACCCCTTCTACGTGCGCATGGGCCTCCCTTTTATAGTCTAAGGGGGTCACCGACAGGTGGCAGCATAGGAAGAGGGGGTAAAAGAGTAAAAACGCAGGTTGGTACAACAGTGTTCAACAGTGTCCCCTACCTAACTCTGACGGCAGGGGACAAAGGCATTTAATGCCCGTCCGGTCGCCCCAATAGTGCAAGGAAACGACCGTTAGGTGCGCCACCGCTTGCCACGATGGCCTCCTTGTCGCTCGCTACACCTCGACCGATGGCTGCACAAATACCGCCACGTGCTCTGGGATGGCCCGGGTGACACGTCGTTGGATGCGCTGGAGCTTGGGTGCTGGTGGCAGCCTTGCCGCTGCAAGCGCCTTTGCCACGCCCTTCTTCTTGTTGCGCCGCAAGCTTGCCGGTCATCGGCCTTGCTGTATGCCATGGGCGTCGCGGCAAGTCTTCCGACGCGCTTTGGTTGGCCTTCCCGACAAACTCCTCTTGCCGGGGCCTTGTTCTTCCCGGCAAGCTCCTCTTGCCGGGTCTTTGTCCACTTGGTTGACACTTTGTTCTTGAATG
The DNA here is from genome assembly GCA_021437245.1 of Aegilops speltoides. Taxonomy (NCBI): domain Eukaryota; kingdom Viridiplantae; phylum Streptophyta; class Magnoliopsida; order Poales; family Poaceae; genus Aegilops; species Aegilops speltoides. The sequence goes on from CM038147.1 coordinate 240,344,603, forward strand.
GCAGTAAGTGGAAATGATGGAGGGTCTTGGCGGGCGCCGGCTGGTTTTGCCGCTGGTGTTCAGAACTGCCTGCAGACAAGTTCGGGGTACTAAGGTACCCCTACTTTAGTACACCGACACACCACCTATCAGAACCATGGACAAAAAATCTTCGTGTCAACATTGCGTTTGCTTCCTCAAACACCTCCCTTTACCTTCATATGCAATTGTTTTCCATTCCGCTGCTATACTCTTAGAATTGCATGTGTAGGTTGATTGCTTGACTTGTGCTAAGTTGCTAAAATCTGCCAAGAACTAAAATTAGGAAAAGGCTAGATTTTTTTGGTCAAGTACTCTAATCACCCCCCTCTAGACATACTTTCGATCCTACAGTAAAGTAAAGACCATAAACATCCAAAACAGGTAATATAATAGCATGGAACAATACAAAATTATAGATACGTTGGAGAGGTATCAAGCATCCCCAAGCTTAATTCCTTCTCGTCCTCGAGTAGGTAAATGATAAAAACAGAATTTTTGATGTGGAATGCTACTTAGCATATTTCTCAATGTAATTTTCTTTATTGTGGCACGAATGTTCAGATCCAAATGATTCAAAATAAAAGTTCACATTGACATAAGAAATAGTAATACTTCAAGCATACTAACTAAGCAATCATGTCTTCTCAAAATAACATGGCTAAAGAAAGTTTATCCCTACAAAATCATATAGTTAGGCTATGGTTCATTTTCATCACACAAAATACTACCATCAAGCACAACCCTGGTTTCAGCCAAGCAATTGGTTCATACTTTTTAACACACTTCAGCTTTTTTCAACTCTCACGCAGTACATGAGGGTGAGCCATGGATATAACACTATGGGTGAAATAGAATATGATGATGGAGGTTGTGTGGAGAAGGAAAAAAAGGAGAAAGTCTCACATTGACGAGGCTAATCAACGGGCTATGGAGATGCCCATCAATTGATGTCAACATGAGGAGTAGGGATTGCCATGCAATGGATGCACTAGAGCTATAAATGTATGAAAGCTCAACAAAACAAACTAAGTGGGTGTGCATCCAAGTTGCTTGCCCATGAAGACCTAGGGAATTTTGAGGAAGCCCATCGTAGGAATATACAAGCCAAGTTCTATAATGAAAAATTCCCACTAGTATATGAAAGTGACAACAAAAGAGACTCTCTATATGAAGAACATGGTGCTACTTTGAAGCACAAGTGTGGAAAAGGATAGTAACATTGTCCCCTTTTTTTACTTGGCCTTTCTTTTTTTTCTTTTTTTATTGTCCTTTCTTTTTTTGTCCTTTCTTTTTTTATAAGGGACAATGCTATAATAATGATGATCATCACACTTCTATTTATTTACAACTCATGAATTACAACTCGAAACTAGAACAAGATATGACTCTATATGAATGCCTCCGGTGGTGTACCGGGATGGGCAATGAATCAAGAGTGACATGTATGAAAGGGCAATGCACGGTAGCGAAGAGGCTAGCAATGATGGAAGGGTAAGAGTGCGTATAATCCATGAACTCACATTAGTCATAAAGAACTCATATAGTTATTGCAAAAGTTTTATTAGCCCTCGAATCAAAGTACTACTACGCATGCTCCGAGGGGGGAGGTTGGTAGGAGTTAACCATCGCGCGCCCCCGACCTGCACACATAAAGAAGGCAATCAAAAGAGCACCCCATGCAATAAATTTATTACACAACTTTTACCATACGTGCATGCTACGGGACTTGCCAACTTCAACACAAGTATTCCTCAATTTCATAATTACCCAACTAGCATGACTCTAATATTACCACCTTTATATCTCAAAACAATTATCAAGCATCGAATTGATCATAGCATCTAATTCACTTCCTATGATAGTTTTTATTATACCCAACTTGCATGCCCATCATTCTAGGACAAAATTTATAACCATAGCAAATGCCATGCTGTTCTAAAAGAATCTCAAAATAATATAAGTGAAGCATGAGAGATCAATAATTTCTACAAAATAAAACCATCGCCGTGCTCTAAAAAAGTATAAGTGAAGCAGATAGAGCGAAATTGTCTAGCTCAAAAGATATAAGTGAAGCACATAGAGTATTCTAGTAAATTCCAAATCATGTGTGTCTCTACCAAAAGGTGTGTACAACAAGGATGATTGTGGTAAACTAAAAAGCAACTCATATCATACAAGATGCTCCAAGCAAAACACATATCATGTGGTGAATAAAAATATAGCTCCAAGTAAAGTTACCGATAGACGAAGACGAAAGAGGGGATGCCTTCCGGGGCATCCCCAAGCATAGGCTTTTGGTTGTCCTTGGATTATCTTGGGTGCCATGGGAATCCACAATCTTAGGCTCTTGCCACTCCTTATTCCATAGTCCATCAAATCTTTGCCCAAAACTTGAAAACTTCACAACACAAAACTCAACAGCAAATCTCATGAGCTCCGTTAGTGCAAGAAAGAAAAACCACCAGCTAAGGTATTGTAATGAAATCATTATTTATTTATATTGGTGTTAAACCTACTGTATTCCAACTTCTCTATGGTTCATCCCCCCCGATACTAGTCATAGATGCATCAAAATAAGCAAAGAACACACGAAAAACAGAATCTGTCAAAAACAGTAACATCAGAGTAATCAGAACTTTCAATACTTCGAACTCCAAAAATCCTACCAAGATAGTAAGTCCTAGGCAATTTGTCTATTGATCTACTTCAAAAGAATCAACTAAAAAGCGCATTTGTGTGATTTATTCAAATTATTCTCGTGCGCGCAAAAGTTTCTGTTTTTCAGTAGAATCAAATTAACTATCACCCAAGATGATCCTATAGGTTCTACTTGGCACAAACACTAACATAAAACCACATCTAAACAGAGGCTAGATGAATTATTTATTACTAAACAGAAGCGAAAAGCAAGGAAAAAAATAAAATTGAGTTGCCACCCAACAAGCACTATCGGTTAACGCCCCTAGCTAGGCATAAAAGCAAGAATAGATCTAAGTATTGCCATATTTGGTATTCAATTCATAAGTGGATCGCATAATAGATTCATAAGGTAATTTTATTTTATTTCTAGGAAAGTGTTCCATGCCTTTCCTTAACAGAAATTGGAATCTAATATTTCCTTCCTTCATGTCAATAATTGCACCAATCGTTCTAAGGAAAGGTCTACCAAGAATAATATGACATGAAAGATTGCAATCTATATCAAAAACAATGAAATCTACGGGAACATAATTCCTATTTGCAATAATAAGAACATAATTAATCCTTCCCATAGGTTTCTTAATAGTGGAATCCGCAAGGTGCAAGTTCAAAGAGCAATCATCAAAATCACGGAAACCTAGCACATCACATAAAGTCTTTGGAATCGTGGAAACACTAGCACCCAAATCACACAAAGCATAGCATTCATAATCTTTAATTTTAATTTTAATAGTAGGTTCCCACTTATCAAAAAGTTTTCTATGGATATAAACTTCCAATTCAAGTTTTTATTCATAAGATTGCATCAAAGCATCAACGATATGTTTGGTAAAAGCTTTATTTTGACTATAAGCATGAGGAGAATTCAACACGGATTGCAACAAGGAAATACAATCTATTGAAAAACAATTATCATAATTAAATTCCTTGTAATCCAAAATAGCAGGATAATTGCTAAGTAAAGTTTTGACCTCTCCTATCCCACTTTTAACAAATTTAGCATCAAGATCTAAAAACTCTGAATCATTGGGACGCCTTTTAACTAAAGTTGACTCATCTCCAGTCTCATCACTATAAAGATACATATTGCAAAACAAAGACTTAAGAGGAGACACATCAATAACTTTTAGATCTTCATCACTATTTTCATGGAAACTAGAAGAACACACTTTTACAAAGCAATCTTTCTTAGCACGCATCCTAGCGGTTCTTTCTTTGAACTTATCAATGGAAATTCTCACGGCTTTGAGAGACTCATTGATATCATGCTTAGGTGGAATAGATCTAAGTTTCAAAGAATCAACATCAAGAGAAATTCTATCCAGGCTCCTAGCCAATTCATCAACTTTAAGCAATTTTTCTTCAAGCAAAGCATTGAAATTCTTTTGAGAGATCATAAATTATTTAACACTATTCTCAAAATCAGAGGGCATCTTATTAAAATTTCCATAAGAGTTGTTGTAGGAATTACCATAATTATTAGAGAAATTTCTAGGGAACAACCTAGAATTAAAGTTTCCTCAATACGCGTTGTTACCAAAATTATTCCTGCCAACAAAATTCACATCCGTAGATTCATTATTATTGTCAATCAAAGTAGACAAAGGAATATCATTAGGATCAATAGGAGCACTCTTAGTAGCAAACAATTTCATAAGTTCATCCATCTTTCCACTCATAACATTAATTTCTTCTATCGCATGAACTTTTTTACTAGTAGATCTTTCAGTGTGCCATTGAGAATAATTAACAATAATATTATCTAGGAGTTTAGTAGCTTCTCCTAAAGTGATTTCCATAAAAGTGCCTCCCGCGGCCGAATCTAAAAGATTTCTAGAAGCAAAATCTAATCCGGAATAAATTTTTTTGTATGATCATCCATAAATTCAAACCATGTGTAGGGCAATTGCGAATCATTAATTTCATTCTTTCCCAAGATTGGGCAACATGCTCATGATCAAGTTGTTTAAAATTCATAATATCATTTCTAAGAGAGATGATCTTAGCGGGAGGAAAATACTTAGAGAAAAAAGCATCTTTGCACTTATTCCATGAATCCATACTATTTTCAGGCAAAGACGAATACCAAGTTTTAGCACGATCTCTAAGTGAAAACAGAAATAACTTCAATTTAACAATACCATTATCCGTGTCTTTCTTCTTTTGCATATCACACAAATCAACAAAGTTGTTTAGATGAGTAGCGGCATTTTCACTAGGAAGGCTGGAGAATTGATCTTTCATAACAAGATTCAACAAAGCAGCATTCATTTCACAAGATTCAGCATCATTAAGAGGAGCAATCAGAGTGCTAAAGAAATCATTATTATTGGTATTGGAAAAGTAACACAATTTGGTATTATCTTGAGCCATTGTGACAAGCAATCCAACACACAAGCATACAAGAGACAAGCGAAAGAAAATAGGCGAATGGAAAAGATTGGGAAATAGAGGGCAAATAAAAATTGCAAGGGTGAAGTGGGGGAGATGAAAACGAGAGGCAAATGGCAAATAATGTAATGCGAGGGAGATGAGTTTGTGATGGGTACTTGGTATGTCTTATCTTGAGCGAAGACCTCCTCGGCAAGGGCGCCAAAAATCCTTCTTGCTACCTCTTGAACACTACGTTGGTTTTTCCTTGAAGAGGAAAGGGTGATGCAGCAAAGTAGCGTAAGTATTTCCCTCAGTTTTTGAGAACCAAGGTATCAATCCAGTAGGAGGCTCCAGAGAAGTCCCTCGTACCTACACAAACAAACAAGAACCTCACAACCAACACGATAAAGGGGTTGTCAATCCCTTCACGGTAACTTGCGAAAGTGAGATCTGATAGAGATAATAAGATAGGATAAATAATTTTGGTATTTTTATGATATAGATTGGAAAGTAAAGATGCAAAATAAAGTGGATCGGAAACTTATATGATAAAAGATAGACCCGGGGGCCATAGGTTTCACTAGTGGCTTCTCTCAAGATAGCATAAGTATTATAGTGGGTGAACAAATTACTGTCGAGCAATTGATAGAAAAGTGCATAGTTATGAGATTATCTAGGCATGATCATGTAAATAGGCATCACGTCCGTGACAAGTAGACCGACTCCTGCCTGCATCTACTACTATTACTCCACACATCGACCGACTCCTGCCTGCATCTAGAGTATTAAGTTCATAAGAACAGAGTAACACATTAAGCAAGATGACATGATGTAGAGGGATAAACTCAAGCAATATGATATAAACCCCATCTTTTATCCTCGATGGCAACAATACAATACGTGCCTTGCTGCTCCTGCTCTCACTAGGAAAGGACACCGCAAGATTGAACCCAAAGCTAAGCACTTCTCCCATTGCAAGAAAGATCAATCTAGTAGGCCAAACAAAACTGATAATTTGAAGAGACTTGCAAAGATAACCAATCATACATAAAAGAATTCAGAGGAGATTCAAATATTTCTCATAGATAAACTTGATCATAAACCCACAATTCATCGAATCTCGACAAACACACCGCAAAAAGAGTTACATCGAATAGATCTCCAAGAAGATCGAGGACAACTTTGTATTGAGATTCAAAGAGAGAGAAGAAGCCATCTAGCTAATAACTATGGACCCGAAGGTCTGTGGTAAATTACTCACAACTCATCGGAGAGGCTATGGTGTTGATGTAGAAGCCCTCTATGGTCGATTCCCCCTCCGACGGAGCGCCGGCGAAGGCTCCAAGATGGGATCTCGCAGATACAGAAGGTTGCGGCGGTGGAAATAGTTTTTCGTGGTGCTCCTGGATGTTTTCAGGGTATGGAGGTATATATAGGCGAAGGGGGTAGGTTAGGGGAGCCACGAGGTGCCCATGAGGGTGGGGGGCGCGCCCACCCCCCTAGCGCGCACCCTCCTGCCTCGTGGCCACCTCGACAGCTTCTTGACGTCCACTCCAAGTCTCCTGGATTGTGTTTGTTCCAAAAAGATCACTCCCGAAGGTTTCATTCCATTTGGACTCCGTTTGATATTCCTTTTCTTCGAAACACTAAAATAGGGGGAAAAAACAGCAATTCGGGCTGGGCCTCCGGTTAGTAGGTTAGTCCAAAAAATGATATAAAAGTGTAAAGTAAAGCCCATGAACATCCAAAACAGGTAATATAATAGCATGGAACAATCAAAAAATTATAGATACGTTGGAGACGTATCAGTAGGTATGAGAGATTTGCATGTAGCCTCCTACTAGATTGATACCTTGGTTCTCAAAAACTGAGGGAAATACTTACGCTACTTTGATGCATCACCCTTTCCTCTTCAAGGGAAAACCAATGCATGCACAAGAGGTAGCACAAACCCTTTCGGAACCAAGGAAATCCCGACAGAGGTCAAGAGAAGGAAACATGTGATGATGAGAGTAATCGAGGGGATGAAGAGGAAACCAGCGAGCAAGAGTTTAAGAAGGCCACTGACGCCCTGTGCATTGAGGGGGGTGCATCTCTACACACCTCTCGCCGCCAGCTCAAGCAATGGGCGTGAGAGGTTAATGCCGAGGAACCAGCGCTGGAGGCCCGGAAGCCGCTCAAGTGGTCACGCACGCCCATCATCTTTGACGAGGAGGATCATCCTAGCCGTACCACTGCGGTAGTGTGTTTGCCATTGTTGGTCTCTCTAACGATTCGCAACCTCAAGGTCACAAAGGTGTTGGTGGACGGCGGGGCCAGGTTGAATCTGATCTCCTTAGCAGTTATTAACAAGCTTCAGATAGAGGTTACTGCTACGTCTTGAGCTTGCATTGGTTTTCCTTGAGGAGGAAAGGGTGATGCAGCAATAGTAGTGTAAGTATTTCACTTAGTTTTTGAGAACCAAGGTATCAATCCAGTAGGAGACTCCTTAGAAGTCCCACGCACATACACAAACAAACAAAGAACTCGCAACCAACGCAAAAAAGGGGTTGTCAATCCCTTCACGGCCACTTGTGAAAGTGAGATCTGATAGAGATAGTATGATAAGATAAATATATTTTTGGTATTTTATAATATAAATTGGAAATGTAAAGATGCAAGTAAAAGTAGATTGAAAGCTTATATGATAAAAGACAGATCCGGGGGCCATAGGTTTCACTAGTGGCTTCTCTCAAGATAGCATAAGTATTACGGTGGGTGAACAAATTACTGTCGAGCAATTGATAGAAAAGCGAATAATTATGAGATTATCTAGGCATGATCATGTATATAGGCATCACGTCCGTGATAAGTAGACCGACTCCTGCCTGCATCTTCTACTATTACTCCACACATCGACCGCTATCCAGCATGCATCTAGAGTATTAAGTTCATAAGAATAGAGTAACGCATTAAGAAAGATGACATGATGTAGAGGGATAAAATCAAGCAATATGATATAAACCCCATCTTTTTATCCTCGATGTGAAGAATACAATATGTGCCTTGCAACCCCTGCTGTCACTGGGTAAGGACACCGCAAGATTGAACCCAAAGCTAAGCACTTCTCCCATGGCAAGAAAGATCAATCTAGTAGGCCAAGCCAAACTGATAATTCGAAGAGACTTGCAAAGATAACTGAATCATACATAAAAGAATTCAGAGGAGGTTCAAATATTTCTCATAGATAAACTTGATCATAAACCCACAATTCATCGGATCTCGACAAACACACCGCAAAAAGAGTTACATTGAATAGACCTCCACAAGAGAGGGGGAGAACATGGTATTGAGATCCAAAAAGAGAGAAGAAGCCATCTAGCTAATAACTATGGACCCGAAGGTCTGTGGTAAACTTATCACAACTCATTGGAGGGGCTATGGTGTTGATGTAGAAGCCCTCCGTTGTTGATTCCCCCTCCAGTGGAGCACTAGCGAAGGCTCCAAGATGGGATCTCGCAGATACAGAAGGTTATGGTGGTGGAATTGTTTTTCGTTAGCTCCCTGGATGTTTTCGGGGTACGTGGGTATATATAGGAGGAAGAAGTAGATCGGTGGCCGCCCGAGGGGCCCACGAGACAGGGGGCGCACCCTGTAGGGGTGGGCGCGCCCTCCTATCTCGTGGCCACCTCGACTGCTTCTTGGCTTGCACTCCAAGTCCTCTGGATCACGTTCGTTCCAAAAATCACGCTCCCGAAGGTTTCATTCAGTTTGGACTCCGTTTGATATTCCTTTTCTTCGAAGTACCGAAATAGGCAAAAAAACAGCAATATGGGCTGGGCCTCCGGTAAGTAGGTTAGTCCCAAAAATGATATAAATGTGTAAAATAAAGCCCATAAACATCCAAAAGGGGTAATATAATAGCATGGAACAATAAAAAATTATAGATACGTTCGAGACATATCAAGCATCCCAGAGCATAATTCCTACTCGTCCTCGAGTAGGTAAATGATAAAAACAGAATTTTTGATGTGGAATGCTACCTAGCATAATTCTCAATGTAATTTTATTTATTGTGGCATGAATGTTCAGATCCAAATGATTCAAAATAAAAGTTTATATTGACACAAGAAATAGTAATACTTCAAGCATACTAATCAAGCAATCATGTCTTCTCAAAATAACAAGGCTAAAGAAAGTTCATCCCAACAAAATCATATAGTTAGGCTATGCTTCATTTTCGTCACACAAAAATGTTCCCAAATTCTACACCCCCGAAGACAAGCCAAGCAATTGTTTCGTACGTAAATAATGTCAAACTTTTTCAACCTTCACGCAATACATGAGCGTGAGCCATGGATATAGCACTATGGGTGTAATAGAATATGATGATGGGGATTGTGTGGAGAAGACAAAAAAGGAGAAAGTCTCACATTGACGAGGATAATCAACGGGCTATGGAGATGCCCATCAATTGATGTCAACATGAGGACTAGGGATTGCCATGCAACGGATGCACTAGACCTATAAATGAATGAAAGCTCAACAAAAGAAACCTAGTGGGTGTGCATCCAACTTGCTTGCTCATGAAGACCTAGGGCATTTGAGGAAGCCCATCGTAGGAATATACAAGCCAAGTTCTATAATGAAAAATTCCCACTAGTATATGAAAGTGACAACATATGAGACTCACTATATGAAGGACATGGTGCTACTTTGAAGCACAATATATGAGACTCACTATATGAAGGACATGGTTCTACTTTGAAGCACAAGTGTGGAAAAAGGGATAGTAACATTGCCCCTTTTTATTTATTTTCTTCTTTTTTCCTTTTTTTCTCCTTTTTTTATTTTTTTCTTTGGGCCATTTTTCTTTTTGGCCTTTCTTTTTTTTTCTTTGGGACAATGCTCTAATAATGATGATCATCACACTTTTATTGATTACAACACATGAATTACAACTCGAAACTAGAACAAGATATGACTCTATATGAATGCCTCCGGCGGTGTATCTGGATGGTGCAATGAATCAAGAGTGACATGTATGAAAAATTATGCATGGTGTCTTTGCCACAAATACGATGTCAACTACATGATCATGCAATGGCAATATGACAAAAGTAATGCGTGTCATGATGATAAACGAAACGTTGGAAAGTTGCATGGCAATATATCTCGGAATGGCTATGGAAATGCCATAATAGGTAGGTATGGTGGCTGTTTTGAGGAAGATATAAGGAGGTTTATGTTTGATAGAGCGTATCGTATCACGGGGTTTGGATGCACCGATGAAGTTTGCACTAACTCTCAATGTGAGAAAGGGCAATGCTCAGTACCGAAGAGGCTAGCAATGATGGAAAGGTAAAAGTGCGTATAATCCATGGACTCAACATTAGTCAAAAGAACTCATATACTTATTGCAAAAATTTAGAAGTCATTAAAAACCAAGCACTACGCGCATGCTCCTAGAGGATAGATTGGTAGGAAAAGACCATCGCTCGTCCCCGACCGCCACTCATAAGGATGCACAATCCAAGTACACTTCATATTTCAAATTTGTTACACAACTTTAACCATATGTGCATGCTGCGGGACTTGCTAACTTCAACACAAGCATTCTTTAAATTCATAATCACCCAACTAGCATGACTTTAATATCACTACCTCCATATCTCAAAACAATTATCGAGTATCAAATTGATCATAGCATCCAATTCACTTCCTATGATAGTTTTTATTATACCCAACTTGGAGGCCTACCATTCTAGGACCAATTTTATAACCATAGAAAATACCATGATGTTCTTCAAGACTCTCAAAATAATATAAGTGAAGCATGAGAGACTAGCAATTTCTACAAAATTAAGCCACCGCCGTGCTGTAAAAGATATAAGTGAAGCACTAGAGCAAAAACTATCTAGCTCAAAAGATATAAGTGAAGCACATAGAGTATACTAATAAATTCCAATAAAGTGGGCTTCTCCCAAAAGGTGTGTCCAGGAAGGGTGAGTGTGGTAAACTAAAAAGCAAATACTAATATCATACACAGCGCTCCAAGCAAAACACATATCATGTGGCAAATAAAAATATAGCTCCAAGTAAAGTTACCAATGAACGAAGACGAAAGAGGGGATGCCTTCCCGGGGCATCCCCAAGCTTAGGCTTTTTGCTACTCTTGAATATCTTGGGGTGCCCTAGGCATCCCCGAGCTTAGGCTTTTGCCACTCCTTATTCCATAGTCGATCAAATCTTTACCGAAAACTTGAAAACTTCACAACACAAAACTCAATAGGAAATCTCATGTAACGCCCCGGATACAACTTTCCATATTCGAAACTCGAACTCTTGCCTTTTTCCGGAGATGCGATATGATATTTCCTTCGTGGTTGGGTTTTTGTCTGTTGTTTTGCATTTTGTTCTTGTTATGCATCTCGTCTCATGTCATCATTTGCATTGCATTGGCATCGTTTTCATAAAACCTGCATCCGCTCGTAGTTGCCGCTTTCCCCCCCTTGCCTTCGTTGACCGATCCGAGTCTAACCAGGTTTTCGATTCCCTCTTATCTGACCGTTTGACCCTCTCTACTCTTTTCTCAGACCCCTCGCGTGCGTCCGAAACTTGCCCCGAACCCGAACCGCTCAGTCGTCACCGTTGGATCCGGATCATCCCCTAACGTCTATAAAACATCTCTGTTTTCTGAATTGGACTCCCTAGCCTATTTTTCCGTCCGTCCGATTACGGTCGGAGGGACCTAATACCCTAAACCAAAACCCACTTGCTATATATATAAGTCCAACCCTAGGATCTAGGGATCCTTTCCTATCCTCCGAATCCCTCCGCCGCCACCTACCTATCTTCCTCCTCCTTGGGATCCCCTCCCAATCCAAACCACCAACCGAAGCCGCTACCTTCCTCCTCGTTTCCCAGATCGGGCCAACCGCAACCAGCCGGTGCTCAAGCCCCATGCTGCCCCTCCAGTTCGTCTGCTGTCGTCCCCAGAAGGCTGTTCCACCGGCGATCCATGACCAGGCCTGGCCTCCCCTGCTCCGTTCCTTCCTCCTTCCCGTGCTCCCTCTCTTCTCTCATTTCCTCTCTTTTCTTCTCTGTACCAGGGAGTCGCTCGAACTCTGCCGTGCCTCCGCTCCTTCTTCGATCCGGCGAGGACCGGCCGTCCCAAGCCCGGAGCCGCCCGTCCGCTCCATCCCCGCCTGAGCCTGCAGCCCCCGTTCGGGATGCCGGCATCTCGTCCCGGACCTGGCCTTATCCATCGCCCGAGGCCGTTTCCCCGCCTGACGACAACCAGGCTAGTCCTCGCGCCCCTCTCCTTCATCTCCCTCTGCTCTAATATCTCTCTCTCTCTCCCGGAGCTCTCATATCTCTCCCTCCGATTTCTTCTAGCAGGAACCGGACGAAGCACCAGCTCCCGCAGTCGCCCTGCTTTGTTCGTCGTCGTCTCCGCCCGATCAGGCGAGGCCCTGCGTCTCCAGACTGTCCCCGTCGGATCCGCATCGTCCGCCACCCTCCGCCTCGCCAAGTCCCTCGTCCCGCCTCTACTTGCCCGCTTCGCCAGCGCCTTGTCCCACTCGTGTTGACCGCGTCAAGCCAGCGCCCAGCCTCTGCTTCGTCTCGACCGCCTTATCGCTCGCGTGGACCGTGCCGCCGCGTGGACCTCCTCCCCCACCTGCCAGATCCGGCCTGCCCGGCCTCCTCCCCACCAGCTGGGCTGAAGCCCATGGGTGAGCAGTCCCAACAGCTCCTTTCCTATGCACTATCGGGCCAGCCATATTCGGTCCATCTCATGTTTTTTTCCCAGACGATTTTGCGATTTAAACCAGTGCATTAATAATTACAGAAAATGCCATGATTTTAAACTACTCACAACTAAATAACCGTGCATCGGATTTAAACATGACATATATGTAACTTGCTCAGTTTTTCATGCACTTTCATAATATGCTACTTTCATCCATGTTAAATAGGTTTAAACTGCTGTTTGTTTAAATTTGCTCAAATGCCATATTAAAATGATTTATTTCATAACTAAATAACCGTAGCTCGGTTTTAAATAAACTTTATATATAAATGGGGTGAAAAAATGCCTAGATTAACATGGTGCACTTTATTTTGCTATTTAACAACATTAAAATGGTGTTTAGGGCAGAACAGTAGCTAATTCATAATTTGCATATGGGGATTTTCCCGGAATTGTTGTTTATTGTTCCGGCCTCATTTAAACTTGCCTAAATAGTTAGTTTAATTATGCTTCACCTTTTGCCATGTTTAAGAACATTTAATATTGTTGTGTACCTAAACGAGAGCGAACTAAATAACTCGAATGTGGTGTTTCGTCAATATGCAACTCGTTGCATATTGAGCTCCACTTAACTTGTAGTATTGTTTGTTGCACTTTGCCATGCCATGCCTCATTAAACCGGACATGCATCATACTTGATTGTGCATCATGCCATGATTATGCTTGTGCATTTACCATGTTGTTTGTTTCTTTCCGGTGTTGCTTCTTAGTTTCGGTAATGTTGCGATTGTGAGGATTCGTTCGACTGCTCCCGTTCGTCTTCTTCATGGACTCGTTCTTCTTCCTAGTGGGATTTCAGGCAAGATGACCGCTACCCTGGATCTCACTACTATCATTGCTATGCTAGTTGCTTCGTTCTATCACTTTGCTGCATCACCTATCTTTTGTTCTTCAAGCCTCCCAAATTGCCATGAACCTCTAATCTTTGACACCATTCCTAGCAAACCATTGATTGGCTATGTTACCGCTTTGCTCAGCCCCTCTTATAGCGTTGCTAGTTGCAGGTGAAGTTGAAGATTGCTCCATGGTGGACAGGGTTATGTTGCGATATCACAATATCTCTTATATTATTAATGCATCTATATATTTGGTAAAGGGTGGAAGGCTCGGCCTTATGCCTGGTGTTTTGTTCCACTCTTGCCGCCCTAGTTTCCGTCATACCGGTGTTATGTTCCCGGATTTTGCATTCCTAACGCGGTCGGGTGATTTATGGGACCCCCCTGACAGTTCGTTTTGAATAAAACTTCTCCAGCAAGGCCCAACATTGGTTTTACCATTTGCCTCACCTATTACCTTTTTCCCTTGGGAGTCACGCATCCCAAGGGTCATCTTTATTTTAGCCCCCCCGGGCCAATGCTTGTCTAAGTGTTGGTCGAAACTAGAGCCACTTGCAGCGCCACCTCGGGGAAACTTGAGGGCTGGTTCTAGTTGTACGTAGTGCTCATCCGGTCGTGGCCTGAGACGAGATACGCGCGGCTACTATCAGGATGTCGGCACGCCGGGAGGTCTTGCTGGTCTTGTTTTACCATTGTCAAAATGTCTTGTAAACCGGATTCCGAGACTGATCGGGTCTTCCGGAGAAGGTCTATTCCTTCATTGATCGCGAGAGCTTGTCATGGGCTAAGTTGGGACGCCTCGCAGGTATAAACTTTCGAGAGCCGTGCCGCGTTTATGTGGCAGATGGGAATTTGTTAATGTCCGGTTGTAGATAACTTGACACCAGATCCGAATTAAAACGCATCAACCGTGTGTGTAGCCGTGATGGTCTCTTCTCGGCGGAGTCCGGGAAGTGAACACGGTTTCTGGGTTATATTTGTCGTAAGTAGGAGTTCAGGATCACCTCTTGATCATTGCTAGTTGACGACCGTTCCTTTGTTTCTCTTCTCGCTCTCATTTGCGTATGTTAGCCACCATATATGCTTAGCCGCTGCTGCAACCTCACCACTTTACCCCTTCATTTCCCATTAAGCTTTGCTAGTCTTGAAACCCATGGTAATGGGATTGCTGAGTCCTCGTGGCTCACCAGATATTTCCAAAACTAGTTTGCAGGTGCCTATGTTACCGAGCAGGTGACGCAACCAAGCTCAAGGAGGAGCTCGATGAAGATCTTGCCCTCTTGTGTTGTTTCGTTCTAGTTGATCAGTAGTGGAGCCCAGTTGGGGTCCATCGGGGACCTTTGTCGCATTTGGGGTTCTTCTTTTATTTTGGTTCCGTAGTCGGACCTTGATTGTATCTGGATGATGTAATGCTTTATTCATGTATTTGTGTGAAGTGGCGATTGTAAGCCAACTATGTATCTCTTTCCCTTATGTATTACATGGGTCGTGTGAAGATTACCTCAGTTGCGACATTGCCTTCAATGCGGTTATGCCTTTAAGTCGTGCTTTGACACGTGGGAGATATAGCCGCATCGAGGGCGTTACAAGTTGGTAATCAGAGCCAGCCCCGACCTTAGGAGCCCCACTGCTTGATCGTTTTTAGCGGCCGAGTTGTGTCTAGAAAAATGTTTTGAGTCATTTAGGATTATATATATCGGAGAGTTAGAATTCTTTTACTCCTCGGCCCTTAAATCGCTCTGGCGAGGTCTCCCGACGAGAATTTTGACTTTCCTCTCCTCAAATTTCACTAATTTTTTTAGGATCACGCTGGTATCTTGGAATCGTTCGATGGTTTTATGATGAGAACATTGTCTTGGTGACTCTGTCGGGGTTTAGTGGAAGTGTCCCGGGAGTTGAGCTCGAGGTGTTGTCGTCATAATTTTATCGTTGCAGTTCGAATACCGAGTTTAGTACGCCGACATCGAAAATCTCTTTTATGCGTTGTTGGTGAGATAACCCCAATAACCCAAGATTGAGGTGAGTACGGAGTATTGCCATGACTCGTATAACGGATGCTTTTCGAAGGTTGAGGTACACGATTTCCGAAGGTTTCTTGGTTATGTGTTGACGGATGAATACAGCTTGGATGTAGGTATTGTTAGTTTGGGTGAGATATATTGCTTCCCCTGTATCCCCAACACCAGATTGCATAACCAGAGAGTTTCGGGAGTTTATAGGTGGGAATTCAAGTAGCTCCTAGAATATCTTTTCGACAGATGCATGATATGAGATTGGGGTTCGACGTCTAGTGGTCCGCCTATCCACGGTTGGTTTTACAGTGGTCTTGTTGTCTCTTAAAGAATCCTTGGCTATGCCAATTCGGGGACACTTCGTATGTCATGTGCACTGCCTTGTACATGATGGTGCTGTACGATCGAGCCCGTGTGGGCCCCACCACGAAAAATTCGGACGAAATCTCTATCATATGTTTGTTCCGGCTTATTCTGCAAGCCAAATCCTTTGTTTTGTTTTATTTGTGGTATTCGAGTTGCCTCGATGTCAAATGTTGAATCCATACCTTCCCTAATTGGTGTTCTCATATTTCTATGTGAGTGTTAATCCTTCTTGATCATTGAGGTTGTCATGTTAATTCTTTTCCTACCGGCGTGCTTCTCTTCAAGTGGATCTCATCATTCTCCCCATCCGCAAGATCATTTCTAAGTTTTCTCAACGGTGTTTGTTTCATCCGTCCCAAGTTGCCTTTGTTTTCCCGCCCTCCCACCCTTTTTCTTCAAGGACACATATTTCTTAATCAAGTATCCATTTATTCATGTGAAGTCTCTTCATTCTTTTCAATCAATGTTCTTATCCGGTGATTTCCCATGAAGATGCTCAACAGTTTCAAGTTCGTCATCCTTCATTATTGTTTCTTCTCCGGTGGATCCTATTCAAGCTTTTGATATTCATCATATTCCTTTCCTCGTTTCTAATGCTTTCTCATGCCGATGCACCTCTTAATCATTCACCTCTTCCTATTCATTTGTTCTGGAGTGCTAAAGATATCTCAAAAGATTTGTGTTTCTATTCTTAATCCGTTCAAGTTATTTGGAGATTATTATCTCATTCAAGTCATTTAATTCAACCGGTGCAATCTCTCTTTAAAATCATTTTCAACGGTGTTTTCTTTTGAGTGGGCCCTAACCCACAGGACTTTTCCTAGGATCTTACCTGACTCTTCAAATTATTCCGGAGTTATTCTTAAATTCTTTTCAAGTGTGACGTAAGAATGGATCCCATCAGTCACATGTCTTTCTCCAAGATCTTTCAATTTCTTTCATCGTTGGTTCAACCTTTCAAATTTTCATTCCAGAGTGCCTCAACAATTGTCATGGTGGTTCTCATCGTCATTCTCAACATTTGAAGACCGAAGAAGAGTTTCTCTTAAATCTTGTTCCATTCACCTCAAGATTCATGGTTCTAGCCTGATGCCATCCTCTCATAATTGTTTTCGATTGTGAGAATTCTTTTTACCCATCCGGAGCATTTCATGAGTTGTTTCCATTTCTTTCCTCCGTAGGACATCATGTCATAATTCCTCATTCTCAGCTTTCAGCTCTCGTTCTCCAAATCTTACCGGTGCATCGTTCAAATATCCTCTAATCAGTTCATGTTCTCTTTGTTCTCATGTATCTAAATCCCTTCAAGTATCTTAATTCGTTTTCCAATTCTTCCCGGTGAATTGTGCCTTTGCTACTTTCATTCTCAATTCTTATGGTGGTTCATTCAAGATTTCACTTCCTTCGTTATCATATCAAATATTTGTTGTTTCCAAATGCCACCGGTGGTTCCATCAATACCTACCCAAGTTTATGCTATATCTCTCTTAATCCTTTTTCAATGGGAATAAGTAGTATGCCAAATCCGTTGCTTGTCATCAATTAAATTTGATGAAGGATAAGCATACAATAAATCTTATTCTTATTTCCTCGAGGTGATTCAATTCTTTTCTTCCAGAGATTGTTCATGGTGAAGTAATTCTCCGTTCTAGTGTTTCATCTTTTCCTTTTTCGGAGTTCCAAGCTCTCTCAATTATCTCGTCGCGAAGCTCCTTCTAAATCATCGCAAGGCTTCACCTTGTGTTTTCAAGTTCTCTTTCTTTTGTCATCCTTTTATTACCGGAGTTCTTCATGGAGGCTCAACATGGTGATCCGTCAAGGATTCTTTTCATTCTTCAATTGTTCTTCAAGATTTCTCTTGAAGTTATGATCCGCCAAGTTATACTCTAAAATAAACATGCTGCTCAACACATCTTTTGTTTTGAGGAGTTCAAGTATTCTTCTTCTTGCATTTCGAAGTGCAATTCTTTCTACCTTATCTCTTGAGATGGAGTTATGTCACTCTTGGCAATTTCTCCTCATGTTTCATGATTCACAGGTTGTCAGGAATGAGATATTTAGATCCATCATTTTCTCTTCGTTCAAGAGATCTTTTCGACCAATCAACTTCTTCGTTGGAGTTATCTTGTGTCAGTTTTCACCTAAAGCCTTCCATTGGGAATGTTTGTGGTGATTACGCATGACCCAAGGTTGCTCTTTATCCTCTTTGTGGAAGAAGTTTTCATCTCTTCGTTGATCTCAAGCAAGCAATTGTTTTCGTTAGTGGCAGATTTTCACCTCAAGTTTTGAGATGTTTCCATAAGCCCACGAGAATCATATCCTTTCATATTGATCTTCCAACAACTTTGTTATAACCTTCTTGAAGGGTGCTTTCCAAGATCGTTTGTGGCAGAAGTTGGCATTTTCTTCTCCATTCTTTTATTCCGATGATTTATCTTCTATTCTTTCTTCCGAAGGCATTATGTTTTGCTCTCTTCACTCATCATGTCGAATTGTGAGGATCATGTTCTTTTCGTGCTTATCCATTTAACCGGAGTGTTGTGTTCTCATTCAAGTTCTTTCATCTTATCAAGTTTTGCCTCTCTTTTCAACCTAAGTGCTGTCTGAAATCCTTCTTACCCATTGTGCCATTCTTTCAATAGTTCTGGAGGCAGTGTGTTGTTGATTTCATCAAGTATACTCTCATCTTGTCAAGTTCATGTTCAATTCCTTCCATTTAGAGTCGGAGTGCTGTCCAAATTATATCAATCTTATTCCTTCTATATCTAGTTTTAACCGGAGTGTTTTCAACTTTCCTCATCTTCGTTGCTTTCTTCCTTTCATTTTGCTCAACATCTCAAGGTTCATGGTTTCACTCGTTTGTCGAAGAAGCAACTTAGTTTTACCTCCTATCTTCCTCTTCCTTTTCCCTCCGGTGCCATCCTAGATCTCGGGACGAGATCCTCTCGTAATGGTGGAGTGTTGTAACGCCCCGGATACAACTTTCCATATTCGAAACTCCAACTCTTGCCTTTTTCCGGAGATGCGATATGATATTTCCTTCGTGGTTGGGTTTTTGTCTGTTGTTTTGCATTTTGTTCTTGTTATGCATCTCGTCTCATGTCATCATTCGCATTGCATCGGCATCGTTTTCATAAAACCTGCATCCGCTCGTAGTTGCCGCTTTCCCCCCCTTGCCTTCGTTGACCGATCTGAGTCTAACCGGGTTTTCGATTCCCTCTTATCTGACCGTTTTGCCCTCTCTACTCTTTTCTCAGACCCCTCGCGTGCGTCCGAAACTTGCCCCGAACCCGAACCGCTCAGTCGTCACCGTTGGATCCGGATCATCCCCTAACATCTATAAAACATCTCTGTTTTCTGAATTGGACTCCCTAGCCTATTTTTCCGTCCGTCCGATTACGATCAGAGGGACCTAATACCCTAAACCAAAACCCACTTGCTATATATATAAATCCAACCCTAGGATCTAGGGATCCTGTCCCATCCTTCGAATCCCTCCGCCGCCACCTACCTGTCTTCCTCCTCCTTGGGATCCCCTCCCAATCCAAACCACCAACCGAAGCCGCTACCTTCCTCCTCGTTTCCCAGATCGGGCCAACCGCAACCAGCCGGTGCTCAAGCCCCACGCTGCCCCTCCAGTTCGTCTGCTGTCGTCCCTAGAGAGTTGTTCCACCGGCGATCCACGACCAGGCCAGGCCTCCCCTGCTCCGTTCCTTCCTCCTTCCCGTGCTCCCTCTCTTCTCTCATTTCCTCTCTTTTCTTCTCTGTACCAGGGAGTCGCTCGAACTCTGCCATGCCTCCGCTCCTTCTTCGATCCGGCGAGGACCGGCCGTCCCAAGCCCGGATCCGCCCATCCGCTCCATCCTCGCCTGAGCCTGCAGCCCCCGTTCGGGATGCCAGCATCTCGTCCCGGACCTGGCCTTATCCATCGCCCGAGGCCGTTTCCCCGCCTGACGACCACCAGGCTAGTCCTCGCGCCCCTCTCCTTCATCTCCCTCTGCTCTAATATCTCTCTCTCCCGGAGCTCTCATATCTCTCCCTCCGATTTCTTCTAGCAGGAATCGGACGAAGCCCCAGCTCCCGCCGCCGCCCTGCTTTGTTCGTCGTCGTCTCCGCCCGATCAGGCGAGGCCCTGCGTCTCCAGACTGTCCCCGTCGGATCCGCGTCGTCCGCCTCCCTCCGCCTCGCCAAGTCCCTCGTCTTGCCTCTGCTTGCCCGCTTCGCCAGCGCCTTGTCCCACTCGCGTTGACCGCGTCAAGCCAGCGCCCAGCCTCTGCTTCGTCTCGACCGCCTTATCGCTCGCGTGGACCGCGCCGCCGCGTGGACCTCCTCCCCCACCTGCCAGATCCGGCCTGCCCGGCCTCCTCCCCACCAGCTGGGCTGAAGCCCATGGGTGAGCAGTCCCAACAGCTCCTTTCCTGTGCACTATTGGGCCAGCCATATTCGGCCCGTCTCATGTTTTTTTCCTGGACGATTTTGCGATTTAAACCAGTGCATTAATAATTACAGAAAATGCCATGATTTTAAACTACTCACAACTAAATAACTGTGCATCAGATTTAAACATGACATATATGTAACTTGCTCAGTTTTTCATGCACTTTCATAATATGCTACTTTCATCCATGTTAAATAGGTTTAAACTGCTATTTGTTTAAATTTGCTCAAATGCCATATTAAAATGATTTATTTCATAACTAAATAACCGTAGCTCGGTTTTAAATAAACTTTATATATAAATGGGGTGAAAAAATGCCTAGATTAACATGGTGCACTTTATTTTGCTGTTTAACAACACTAAAATGGTGTTTAGGGCAGAACAGTAGCTAATTCATAATTTGCATATGGGGATTTTCCCGGAATTGTTGTTTATTGTTCCGGCCTCATTTAAACTTGCCTAAATAGTTAGTTTAATTATGCTTCACCTTTTGCCATGTTTAAGAACATTTAATATTGTTGTGTACCTAAACGAGAGCGAACTAAATAACTCGAATGTGGTGTTTCGTCAATATGCAACTCGTTGCATATTGAGCTCCACTTAACTTGTAGTATTGTCTGTTGCACTTTGCCATGCCATGCCTCATTAAACCGGACATGCATCATACTTGATTGTGCATCATGCCATGATTATGCTTGTGCATTTACCATGTTGTTTGTTTCTTTCCGGTGTTGCTTCTTAGTTTCGGTAATGTTGCGATTGTGAGGATTCGTTCGACTGCTCCCGTTCGTCTTCTTCATGGACTCGTTCTTCTTCCTAGCGGGATTTCAGGCAAGATGACCGCTACCCTGGATCTCACTACTATCATTGCTATGCTAGTTGCTTCGTTCTATCGCTTTGTTGCGTCACCTATCTTTTGTTCTTCAAGCTTCCCAAATTGCCATGAACCTCTAATCTTTGACACCATTCCTAGCAAACCATTGATTGGCTATGTTACCGCTTTGCTCAGCCCCTCTTATAGCGTTGCTAGTTGCAGGTGAAGTTGAAGATTGCTCCATGGTGGACAGGGTTATGTTGCGATATCACAATATCTCTTATATTATTAATGCATCTATATATTTGGTAAAGGGTGGAAGGCTCGACCTTATGCCTGGTGTTTTGTTCCACTCTTGCCGCCCTAGTTTCCGTCATACCGGTGTTATGTTCCCGGATTTTGCGTTCCTAACACGGTCGGGTGATTTATGGGACCCCCCTGACAGTTCGCTTTGAATAAAACTTCTCCAGCAAGGCCCAACATTGGTTTTACCATTTGCCTCACCTATTACCTTTTTCCCTTGGGAGTCGCGCATCCCAAGGGTCATCTTTATTTTAGCCCCCCCGGGCCAATGCTTGTCTAAGTGTTGGTCCAAACTAGAGCCACTTGCAGCACCACCTCGGGGAAACTTGAGGGCTGGTTCTAGTTGTACGTAGTGCTCATCCGGTCGTGGGCTGAGACGAGATACGCGCGGCTACTATCAGGATGTCGGCACGCCGGGAGGTCTTGCTGGTCTTGTTTTACCATTGTCGAAATGTCTTGTAAACCGGGATTCCAAGACTGATCGGGTCTTCCTGGGAGAAGGTCTATTCCTTCGTTGATCGCGAGAGCTTGTCATGGGCTAAGTTGGGACACCCCTGTAGGGTATAAACTTTCGAGAGCCGTGCCCGCGGTTATGTGGCAGATGGGAATTTGTTAATGTCCGGTTGTAGATAACTTGACACCAGATCCGAATTAAAACGCATCAACCATGTGTGTAGCCGTGATGATCTCTTCTCGGCGTAGTCCAGGAAGTGAACACGGTTTCTGGGTTATGTTTGTCGTAAGTAGGAGTTCAGGATCACCTCTTGATCATTGCTAGTTGACGACCGTTCCTTTGTTTCTCTTCTCGCTCTCATTTGCGTATGTTAGCCACCATATATGCTTAGCCGCTGCTGCAACCTCACCACTTTACCCCTTCATTTCCCATTAAGCTTTGCTAGTCTTGAAACCCATGGTAATGGGATTGCTGAGTCCTCGTGGCTCACCAGATACTTCCAAAACCAGTTTGCAGGTGCCTATGTTACTAAGCAGGTGACGCAACCAAGCTCAAGGAGGAGCTCGATGAAGATCTTGCCCTGTTGTGTTGTTTCGTTCTAGTTGATCAGTAGTGGAGCCCAGTTGGGGTCGATCGGGGACCTTTGTCGCATTTGGGGTTCTTCTTTTATTTTGGTTCCGTAGTCGGACCTTGATTGTATCTGGATGATGTAATGCTTTATTCATGTATTTGTGTGAAGTGGCGATTGTAAGACAACTATGTATCTCTTTCCCTTATGTATTACATGGGTTGTGTGAAGATTACCTCACTTGCGACATTGCCTTCAATGCGGTTATGCCTTTAAGTTGTGCTTCGACACGTGGGAGATATAGCCGCATCGAGGGCGTTACATCTCATAAGCTCCGTTAGTGAAAGAAAACAAAAGCACCACATAAGGTACTGTTATGAACTCATTCTTTATTTATATTGGTGTTAAACCTACTGTATTCCAAGTTCTCTTTGGTTCATACCACTTAATACTAGCCATAGATGCATCAAAATAAGCAAACAACACATGAAAAACAGAATCTGTCAAAACCAGAACTGTCCGTAACTAACGCAAACTTCTGGAACTCTAAAAATTCTACAAAAATAGGAAGTCCTGGGAAATCTATCTATTGATCGGCAGAAAAAAAAATCAACGCAAAAGCATGTTTCTGTGATTTAACAAAACTAATTTCGTGCGTGCAAAGTTTCTATTTTTCAGCAGAATCAAATTAACTATCACCATAGGTTATCCTATAGGTTCTACTTGGCACAAACACTAATTAAAACATAAAACACATCTAAACAGAATGTAGATGCAAAATTTATTTCTAAATAGAAACAAAAATAAAAAACACAAATAAAATTGGGTTGCCTCACAACTAGCGCTATCGTTTAACGCCCCTAGCTAGGCATAAAATCGAAGATAGATCAAGTAGTGCCATCTTTGGCACTCAATTCATAAGTAGCCCGCATGATAGATTCATAAGGTACTTTGACTTTCTTTCTTGGAAAGTGCTCCATGCCTTTCCTTAATAGAAATTGGAATCTAATATTCCCTTCCTTCATATCAATAATCGCACCAATCGTTCTAAGGAAAGGTCTACCAAGAATAATAGGGCAAGAAAGATTGTAATATATATCAAGAACGATAAAATCTATGGGCACCAAATTTCTATTTGCAACAATGAGAACATCATTGATCCTTCACATTGGCTTTTTAATGGTGGAATCCGCAAGGTGCAAATTTAAAGAGCAATCATCAAGATCATGGAAACATAGAATATCACATAAAGTTTTCGAAATCGTGGAAACACTAGCACCCAAATCACACAAAGCATAACACTCATGATCTTTAATTTTAATATTTATAGTAGGTTACCACTCATCATTAAGTTTTCTAGGTATAGAAACTTCCAAATTAAGTTTTTCATCATAAGATTGCATCAAGGCATCAACAATATGTTTGGTAAAAGCTTTATTTTGACTATAAGCATGAGGAGAATTAACAATGGATTGCAACAAGGAAATACAATCTTCTAAAGAATAATTATCATAATCAAATTCCTTGAAATCCGAGATAGTGGGTTCAATGCTATTTAAAGTCATGACCTCTCCAATCCCACTTTTACCAAATTTAGCATCAAGATCTAAAAACTCCGAATTATTGGGATGCCTTCTAACTAAAGTTGACTCATCTCCAGTCCCATTATTATTAAGATTCATATTGGCAAACACAGATCTAATAGGAGACACATCAATAACTTTAAGATCTTCATCATTATTTTCATGGAAACTAGAAGAACACGCCTTTACAAAGCAATCTTTCTTAGCACGCAATCTAGCGGTTCTTTACTTGCACTCATCAATGGAAATTCTCATGGCTTTGAGAGACTCATTGATATCATGCTTAGGAGGAGTAGATCTAAGTTTAAGAGAATCAACATCAAGCGAAAGTCTATCAACGTTCGTAGCCAAGTCATCAACTTTGAGCAATTTTTCTTCAAGCAAAGCATTAAAATTCTTTTGAGAAATCATAAATTCTTTCACACTATTCTGAAAATCAGGGGGCATCTTATTAAAATTACCATAAGAATTATTGTAGGAATTTCCATAATTATTAGAGGAATTACTAGGGAACGGTCTAGGATTAAAGTTTCCTCTATAAGCATTGTTACCGAAACTATTCCTACCAACAAAATTCACGTCCATAGATTCATTATTATTCTCAATCAAAGTAGACAAAGGCATATCATTGGGATCAATAGGAGCATTCTTAGTAGAAAATAATTTCATAAGTTCATCCATCTTTCCACTCAAAACATTGATTTCTTCTATAGCATGCACTTTTTTACTAGAAGATCTTTCGGTGTGCCAATGAGAATAATTAGCCATAATATTATCAAGAAGTTTTGTAGCATCTCCTAATGTGATTTCCATAAACGTGCCTCTCGTGGCCGAATCTAAAAGATTTCTAGAAGCAAAGTTCAAACCGGCATAAATTTTTTGTATGATTATCCATAAATTTAAACCATGAGTAGGGCAATTGCGAATCATCAATTTCATTCTTTCCCAAGATTGGACAACATGCTCATGATCAAGTTGTTTAAAATTCATAATATCGTTCCTAAGAGTGATAATCTTAGCTGGAGGAAAATACTTAGAGATAAAAGCATCTTTGCACTTGTTCCAATAATCAATACTATTTTTAGGCAAAGATGAAAACCAAACTTTAGCACGATCTCTAAGTGAAATGGAAATAACATCAATTTAACAATATCATTATCCGTATCTTTCTTCTTTTGCATATCACGCAAATCAACAAAGTTGTTTAGATGAGTAGCGGCATCTTCCCTAGGAAGGCTGGCGAATTGATCTTTCATAACAAGATTCAGCAAAGTAGTATTGATTTCACAAGACTCAACATCATTAAGAGGAGCAACCGGAGTACTAAGGAAATCATTATTATTCGTATTGGAGAAATCACACAATTTGGTATTATCTTGCACCATGGCGACAAGTAATCACACAAGCAAACAGAAAAAGGCAAGCGAAAGGAGAGGAGAAGATTGGGAAAGAGAGGGCAAATAAAAATGGCAAGGGTGAAGTGGGGGAGAGGAAAACGAGAGGCAAATGGCAAATAATGTAAATGCGAGGGAGATGAGTTTGTGATGGGTACTTGGTATGTCTTGACATGAGCGAACACCTCCCCGGCAACGGTGCCAAAAATCCTTCTTGCTACGTCTTGAGCTTGCGTTCGTTTTCCTTGAAGAGGAAAGGGTGATGCAGCAATAGTAGCGTAAGTATTTCCCTCAGTTTTTGAGAACCAAGGTATCAATCCAGTAGGAGGCTCCTCAGAAGTCCCACACACCTACACAAACAAACAAAGAACTCGCAACCAACGCAATAAAGGGGTTGTCATTCCCTTCACGGCCACTTGCGAAAGTGAGATATGATAGAGATAGTATGATAAGATAAATATATATTTGGTATTTTATAATATAGATTGGAAAAGTAAAGATGCAAATAAATGTAGATTGAAAGCTTATATGATAAAAGATAGACCCGGGGGCCATAGGTTTCACTAGTGGCTTCTCTCAAGATGGCATAAGTATTACGGAGGGTGAACAAATTACTGTCGAGCAATTGATAAAAAAGCAATTAATTATGAGATTATCTAGGCATGATCATGTATATAGGCATCACGTCCGTGACAAGTAGACCGACTCCTTCCTGCATCTACTACTATTACTCCACACATCGACCGCTATCCAGCATGCATCTAGAGTATTAAGTTCATAAGAACAGAGTAACGCATTAAGAAAGATGACAAGATGTAGAGGGATAAACTCAAGCAATATGATATAAACCCCATCTTTTTATCCTCGATGGCAACAATACAATACGTGCCTTGCAACCCTAACATCCTTTGGGTAAGGACACCGCAAGATTGAACCCAAAGCTAAGCACTTCTCCCATGGCAAGAAAGATCAATCTAGTAGGCCAAACCAAACTGATAGTTCGAAGAGACTTGTAAAGATAACTCAATCATACATAAAAGAATTCAGAGGAGATTCAAATATTTCTCATAGATAAACTTGATCATAAACCCACAATTCATCGGATCTCGACAAACACACCACAGAAAGAGTTACATCGAATAGATCTCCACAAGAGAGGGGGAGAACATGGTATTGAGATCCAAAAAGAGAGAAGAAGCCATCTAGCTAATACTATGGACCCGAACGTCTGTGGTAAACTACTCACAACACATCGGAGGGTCTATGGTGTTGATGTAGAAGCCCTCCATGGTCGATTCCCCCTCTGGCGGAGCGCCGGCGAAGGCTCCAAGATGGGATCTCGCGGATACAGAAGGTTACGGCGGTGGAAATTGTTTTTCGTTGGCTCCCTGGATGTTTTCGGGGTACGTGGGTATATATAGGAGGAAGAAGTAGGTCGGTGGCCGCCCGAGGGGCCCACGAGACAGGGGGCGCGCCCTGTAGGGGTGGGCGCGCCCTCCTATCTCGTGGCCGCCTTGGCTGCTTCTTGGCTTGCACTCCAAGTCATCTGGATCACGTTCGTTCCAAAAATCACGCTCCCGAAGGTTTCATTCCGTTTGGACTCCATTCGATATTCCTTTTCTTCGAAATACTGAAATAGGCAAACAAACAGCAATACGGGCTGGGCCTCCGGTTAGTAGGTTAGTCCCAAAAATGATATAAATGTGTAAAATAAGGCCCATAAACATCCAAAAGGTGTAATGTAATAGCATGGAACAATCAAATATATATGTTGGAGATGTATCAGTTACCGGCACGTTCCAAGGAGTTAATCCTGGCAGGAGCCGTCTGAAGGGAAAGACCACGTTGCCAGTAACGTTTGGGGGAGAACTGAACTACCGGACTGAGCGGATTGTGTTTGACGTGGTCGATCTCCCCCTGCCATACAATGGGATTCTTCGACACCCAGCCCTGGCTAGATTCATGGTGGCATCCCACTATGCCTACAACACCTTGAAGATGCCCGGGCCACTGGGAGTCATTACCATCCCATCAAATGAGAAGGATGCAATCATTTGTGTGGTCAGGATGTACTGGTATGCAGTTGCGGCAGAGGCAGCAGCAGTTCCCGCCAAGGAAAGCAAAGGAAAGAAGAAGGTTTGTAGGGATTCCGGCAAAGAGTCCGGGAAGCGTGCCCCCACCGAGTGCACGACACCCGTTAACGACGTGCTGGAGTGTTCCAACAGCAAGAGATCCAAGGTCGCTACACCTGAGTGAAGAAGGCCCCGACAGGGCTGGCTGGCGTTGATGGTACTTTCACTATCAACGCCACCCTTGATGACAAATAGGAAAGCACGCTCGTTGCCTTCCTGCAGGAGAATATCGACATGTTTGCCTGGCAACCATCTGATATCTCTGGTGTTCCCAGGGAGGTAATCGAGCCCCACCTTGTTGTCTGCCTACATGCTCGACCTGTCAAGCATAAAGTCTGGAAGTAGGCCTTGGTGAGGCAGCAGTTCATTGAAGAAGAGATCAGGAAACTTGAGGCAGCTGGTTTGGTCAGAGGAGTGTTGCATCCCACGTGGTTGGCAAATCCAGTGGTAGTTCGGAAGGCCAATGGGAAGTGGAGGCTCTGCATAGATTTCACAGATCTCAATAAATCTTTCCCGAAGGATCCGTTTTCCTTGCAGCGTATCGATCAGATTGTGGATTCCACTTCAGGTTGTGATTTTCTCTCCTTTCTGGATGCATATTCTGGGTATCACCAAATGTTCATGTCCAAGGAAGATGAAGATAAGACGTCGTTCATCACTCCATGTGGTACTATTTTGTCCGCATGCCATTCGGATTAAAGAGTGCCAGGTCAACTTTTGCAAGAGCAGTCCAGATTGGTTTTGAGCCACAACTGTACAGAAATATGGGAGCTTACGGGGATGACATTGTGGTCAAAATCATGGATAGAGCCACCCTTATTCGGGATTTGTAGGAGACATTTGCCAATCTGCGCAAGATCAATTTGAAGCTCAACCCGGAGAAGTGTGTATTTGGTGTTCCCTCCGGCAAGTTGCTTGGGTTCTTTGTGTCCCATCTCGAGCTCGAAGCCAACCCCGACAAGATCAAAGCTATCTGGCAGATCCAAGTGCCAAGGACGGTTAAGGATATGAGGCCTCTGACAGGATGCATTGCTGCACTAAGAAGATTCATCTCCAAGTCTGCCGAGCGCGCCCTGCCGTTCTTCAAAATTTTGAAGAAGGCAGGGCCTATGAAGTGGACCCCAGAAGCAGATGTTACCTTGCAAGTGTTGAAGGCGTACTTGTCCTCTATGCCTACCTTGGTTGCTCCCAAACACTAGGAGCCATTGCTACTGTACTTAGGGGCAACCAACCAAGTGGTCAGTGCGGCCTTGGTAGCACAGTGAGAAGTAGATGAGGCAGAGAGTGAGCAGGGACTAGCAGAGTCAGAAAAGGATCAGGACAGCAATGAGCACCTCAATGAGAGCAACCCCAAGGACACGGCAAGGAAGAAAGTGGTGCAGCGCACAGTGTACTTCGTCAGATCCTTATTACAGGGGGCTAGATTGAGGTACTCTGGCGTGCAAAATTCGATCTTTGGTCTTATTATGGCCTCAAGGAAACAGCGTCACTACTTTCAAGCCAATGAGATTGTGATATGTGGAATGAGAAAGTGGTTGAGGGCTTTGGAGCATATCACTAAGCACTTTGAGCAAGCAAGCCATTAAGCAACACCTCACCCCCTTTTAATAGTATTGGCTTTCCTATGGACTCAATGTGATCTTGGACCACTAAAATGAAAATGTACAGTCTAGAGCTTGTGCCAATATGTGTCCTTAGCATTTTGAAGGTGTTCCACCTCCTCTTGTCCATGCCATGCCTTTGTTGAACTTTCTGAAATATACTAGATGAAAACTTTAGTCCAACAAGAGATATGTGACAGTAATTACCAAAATCACCCAGGGAGCACTTTTGCTTTCAATCGCCCCCATTTTGGTAATTGATGACAACATACATCAAAGCTTTAGATAATGATATGAAGAATAACAAGTAAAGCTTTGGAAAGACATGTAACATGCATAGGCTCCCCCTAAATGCATGCAATCATGTGAACATAGAATATAAGAGCATGTGAATGCATAATCATGTCAGAGCAAGCAATGAGTTACATGTATCTTGGCTATATGCATCAGAGCAAATGATGTGAATATAGGAAATGTACCTCCATGTCCATGTGTCCTTCTTGCAAACAATATGTACATTAGGAAGAGATCCTCATGCACATGAGTGTGATGCATATACTTACCTTGTGGTCTTGAGCTGACTTAGGAAGAGATGAACCTGAGAAAACAAGGTTAGATATCACAGGAACATCTACTAAACACAGCAAGAGCAGATAACCACAAGAGTACCAAGACTGGGATGACATGTAGTGAGTGAGTACTAGGTACTCTATTGGATAGTAACATGTCCCCAAGGAATAAAGATATGCAATGAATTACAGAGATTTTCCTCCCTTAGATTTCTCCCCCCCCCTAAATCTGATGTTGGTTAATGGGAGAAGATAGGGTAATAGAAAATCAGAGCAAAGAAGTCAGGGCAAAAGACACAAATAATCATCTACTAACATGTCTTTCCCCTCTTAAAGACATGTGGCTTTTCTCTCCTCTTTGAATACTAAGCATCTGGGAAGACTAAGAAATCTTTATCTCCCATAGGGTCTGTCTCTCCCTTTGATGTGATTAAGCTTTGATGTGACCCCCCCCCCCTTTGACATCAAATTCCAAGAAGGGATCTTCTGGAGTATGAGTCAAATAGGTTTGGTCCTTGACTCACATGACAAAGCAGCATGTAGAACGTGATGCAGGTAGAGGATAAGAATCATTGAGTGGAGTTGGATTAGAAATGTAGGATGCAAATGGCAAAATTTTGCTCAGTTGTGGAATCGATAACACCGAGTCTTTTGCTTCGGTGTAGCCGCATGGTTTCGGTCTTGCTGATATGAAAAGATTGATGAGGCCGAGTTCAACTAGGAGAAAAAATTGTCATCTCATCAGCTCACTAGGCAAGTAAGATCGCACAAAGATTTGCAGGGAACTAACTAAAGGATTTTCCATGAATTAAATACAGGGAATGCAGAAAATAGAAGAAATTAAATCTAGATGAAGTGTTTTTTGAAAAGGGGAAACAAACATGCATGAGACAAATGCAAGAACAGAGAGAAACATTAGAGAACTTCTTCTAGAATAGGTCAGCGGCAAAGTCATCTATGTTAGTGTATATTGACGTAGGAGTCGAGTGAAGGCACTTGATCATAGGTCATACTCATCCTTTAAGCTCAAAATGGGGTTGCCATTTTTCATTTAAGCATTTTTGATGTATTCACATCTTGTTGATCTGCTTTGACCCATGACTTGGGGTAAAGCTTCTCTAAGATGGAATGACATACCTTGGGTTCTGGTGTTGATCTTAATCATGTAGTTGAACTTGTGTAGGATGCTCAAGGTTGATGTAGTTCGTCAATGCTTGGGAGCACCACTTGTAATTAGATTTCATCTACCTACATGGGTTAGCATTGCAAGGAGGAGCACTTGTGTATCCAAATTGACAATCATGAAGTTTGATACCAAATGAAATTTGATATATAGAAATTGTCAAAGGATATGTTGAAGGGTTTCATGCTTCCTTATCTTCAACCACCATATTGTAGAGACTTGGTGATGTAGAGATAGCTCAAGATATGAGTGAGTTGCAATCTCATACAGTTGGGCTTATCGAAGTACCTACAAGTGTTAGATAACATGCAAGGGTACAAGTATAGATCCATGGTATATGATCATCATCATAAGAGAAATATCAAGGATTAGTCAAAGGCCCAAAGCTTGCATGCATCGAAATGGAGGTTCTACTCCAATTTTGAGGCATCAATGATGTTCAATTCACCCCTCAAACGGCAAAATACTTTCTCATCAAGCCATTTGGTGAAAATATCCGCCAATTGCTTGTCGGTACGAACATGCTTAAGATTGATATCTCATTTAGCAACATGATCTCGAATGAAATGATGACGAACTTCAATATGCTTAGTTCGAGGATGTTGCACGGGATTATGAGCAATCTTAATAGCACTTTCATTATCACAAAAGCAATGGAACATGTTTCACATAGATCCCATAATATTTAAGAGTTTGGGTCATCCAAAGTAATTGAGCACAACATGAACCGGCGACAATGTATTCAGCTTCGGCGGTGGAGAAGGATACCGAGTTTTGTTTCTTGGAGGACCAAGACACAAGAGATCTACCAAGAAATTGACAAGTACCCGAAGTGGACTTTCTATCAAACTTGTCACCGGCATAGTCCGAATCGGAGTAGCCAACAAGATCAAAAGAGGACCTCTTAGGATACCAAATGACAAAATTTGGTGTGTGAATTAAGTATCTCACTATCCTTTTCACAGCCTTAAGATGACATTTTTGGCGGGCCGTTTGATATCGTGCACATATGCACACACTTAGCATAATATCGGGATAGGAGGCACATAGATATAAAAATGAACCAATTAGAGAGTGGTAAACCTTTTGATCAACCGGTTCGCCATCCTTAGTCAAGTCAAGATGTCCACTAGTAGGCGTGGGTGTATTCATACCTTTGCATTCTTGTAGGTAGAACTTCTTGAGTAAGTCCTTGGTGTACTTTGTTTGAGATACAAAGATACCCTCCTTAGTTTGCTTTATTTGCAAACCAATAAAGAATTTGAGTTCACTCATCATGGACATCTCAAACTTCTTCGACATTAGCTTTCCAAACTTTTCACTAAAATGAGGGTTAGTCGAACCAAATCTGATTTCATTCACATAAATTTGGCACACAAATAATTCACCATTAACCCTTTTAGTAAACATCGTGGAATCAATTTTTCCAATCTTAAAGCCTTTTTCAATAAGGAACTTGGTCAAGCATTTATACCACGCTCTAGGAGCTTGTTTAAGACCATAAAGAGCTTTGTGAAATTTGTAAACATGGTTGGGTTTCTTAGGATTAACAAAGCCAGGAGGTTGTTTAACATAAACTTCCTCCTCAATTTCACCATTTAGAAAAGCCCTTTTAATGTCCATTTGATACAAGGTAATATCATGTTGATTAGCCCACGCAAGTAAGATGTGGATGGGCTCAAGTCTGGCAATGGGGCATATGTCTCACCATAGTCCGTACCTTCGATTTGAGTGTAGCCTTGGGCAATGAGACATGCTTTGTTGCGAACGACTTGTCCATCTTCGTCTTGCTTGTTGCGAAACACCCATTTGGTACCGATGATGTTGTGGTTGTTGTCGGGCTTCTCGACCAATGTCCACACTTCGTTTCTCTCAAAGTTGTGTAGCTCTTCGTGCATGGTATTTATCCAATCCGGATCTTCTAGTGCTTCTTCAACCTTCATAGGTTCAATGCTAGAGATGAATGAATAATGTTCATAAAAATTTGCCAAACGAGTTTTAGAGCGAGTAATTCTCCCGGTTAGAATATCATTGAATATTTGTTCGACAGGATGGTCTCGTGAAACTTTTGCTCTAACTCATGAGAGCTTTTTTTTGGGTCGGGGTGGAACATCTTCTTCATCATGTTGTTCTTCCTCTTAGCCTTCTTTGTTGGTGGTGTTATTGTTCTCTTGTGGAGGTGGAGACGGAGGTTGATGAGGTTCATCTTGGTGTATATCCTCGTTCCCATCGTCTTGATGCGTTCCACTTGTGGATGCCTCCGTGTCAACTCTTGGTTCACCTTGTCGTGAGGTAGAAGCTTCCACTTGGATGGACGAGGTACTCTCCATCACCTCTGTTGGGCGTATCTTGACAATAGACAAGTCTTGGATTGCTTCCGAAGGATCTTTATCGCCTACATCAATTGGCAATTGCTCTACTTGAGAGCCGTTAGATTCATCAAACTTCACATCTATCGTCTCTTCAACCTTTCGGGTGAAATTTTTGTAGACATGGTATGTGTGAGAGTTTGAGCCATAACCGAGTAGGAAACCTTCATGAGATTTAGGAGCAAATTTCGAATGACGATGCTTATCAAGAATGTAGCACTTTGAGCCGAATACCCGAAAGTATCCAACTTGGGGTTTTTTACCGGTGAGAAGGTTGTATGCCGTCTTACCGAGTAGCTTGTGAAGATATGGACGATTCGTTGCATGACAAGTGTCTCAACCGCTTCCGCCCAAAAGTGTTTTGGCGTCTTGTATTCATCAAGCATCGTTCTCGCCATTTCGATGAGCATCCGGTTTTTCCTCTCAGCAACTCCATTTTGTTGAGGCATGTACGTAGCCGAGAAATCATGTGAAATCCCTTCTTCGTCAAGAAAGGTGTCCACATTGGCGTTCTTGAACTTCGTTCCGTTGTCGCGACGAACCTTCTTGATCTTCACTTGAAATTGATTTTGGGCATTTCTGGCGAAGTTCTTTAAGATCTTTTGGACTTGCGATTTATCATAAAAAAACACCCACGTAAATCTTGAAAAATCATCTACTATGACTAAACCAAATGAGTTTCCACCGAGACTTTTATAGGCGTTTGGACCGAAGAGATCCATATGAAGTAGCTCGAGTGGTCTTCTCATGGTCATTATGTTCTTCATGGGGTGGCTTCCACCAACTTGTTTTCCTGCTTGGCAAGCACTGTGTATCATCCCAAAAGTTTAAATTTTGGAATGTTATATTAAATAGATAGATTTGATTGTTTGTTTGATTGTTGTATGATTGATTGACTGAAGTGAGTGAATTCGAAACTGTTTGAAAGTTAAATGAGAGGGAATAAAAGGACTTTCCCAAACTTTCATTTTGCATTTTGATCTTCATGAATTCAAATTCTTTTCACCACAATACCCTGGAGAGAAGATGACATGACTTCTTCCATTTATTTAAATAACAAGGGGTGTTGAAAATATTTGAATTTCATTTGGAAAATATTTCCAACCCAGGAACTTTATGCAACTCAATGATTTTCACGAGTGAAGATAAAATGTCTTCTTCAAAACATATGAAATATGAGTTGGGAGTTTCAAAGAATTAAATTCAAAGTTCTGTTGAATTTATTTTTCAATTTGGAGTTACCTAAGTTTTATTCAAATTATTTTTCTGCAAAAATAAAATATATGGAAATTAGGGTAACATGATTCCCTACAATAGAAAATTGGAGAAAAATAAATTTGAATTCATTTTGGTATTTTTCAAATGATTTTTGTTGGATTTTATTAGAGCAGTAGCATTGTTTGATTTATTCGAATTTTTGTGCACTTTAGTTTAAGCTAGAATAATGTTCATCTCGTAGGAAATCTTTTTCTGAAAATTTCGATATATAATATGCCTATATTATATTTCTGATTTTATTTATTTCATTTATTTCTTTGACTGTATGTTAAAAAAAAGAACTTCCCTCCGCCGAACTGGGCCGGCCCAGCTCCTGCCAGGCCAAGGCCCAGCCCAGCGCGCCATCGCCACCGACCCGGCGGAGTCCGCCGCCGCCTTGCCGCCGCCAGGCCGCCAGGTGACCCGGCCACCCGCTGCCTTGGCCCTCCTCCACGCCACGTCGCCCCCTCCTCCTATAAATCCCAGCCCGACCTCTCTCTGTCTTTTTTCACGCTTCACTTCTCGCCCTTTTCGCTGAAGCCGCCCTCGTGAGATCCGCCGCCGCCCCCACTTTGTCCGTCATGGGGACCCCATGACGCCGCCATCCTCCTCGCCTTGCCGCGCCGCCCCTCCCCGACCCCTCCATTGCCCTCCTCAACGACCGGAGCCACCACCCCGACCGGAGCGGAGCCGCCGCCGCCGTCCCGCGCCGCTAGACTTCACCGCCGCCGCCGTGGTAACCGCCGCCCCCTCCCTCGCTGTTGGGTGTGGATCCAACGATCCAGATCATTTTAGTTTTTTTCCCGAAACGTTTTGTTTTTATTTAGAGAACATCCGCTGTTTAGATCAGAAAAACGAACGTTCGCTTTTTAGTTCTTTTTTTCTTTTCTGTTATTTTCTGCCAGGGACCCATCCATGAATATTTTATTTACAGATTAGTCCCTGATTTTCAAACGACTACAACTTTTTACTCGTTTGTCCAAATCCAACGAAACCAACGCCCACTTTTTCATTATGATCCCCTCTATCCAGTAATCCAACTTAAACATGTTTTTGAAAGTTTTAAATTTGAATTCCAACAGTTTAGTATTTGAACTTTGTTTGATCATAACTTGAGTTTTAAAACTCCGATTTGAGTGATTGTTTTTGCAAATCAAAGCCCTTGACCTAAACTTTCTGATAAGGCCAAATTCATATTATTTTGGTACTGTTAGAAATTGTTTTATGTTGCAAGAGTTATTTTCTTGGTTTTGATGTTTCCGAGTTGTATTCTTCGTTCTTTTCGATCTTTTTGAGTGATTGCTTATGTGTGGTTACCATTGCTTGCTCGCGATAGATTGACCGGAGTGTGACGAGTAGAACTATCAAGAGTTTTGAGTGCGAATCATCTTCATGAACATTGCAGGCAAGTAACACTTTGATCATACCTTTTCTACTACCCAGTTTTTATGCATTAGATCAATCCTCAAACATTGCATGACTAGGATCTAATTAATATGTGGGTTGGGAAGTAGATGAGGTAGTACCTATTAGCTGTTTTATTATTCAAACCTTTGGGAGTTACTTCTACGTTTGCTTATTATGCCATGCTATGCTAGTAGACGTGGATTGGGTGAGTGTATCCATGACAGATGTGACTTTGTTAATTAATGGTTTATTTAAGGTGGCAACTTAAATACACATCTGGGTGGATTGAGGTACCTGGTTTCCAGGATTTGCCTGTTTTTTTCTTCGGACCGCCACCCAGGCTCAAAGGGATCATGAGATTATTCATGCTAGAAACTTCCGTGTGCAGCCACATGCTACTATGGGCTCTAGCATAGTTGACTAAGTTGTGCGAACTCTTACAATGGTAGACTAGCTGATGTAGGGGATGTAGGTTGGTACGGTCTACCCGTTCGTAAGGTGCAAGCGCTTCTAAAAGACTATGTCTCGGTCATCCGTTTCTCAAACACCATGTAGTGCGAGAATCCAAATGGAGGAGATCGAGTCATGTGGGGAAAAGTGCGCAAACCTCTGCAGAGTGTAACAAACTAATCATGGTTAGCCATGTCCCCGGTTATGGACATCTTGAGTATCTAGTACTTGGATTATCAAATGAATCTCATCATGTTACTTTAATTAAATTTTGTTGGGTTTTAATGATGATGCTTAATTGGGATTGAGAATGCTGTCAACCATTCTCAATGTTTAACCACCACCATGATAGTTAAATAAATTTATTCCTTTGTAGTAGGGAAAAATTGGCTTTTCGCAAAAACATTATAACCATAGAGCCTCCACCAGCCAAATATGCATGTAGTGATAGCCTTTATTCATCATTGCTCTATGGTGTGAATTTGCCAGTACATTCAATGTACTGACCCTTTGTGGCTGCAACGTCTCATGTTGCAGGATCTTACGACGAGTAAGTGATACGTTAGGGTTACGATTTCTACACTCAACTTTGCCGTTGGTGTTGATGGGAATCCACAACCTTGTTACTTCTGCTATTTTGGATTGAAGTAATAGTATTTACGTTACTTTATACATGTGATTTACCTCTGTTATAAATCCTCGAGTACTGTGTATGTCAGCATACCGATCCAGGGATGACACTTAAGCATAGAGACTTGATCCATTTGGGTCGGGTCGCTACACACTGCAAAGTCGATCGTTGTCAAATATAACATCTTTAACTCCAAGGATATGATCACCTTTAATAAGCTTATCCAGATTTAGCATGTCCACATCACCTAACCATCTATGCCATAACCAACCTTTAGAAGATTTAGCAATTAAGAAAGTTCTAGGTTGAGCCTTTTTAGTGAAGTCAACAATGTATAGATCACCTCTACGTATACCAGTAAAGACCATTTTATGATTATCTCTACGAAACACTTGGCAATCTACTTCAGCAAATAAGACATTGAAACCGAAATCGGCTAGTCTAGATACAGAAGTAAATTATAGCCAAGAGATTCAATGAGCATGACATTTTGTATGGAGCTATCATGTGAGATGGCCACCTTACCGAGGCCAACCACCTTACCCTTTGAGTTATCACCAAAAGTGACATAGTTTCGAGGGCCATAATTTTCAGCAAGCTCACGAAATATATCCTTGTCTCCGGGCATGTGATCGGTACATCCACTATCACGAACCCATTCCTTTCCTCCAGCCATGTAGTCGCGAAGATTAGCCATAAGACGAAAGTGTCTCATAGAATCATCGATATCGTAGTCACTATCATCATCCTCATCATAGTATCCATGTTCAACATAGTCTTGTGATTGATCTTTACCTAGAGAGAGTGATTCATTAGATATATGATCATGACAATGTTCATATTTATGAATTCTAATGACTTCGGAAATGATGTTGCTAATGATTCCAACATCTCCTTTGGCATGCATAAGGTCACGAAGCTCAAATAGACAATCCCCAAACTTAGGATCATTAGAATTCATTTTACTCAAGGTAATACACTTGTGAAGAAGCTCATCTAGATTTTGCAAGGAATAGTTTGGAAATCATTCATCAAGAAATCTCCATATGGTGTAACCACAATGAAGAGTAGACAAGCAAGCAATCAAGTTTCTAGGTAATCCTCTAGTGATAAGATTGACAGTTCTAAGATTATTGATCATGTCAATAGACTCATTGGGGCTAGGATGCAAAGGATCAACAAGGGGTGCACATGGGCTAGTAATGTACTTGTTCAAGTGATATTCATTGAAAATCTCAAGCATCTCATTTTTCCAATCATGAAAGAACTCTATATCAAGTATAGGCACTCTATGTCTAAGACTCCCCAACGTAGACTCATCCATCTTCCTCCAATGGTGATTAAACCAAAGCAATGGAGACCAAAGCTCTGATACCAATTGAAAGGATCAAGAAGACTTGTCTAGAGGGGGGGTGATTAGACCCTCAACAAAGAAAAGTAGCAGTTTTGAAATTCTTCAAGTTAAGGTGGAGTTTTAGCACTAGTTTAAACATTCACAATACATTTCAAGCAAGCATGGCAAGAGTATATGAGCAGTGGAAAGTAAAGCATGCAAATTGCAAGAAAGTAAAGGGATGGGATTGGAGTGTGCAAAGGCAATTGGAGACACAGAGATTTTTGGCATGGTTTCGATAGGTGGTGCTATCATACATCCACGTTGGTGGAGACTTCAACCCACGAAGGGTAACGGCTACGCGTGTCCATGGAGGGCTCCACCCAAGAAGGGTCCACGAAGAAGCAACCTTGTCTATCCCACCATGGCGATCGCCCATGAAGGACTTGCCTCACTAGGGTAGGTCTTCACGAAGTAGGCGATCTCCTTGCTCATACAAACTCCTTGGTTCAACTCCAGAACCTTGACGGAGGCTCCCATGTGACACCTAACCAATCTAGGAGACACCACTCTCCAAAAGGTAATAGATGGGGTGTTGATGATGAACTCCTTTCTCTTGTGCTTCAAATGACAGTCTCCCCAACACTCAACTCTCTCACACAAATTTGGATATGATGGTAAGATGATCTGAGTGGAAAGCAACTTGTGGAAGGCTAGAGATCAAGATTCTTATGGTTGGATTGGAATATCTTGGTCTCAACACATGAGTAGGTGGTTCTCTCTCAGAAAATGAATGCTGGAAGTGTAGGCACGTTCTAATGGCTCTCTCCATAAATGGAGGAAGGGTGGAGGGGTATATATAGCCTCCACGCAAAATCTCACCATTACACAAAATTTACAAAACTTGGTGGGACTGAATAGTGAAACTCGGTCAGACTGATTTAGTTTAAAATGTGAATGTTAGGCTTTTCGGTGGGACCAATATGATCAACTCGGTGGGACCGATGTGCTAGGGTTAGGGTAAAACTTCAACTCGGTTTGGCCGATTACACAAACTCAGTGAGACCGATTTTGGTAATAGAGAGTTGGTCAAGCAAACTCGATTGGACCGATTGCACATCTCGGTGTGACCAAAATAATGGCAATAGATAACAGAGAGTTTGCAAGCCCATCTCGGTGAGGCTGAGATCCCATTGGTGAGACCAAACTGATTAGGGTTTCTGGCAGTGGAAATGTCAAGCGAACTCGGTGGCGCCAGATAGATCAAATCGGTGGGGCCGAGTTTGACTTTAGGTTTAGGACATATGTGGAATGAGAAAGTGGTTGAGGGCTTTGGAGCATATCACTAAGCACTTTGAGCAAGCAAGCCATTAAGCAACACCTCATCCATTTTTAATAGTATTGGCTTTCCTATGGACTCAATGTGATCTTGGACACTAAAATGAAAATGTACAGTCTTGAGCTTGTGCCAATATGTGTCCTTAGCATTTTGAAGGGGTTCCACATCCTCTTGTCCATGACATGCCTTTGTTGAACTTTCTGAAATATACTAGATGAAAACATTAGTCCAACAAGAGGTATGTTGACATTAATTAACAAAATCACCCAGGGAGCACTTGTGCTTTCAATCTCCCCTATTTTTGTAATTGATGACAACATACATCAAAGCTTTAGATAATGATATGAAGAATAACAAGTAAAGCTTTGGAAAGACATGTAACATGCATAGGCTCCCCCTACATGTATGCAATCATGTGAACATATAACATATGAGCATGTGAATGCATAGGCATGTCAGAGCAAGCAATGAGTTACATGTATCTTGGCTATATGCATCAGAGCAAATGATGTGAATATAGGAAATGTACCTCCATGTTCATGAGTCCTTGCAAACAATATGCACATTAGCAAGAGATCGTCATGCACATGGGTGTGATGCATATACTTACCTTGTGGTCTTGAGCTGACTTAGGAAGAGCTGAACCTGAGAAAATAGGGTTAGATTACACATGAACATCTACTAAACAGAGCAAGAGCAGATAACCACAAGAGTACCAAGACTGGGATGACATGTAGTGAGTGAGTACTAGGTACTCTATTGGATGTAACATGTCCCCAAGGAATAAAGAGAAGCAATGAATTCCAAAAAATTTCTTCCCTTAGATGTCTTTCTCCCCCTGAATCGGAAGTTGGATAATGGGAGAAGATAGGATAATAGAAAATCAGAGCAAAGAAGTTAGAGCAAAAGACACAAAGAATCATCTACTAACATGTCTTCCCCCTCTTAAAGACATGTGGCTTTTCTCTCCTCTTTGAATACCAAGCATCGGGAAGACTAAGAAATCTTTCTCTCCCATAGGGTCTCTATCTCTCCCTTTGATGTGATTAAGCTTTGATTTGCACTCTCTCCCCCTTTGACATCAATTTCCAAGAAGGGATCTTCTGGAGTATGAGTCAAATAGGTTTGGTCCTTGAGTTACATGACAAAGCAGCATGTAGAACGTGATGTACGTAGAGGATAAGAATCATCGAGTGGAGCTGGATTGGAAATGCAGGATGCAAATGGCAGAATTTTGCTTAGCTGTGGAATCGGTAACTACGAGTCTTTTGCTTCGGTGCAGCCGAGTGGTTTCGGTCTTGCCGATGTGAAAAGATCGGTGAGGCCAAGTTCAACAAGTAGAAAAATTTGTCATCTCAGCTCACTAGGCAAATAAGGTCTCACAAAGATTTGCAGGGAATTAACCAAAGGATTTGCAATGAATTAAATACAGGGAATGCAGAAAATAGAAGAAATTAAATCCAGATGAAGTTTTTTTTTGAAAAGGGGAAACAAACATGCTTGAGACAAATGCAAGAACATAGAGAAACACTAGAGAACTTCATCTAGAATAGGTCCGCGACAAAGTCACCTATGTTAGAGTATATTGACTTAGGAGTCGAGTGAAGGCACTTGATCATAGGTCATACTCATCCTTTAAGCTCAAACTATTGTTGCCATTTTTCGTTTAACCATTTTGATTCACATCTTGTTAAGCTGCTTTGACCCATGACTTGGGGTAAAGCTTCTCTAAGATGGAATGACATACCTTGGGTTGTTGTGTTGATCTTAATCATGTAGTTGAACTTGTGTAGGATGCTCAAGATTGATGTAGTTCGTCAATGGTTGGGAGCACCACTTGTAATTTGAGTTCATCTACCTAGATGGTTTAGATTTGCAAGGAAGATCACTTGTGTATCCAAATTGACAATCATGAAGTTTGATACCCAATGAAAGTTTATATATAGAAATTGTCAAAGGATATATTGAAGGGTTTCATGCTTCCTTGTCTTGAACCACCATATTGTAGAGACTTGGTGATGTAGAGATTGCTCAATATATGAGTGAGTTGCAATCTCATAGAGTAGGGCTTATCCATGTACCTACAAGGGTTAGATAACATGCAAGGGTACAAGTATAGATCCATGATATATGATCATCATCATAAGAGAAATATCAAGGATTAGTCAAAGGCTCAATCCTTCCATGCATCCAAATGGAGTATCTACTCCAAGTTTGAGGCATCAATGATGTTCAATTCACCTCTCAAACGGCAAAATACTTTCTCATGAAGCGGTTTGGTGAAAATATCCACCATTTGCTTATCGGTACGAACATGCTTAAGATCGATATCTCCTTTAGCAACATGATCTTGGATGAAATGATGACGAACTTCAATATGCTTAGTTCGAGGATGTTGCACGGCATTATGAGCAATATTAATAGAACTTTCATTGTCACAAAGCAATGGAACATGTTTCACATAGATCCCATATATCTTTAAGAGTTTGGGTCATCCAAAGTTACTGAGCACAACATGAACCGGCGGCAATGTATTCCGCTTCAGCGGTGGATAAGGATACCGATTTTTGTTTCTTGGAGGACCAAGACACAAGAGATCTACTAAGAAATTGACAAGTACCCGAAGTGGACTTTGTATCAACCTTGTCACCGGCATAGTCCGAATCAGAGTAGCCAACAAGATCAAAAGAGGACCTCTTAGGATACGAAATGCCAAAGTTTGGTGTGTGAATTAAGTATCTGACTATCCTTTTCACAACATTAAGATGACATTTTTGGCGGGCCGCTTGATATCGTGCACACAGTTAGCATAATATCGGGACAGGAGGCACATAGATATAACAATGAACCAATCACAGAGCGGTAAACCTTTTGATCAACCGGTTCGCCATCCTTAGTCAAGTTAAGATGTCCACTAGTAGGCATGAGTATATTCATACCTTTGCATTCTTTCATGTTGAAGTTCTTTAATAAGTCCTTGGTGTAATTTGTTTGAGAGACAAAGGTACCCTCCTTAGTTTGCTTTATTTGCAAACCAATAAAGATTTTGAGTTCACTCATCATAGACATCTCAAACTTCTCCGACATTAGCTTTCCAAACTTTTCACTAAAATGAGGGTTAGTCAAACCAAATATGATATCATCCACATAAATTTGGCACACAAATAATTCACCATGAACCCTTTTAGTAAAAAGCGTGGAATCAATTCTTCCAACCTCAAAGCCTTTTTCAATAAGCAACTTGGTCAAGCATTTATACCACGCTCTAGGAGCTTGTTGAAGACCATAAATAGCTTTGTGAAGTTTGTAAACATGGTCGGGTTTCTTAGGATTAACAAAGCCGGGAGGTTGTTTAACATAAACTTCCTCCTCAATTTCACCATTTAGAAAAGCCCTTTTAATGTCCATTTGATACAAGGTAATATCGTGGTGATTAGCATAGGCAAGTAAGATGCGGATGGACTCAAGTCTAGCAATGGGGGCATATGTCTCACCATAGTCCATACCTTCGACTTGAGACATGCTTTGTTGCGAACGACTTGTCCATGTTTGTCTTGCTTGTTGCAAAACACCCATTTTGTACCAATGATTTTGTGGTTGTTGTCGGGCTTCTCGACCAATGTCCACACTTGGTTTCTCTCAAAGTTGTGTTGCTCTTCGTGCATGGCATTTATCCAATCCGGATCTTCTAGTGCTTCTTCAACCTTCATAGGTTCAGTGCTAGAGATGAATGAATAGTGTAACAAAAAATTGCCGATTTGAATATCATTGAAGGTTAGTTCGACGGGATGGTCTTGTGAAACTCTTCCTCTAACTCGTGAGAGCTTTTGTTTGGGTCGGGGTGGAACATCTTCTTCATCATGTTGTTCTTACTCTTGGCCTTCTTCGTTGTTGGTGTTGTTGTTCTCTTATGGAGGTGGAGACGGAGGTTGATGAGGTTCATCTTGGTGTACATCCTCGTTCCCATCGTCTTGATGCATTCCACTTGTGGATGCCTCCATGTCAACTCTTGGTTCACCTTGTCATGAGGTAGAAGCTTCCACTTGGACGGACGAGGTACTCTCCTTCACCTCCATTGGGCGTATCTTGCCAATAGACAAGTCTTGGATTGCTTCTGAAGGATCTTTGTCACCTACATCAATTGGCAATTACTCTACTTTCGAGCCTTAGATTTAGAAAATGGAAGAGGAGGAGCATGAGGATGGATGACTCCGCCCTCGTCCGCCCCTCCCTTTTATAGAAGGGCCGGGGAGGGGATCCACTTCCTCAACAGGCGGCCGCCGTCCTCCTCCGCCAATTCAGCACGACCGGGCCCTCGCCTTGATGCTCTCCCGTGCCACGCGCCTCTGTTACCTACCCCGCTCGATGCATGCAGCATACGTGGCTATGGATAAGGGCATGGTTGGAATAGTGTATTGGCAGTTTCTTCCCCGTGCATTAAAGTCATTCAAGGGCCATTACAGGAGCGGCCCCACCACAATTGGCTTTACATGATGCGTGAAGAAACCGGAAACTGGCCCGGAATCAAGGATAATTAAGAAGCAAAGAAGAACTCAAGAGGCCAGCCTCTTCAGCAACCCCGCCTGTGCACTTAGTAGGCCCTACCCCAATGACGCTCGACAGCATGTTCGGGGCAGGCCCGGGGGCTTCTGTCGGTGCAACAAACCCCAAGTATGTTGCCCTAACTGTGCACACGCACGGGATTAAGATTGGAGCACCAACCCAAGTCGGAGTACAAGAAAGCAAGAGCACTGAAGGACCAACATGCAGATCAAGAGGACCAGGATCCAACCAGAGGAGCAAGATACCATCAGGAGAAGGGCCTCCCTTGCCAGGTAGGCGAGCACAGCAAGGGGTGAGGCCACCCCAGAAGCAGATAACCAAGGCATCCTGGCAGGGCCAGCCGGGGATCACGAAGACTAAACCACCTCACCAACCACTCCACCGCAACTCACATTGTCGATCAGTGTAGTGTCCATCCGCAGAGTGACTAAGTGGCAGCCATTCGCCACATGGAAG
The DNA here is from genome assembly GCA_021437245.1 of Aegilops speltoides. Lineage (NCBI taxonomy): Eukaryota > Viridiplantae > Streptophyta > Magnoliopsida > Poales > Poaceae > Aegilops > Aegilops speltoides. The sequence goes on from CM038147.1 coordinate 240,389,547, forward strand.
CCTCTCCTTGGAGGAAAAACCCAGGGATGACACCCGTCCTGCGACGTGTCAAGCGAGCAGGCGTGGAGCTGGCAAGATAGCCCAGCTAGCCTTGCCGGGTAGCCAATGACGTGACATTAAGCGGTGCATTTAATGCGCCCTGTCAGCCCGCAGAGTTAGGTATGATAGCACTGTTTGCTATCTTATCAATGCGTAATGACTACTTTGCTACTATTGTAACCCGTTGATCTATAAAAGGAGGCCCATGGCAGTCGTAGAAAGGGTGAGAAGGTTGGATAATTCACGCCCCCACATGCGCCTAGCCACTGCCACCCCTGCTGGGCAAGTGTACTGCATTCAACCACCATCATTCCACCATCAATCCACCAAAGCAGGAGTAGGGTTTTACGCCTCATGGCGGCCTGAACTTGGGTAAAAATGCATGTGTGATCTCTGTCATGCTGCCCCACACTTGTCTGCTCTTTGTGCAACGCGACACCCCCCTGCCGAACCAGCAACGGGCTTTCTGGTCCCATAGGTGGCCGTGGTTTCCTGCGACATTCTTGCAAATAGGAATTATGTTCCCATATATTTTATTGTTCTTGATATTGATTGCAATCCGTCTTGTCCAATTATAGTTGGTAGACCGTCTTTACACACTATTGGTGCCGTGATTGACATGAAAGAATGCAATATTAAATTTCAATTTCCACTAAGAAAGGGAATGGAACACTTCCCGAGAACAAGAATCAAGCCACCATATGAATCAATCATGAGGGCATCTTATGGATCTAGAACAAAAGATGACAATACTTAAATCTATGCATTATGCCTAGCTAGGGTTGTATAACGATAACGCTTGTTGGGAGGCAATGATAACCCACAAGTATAGGGGATCAATCATAGTCCTTTCGATAAGTAGGAGTGTCGAACCCAACGAGGAGTAGAAGGAAATGACAAGTGGTTTTCAGCAAGGTATTTTCTGCAAGCGCTGAAATAGTCGGTAATAGATAGTTTGATAGCAAGATAATTTGTAACGAGCAAGTAACGGTAACGGTAAATAAAGTGCAGGAAGGTAGCCCAATCCTTTTGTGGCAAAGGACAGGCCAAAATAGTCTCTTATGATAAGCAAAGCATTCTTGAGGGTACACGGGAATTTCATCACATCACCTTCATCATGTTGGTTTGATTCGTGTTCGCTACTTTGATAATTTCATGTGGGTGGACCGATGCTTAGGTGTTGTTCTTACTTGAACAAACCTCCTACTTATGATTAACCCCCTTGCAAGCATCCGGAACTATGAGAAAAGTTTTAAGATAAAATCTAACCATAGCATTAAATTTTTAGATCCAAATCAGTCCCTTACATAGGGCATAAACTAGGGTTTAAGCTTCTGTCACTCTAGCAACCCATCATCTAATAACTACTCCACAGTGCATTCCCTTAGGCCCAAATATGGAGAAGTGCCATGTAGTGGATGTTCACATGACACCAATAAGGGAATCACAACATACATATCATCAAAATATCGAACACATATCAAGTTCACATGATTACTTGCAACATGACTTCTCCCGTGACCTCAAGAACAAAAGTAACTTCGCACAAATAATAATCATGCTCAAGATCAGAGGGGTATTAATTAGCATAATGGATCTGAACATATAATCTTCCACCAAATAAACCATATAGTAATCAACTACAAGATGTAATCAATGCTGCTAGTCACCCACAAGTACCAATCTACGGTTCCGGTACAAAGATTGAACACAAGAGATGAACTAGGGTTTGAGAGGAGATGGTGTTGTTGAAGATGTTGATGGAGATGGCCCTCCCAAAGATGGGAGAGTTATTGGTGATGATGATGACAATGATTTCCCCCTCTGGGAGGGAAGTTCCCCTGGCGGAATCGCTGCGCCGGAGGGCAAAAGTGCCCCTGCCCAAGTTCCGCCTCGAGATGGCGGCGGTTTGTCCCAAAAGTCCTCCCCCTATTTTTTCTAGGTCAAAATGACTTATATACCAGAGGAGGGGCACCAGAGGTGGGCCAAGGCGGGCACAACCCACCAGGGCGAACTTGGGCTCCCTGGCGCGCCCAGGTGGGTTGTGCCCACCTGGTGGGCCCCCTCTTGTAGTTATTTGCTCCAATATTCTTCATATATTACAAAACAATTCTCCGTAAATTTTCAGCTCATTTGGAGATGTGCAGAATAGGTAACTCTGATGTAGCTTTTCCAGGTTCAGAATTCCAGCTGTCGGCATTCTCCCTCTTTGTGTAAATCTTGCATAATATGAGAGAAAAGACATTAGAAATACTCCAAAAGGCATCTCTATGTATAAAAACATTGTAAATAACAGTAGGAAAACATGATGCAAAATGGATGTATCAAATCCCCCAAGCTTAGACCTCGCTTGTCCTCAAGCAAAAACCAAAATCGAAAAACATGCCCACATGCTTGGAGAGAGAGAGAGGTGTCGGTAAAAACAAAATACAGACATAGAAGCATCATGCATATTATTATAACAACAAAGAACTTTAACATAAAACTTTATCAAATTACTTTTATCATATAACTTCTCACGAACAAGTAACCATTCATCACAACATCGAAGTATAAAGCATAAACCTTATTGAAAACCAACAAACTATGTTCTCAGTCAACTTTGCAACTACAATTCATCATATTTTCAGGAAGGGTCACGTATCGGAGCCTTTAGGCAAGTCCACATATGCAACCATCATTTAGTCTTCTATGATTGCTAACACTCACAGCTTACCCATGAACAAAAAGTTTCAACCGGACACATAGAAAGATAGGGGCTTATAGTTTCGCCTACCAACGTATTCACCTCAAGGTGATGTCAACAATAATAACTCATGCCTACTCATATCCAACTGGATATATGTTCCTCGACCTTTCCTTACCACATGATGCTTGGAAAAAGAGAAAATAAGAAGGAATAGGGAAGAAAACTTTGACTCTTCATAAAAGTAAATGCATAAAAGTAAAAGATAGGCCCTTAGCAGAGGGAAGCAGAGGTTGTCATGCGCTTATTTGTTTGTATGCCAAATCCCTTAATGCAAAAGAACGTCATGTTATATTGCCCCTTATGATAGCAACCTTTATTATGCAGTCCGTTGCTTTTATTATTTTGCCATCACAAGTTCGTACAACGCTCAATTTTCTCTTACACTAAATGATTCAACACATTTAGAAGCAATTTTTATTGCCTTATTGCACCGATGACAACTTACTTGAAGGATCTTACTCAATCCATAGGTAGGTATGGTGGACTCTCAAAATAAGATTTGGGTTAAGGGTTTTTGGATGCACAAGTAGTATCTCTACATAGTGCGGAATTTTTGGCTAGAAAAGATATTGAACAAGCACCACATGTTAAAGGATCTATGACAATATCACTTCTATGTGAATCTGAACAAACATAACTCATTACGTTGTCTTCCTTGTCCAACGTCAACTATTTGGACACAAAATATTTAATGGGAGCCCGCAATCATAAAAGGTGTCCAAGATAGTGTACTTGCATGTGAATCCTCTCTTGCCTTATTAATTCTTTCATGAATTGCATCACTGATTAATGCTATGTTTGTTGATCTCCAACAAATTTTACCACTTATACTTTTCCTTATGTGGTGTCATTACTTATCATAAGATTAGCATATGATCTTTTTCATTTATTTTCCTTTCCTTTATTGAGACATAAAAGCAAAGAAACAAAACTCAATCTACTATTTATTATATATCTCGCACACGATTACATCGATTGATAGATCACTAAGCAAACACTCGAAAAGAAAGGATTGAACTAAAACTTTTATTCAACTAAATCATGGGAAACTAAAGATCGAACTAAAATAGATGGAAGCAAAGATAGTGGTGGTGATACGATATCGGGACACCTCCCGCAAGCTTGGCACAAGCCAAGGGGAGTGTCCATACCAGGAACTCAAGTCTCCTTTGGTGATGAAGAAGGTGGTGGTGGTGATGAGGTGGCGTCACACTTCAGGCTCAGGAGGTACTCCAATCTATGAATGATGCTCCGGAGGGCGATGACATGCTCTTGCAACAGAATATTTTCACGAGTGAGATATTTATTTTGCACACGAACCATTTCAATGATCCTAAAATCTTTGATTTCTGTAGGGGTAGGATGATCATAGTAAGGCTGAAGGATGTCTTCTTCTTCTGCTGCTGGAACGGCTTGCCCCTCTGTCGGAACTTGATTTCCCGCAACTTCCTCGACCTTGTCACCCTTGATGGTCTTCTTTGGTTCCTCCCTTTTTAGCTCTATCTTCACTAACCAAGAATCTCCTTCTACTTTGTCAGAGGAGGGAGAAGACATGATGTCTGGCTTGACGGATCTGACAGAAAACAACATGATAGAAGAATAGAAGATTTCTCCGCGATACGGTGGTCAATACGTTCGGTGGGTATATAAAGATTTTTTATATTGGGAAACAAGCAAATGGGAGGAAAACCGAGTCAGGAAGGTTCCCGAGGTGGGCACAACCCCCTAGCAGGCCCTGGTGTCTTGTGCCCTCCTCGGGTGCCTTCCCTGTTGTTTCTTATTTCCTAATTTTTAATATATTCCAAAACTGACAGAGAATATTTTTGCGGATTTTTAGGAGTCCGTTTACTTACCGTATCACATGCCTCCTCTTTTTTCATTATTTTGGAGTGTTTCAGAAGGTCTCCTTTATGTGTTCCTCAGGTGTCATAGTTTGAATAATATTGCTTTCAACATTAATAGGCGTACCTGAGATATGGTGTTTAATTCTTTGCCCATTGACAACCTTCAGGTTAGTACCTTCAGCATTATTTATTTTGATAGCTCCAGAGCGGTAAACCTCTTCGATGATGTATGGTCCTTCCCATTTAGAAGTTTTCCTACAAAGAATCTGAAACGAGAGTTGTACAATAGAACATATTCTCCAACTTTGAATTCTCGCTGTTGTATTCTCTTGTCATCCCATCTTTTAACTTTTTCTTCAAATAACTTGGCATTTTCATAAGCTTGGGGTACTCCATTCATCTAGTGAGCTAATACCAAATGACCACTTTTCATGGGCAACTTTGAAATCATAGTTGAGTTCTTTAATTGCCCAATGTGCTTTATGTTCTAACTCAAGAGGCAAATGACAGGCTTTTCCATCACTACAAAAATATACACTTCTGTGATGATACGTGTTTGCCATAGTAGGTCACGTTTTCTATCATGCATGTACATCCATGATAATTTTATTACAGAATCAAGATCGTCATACATGTATTGTCATAGAAGTGTTCCATGACAATACCAAAATTATCATCACGGAAGTGTTCACTTCCATGACGATAAATGACGCCTCATGGAAGTGCTTTCGCCAAGGGTAACCGACATGTGTTATCCACCGTAATGGGTCGCCATTAAGCAATCGGGTCTGGTTTTGGATCCAATAACCCGTTAATAGCCCGGACCAATGGGGATTTTCCACGTGTAAAATTCTCATTGGCCAAACGAAACACGTGTCGGCATGTAATTGGGTCAGACAGGCACCTATGATATGTCGAGACGTGCGACGGCCCTACACTAGCCCATTTAGCTTACAAAGGCCGGCCCATTTGAATTGGTCAAAAGCTAGCGGGCCGGCCCATTAAAAGCCTATTAACGGTATGTTTGCATATAGCCCATTTTACGGCCCGATAACTCACAACCCATTAGAGCCTTCCCGAAATCGGCCCAATAGTGTCATGTGGGCCGTCGAATATAACACCAGCCCATTTCACTTTTGGCCCATGTCTGGCCCACGACGTCTTTTGGCCCATATGAGGCCTTTCGTATCTTTGGGCCCTTTAGTGGCCCACGGTGACTCTGGCCCATAATGAACTGTCAATTTCTTTGTACCCATTAATGGCCCATGATTCACATGGGCCGTTTCCAGCCCATGTTAGCTTTCGGCCTACTAATGGCCCATATGTTCTTGGGCTCTTTTCCGACCCTTGATTACTTCTGGCCCGTTACTAGCATGTTCCCCTAATGGGATAAATTCGGCCCGTGGTTAGAAACGGCCCGTTTGTGGCCTGTTAACCCGTTGCGCCGTTTCTAGCCCGTCCTATATTCTGGCCCGTTAACGACCCGTTATGCCTATGACAGAATTAAGCCATTGCTGTCTTCCGGCCTGTTAACAGCCCGTTAACATGCTGGCCCGATACCAGTTACGCCCGTTTACGGCCCATGTGGGCCCATTTATCCGATGGCCCGAGGCCCACTAATTCTACGGCACGTTGGAGGCCCATTTATCGGACGGCCCGTAGGAGGCCCATGGATCCTACGGCCTGTAGCTGGCTCAAGGTTAGCACGGTCTGTATATGGCCCATGGTTGTTGCGGCCACTAGCAAACCAAGGAAAAAGAAGACTAGGAAATAAATAAGCCAGAAACTAACGCTAGGCTGTTAAGGCAATTGCACTGATTACATCCACTAGGCATCAAAGTTTGCCACTAGTGCAAATATAGGGAACACCCTACACTACACAAAAATGGCTTGCTGTTTTCTTGAGCCAGTGGCTGCACGTTAAGAACAAATTTTGTATCGCAAGAAAACAAATTACAACCATAAAACAAATTACAACCATAGAACAAAATTTGGCATAAAAGTTAACAGTCCGGTAGATAAATGCACCACCAGAAGTTCAGAAGCTCAGTTCGTTTGACCTGGCTGTTACGTTTTCATGTTGTACTGTCCAATGGAGCACCATAACCTTTGCCTTCATTTCTGCTAGGCTCCTGAACAACATAGTAAATGTCTGATAGTCTGGTATCAAAACCATGCATATCTTGACGACATCGAACAATGGTTGTCCTTGTTTCAGAAAGGGTCTCTGTTAGGGAATGCACTTGTGTCTGGAGCGCAGATATAACATTGTTTTGAGCTTGCCTATCTTGATCATGAGGCAGTTTGGACGAGATTGCCTTAACAACCAACCCAAGATACGCAGGCGTGCTTTTAGCCTTTGTTAGTGGACAGTCTTGACCCATCGCGCAGCAAGAGGTGACATTGCGGTTATAGTTGCCTCGTCACCTTCAGAAGGTGGTGGTTCCACCATTTGTTCCATAGCTTGCTGAAAAGTTGAGTTTTTACATTAGTAGTACCAGAACAGAAGATATTAAGGAGGCAACAAAACCAAACAAAATAGCTTTGGTCTATATATATAACTTATTCTGGTGAACCCGTGTAAAATATTAGTTGTATTTTACTGCAAAGTATGTAATAAAACTAGGTTCCAAACATATGACCATGTACCATGGCTAATGTATTGTCTATTTCTTCACATTGTATTGACAGCTAAGGATAAAGAGACAAAGTTTATAATACGGTAAGCATAGTATGACATCATTCATATCACAAAACAACTAAGAACAGACAAAGAGGCAATTGTACCGTTGTGTGGGCAAGTCCAGCATGGTACTAGATTATAGATCAAGATCAAAGGAACATCACTCCTCTCTTTTAAACCTTGTAAGGTGCAATGATACGCTAAGACAATTGTGTATAAAATACAAAAGAGTAATAGGCATTGGTTGCAAACCGTGCAGTTCAATTCACAAGTCAGAGTAAGTAGTAGTTAAAAGGCATCAGGATTAAGGACTTACAACAGCGGCTTTGACTGGTGTAGTCATGCCCTTCGTCTTGCTGGTGTGACAGTCCTTGAAGATTTCCACAACATTTGGTTCAGGTACTTTTTGGTCCTTGCAGGATTTCCTCTGCATCTGGAATAAGTCAATATATATCTGATAATATGGCACAGCGAAAAGAGTGAAACAACAGCTAATTACAAGAGCCTCGCAGTGTGCAATATAGCTACGAGATCCTATCGTATGTTGGAATTTCACTTTCCTACGGTTGGCCTTGTTCTTTGAACAATTCACCTACAAGAAGATAGATTTGTGAGGCACATGCGTAAATAGGAGTTCAACATGTGATCTGATCACATATGTATAACGTACTTGATACATTGGATCAGACCAGTGTTTAACGAGGCCTCTCCATTCTTCATTCGATATATTTTCCGCTGGAGATGTTTGGGGAAGTTCACTGTTAGCCTTGTCTTCAAAGTGAGTTTTCTCAAGTTATACCAATGCTGTCGCAGAGCAGACTTGAAAATATGGCTGCAAGCTTGTCTGGTTGCATCATCTTGGCTATCCAACTTGAACCACATCTGTTGAAAATTATGGGAGTCTCATTATCAGCAACCTAGAAAGTATGGGACAGAGCAAGGCAATATTACTAGTTTCCATACATAACCATAATTACAGATAAATGGTCGAGGAAGGTGTTGGACTGGGTTTCATCTCACTGATACGCGTCGGTGCTTTACAAATGGTTTTTAACCCCTTTCCGCGACGGCATTTGGAACCGTCGCCAAGTGAGTGTGGGCGATAGGGGGGGTCCTTCCCACACGACCCAGAAACCGTTGAGGATAGGCCCTCTTGGCACACAGGCTGGGGCCAAATGAGCTCGTGTGCGATCAAAACCCAATCGTTTCCATTCGTATGTACATCCCACATGATGAATCCCTGGAAAAACATTTCCGTTCATATGTATATCACACACGGTCAATCCAAGGAGTACATTTCCGTTCTTATGTACATCCCACACAGTCAATCCAGGGAAAACGTTTCCGTTCGTTTGTACATCCCACATAGTCAATCCAGGGAATACATTTCCATTTGTATGTACATCCCACACAATCAATCCAGGGAAAACATTTCCGTTCGCATGTACATCCCACACAGGCTTATGTATAGGCTCGTGTGTGATAGGTGTAACTATCACACACACTCTGCCTTGGTTAAACATTTTCTTTTATCAACTACATCACACACGATCTGATGAACAAAACTGTGTGGCATTGGGCTATCCATCACAAGCGCTTTCACTTCTAGAACTATTTGCAAAGTTCCATGACACATTTAGCAGGTTTATTAGTTTACAATTAATAGTTCTAGTATTGCGCAAACTCACATTTCAAATCGAACATCTATTTGCCAATTTCACATCAGGCACATAGATATATTTTAACATCACAGTACGATAGCTGCCTGAAAACAACACAGTACAACATATAGCTAGTTCAACTTCATAAGAACAATATTAGAACAATATATTCATTTCACTAATCTAGATCATCCAGGCTCGTCTTATCCACCTCTCCTTTCAGTTCAGTAAGAACCTGTTTTGCACTGGCCAACAGGGAAAGTGCCTCCTCCTTCACCAACACCATCTTAGCAAAGTCTGATTTAAGAAATCGGAGCTCAGTCTCTACCTTCCTCTTTTTATCCCGCATCTTCAAATATTCTTCAGCGTTGACAACACTTTCTATAAGCCTACCACTATTCTCTTCCTGATACATGTTCCAGAGCTTTGCTAGGCACATCTTCAAAGACTATGGCCACTCTTGATCAACCCACTCCAAGTAAGAACACTTGCGTTCATCCTATAATATTTAAAACTATATCAGTAAAAATTGTAGGGAAAATGGGTTTATAGCAACATAGAAAATCACCAATATTATTTTGAAAAACTGAAGAAACAGGTTAATTATGACATATCTTCTCAAAAGATCAATGTGCAAATGAATTAATCGCTACTGAGACAACAACCATCTGAAACATCAGAAGCTATAATTAACTACAACAATGCTACAAGTTCTTACTCATGTACTATAAATAACAAATAGAACATTTTAAGAGGAAGGTAAATATAACTGCAACAACATAGTGACAGTGTTTGGATGACAGCAAATTGATACTAACAGGTGTGTACATGCACAAATTTAGTAACATAGAACTAATAGCACTAAGGCCGTCCACTATGTATGCCAAAACCGGTGTAAAGAGAACTGTTGCTACATCTCGCTCTGGTGCCTGCACTGGCGAGCCGATGCAGCAGAAAAAAATCAGGGACCCGAACTCCGGAGCACCTAGTTGCTCCGACTCCCAGTTCCTTCGTGCCATACAGATTTAGTATTTTACTGCTTGGCTGCTCAGACGTGTGGACAAGTTGGCTGCACAAACTGCTGAAGTGGTGCCAAATAATTTTCTAATGGCACTGCTGATGAGATGGCAACATTTTTAGATACTAGGTACAAACTGTGACACTGTCTTAGGATGTGTTTGGTTGAAGGTGTGGTATGAATGGGTTGGGACCATGACAGTGTCTGAATCACATCTAACAAATGATTTGTAACAATGAAAGAGGGTCTAACTGAGGGAGTCCTAGATTAGGAGGTATCCGGACGGCCGGACTATATACTTCGTATGGACTATTGGAGCGTGAAGATACAATACTCAAGACTCCGTCCCGTGTCCGGATGGGACTCTCCTTTGCGTGGAAGACAAGCTTGGCGATCCGGATATTGTATTTACTTCCTTTTAACTGACTCCATGTAAACCCTAGCCCTCTCCGGTGTCTATATAAACTGGAGAGGTTGGTCCTTAGAAGGCCGATCACGATCACGATCACAACCATCATAGGCTAGCCTCTAGGGTTTAGCCTCTACGATCTCGTGGTAGATCTACTCTTGTACTACTCATATCATCAATATCAATCAAGCAGGAAGTAGGGTTTTACCTCCATCGAGAGCGCCCGAACCTGGGTAAACATTGTGTCCCTTGCTTCCTGTTACCATCAGACTAAGACACATAGATCAGGACCCCCTACCCGAGATCCGCCGGTTTTGACACCGACATTGGTGCTTTCATTGAGAGTTCCTCTGTGTCGCCGCTGCTAGGCTTGATGGCTCGTCTCATTGTCAAGGACAACATCACCTCTGGGGGAGCACTGGTTGTAGGCCAAACTCTCCGACTTGGCGGCTTTATCATGGCTGCCCCATCGGTTGTCGCGCTGATGATGACCTCTTGGGTCATCATGCATAACCTTCACGTCGATTCGGAACTCGCCGAACAGATGGATCCGATAGAGCTCTCCTCCCTTAATGAGCTCTTGGATCGCATCGCCGCTTTGAGAGTCGCTACAGACTATGACCGGATTGGGATTAAGCCCGACCAAAGGTACATTAAATCCCCGCCAGCCACCCACGAGATAGAGGTAGTAGAGGAGCCACATGCGGATCACTCCTCTATTTTGAGGAAAAGCTATGTCTAGATCACCGAGCTCTCTGAGCCGGACACCCGCTCAAGGGAAGACATGACACGGACCCCGGTCATAGAATCAGGCATTGGGCCGGAAAAATTGGGCAGCACCCCAAATCCGGAGCTGTCGAACTCGGAAGCTCCCCTGCCCCTGGGCACTAGATCAAATCAGAATCCGGATTCAGCTACAAACACCCGCCCGAACTTAAACCGTCTCTCCCATATCAGACAAGATCCCCATGAGACAGTACATCGCTACTTGGCCAGATTTCTCCTTGTGTTAAATAAGGTCAAGGACCATCGTGAGGAGGACGCAGTCTCACTTTTCTGCAAAAATTGTACGAACAAAGGAATCCTTAATGACATAAGTCATCGTGACATAGTGCACTTTGCTGACTTGGCAACCATAGTACAGAAGTAATGTGCGATAGAAAGCGCCTGGAAGACCCAAACAGAATTTTGGGATAGTCCGGCTCTCGCCAAAACCTTTGTCCGAGCTAAACGAGCAAACTCTCGTAAGTCGGCCGATCCAATCCCCAAGAAGCCAAAGCCCACCCAGGGCATGGAACCGTATTGGAAGAATGGCTCAATGGGCCATGTAAACTCCACAGTACGCCAGACACAACACCAACCCATAGCCTTAGGGCATGTTGGATACTCCGACAGGTAGCAAAAAGTGGCGAGGATCTTCTTGTAATCCATAAAGCAAAACAACATCCCGCCAAAGAACACAATACGGTACTAACAGTCTTCGAGACTTTCGCCTCAAACAATAGGCGCAAGCGAGCTCATCGAAGCTCCACTGAAATCTGCCATGTGGCAAAAATGAATCTGTGGAACGACACTGCTATAACTTTCAATGCCAGTGACGAACCTCGATTCCAGACCGTCCGGGCACCAGCCGCTCTAGTCCTTAGCCCAATCGTGGATGGCTTTCGGCTCACTAAAGTGCTCATGGACGGCAGAAGCGGATTAAACTTGATCTACGAAGAAACAATCAGCAAGATGGAAATTGATAAAAGCCGCATTGAACAAAGCGGCACAACCTTCAGGGGAATTATCCCTAGCCAGGAAGCGCGGTGTGCGGGAAAAATCACACTCGATGTGGTATTCGGCACCCCGGAGAATTATAGGTCCGAAGAAATCACATTCCAAGTGGCTCCTTTCAGCAGCGGATACCACACCCTTTTAGGGCGGGACGCGTTTACAAGCTTTCAAGCTATACCCCATTATGGGTACATGAAGATTAAAATGCCCGGACCCAATGGAATCATTCCTCTAGCCAGTGATCCGGACGTCGCACTTCGCGCCAAAACAAAACCGCAGCACTAGCCCTGGAAGCATTATCCGAAGCCCTAGCTGCCGAAGAACTAACAACACTATGTGCCACCATGGACAGGGACGATGTGATACTCGACAAGCGACCCAAGTCCACCTCATTTAAACCCGCAGACGAGATAGTAAAATTCCAAGTCCATCCAATGGACCCCACGAAGACAGCTTCCATCGGGACACAGATGAGCCCCGCAATGGACGCCGCACTACAAGACTTCTTACGCGAGATTTGGGACATTTTCGCCTGGCACCCATCGGACATGCCGGGCATCCCACGCAGATTGGCCGAACACAACCTCAATCTACTATAAGGATACAAACCTGTCAAGCAGACTCTAAGGCGGTTTTCAGAGCCCAAATGGCAAGCCATGGGGGAAGAGCTAGCCAAGCTACTCGAGCCCGGATTCATCAGAGATATCACGCATCCATATTGGCTGGCAAATCTGGTAATGGTACCAAAGAAGGACAAATCCTGGAGCCTATGCGTCGACTTCAAAGACCTCAACAAGGCTTGCCCCAAGGATCCCTTTCCCCTCCCCCGCATTGATCAAATTATCGACGTCACAGCAGGACACGACTCGCTGTGTTTCCTTGACGCATACTCTGGATACCATCAAATAAAGATGGCAGAGTCCGACCAAGCTGCAACAGCTTTCATAACTCCATATGGTCCTTTCTGCTTCAACACTATGCCTTTCGGGCTTAAAAATGCCGGCGCAACCTATCAACGCATGATTCAAACATGCCTGGAAAACAAAATCGGCAAAACAGTGGAGGCATATGTGGACGACGTGGTCATAAAAACAAGACACGTCGAAACCTTAATAGACGACTTGAGGCTTACGTTCGATAACCTCCGAACATACGACATCAAGCTGAACCCGGAAAAATGCGTTTTCCGCGTCACCTCTAGGAAACTGCTGGGCTTCATTGTTTCCAATAGAGGAATTGAAGTGAGCCCGGCAAATATCTGAGCTCTTTCACAGTTGGCTATACCAACAGACCTCAAGCACATCCAAAAACTAGCTGGGTGCGTGGCTGCTTTGAACCGCTTTATCTCCAGGTTAGGAGAAAAGGCATTACCTCTTTACCGCCTTCTTCGGCGCACCGAAGACTTCGTGTGGATGGATGCAGCCGCGGCCGGACTGGATGAAATAAAGAACTTATTGGCTAGTAATCCAGTCCTAATAGTGCCAAATATTGGTGAACCTATGATGTTGTACATAGCTGCAACACATCAAGTTGTAAGCGCAATGCTCGTCATTGAATGAGAGCTTGACGGATACAAATTCCCGCTCCAGAAGCCGGTTTATTGCGTATCCGGCTGGTCATAAGAAAAAATATTTATTGGTCATGGTGGACAAGTTCACCAAATGGATAGAAGCCAAACCAGTCAAAACAGCTGATCCAGACTAGTAATAGACTTCATATCCGGGGTCGTACATCGATTCGGCGTCTCCCACAGCATCATCACTGATAATGGCTCAAATTTCACAGCCCATGAAGTGAAAACTTGGTGCGGCAAAATGGGCATTAAGCTCGACTATGCTTCTGTCTACCATCCCCAAACAAACCGTCAGGTCGAATGGGCAAACGGTCTCATCATGAGCGGCATCGAACCCAGACCAGTGCGATCCTTGACAGAGTCGGACACGCACTGGGTCGAAGATCTCGACTCCGTAATCTAGGGGCTGCGGACCACGTCGAATCGCACCACCGGATATACACCATTCTTTATGGTGTACGGCGCGGAAGCAGTACTACCCTGCGACATAATACATGATTCGCCTCGCGTACGTATGTACGAAGAGAAGGAAGCCGAGGTAGATCGGTAGGATAACTTGGATGCCCTGGAGGAGGAGCGCGACGTCGCAATAGTCCGCTCCACATTCTATCAGCAGCAGGCTCGACGGTACCAAAGCAGAGAAGTGCGGGCCAAAACTTATAATATTGGCAAACTCGTTCTACGCCTACCGGAGAAGAAGAAGGACAAGCTCAAACCTAAGTGAGAAGGGCCCTTCGTCATTGATAAAGTTCTCACCGGAGGAGCGTACCGCTTATGTACTACATCCGATAACAGACTCGAGCCAAACCCATGGAACGCGGCCAGACTCCGGAGATTCTACACCTAGCGCTGAACTCAGTGTTCGTCTCCTTAGCCCCTCCTTTTTAATTATTCTCCCACCCTTTTTCCTTTCTCGACCTTTTTTTCCTCTTCACACAAAGTATTTAATATAGTACGGACGCCCGGATCACTCCGGCCGCACTATGTGTGTAAGCGGCTTCCTATACAAAAGCTAAATATAATTACCCTAATGGCTTTTTGCCCATCACATATGCGTTCCTTTTTCCATATGTGCCTTTTCTTCACCATTATATGCATCGATATGACTTAAGATGTGGCCAAGCTGGGTTGCCTGGCTCTTGTGTTCATGCCCTACGTTCCCGTTAATTTGGCTAGGGCATAAGGGGAGCACCTCTGCGATTGTTACTGCCCGTTCAGCCGGATGTGTACCTCAGACTGGGTGAAGCCGAAAGCTGGCGTCCTTAAGGGAATATTCGGTCGGTGTACAAAAGATGTATTCGTACAACGTAAATCCCCAGAAGTTTTGTATCCCACGTCCTTGTTCGCAGTCCGGACATGTGTATCGTCGCATGCGTAACCAGGGAAAGGAACCCCTAACGAAACTATTCTCCCTGGAAGATGTTTCTTGCTATCCATGTAATATAACATAACTAGTTGGGTACTTGTCTGTTCAAGCACTTATGACCCCTACGCCTGGTTTCCACGCATACCCGGTTACAGTATAATCGGCGGGTATTCGGACACACCCCGGATGTAGGATTGAAATTTGAAGCTTAAAAGGTCCGCCATGACAAATGATTTTAATCCGGATAGGGACTACTTATGTCCATTGAATTACACAGTCACTTGGACTGACTATATTCCTCCTCTATACCATCCAACAGGCTATCTAGCTTACAATCCTGTTGGGAATACTTTATGCTAACGCTACCTGGTCATACACGGACTCACGGGAATTTCTTGCCCATCTGCCCCTTGATGCGACTTCAGCCATATGGTTCGGGTCCAGCTTGGTGTAGCGCGTCTTCACCATAGCCCAGGCTTCTCTTGCACCTTGTTGGCAGGCTGACATCTTCCACAATCAGAAGCGCCGCCGTGCTCCTTGAAGCATATCCACAAGCTCCCCCATGCCCTTCGGCAGGAAGCTCGATGGCCACAAGGCCTGAGCAAGGCCTTGCATCACCTGCCGAGCTCATTCGTGTAGTTGTGAGAGGTCCTGCAGTAAATCTCCTGCAGACGCGGGCATCTCCTCTTCAGGGCGGCCCATCAACATACCTACAAATAAAAATTCTTTCAATAAGATTCCTCGCCGAGCTGTACTACAGTTCGTCTAGGCACTTACCATAAATGCCGCGACGAAGCATTTTGTTCTCCTTTACGGAGTCCGCCAGCTGAGCGCGCATGTCTTTTAACTCGACGTCCAGCCGGACATTGGCATCGTGCAGATTGTTCTTCTCCTGCCTAACTTGCGTAAGAATACGCTTGCCAGCTTTCAGCTGTCTTTGGAGATGCGACTGATTATCTCCTACAAACTCCGGATTCACCCCGGGATTGTCTGCAGAATTTTCTGTTAGACTTATCATACGAGCCACTTACTAACTGGTACATCTTCGTACAATTGAGACAAATGTTACCAGATGAGACCTTTTGGGATTCCTCTAACTTGGCAACCGTGGCCCTCAGCTGGGCCTTGCACTCCTCCAGCTCCCGAGACAATTGCTCATTCTTATCTACAAGGACCCGTGCAAAAATTGATCCTTAAAACAGTTGTTCCAACCGTTTCAAGTCTCAGGGGCTACTACTATACATGCTTATACAATTTTCTTACCCGTATATCTTTGGTATACTGGTCCGTCGCTTGGGCAAGCCCGCCTTGAGTAGTTCGGAATAGATGTTGTTGCGAAGTACGGCCCGTCGGCGCCGGTGATTCATGACGCTCTCTACTTCGGAATTCGTGGTAGAGAGCATATCCGCGTCCTCTGTCGGAGAACTATGCTGCATTAGCCCCACGTCCGCCTCCTCTCACGAAGCCGGTTCTGGAATCCGGCTGGTGGAGGCGTGATTGGCAGGATCCCTGGATATAGTCCGCCTACTCCTCTTCCTGCCAGGACATGAAGGGCGCCGTTACATTTCAAATACAATAATCACATGATAGGTTTTTACCTTACCTCTGTAGCGGCATTTCGACCCTAACCTCCTTCCCCTTAAGCCTGCCCGATCCGGACGCCCGTTGCCGATGGGCCCCTAGGGGCTCGGCCCCGCGCTCTGATCGTCTTCTCTGCAAAAATGCGACACTTCAGGGATAAGGCATGACATTAGGAAGGAGTCCTCTTCGGAGGATAGTGTCTTCGGCTTGGCTTACACACGACGCAGGTAGCAGCCCAGAATAGTCGGCGATAATGGCCACGGAGGCGCCATCGTAGCTTGCTTGATAGAATACTCTATTGACGATCTCCATGGTAATATCCGGACCTTCTTCGAGTCCTAGATCGAGGGCCCTTCCGGGGTCCTCTGGCTGCGGGGAAGGGCTGGAGATTCCTTCTATGGCCCTCCTCAGTTCCTTCTCGGCAATATCGAGGCAGATAATCTTAGCCAAGAATGCCACAATAAGTGAAGCGGGGAAAGGAATGACAACTTACCCAGTTTGGGGGGTTGTACATGGAGAATCCATCCCGCGGTTTAATGTGAAGGAATTCTTCCTCTTCACCTTTAAATAAATCGGACAATATCCTTGCCAGAGCAGTGGCGGAGTCCGGACCCTTACGGCCACAGCGGGTGGCATCATCTTCCCCGTTGTAGTGCCACATGGGCCTCCCCCGATATTGAAGCGGTTGCACTCCCCGCATTGTGCATATTGCCATAACCTCGACTATCATCAGTCCGGATTTGGCCAGCAACTTTATCCTGCTCATCAGGAAGTGTATTTCCCTGGTATCCTCCTCTTGGGGGCCCCGGGGGCGCCAGCTTAGACGTGCCCTCGGCGGGGCATTACTGAACTTGGGGAGACCTGTCCGGACTGGATCCGGAAGGGGAACGTCATCAACGTAAAACCACTCTGAAGGCCAGTTCGCTTGTGCCTTCTTGGGAGTGGCGGATAGGTATCCGGTCTCGGCAATGCGCCATATTCGGCCCCGCCCACTTGACATAGGGATTCTCCCTGGTTGCGAGGGACGGGGCAGAACAACTTCTTCCATAACCCGAAGTGAGCCTTGCAGCCTAGAAATAGCTCACAAAGGGCAACGTATCCTGCTATATGTAGCACGGAGGCAAGGGTGAAGTTGTGAAACTTGAGGCCGTAGAACTCCAGGAGCCAGCGAAGAAACGGGTGGATGGGAAACCCGGCGCTCCTTAGGAGATGCGGGATGAGGCATATTCGCTCCTCTGGAGATGGATTAGGAGATCCCTCCTGTCAGGACCCCGACTCAATGCCACATCGATCTAGCATGTAACACCCCATATCACTTTGCGGCCTCACGCACGATATTCCCGCGGCTGTCGCCTTACCTTTGCCCGGGACCGTTTGCGCCTTTTGGCACATGTATATGATAGTGTCGCTAGCATCCATATGATAAGGAGCTCGGGCTGACATGGCTAGTCATAGACCCAAAGTGGCACAAACTTACAGGGACAGGCATCCATGACCCAGCATCGAACGTGTCGGTCATCAGCGAGTGAATCCAGGCTATAGCACTGGGCTAGCAGGACTCCGGTGAACCGGGCTGTAGCGGGCTAACAGGACTCCGGTATTCATCGTGTGACATTTCCCCGAAGGGACAGACACCGGAACGAAGAAGGACTCATGCCGGCCAGCCTAAGTGTTCCGGAGCAGTAGCAAGCTACCAGGGCTCGGTGGAAGCACTAGGAGACATTTCCCGGTAAGAGAGGCTACTAAGGATAAACAACTAGATAGTCAGATCCCACACATACCAAGCATTTCAATAACATACACACAATATGCTCGATATGTGCAAATACAGCATGGCATCACAACATGACTCTACAACTCAAGTATTTTATTCAATAGGCTCCGAGGAGCGAGATATTACAATCATAGGTCTCATGACCCAACATTTAGAACATACAAGTCAAGGCACAAGCGGAAGCTCAAACATGTCTAAGTACAGACATCTACAAAAGAAAAAGGCTGAGAAGCCTGACTATCTACCAGATCCTGCCGAGGGCACAAGATCATAGCTGAGGTAACAAGCTAAACGTCGAAGTCCACGTGGAACTACTAGTGAGACTGAAGTCTCTCTGCAAAAACATAAAATAGGCAAACATGAGTACAAATGTACCCAGCAAGACTTACATGAGAACTATCTACATATGCATCATTATCAACAAAGGGATGGTGGGGTTTAACTGCAGCAAGCCTGCTTTGACTCGGTGGCTATCCTGAACTACTCGCAAGTAACTCTTTTGAGGTGGCGCACGAGTCCACATATTCACCAACCAATACACCACTATGGATCCGCTCCGTCTCCTACAAGAACGCCATCCATAGCACTCACGCTTATCTTGCGCATTTTAGAGTATCCACTTTCACTTGTCTATGAACTGTTATAGGCAACCCGAAGTCCTTTATCATGACACGGCTATTGAATAGATGATGTTAACCTGCAGGTGTACTTCTTCATACATGTTTCCACCACTTAGCGTCGCACACGACATGTGCTCGGCGGACTTCAGCTTAAAGCCGACGTGGGTGTAGACCACGACTTACCTAAACACTCAAGTCTCTAGTCCAGGTTTATCGCCTATTCGGGTTCCATCTGCGAGGAGATCCGGCCGGAGTTTCACTCATAGCCCCAAACGATGTGTACACGGTTCCGTGACACCAAACGGGCGCCCGATATACCCGGCCACGTGCCTACCGCATCACAGCCCACCCCTCCGGTCAGCGCTGCGCACGGCCTCCAGCATACTACAAACACCAGAAACTACTTGCAACTCCTGGACAGAGGACTAGGGTGGTTAAGAAGTCGAGCTGGGTCATATTTCAGGGCCCAATGCATGGTAGTAGCTGAATCATGGATCACAAACACAGAACTCAGTTCCTGAGGACGGCTTCAATGAGACAACCCACCATGTACTCCTACATGGCCTCTCACCGATACCTTTACCAAATCGTGTTCACACTCTTAGCTCACACACAGTAGGACATGTTCACACACCTCTGATTCATCCCGGATGAATCAGACCTGACACAACTCTAAGCAATAGCAGGCATGACAAACAAGCATGAATGAGTAGGCAGATCAGGGCTCAAACAACTCCTACTCATGCTAGTGGGTTTCATCTATTTACTATGGCAATGACAGGTCATGCAGAGGATAAAGGGGTTCAGCTACCGCAACAAGTAACAGAAGAATCGTTGTTGTCCTAATGCGGTAAAATAGAGCAGGAGCGAGAGAGTAGGATTGTATCGGAATGAACAAGGGGGTTTTGCTTGCCTGGCACTTCTGAAGATAGTATAGTTCTTCATCGGTGTCATCGATCTCATCGTCGGTATCACGTCTATCGAGAGGGGACAAACACCGACAAACAAAGAAGAAGCACAATCAATGCAATGCACAATATGATGCATGATCATGACATAGCAATATGTTGTGGTTTGAGCTAATGTAACTAGCAGCAAGTTAAATGAAGTTGGTTTGAACCCTAGGTTCAAATTCAAACTCCACATGAGGCATTTCAAATGCCATTTATTCAATTTGTTGCATACAGCAGATTTAAGTTGTTCAAACATGCATGAAAATGGTACAGATGGATAGATTGGATTTTTCTGATCATTTTTTATATATAAATCTTTGCATTTGGAGTTACAGATTAGTTTCTATGAATTTTTGAAGTTTGCAAGATTTTTAGGAATTTCCTATATAAGAATAAATCCAGAAAAGGATTTACTGCATCAGCATGATGTAGGTGTGATGTCAGCAGGTCAACTGGGTTGGCCAGGTCAAACCTGACCTATGGGACCCATACATCAGTGTCTAGGCTAATTAACAGGGAGTGTTAGTGCTAATTTAATCCTAACTAAAAGTGTCAGTGGGGGCATGAGCCCACATGTCAGTCTTTAGTTAATTAACTAAACTAATTAGTGTTAACTTATCTAACACCTAAATAAATAGTGCCTGGCCCACACGTCAGTGAGCCAGAGCGGGTCAAAGTGCGGTCAAACCCGGGTCAAACTCGCCGGAGTTGACCCGCGGCTCGTCGCCGGCGACGCCAACGACGGAGGAGGGCGTCGGAAACGCTCCTCCGATGACCAAATCGGCGACTGATGGGCTCTACGCGTTGCCGGTTCTCTTCCGCATCCAACTGGACCGGAGTTAGCGGTAGGGGTGGCCGGAGTCGATCGCGGCATCGACCTTGGTGGCGGCCGGAGTTCGGGCGAGGTTGGGAATGGTCTTTGTGGGGCACGGGCGGTTAACGGCTGGGTGCTACTGACTTCTTGGCGATGTCTTGAGCACGGTGACGCCTTCGGTTTGGCCGCGTCTGTGGCCACGATGGCGACATGGCCGGCGGAGCCGAGCTCTCGGCCGTAATGGCCAACGGGGTTAGGGGTGGCTCGAGCGACGTGGCTAGAGGGAGAAAGAAGAGGAGCTCACGGCGAGTTGGCCGGTGCAGATGGAGGGGCCGGGGAAGCGTCGGAGCGAGTCGGGCGGCGAGGCGGATCTCCGGCGACCGATGGTGAAGACAGCAATGATGGCAACGAAGCGGGGCCCTCCGGCTTGTTTCCTTCGGCGTGGAGAGGTTCAGCGCGTGGAGGCGGAGCTCGGGCACTAGCTGGCTGGGCGTGGGGATGCTGGTGGCCGCGATGGTGACGGTCGGCGGCGACGACAGCGTTCGGTGGCGCCATGAAAGATCAGAAGAGGGGAGGAGGTCCAGCGAGAGAGGGGAGAGGTGCAGAGGGTCCGGGGGTGCGTGGCGTCTCCGTGGCGCAGGTCAGGACAAGGGAGGGCAAGCAGGAGGTGGCGGGAAGACGTGGCCGCGGTCGCTCGTGTGCGGGCACGCAGCTGCTTTGGGGCAAGGGGAGGAAGACGACGGAGGGGCTGCAGTGGTGGGCTGGGCAGTTGGCAAAGCCGCCCGGTGGGCCGCAGTGGGCTGCTGCAGTTGAGGCCATGTAAGATTCTCTCTCTCTCTTATTTATTGTTTCTGTTTTCTATTATTCTGTAGTCTTTAGGGCTTTATTTAAAATACTTAAACAGATCCAAGAATCATGAAACTAATCATGGCTACTGTTTAGAATATATCCTACAGTAAACATTTTAGTTTATGATTATTTGAGCATTTAAAATATTTTATAGTATTTAAATGCCCAAATGAAAATACCAGATGATTTAATTCAAAGCCCAAATATGTCATGGAAAAATGTGCAACACCCCTGGTTATGTCTCCAGCATTTTCCAGAAATGATGAACATTTTTAAAAGCCATTTGGACTCTCTGAAAATATTTTAGTTCAACCTAGTTGAATTCATTTGGTGCTAGGGTTTAGGCAATCCCCATTTCAAGTTTCATAAAATTTAAACATGATGCATGGATACTAATGCAAAGACAAGCAAGGCCTGAACTGGGGCTGTGACAACTCACCCCCACTAAACAAGAATCTCGCCCCGAGATTCAAGCGTAGGGTAAGATGAAGGGGGAACGCAAACTAACACAAACGCAAACTAACATAATCTTCACGATCCAGATTGCACTTCAAATGAACGTTGATTCGATCACCATCATTGTCTCGATGTCTTGCTCCAGGAACTCCTACCAACATGACACCGAGAGGGAAAAGAAACTCTAGAAGGGTCGATCTTCTCGAAGACCAAACAACTTAGGATCAACTCACGGGGTGAGTCATAAAAATATCTCTCGAGCTGAGACACGAAGCACGCATCTAGAGGAATGGAGTGGAACAGACGACGGAGGTTCACTAGGTAGACAACAATTTCACACTTAAGAAGGTGGTGAATAGTTGTCAGTGCAGCGAGGAGTTAAGTTGCCATGATACCATAACGAGACATCTTAGAGGAGGCAACTCATAGGCTCATCCCTTAAGTGGCAAAAAGAATTACCTTTGATTCAAAGATCATTGAGACTCTTTATACCAACTTAGGGCAATTCTCGAGCAATCATTTGGAGGGGTTCGGTAGAATGGCATACCCGGATTAGAATGGATGATGTGGATTACCTTGTTCAAAACAACACAAGGGATGATTTTAGTAACTGGGGAGAAGCTCAACAGTAGAGAGCGATTCCATTGTTTGAAAGGGTTATAGCATAACCGAGGGAACTGAGAGCAATCCCAGTTAGTGCCGGCGATGAAGCCTAGAGCTTGTGCGTGCTCTCAAGAACTTGAGCATTTCCATGTTCATCAAGGTCCTACCAACATCCGCGTCAAGGGATCCTGGCAACACAACATACTACCATTACTACCATGACAAATACTGGTGGAGGATGCAGATACAAAGGAAGACAACACTTTCTCAGATTTCACCTTAGCGAGACCAAGGGGACAAAATCTGGATGATCGACCGAGAGACATTTAGCACTCCGCTTCTAATGTTCTCCTTGATGTGCTAGCATAATCCATTCATAGATATGGTTTGTTATCTAGAACATCAAGTAAAAGGTCAGACTTCGGAAGCACAAGAATCCATAAGGAATAACTATGGAGTAAATCCTATGAAATCCTCATGGGGAGGTGGCCAACTTTCTCAATCAAGATACTACAATAACAGGTCTTCCAGTTGGGTGTGTTAGCCACGACATTCTCTTTACCGGGTTACAGAGAGACCAATATTATAGTTCTTGGGAGATGTTCCAACCATCATATCTGCCTGAGATTCAGATCTGGTTGGTGCTAGAATATTCCAGACTCATCAAGTCCAGAAGGAAAAATGAAAGTTTGCAACACAAATCGACGAGATGATGTCGCGAGATTCTTGGGAAATGAACTACGATAGCAGGCTCCAAAACATGAGTTGGTTCTGCTACAACATGTGAACACGTTGTCCGAGACAAGCATGACCACACAGTAGTCTTATAATAAAACACTACCGAGTTCAGGAGGGAAAACATCATCGAGGATATCAAAGTCCTTGCATAAGTCTTGCTCTTAAGAAGGAGCTTATTCTCCTTGAACAAATCAATCAGTGGCTTGGTGTGCTATGGAATACATATGGAGTGGAGGTAATTAATCTACCAAACCATAGTATACTTTGCACATGTGTGACTAACTTGGGATGATTCCAAGGAAGCAACATTGACTTTAACGAATTCACGGCGGCAACTTGTATCAAATGCACATGAATTAGAGGAAGTCACTTCTTCCATCCATGCATATGCTTCATGAGCTAGCATGAAGAAATGCTTTCAAAAGTTTCCAACACTAACTTAATGTTCCGCGAAATCATGGAGAAGATAAGGATGTTGTCGATGGGATCAACAACAATTCATCCAGGTTCCCATGGAGATGGAATTCCATAACTATGTGGACAAGGGGATAGTATTGGTCAGACCCAAAAAACATAATGGTGTATGCTCGAGGAAAATCCACGAGTAAGACAACATTACGAACACCGTTGGTTCTGATTTGATTTGAGAATAACCCACACTCAAATCAAAGTTTTGGCAAGACAATAGCTCCAACAACTGGTCTCGAGGATCAACTAATGAAGATATCATCTTTATTCAACACACACACAAGATATCCCTTAACATGAACTAAGTCAGGCAGCTTTTATCTCCCAACTCTCCAAGTTGTTGTTTAGCTTGACCAACTAGCTCGGGGTATCCCACACAAATTCTTGGAGAAGGGTGGTTTACAAGAAACCATCTTGATCACGAACTCAACATAGCGGTCAGGCGACAACCTGGTAATACTTCTGAGAAGATATTCGGAAAATCACGAACCACCGATATGTTACTAAGCTCGAGAACAACCTTGCTTTTCAGGGCAAGACGATATGATCACAAGAGCGAGGGATTGGCACAATCCTAACTCATTGATCGAAGAGTGCACCGGAAATAAGGACTAGGTAGCACGATCTATCTTAGGAAGATGATTCA
Source organism: Aegilops speltoides (assembly GCA_021437245.1). Classification (NCBI taxonomy): domain Eukaryota; kingdom Viridiplantae; phylum Streptophyta; class Magnoliopsida; order Poales; family Poaceae; genus Aegilops; species Aegilops speltoides. The sequence continues at coordinate 240,414,167 of CM038147.1, forward strand.
AGAACCAACATGCTAAGAATGAAATTATTGTCCTTTAACTACGAAGCAACGGAGTTGCTAGGAGTATAGATTTCACACATCACGATTCAATTGTCGGTATTCCGGTTGCAAAAACACGGGGACCGAGAAATGAGTAATGAGGGCGAGAAGTATCACAGTATCAAGAGTTCGTAGGCTGGTGTACAATTCCCATGACATTCTTGATATAAAGATGGTAATACTCCAAGGTAGAATAGAACAAAAGCTGGATTAGCATTTTGATCTGCGAAGTACAATTACTTTGACCCAATCCTAGATATGGATGAGGTACTAGAGTTTGTTTCTCCTAGTCATTCCGGAATAGAATGGCTTGACGGACCACAAGAATAATAGGCATCAACAAACACGGGTGCACGACTATTCCTGACTATCAATTGATAGATGAGGGTCAGGATACAGCTAAAGAGAGACAACCCAAAAGAACATTACGATTTTCTGAGCTGTGGATGCACAGATTAGTATGTCGAGCAAAGCTCACCATTTTTCTTCCGGATAACCCATGCGGAGAAGGTAGGACTGGCAGAGTCACGATTATGAATGGAGAACTCCTCAAGAGTACTCTAATTGTGATTCTTCGGTTCAGCGAGGAACTTCTGCCATAAGCGGTTCATAGTATTTGGAAGAAGGAAATACCATAGACCTCGAGGACTATCGCAAGGTTACTAATAACCTAAAGGAACTAGCAAACACTATCAACATGAAGTAAGTAGGGTGAATCTCGGGTTCAAGAACCCAGGAATAGAATACTATTAACTAAGTAGCACCACGGGATGCTTTTCGAGAATAATGGCCAGAATCATCACACTGGTGCACAAATCATGGCTAGATTACTAGATGATCCTCTAAGACACCTATGGTCATAATAATAGCTCCAACATATATGTCAAGGCAATAAATTACCTCAACGCACCGGTTAGTGTGCTTATTCTGACCATAAAGGACATCGGGAACGGAAAGAAAGGATTTGCAAATGCATCAGACTATTTGGAAACCTGGGATGACTCAGACAGCATAATGGATGTAAATGCTCAGAAAATATTTGAGACATTCACAAGGATTTGCATAGTCACTTAACAACATCATATCAAGGTTCTGGTTCAACTGAGAACATACTAAAAGTAGTAGAAACTCAATTGAGGCTTGAAACTATCAATCCTATAAGTCTCTAACATAGTAACTCGTCATCCTAGTAGATAGATGAGAAGACTAGTTCCTAAACCCCGTAGAAGAGAACAAGATGACTCAGATCTGAAGGCCATGAGGTATAAGGAGTAAAAAGAGCCTTACGTTCCCTTCCACAATCAATTCCCTTACATAACTAAAGCATTTCTAGACACAACTTCGACCGGTTTGGCTTCGTAATCCTCTGACGATCAAGGCTCGATACCAAAGCTGTCAGGGACCCGACTCAATGCCACATCGATCTAGCATGTAACACCTCATATCACTTTGCGGCCTCACGCACGGTATTCCACAGGTGTCGCCTTACCTTTGCCCGGGACCGTTTGCGCCTTTTGGCACACGTATATGATAGTGTCGCTAGCATCCATATGATAAGGAGCCCGGGCTGACATGGCTAGTCGTAGACCCAAAGTGGCAAAACCTACAGGGACATGCATCCATGACCCAGCATCGAACGTGTCGGTCATCAGCGAGTGAATCCAGGCTGTAGCACTGGGCTTGTCACACCCTGCATTTTGTAACATTTCATTTTCATAAATAAAGCATGAAAATTTGGACCAACAAAAACTTTTTGCTTTATTTGGCTTTTATTTGGTGTTGGTTTTCCCTATGTGGTTTTCATGTGCTCTTAATAGTCAACCAGTCCACCTTCTATACTTCATCTCCTTGCCCCAAACTTCTGTCCAATGATCATGCCATGTGTGTAGAGCAATATAGTATTTTCTTACAAAAATAATTTGGCCAGAAAGTATTTTCTAAATTTAGTTTTCCAAAAACCCCTGAATTGAGGATTGCACTGCAAGTACTTGATTAAGGGCAGTAAAAATCTTTCCAAAAATATATTTGACTCCTATTAGATATAGGATACCCGAAACCACAAAATATAATTTTAAAAGTTGTTTTACTATTTTATTTAAAAGCTTTTTCTTAAGGCCGAAATGGTCTTTAATAGGAAAAATTATTTTATTGTTTTAAAATATTTGACAAAATTTAGGGAACTCATAGGACATATATTGTCCATATATAAGAGTTTCAACACATGGTCATGTTCAAAATATTGGTCAAATCCCTCTAAAACCCTTCCTGGATATTTCAAGCTTTTGAAATATTTACAAAGGAAATATTCTTCAAATATTCCAGGAAAATTCTATCATGTCACATATGACAAATTAGATGATCTTGCCAAGTCTCATGACTTGGAGAACAAGATAACATCATCAAAACCCCTCAAAACTATTTCTGCCCATTCTGAAGTTTGATCAACTTTACATTGCCAAATGTGTCCAAATGTGCTCAAACTTGGTGAACATGCTTCATGGCTCCAATTATGCATCTAGACCAAATGGCACAGGTTGGAGAAGAGGAAATCTTGGTCAAGTGCCTCAAAACCCTCTCTGACCAGAATCAAATTTGAACAACTTTGTTCTACCAACTTCTTCTCCAAGACCCCAACTTTGGTGAGCCTGATCATGTGACCAAATAAGGCTACAACACCAAGTGGTACATCAAGGAGAAATGATCTACTCCACTGGATCTACACAAATCCATTTCTGCCCATTTCTAGGGTTTGCAAAAGTTGCATTGGCAACTTTGCCCAAATAATCTCCAAATTGGTGGAAGGCTATATTTATATGAGTAACTTCACCTTGTGGAGTCTCATGGCAATTGGAGTCCATTTGCTTGCTCAAAACTCTATCAAACACCTTGACATTTTGCAAAACCCTTTGTTTTGACCACTTCCACTATTCTTGGTGAGCTCTAATTTTACCACAGCCCCTTCTAGTCATATTTTACCTCCAGAGGTTCTCCTAGCTCAAACTCAATTGTTGGGGGATGAAAATCCCTCTTTCTCTCTCTGGACAGCCCTTTTCCCCTCTTCCTCACCTCTCTCCTCACCCGGTGGCCATCCAGGCATCCAATGCCTCCCCTCCTTCTTTACTACCTCCGCAGCACTCTTGGACATCGGTGGTCGCCCACAGGGCATATAATATGCCATGGCATGCCAAAGCAGCGCTCAGGCCTTCTGATCTTGACTAGGCCTGTAGCCGCCCTCGCCCAATGCTTCCCGCCACCTCGGGCCTCCCAGTAGCTTTGCCGATGCGCCTCGGCGTCCGTGGCACGCTACGCGGTCGGCCCCTCCTCTCTCCTCCTCCCCACGCCTCCGCGCAAGCGAACAAGGGCCGCCCGAGCGCACCAGTGAGCGTGCTCACACGCGCGGTGCCTCTGGCCCCCTGCTCCCTCTCTCTCTTCATCCCCTGGGCGTATTCGACCCCCACGAGCCCCCTAGACACGGTGCAGCACCCTCCCGAGGCCCGTAGCGACGAGCACGAGCCCGCCGGCGCACGAGCCCACGGTGGACCGCCGCTCGCCTATATAAGGGCCTCCTCGAGCCCTTCTACCCTCACCCCTCGCTCTCTGCACCACCAACACCTCCCCCTGCACCCCCAGTTCGCCCCCAAAGCCGCCCGAGCTCGAGATCGAGCTCGAGCTCCGCCGCGTCGGCTCGCCGGAGATCGCGAGGTATAAGCCTCCCCCGCTCCTCCTTTGCCTCGATCTGGAACCCCTGCATCCCCCTGACTCTTTTCCCCTCGTTTCCCCTCTCTGTAGCTGCGGGAAACGACCGGAACCACCGCCTCCCGAAGCTCCTCCGCCGCGAACCTCGTCGCCGCGAACAGTGCACCCCCCGCCAAGTCCACCACCCACCGGCGTCGGCGGCCCCTAAAGCCATCCCTTTTCGCGGAGCTCGCCGTCGCTTTGCATCGTCGCCGGTGAGCACCGCAACCCCCCTATCCACGGGTTAGTGATGACAGGTGGGCCCCTCATCATCCTCTCCCACATTCGCGCCCTCTCTCTCGACCTGCGGGCCCGGCCGTCGGGTTTGAAATGGTGTGGTAGCCAGCATGTCTTGTTGGCTCGGCTGGGCGGCTGCTGGCTGGGCTTCTGCCTGCCATGGCTGTTACGGCCCGGTGGCACAAAGGTGCCCTTTCCTTTTTCCTTTCTGTCACTTTTTCCAAAAATTCCACAGGATTAAATAATAATCCAAATGCAATAATTCCAACTCCTAAATTCTTATGAAAATCCCACCTATTCATTGGTGTAACTTTCATAAGTATCCATCCAACTTTTCTGTATAGTTCAAATTTAAATTCAAATTTGAGCATTTAAATCCATCTTTGAAAATCCATTTCTCCCATTCTGCCACACCAAATCCCAAACTAGGAATTTTTCCCTTCTTAGTTTTCACCCTAGCATTTTACAAAATCAAGTTGACATTTTTCTGAGCACTTTGACTTTTCTGTTTCTATTATTGCCTTATTTTTGTCGTTATTATTTTGCGACGGTAGATTGAGTTGTTGACGAAGGAGTTGGACTAGAGGACTTTGAAGACCCAGAAGACTTTGTTGAGCCAGGCAAGCAGCCCTTTGACCATGACTATGAAACCCCTTTATATGCATGTCATTTATAGCTCTTCATTATTGTTGCATCGGAATCATGATGAGATGGTGAACCACGTGGGTTGGTTGCCTCAGTTACTTCCTCGTTGATACTTGCATTGTGCATGGCCCTACCTTCTTGTGAGGGTTATGCCGGTGGGAGTAGATAGGATGCTAAGTAGTGCTACGCAAAAAGGGATGGGTTTATGCATGGTGAAGGAGGCAAAGTGATTCAAAAGTCTTTTCGAAAACCCCGTCGGGTGCCACTTATGCCCGAGGGAGATGATGAGATGGGTGACCACTTGATGACGAAGTGGTGTGCCAAGGAAAGGGTGTGTTGTTTTCAAAACGGATTGGTCGGAGTTGCGACCGTTATTCCAACCATACATGCGCGACCACTCTACCCTTATATGGGAAAGGGCATTATTGAGTACCTAGTCCGATACTAGCTTGGAGCCCGCATTACTAGTGACGGGGGAGAGTTGGTGCTCTCTCTTGGGACGGGGTCGTGCCAGGTAGGGCGGCCATGACTGTTTTCACAGGGCACCGGACACACCGTTGGTACCCGTGCTTGTGGTATGTAATGAATATGGGGCGAGGCTCCACAACTTTATGATGTGAAATGTTTGGCACGGGGGTTACTACCAATCGAGTGGACTCCATGTTAGTGTCGTCTAGGGAAAAGTAGTGATCGGGTGCTTACCCCGGGTACTTGAGGTACCGCGGGTCGTGGATGACACGGAAGTTCCCCGGATCTAGTGGGTAAAGTGTGCAACCTCTGCAGAGTGTAAAACTATTCGAATAGCCGTGTCCACGGTCATGGACAGTTGGGTAACCGCTCTTGGGCTACGTCCACTTGTTTTCAAACCCAGTGTGTGAGATAATGGAGATCAAGTCAAAGGACTTGACACGATTGAGATGGGTTGGTGCCCACTCTGTTTATGATAAATGGGTTGGTGCCCATTCTATTTATGTTGATATCTGTGACCAGATCTCATGGTTACTTGAATTCTCTTGATGCATGCTTTATAGGTTGTTGAACATGTCCTTGCACTCAAAACTAGCTTTATGCAAAACTTTACCTATGTCATGCATTCTGTACCTTGAACCAAATCATGGGTTGCTTAAGTAGTACATTCAAAGTACTCATTGGCTTGCCTTTGGTTATTTAATTGACCGGGCATGGAAGAACCGGAGTTGAAGAAGAGTTCTTTGGAGACGAACATGCGAACTAGGACGTTTTCGGTCGAGAATATTTGTAGGGTTAAGCAGATGGCATGGGTTATATTTCTCGGCGAAGATTTCCGCTGCTTGTGTTTCATTTGATGTTCAGCCCTTAAGGCTTTATCAATGTAAGACTTGACCATAATGGTCATAATTTGTGTAAGGCGGTATGTATGGATGTTAGACTCTTGTTATTCAGCTTCGTGTGTTCGGTGAGCATTGATCTCTGGGATCCTTTGTACGTGCATTCGGTGACCACGACTTGTGAGTTGGGGTCCCCACGAGCTGGTATCGAGCCATCTGATTGTAGGAAGCCTTAGTTAGCATGGGCGTTAGTTAAACTTGAGACCATCTAAACCTCTCTTCTTTTCGAAGCTTACCCCACCCAAGATGCATTTTCCTTATTGACCTCTCCCATTCAACCTTTGTAGATGGCTGCCGTGCCAAGACTTGTCGACCACGGATTTCCGTGCTTCTCGAGGATAGCCTCAAGAGGTGCAGTTCCACCGAGCCCCACTTTCACCTACCATGAGCATTGGAAATGGCCGAGGCGGAGTATCATGTGGAAGTGATCGTGAAGGCCAATGACTCTCCAACAAGCTGGTTCTTGAGGGACCCCGGATGGCAACACTAGTTCTTGCCGTCGAGGCGGCAACCCTCAAGGCACTCACTCGCCTCCGAGACCTTCTTCTAGAGATGGCGAGCGAGTTGGCAACCCGTTTCTTGCCTTATCGGAAGGAAGGCGAGGATGAGAGCAATGCACCAGCTCCACCATTAGAAGAAGGACTTCCACTCCGATTCGGACCTACTTCAGCCTTTGTGCCGATAGTTTGGCACAACACTTGGCCGGAATCAATGGAACTCGAAAAGAACTTCATGAGACCAAGGCACTTCTTCGCCAAGCACAAGAAAAGGCGGATAGGATCAAGAAGGAAGGTGCTCCCCTGGACAGCCCGCAATCGCATCTGAGGCGGAAGACCCCAAAGGATGGAGAACCACCACAGCAACACCGCATGAGCGCAAGGGATTACCGCAAGCTCTTCACCCCACCAGCAAAGCAACGCCGTGTTGAGCTCCTCCACTCCCCCACCCCTTCAAGCGATGGAGAAAGCCGCGCTACTGATGAGAAGGAGGAAGACCCAGAAGAGCCAGACTATGCGACCGAGCATTCCACCACTTAGGCATCATTCACAACTTGGATATGCCCGTTAGTAACCCTACGGTAGGATAGGTCGTGTACCCCTATGCTGAAGTCGAGTCCATGTAATGGTTCTTATGAAACCATGTAGTGTTGTGTTTGCTTTTGTTGTGTTTGATGGATGTCGTGCTTTCCTTGGGAACTTGTAAACGACTACATCACCCATTTGGACTTTAATGAATGTGTTTGGCCCTTTTGGCCCTTGCATGAAAACAATTAGTGTCATACCAACCCCCTTACTAGGCATCCCATCTATGTTGCTTTCCCCATCTTTCCCCAATCATGAAACCTTGACCACTCCAACAGGGGCCTTTGTTGTAACACGTCTTGGTACCTCTACCCAGAGCTAGAAGCCGGAGGTTCTGCTGAAGCGGAGTCGGCCAGACCAAGCCCAAGGATAGACTCCACCCCACCACCTCCTCCAAGCATGGACATGGCTCGGCTTCTCCAAGCCTTCCGAGAGGAACGCCAAGCCAACACTGCAGCCCTCCAGATGATTGCTCAAGCTGTCAATCGCCAGCCGGCGGGGCACGGCCATGGACGTTCCACACTGGTGGAGTTCAAGAAGCATGCACCACCCACTTTCATCGAGATCGCTGAACCCCACGGATGCGACGCAGTGGTCCGCACCATTGAGGATCTGCTGGCACTAGTCGGATGCACCGAGGACCGTGATAAAGTGGCGTATGCTTGCCCTTGTCTCGGGGGACTGCCGAGCTTGGTGGGATGGATTCAAGGCTATGCATGTTGAGCAAGACATCACTTGGGACACCTTCAAGACAGAATTCGCAAGGCCCACATTCCTTCCGGAATCATGGCCATCAAGAAGCGTGAGTTCCGAGCCCTGAAGCAAGGTAGTAGCTTTGTCAAGGAGTACATGCAGAAGTTCGGTGTTATCTCAAGGTATGCCCCGAGGATGTCAAGACCGATCTTGCCAAAGGGCGCTTCATGGAAGGCCTTAACCGGACTCTGCGAGACTCGCTTGTTGTGTGCGATTGCCCGACCTTTCGATCTGGTGAACAAGGCACTCATGCTTGAGGACAAGCGGCGTGCCTTGGATGACACTCGTAAGCGCAAGATGATCGGCAAGGGTAGCTCCAAGAAACGAAGCCTCGCCCGTGGCAGCCAGCCCCGGTCAAGCCTACCTATCAGCAACCAAGAGCTCCTGCACCCGCACCAACTATCCACCTCGGTAGTATGCCAACCCCGGGCCAGCTTACAACAACCCCAATAACAATCTTTGGCAAGGCGTCATCCCCAACCAAGTCACTTGCTTCGGATGTGGACAGCCAGGACACTACTCCAAGAATTGCCCCAACAAGAAGCCCGACGCCCCGCGCCCCAATGCGCAGAACCCAGGCCAAGGCCGTGGAATGCCACCAAGGAACCAAGCTCCCCGCAACCTGCCCAACAACGGCAGGGGTCGTGTGAATCATGTCACTGCAGAAGAAGCCGGGAAGACCGGATGTCGTCTTTGAGTGCGTTCTTGTCAATTCAGCACCCGCAACTGTTTTGTTTGATTCTGGAGCCACACATTCTTTTGTCACCCAAAGTTTTGCATTAAAAAGTGGCATGACCCCTACACCCCTGAATAACCCTATGGTGGTACAAACCCCCGGAGCAGAGATGAGAGCCAAGATAGGATGTAAGGGAGTCGGGATTACCATTAACGGGGTAGATTTCCTAGCAGACCTTATCATCCTAAAATCACAAGGCTTGGATGTGATCTTGGGAATGGATTGGCTCAGCAAGCACCAAGGCTTGATTGATTGCGCCAACCGGACGGTCACTATGACCAATGACCGAGGAGTCGAAGTTAAGTTTGCCTCCAACCCCTCCTCTACTCAAACCAACCAAGTCAACTGTCTGACTGAAGTTGGGATGGAACAAGTGCCGGTAGTCTGCGAATATCCCGATGTTTTTCCTGATGAATTACCAGGAATGCCTCCTGACCGAGACATTGAGTTCATCATCGAGCTCATACCCGGAGCAGGACCCATCTATAAGAAGCCTTATAGGATGGGATCGGAGGAGTTAGCAAAATTGAAGAAGCAGCTAGAAGAGCAGTTGAGGAAGGGATTTATCCGCCCTAGTGCCTCCCCTTGGGGATCGCCTGTTCTGTTTGTGGCAAAGAAGGACGGTACCATCCGCTTGTGCATTGACTACCGCTCCTCAATGAAGTTACAATCAAGAACAAGTACCCACTTCCCAAGATTGAAGATCTGTTTGATCAACTCAATGGGGCCAAGGTGTTCTCCAAGATCGACCTCAGATCTGGGTACTACCAATCAAGATCAGACCCCAAGATATTCGAAGGCGGCATTCAGTAACCAGATATGGCTGTATGAATGCACGGTCATGTCCTTTGGATTGACCAATGCCCTGACTTACTTCATGTATCTCATGAATAAGGTCTTCATGGAATATTTGGACAAGTTTGTCGTTGTCTTCATTGATGACATCCTTGTCTTCTCGAAGTCGGAAGAAGAGCACGAGCAACACTTGAGGATGGTCCTAGACAAGCTTCGAGAGCACCAACTGTATGCCAAGTACAGCAAGTGTGAATTCGGCTGCGTGAAGTTGGATTCTAGGTCATGTTCTAGCGAAGAGGATTGTCGATCGACCTGCTAAGATTGAAGCCGTGGTGAATGGCAATCCCGAGCAATGTGAAGGAAGTCAGAAGCTTCCTCGGACTCGCAGGATATTACCGCAAGTTCGTTGAAGGATTCTCAAGCATTGCCCGACCCATGACTCAGCTCTTGAAGAAGGACAAGAAGTTCGAATGGACGCCGAAGTGCGAAGAGAGCTTCCAGGAGCTGAAGAAGAGGCTAACCACTGCCCGATTCGGCCACACCGGATATACACAAGGAGTTTGTGATATATTGTGATCGTCAAGAATCGGATGGGAGGTGTTACGATGCAAGAAGGCGAGTCGTAGCCTACCTTTCAAGGCAACTACGACCTCACGAAGAGAACTATGCTACTCACGACCTCGAGCTAGCAGCGATGGTTCATGCTCGAAGACTTGGCGACATTACCTCTTGGGGAAGCGATGTGAGATATACACGGATCACAAAAGTCTGAAGTATATTTTCACTCAAAGGAATTGAACATGAGGCGAGAAGATGGCTGGAGTTGATAAAGGATTATGACCTCGGTGTTCAATACCACCTGGAAAGGCTAATGTGGTAGCAGATCGTTGAGCGGGAAGGCTTGCTCCTTGAATGCTATGCTAAAGCACAAGCTACCGCCTTGTATGAAGAACTTGAAAGCTTGGGTTGGAACTGGTTGCACCAGATTCTTGGCCAACCTCGAAGTTAAGCCTACCTTGATGGATGATATCAAGAAAGCTCGAACAGGCATGAGAGTATTGAAGGCGTCAAGAGGAAGATCAAAGCGAGCAAAGCCTCGAGATTCTTAGAGGATGAGGAAGGAATTGTGTGGTTTGGGAATCGCATCTGCGTGCCCAACAAGGGTGAGCTCAAGAACTGATCTTGCAAGAAGCTCATGACAGCCCATATTCCATCCACCACGAGGCACCAAGATGTATCAAGACTTGAAGGAAAGATTTTGGTGGCATGGGATGAAAAGGAGATTGCCACCTATGTTGCAAAATGTGGCGTATGCCGAGAGTCAAAGCTGAACATCGGCGACCCATTTGGGTTGTTGCAACCCCTCAAGGTACACGAATGGAAGTGGGACAAAGTCGGGATGGACTTCATCACCGGTTTACCCAGGTCAAACAAGGGACATGACTCCATCCGGGTCATCGTTGACCATTTGACCAAGGTGGCCCACTTCATTCTGTCAAGACAACCTACAAGGGAACCAGTTAGCGATCTCTACATCAACCGAATTGTGAGCCTTCATGGTGTTCCCAAAGAGATTGTGTCGGATCGAGGAACCAGTTCACCTCAAGGTTTTGGAAGAAATTCCAGGAGGCCATGGGGACCAAGTTGTCCTTCAGCACTGCTTTCCACCCACAGACCGGAGGTCAGACCGAGCGAGTGAATCAAATACTCGAAGACATGCTCCGAGCCTGTGTCTTAGCTTATGGAGCTAAGTGGGAAGACTGCCTCCCTTTGCCGAGTTCTCTTACAACAACAGTTACCAGGCAAGCCTTCAGATGGCACCATTTGAAGTGTTATACGGGCGGAAATGCCGTACACCTCTCAATTGGTCAGAGACCGGTGAAGGACTTGTCTTTGGGCCGGATATCCTCCGTGAAGCCGAAGAGCAAGTCCAGCTTGTCAGAGAGCGTCTGAAGTCTGCCAAGTCTAGACAGAAGAGCTACGCCTGACTCACGTCGAGAGACATAAACTTCGAGTTGGAGACCATGTCTATCTCCGGTCACCCCTCTCAAAGGAGCCCAGCGCTTCCATGTCAAAGGAAAGCTCGCTCGAGATACATTGGCCCCTTCAAGATCGTGGAGCGACGAGGAGAAGTGGCTTACCGGTTGGAACTTCCACGAACTTTCGATGTGCTGGCGTGTTCCACGTGTCACAACTCCGGAAGTGTCTCCAAGTTCGAGACAAGCTGATCTCTACAAGGGCGTCAATCACCAAGCCATTGACCTTCAGCCTGATTTGACTTATCGTGAGAGGCCCATCTGCATTCGGATGAGGCTGAGCGGCCTTTTCAAGCCGAACCATCAAGTACTTCAAGGTCCAATGGAGCAACCACATCAGCGAAGCAACTTGGGAGCGTGAAGACTACCTTAGATCCGAATTCCGTATCTCTTTAAAGCCTAGTTTAGGAATCTCGGGACGAGATTCTTGTAAGGGGGTAGGTCTGTCACACCTGCATTTTGTAACATTTCATTTTCATAAATAAAGCATGAAAATTTGGACCAACAAAACTTTTTGCTTTATTTGGCTTTTATTTGGTGTTGGTTTTCCCTATGTGGTTTTCAAGTGCTCTTAATAGTCAACCACTCCACCTTCTATACTTCATCTCCTTGCCCCAAACTTCGTCCAATGATCATGCCATGTGTGTAGAGCAATATAGTATTTTCTTACAAAAATAATTTGGCGAAAGTATTTTCTAAATTTAGTTTTCCAAAACCCCGAATTGAGGATTGCTTTGCAAGTACTTGATTAAGGGCAGTAAAAATCTTTCAAAAATAAATTTGACTCCTATTAGATATAGGATACCCGAAACCACAAAATATAATTTTAAAAGTTGTTTTACTATTTTATTTAAAAGCTTTTTTCTTAAGGCCAGAAATGGTCTTTAATAGGGAAAAATTATTTTATTGTTTTAAAAATATTTGACAAAATTTAGGGGAACTCATAGGACATATATTGTCCATATATAAGAGTTTCAACACATGGTCATGTTCAAAATATTGGTCAAATCCCTCTAAAACCCTTCCTAGATATTTCAAGCTTTTGAAATATTTACAAAGGAAATATTCTTCAAATATTCCAGGAAAATTCTATCATGTCACATATGACAAATTAGATGATCTTGCCAAGTCTCATGACTTGGAGAACAAGATAACATCATCAAAACCCCTCAAAACTATTTCTGCCCATTCTGAAGTTTGATCAACTTTACATTGCCAAATGTGTCCAAATGTGCTCAAACTTGGTGAACATGCTTCATGGCTCCAATTATGCATCTAGACCAAATGGCACAGGTTGGAGAAGAGGAAATCTTGGTCAAGTGCCTCAAAACCCTCTCTGACCAGAATCAAATTTGAACAACTTTGTTCTACCAACTTCTTCTCCAAGACCCCAACTTTGGTGAGCCTGATCATGTGACCAAATAAGGCTACCACACCAAGTGGTACATCAAGGAGAAATGATCTACTCCACTGGATCTACACAAATCCATTTCTGCCCATTTCTAGGGTTTGCAAAAGTTGCATTGGCAACTTTGCCCAAATAATCTCCAAATTGGTGGAAGGCTATATTTATATGAGTAATTTCACCTTGTGGAGTCTCATGGCAATTGGAGTCCATTTGCTTGCTCAAAAATCTATCAAACACCTTCTGACATTTTGCAAAAACCACTGTTTTGAC